>JAJMRR010000005.1:0-643980 GCA_030578455.1 Metschnikowia sp. yHQL527 | reverse complement strand
CTAGTTATCGATGATATCGTAGATGAAAAGTCTGCCTTCCATAATAAGTTCAATTTGACAATTGAATGGGCAGATATATTTGAAAAAATCACTAGGCTTCAAAAGCGAATCGACTACTCGAGCTTCCGACCCCATTCTTGAACGGATTCACGATACTGACTTCAGTAATGTCTACACAGGCAATGTGGAGCATGACAGAATCAAGAAAGTGGCAGGGGCAATTGCTCTGAAGTACAAACACCATACCAAACCGGGACAGGCAAACATCAAGGTGTTGCTCAAGGTGGTGTCGCTTGATAGTCAAAATCTCGATATTTCATGTATTTTTAAGTGAAATTCGCCTTTTTGCTCTATATATCTGCTCTTTGTATCTACTCTGCATGTGCTCTTATCATCTCTGTACATTTGCTGTATATTGAACTATTTCTATTTATCGTCAGTACCAATGATCTCAGACCATGTTTTTCCCTCCTTCTTGAGCTCAGCAACTAATTCGTCCCTGATCTTAGCAGGAAGTCCTGGTCCTTTGTAGGCAAAAGCAGTGTACAATTCAATGAATGTAGCACCAGCTTTACCAAATTCTAAAGCATCTTTACCAGAAGAAATACCACCACAACCAACAAGAACTAAATTAGAGTCCTTGGTATACTTTCTCAAAAGACGTAATGCTTGAAGGGAAAGAGGTTTTAGAGGTTTACCTGAAAGTCCTCCTGTTTGATTAATTAAATCGGTATCGGTAGTAAGTAAGTTTTGAACTGGTCTTTGAATAGTAGTATTTGAAATGATAATCCCATCAACTTTAGCTGACTTAGCAGAGTTTGCAATACTTTCAATTTCTGGTTCCGTTAAATCTGGGGCAACTTTAACAAGCACAGGTGGTGTACGTCCTAATAAGTTTGTACCTAACGTATTTCTTTCAGCAACCACCGTGGTTAATAAATTAGTTAATTTCAGCTCACTTTGTAAGTCTCTTAATCCTGGAGTATTTGGAGATGATACATTTATCACAAGTACATCAGCATAAGGTCCTAAACGAGTGACACCTTTGACATAATCTGTTATTTCATCACCAAACTTATTTTTACCTAAATTAATACCAAGCAATTTTCCATCCCGGAAGGAATTAGAGTAAGGTACAATATCTGAAGAGTTTTGACGACTGAAAGTTTCGAAAAGTTTATGAAATCTCATTTTTAAAGTAGCAATAACGCTAAAGTGACCTGTAGAATTAAAGCCATACCTATTGATTACAGCATCATCACGAGGAAGACGGAAAAAACGAGGTTGTGGATTACCTGGTTGTGGTTCAGGAGTAATGGATCCAATTTCAACGTAAGAAAATCCAGTATTGAAAAGAGACTCAATTGCTTCTCCGTCTTTATCCAAACCAGCAGCCAAACCAATTGGATTTTTCAATTTAGTACCAAAGACATCTACCGATAAGAGGTCATAATCTGGATTATCTTCATGGGGTAAGCGAGGAGAGATCCCATGTTTCATGAAGAATATCCCAAGTTTATGGCCTTGTTCAGCATCTGTGAAATTTCTAATCAACAGACACAAGATATATTCATGGAAAGCAGATCTAGAATCGTATAAATAATAAGCACCGATACCAGCACCTGCGACTCCAGCAGCATACACCACCGACCTTGGCAAAATACTCGAACGAAGAGGTCCACGGAACATATCAAACTTCTAATGGAAAATGAATCGAAGTAATTAAAGGCAGTTTGATTAATCTGGTGATGAAAAATTCCAAAGTACATCCGTGCACCAGCCATCATTATACCTCTTCTCATTCTTCTCATCGCAAAAAAAACTCTCTTCATAGTCTAAATCAGCATGTCTAGCATAGAATCTGAAGAAGTGCGTCCTGGAGCCGAGAAGTATGAGCGTCTGATGCCATCTTCAGGCCGGGTCAATAAGGCACCAAAACATAAGAATAAAAGGTTTGAAAAAGGTCTTAAAAAAGTCGAAGATCAATATAAAGCAGCTGTTAATTCAGCAGCAGGAACTGAATTATTACTTCGAGAATCTGGTGGATTTTTAGAAGCCGAAGATGAAATGGAAAAAACTTATCAATTCAAACAAAAGGATCTTGTTAAGGAAGTTGACGTTTCGACTGCCAACAAAAGTTTCGAATTAAAACTTGATGAATTCGGACCATATTCTCTTGATTATACCAGAAATGGCCGTAAACTACTTATTGGTGGTAAGAAAGGTCATGTTGCATCTATGGATTGGCGTACGGGAGAGCTTGGATGTGAACTTCATTTAGGTGAAACCGTTCACGCTGTAAAATATCTTCATAATGATCAATATTTTGCAGTAGCTCAAAAAAGATATACTTTTATATATGATCAAAATGGGGTTGAACTTCATAGAATGAAACAACATGTTGATTCAACATTATTAGATTTCTTACCATATCACTTTTTACTTACAACCGCTGGTAATACTGGTCTTTTACGTTATCATGATGTATCAACTGGTGAAATGGTTAGTGAAATAAGAACCAAACTTGGACCTACACAAGCTATGAAACAAAATCCATGGAATGCAGTAATGCATTTAGGTCATACAAATGGGACTGTATCCTTATGGTCGCCAGGTTTATCAACACCATTAGTCAAAATTCAATCTGCTAGAGGTCCAGTAAGAGATATTGCTATAGATAGAGAAGGTCGGTATATGGCAGTAAGTGGGAGTGATAAAACTCTTAAAATTTGGGATATTCGTAAACTTCAGCCTTTAGATACTTATTATACACCAACACCTGCATCAAGTCTAGATATATCTGATACTGGATTACTTTCGGTTGGTTGGGGTCCTCATGTAACTGTATGGAAAGATATATTTAAGAAAAAACAAGATAAACCATATATGACACATTTACTTCCTGGTTCAAGAGTTGAAAAAATAAAGTATGTTCCTTTTGAAGATATTCTTGGTATAGGTCATAAAAAAGGTATATCATCAATTATTATACCTGGATCTGGTGAAGCTAATTATGATGCATTAGAATTAAATCCATATGAAACCGTTAAACAAAGACAACAAGGAGAAGTTAAAGCATTAATAAATAAAATTTCTCCTGATACTATTAGTTTGGATCCACATCTTATTGGTACCGTTGATCGTAGAGCAACTATAGCAAGATCAAAAGATCTCGATAGTAAAGTTACAATTCCTGAAGCTAAAGTTAATGGATCAACATTTAAGAAATACATTAAGAAAAAGAAGCAAAATGTTATTGATGAACGTAGTATGAGAGCTGAAAGAAGTTGGAAATTAGAGGAAGAAGCAAGAGAAAGAAACAGAATGGGTGTTATAGAAGACGATAAAGATGAATTAGATGCTGCATTTTCAAGATTTAATTAAAAGATTTAAACCCATCTGAATTTACTGGCTATCTTTATGTGTTAGTAAATATTGCATATTAAATCATTATCACGTTATTAATACATTATTGTAGATTATTACTTTAAAATTTATAGTTTTATTATGAACAGTATTTATTACCACATGGGTTAAACTATATAAACATGATGCCAAGGATATTTCATTAGGAGCCATAATAGATATGACTGTTGATTATTTAATTTGAAGATTTAGCAGAAATTGAAAAATTTGAGTAATCAACAGTAATTAAATCATTTAATAAACTAGAACCATTCCAATTATTATTTAATGATTGGTCTAGTTGTTCATAATTATGCAATTCATTTTTAACAAATTCAATAACGAATTTAAATTTACCCATTGATACCTGATCATGTTTTTGTAAAAGAGATTCTAAATTCGTTTCTTTAATGATATTAATTAATTCCACACAATTTTCTAATTGAGTTGATTGAGTTGATTCTACAGAATCATCCGATGGTGATTCATCTTGAATTCTTTGACTTAAAACAATATGCCAGGCATTTGCAATTTGTTCATAAGCCATTGAAATAGTATATTGAAATTCACTATTAGCAAATTTTGGTAAATCATGAACAATATTTGTAATTGATTCTAAAAATTCAACAGAATTAGAAATATTAGTTTCAACTGGAGGAAGTAAATTTAAAATAAAATCTGATAAACAATTTAAAAATTCATATAAATATGGTTTAATTCTTAAATATGAATAATCACTTTCAACGTCACATTTATATGGTAAATGATTTAAAATTTCATTAAATTTTTCTTTAACTAATTCAATAGAATTTTTTAATGATGGTTTTGGACTTAATTTACAAATTGTTGAAGAAATTTCAGGGTGAATGCTAACAAGGTTATCTAATAATTTTTGTAAAGATTTATGATCTAAAACTTCAATAAGTCTTGGAACTGGTAAGGATTGACCATAAATTCTAGGAGTTTTAGTTTTTTTATATTTTGATCCAATAACTTGTTTTCTAACATGATGTGGTAATGGTTTAGCTACTTTACCATTATCTTCACTTCTTCTTCTTTTCTTAGATTCTAAAGGTGGAGTATACCTTGGAATACTATTTGAAGAAGTGATAGATGAATGGGAAGTCCCCCAAGAAACGCCAGTTGACATTCTTATGATTAAATAGTCAGTAAATTATGTAAAGTTATATAATTAAGTAACGGCAAAAATTGACGAATGAATGATTTTTCACAGTGAAAAAAGTACTATGATGGTTATTGATTTTTGAATATTATCAACAACTTTGAGAATCGTTAATAATCAAGGGGTATAAATAGTTATATTTATTCAAATACAACAAGGGGTAATAATTAAAAAAAATATATTTAGATGAGGTTAGTAGACGTTTTGCTTTCTTTTCTTTGTGAGCGTGAAATTTTGAATACGGCACATTCCATAGAAATTGCCAGGTTGCCAGCAAAAAAATGCTGCAAAATTTACTCAAAAGTGAAAACCTGACAAAATACAAAAGAACAAAAGAGCAGAAGTACAAAATCTACAAAAAATAGAAAAAATACAAAAATCTGACAAAATTTAGAAAATAAAGCTTACGATAGAGATTGTAAAGGGGAATGATTGATGCGGGGGTATAAAGATGCCGGTAACGAAATGTAAAGAAACTGATAGCCAATTGGTAGCCAAATGGAGCTAAAAGAGTATTGGCTGCGAAATATAGCTTAGCTTTATAGCTTAGCTTTATAGCTTACGCTTACTATAGCTTATTATGATTTCTGTTTATTCCACCTGACTATACCTTATTGTAATTTCAATTTATTCTACATTATTATATCTTACTATACATTCTATTCGTTCCACCTTATCATGGCTTACTATAATTTCTATCTATTGCACCTCATAATTTCTACTCGTTCAACGTTACCATAGCTATTTAATTTCCATTTATTCCTTTTTATATGCGTTATTGTGATTTCTATTCATTCTACCTTATTATAGCATATTGTAATTTCTATTCATTTTACCTTATTATAGCTTATTGTTATTTCTATTCATTCCATCTTGTACACCTTATTATAATTTCTAATCATACTAACTCATCATAGGTTATCACATTTTCTCTTTATTGCACCTTACTATACCTTACTATAACTTCTATATATTCCACCCTATAATTTCTTTCATTAAGTCTCATATAACTTATTATAATTTCTATTTATTCTACTATAGCTAATTGTGATTTCTATTTATTCCACCTTATTATACCTTATTACAATTTTTACTCGTTCTATTATAATTTCACTTAGTCCACCTGATATAGCCTATTATAAATTCTTTCAACCATTAATTTTAAGCACCTTTTCAGCACCCATAGTTTGATTTCCTTCATTCAACCATAGGATTATATCTTTGGTTTCTTTGGGTTTGGGCTGACGTTAACTACAATAACAAAACAGAGCATATTTTATTTTATATATACAAGAAGAATAACAAATCATCAACATTATTTATTCATACTAATCAATAGTAATCATTATCTTCATATTCTGAAGCACTTATTGATGAACTTTCACCATCAAATTCACTTTCACTTTCTTGATCATAATCAGCTTCATTAAATCCAACATATCTTGCTCTTTTAAGTTCAACTTCATCATCAGATTTAATATCTTCATCATCAGTTATATTTTCATTAGAAAATTTTGTTTCTGAATCATTATCATTATCATCAGCTTCATCTTCTTTTTCTTCTAATTCAATTTTTAATTCATGAATTATATCAAAACATTCTGCTAATAATGCATTCAAAGTACCTTGACCTTCAGGTATTTGATTATTAATTATAAATTTCCCATCACTTCTTAAATTATCTAATGACGCTAATTTAAATTGAAATGGATAAAGTTCTCGAAGATTATTTAATCCATCAATTCTTTTAATTTCAAGTAAACATCTTCTAACTGTTGATAATTGATTATGAATTGGTTGTAAAGATTCAGAAACTGGTTCTGAACTTTCTAATAATTTATAAATTAATGAATAACATCTTCTTAATAAATATAATATCATTATTTGTAATCTTTTAATATTTTTACCTCCATTTTTTTTATTTCGTTCAGTTTTTTTATTTAATAGAATTCTTTCATCATCAATTTCTTTTAAAGATTTTTGATAATTATATAAATCAGTTTCTCTCATTGTCCATCTTCTTGTAATTAATAAATTATCTAAAGTTAATTTAATATCAACTAATTTTTTATATAATTTTTTAAAATTTTCAATATCTTCATCTTTATCTAATGATAATGATTCAATTAAGGATGAAACATCAGTTGCTTCTTGTTGAATTGAAACATCATTAATAAAATTATTACAATCATCTAATAATCCATTTAAAACCATTTGAGTTGAAATTAATTGATTTGGACTTGCAAGAATTGATTTAAATTTACCTTCTTCATCACGTTTTGATTCAATTAATTTTAATTGTTTTTTTAAATTTGATAATTTATTTGATAATGAATCTTTTGAATTTTTCAAATTAATTGAATCGTTTGAATCATTTGTTGAATTAATTATTTTAGAATCTTTACCATTTATTAAATAATGTAATAAAGTTTGCCTTATTTTAATTAAATCTTTATAAGTTTGTTCTAAATCATTTGGAATTTCATTAAAACCTTTTTGTAATTCATTATAAATATGTTCACACTTATTTAATTTATTTCTAAGTAATAAACTTTCTTCACGTCTATGAAATATTAAATGTTCAGAATTTTCAATTTCCATTGGAAAAACATTCCCATTACTAACAGATTTTCGAATATTTTTCTCTTCTTCTTGTTCATCTTCAATTAATTGAGTTTCACTATTTGAAATAATTTCTCTAATTTCATCTAATCTTATTTTAATTGGTTTTAAATCATCCATTGAATAAACTTGACATTCTTTTAAATGTTCTAATAATTTATTAACAGTACTTAATGATGAATAAGTTGCAGGAGCAAATTTAATTAATCCACAAGTTACAAAACATAATGAAAGTAATTGCCAAATATCATCAATAATTAAATCATTCCCATTTGGTAAATTAAGTGTAATCCCTTTTAATTCTTCATCTTTTCTGGTAATTGTTAAATCATGTAATAACGATAAAAAATTATCATAAATTGAATAAATTTGTCTAGAATCAATATATTTATTCCGATTATTCTTTAATTCTGAAACATGACTATAAATTTGTTGAAATTTATCCGTTAATGGCTTTTCTGACGTTGGGAAATTTTTATTTATCATTATACGTTTTAGGCAGCTAATTAACTAATTAATCTATTTAAACTATATAAATCACTTCAAAGATTTTAAAGTTTTATAATTTATAAATAGGTGTTTTGGGCTTAAGTATGATAAATAACTGGTTTAAGTGTATTAAAAATCATCAATTAAATGTCTCATTTTTAATGCTCAATTTCTTATGAAAATTAACGTCTCCGGGACTACACGGATTAACGGGTCTAGTGATGAAAAAGTATACTGCCATATTTCAATAAACTATAGAGTGTATAAACCTATTTGTAACTAATGAAATTTTATAATGGTAGGGGACATAAAGCGTAAACCGACGACAAGAGAGATGGCCCATCTATAGATGGTACTCGAAAGACCGAGAATTGAAGAAGAGGGTGAAGGTAAGGAGGGTGACAAGGGTGAGGAGGGTGATAAGGAAGGTGAAGGAAGGTGAAGGGTGACAAGGAATGAAAAGGAGTGTGAGAAGAAAGGTTGAAGGAAATGATTAATTTGGGGGTATTTTATTGGCGGTTGATGAATCTAATCGTTAGTGATTGATAATTATCGTTAGTGATTGATTTTTGTTGATTTCTACAATCGATCGGGATTAGCAACCAGTAAAATTTTCCTAGAATAATCAGTTTCATCTGCTAGTGACCCTTCACTTAATCTTCTTCTACCCATCATCATTGGATTTAGTCTTGGATCTGTTATTTCACTTTCAACTCCCGGTATACCTCCAAATCCAACTGCTGCATCATTATCACTTGGATGAACAAATGGATTGGCCATTGGCATATCAAGAGGTGAAGCAGCTTTACCTTTACGTGATTTACCGGTACCTCCTCTACCAAGTCCTGCACTTGATTTATCATAAAATTCTTCTTCATCTTCTTCATCTTCATTATTTTTACGTCTAATAAAGAAAAATACTAATGCTCCAATAATCGCAACACCTGCAAGTCCTCCAACAACTCCTCCAACTATAGGTCCAACTTTTGATTTAGATGAATTATTTGATTTTTTTGAATCATCATCTTTATCATCATTACTACTTGATGCTGTAGATGATGATGATGATATAGTTACAGTTTTATAACTTACTTTACCATCTGAAGATGATGCAGCCGTTGTAATTACAGTTGTTTGTGAACTATCAGATGATGATGATGAAGGAGCTTCGGTGGTTGAAGATGATTTTGTTGAAGTGGTCTTTTTTGAAGTGGTTGTTGAAGATGATGAAGAAGATGAAGAAGATGATGAGGATGATTCAGAAGATGATGAAGATGAACTTTCACTAGCAGAAGATGAAGAAGATTCAGTTCCACTATCTTTTGAACCAGTTCCTTCAAATACTGTATAAGCATTTTCACCACCACAATTTTGAGATCCATACCCATTACAAACAACATCACAACTTGAGTTATCAGTTTCATCATCGTCTGAAGGCATTGCACTAAGACAATAACAATTTCCACCATCTTTAATAGCAATATAAGCATATTCAGAACATGATTGTTGACATGTTGAAGATGTTTGATAAGTTGAAGATCCTTTTGATTCAGCTACAGGAACAGATGAATAACATCCCAAATCACCATCTGCTAAAACAAAAGAACTCCAACAAATAATAAGGATAAACCACAGGATATACGCCAGATTTGACAGGCGAAACATTATAAAAAAAATTTAATCTTTTTTAAAAGGGAAAGGATAGTTAAATGATTAGCTATTGATTTAAATAGAGTAGAAAAGTGAAAAATTAACGAGAATTTCACAAATCTGAAAACTCACAAGGATTTAAAGAATGACAAATCAATAACAAAATCAAATGTTGATTTAAACGAACGACAACGTTGATGTTAAAGTTAAGGAAAAGAAAAAGTATTTAATTTCTACAGGCGTAACAAACAGCGATAAAAAATACTTTTATGGACTTTACACACACGGTGAATTTAAAAGAAATTAAAGGGCCGTGGAGAGCGAGGGGGAAATTGTCCAAAAATAGACAGTTAAAAATGTTTGGAAAAAAAAATTAATATTTTCCCGTTTGATGTCCGCCTGTAATTTAATGATTAACAGTTTTATTACTGTTAAGCCTGGTTAATTAGCTTGGTTTTTAACTTACAATGAAGGTCTAGACTATTTAGACGTTCTGTAGGGGTAAAGAATTCTCGTGTATTTGGCATCAACATACGCGATTTCGCGTGGGTCACGTGAGATTCTAGACCTGGTGGGTCACGGTGGGTACGGAGGGAGAAGCGAGATGGCGGAGGGAGAAGGAAGAGGGAGAAGGAAGAAGAGGAAGGAATAAGGAGGGTAATGGCGGAGGAAAGAGTGATCGGAGGAAAGAGCGATCGGAGGAAAGAGTCAAGTTGCGTAGTGTAGAGATTAGTGTGTATGAATGTAGTTCCTCACACTCTCCACTAACAGGATGTCGTTGTATTGATTCTAAAGAGATCAACAGGTTATAGTCTGGACGTTGAATCTACGAATTAGACAAAGAAATATACATAACATATATATTACTAAGTCTAAATACTATCGCAGCTTAAAAACAATTCTCTCACACATCAAGGAACTGTCATTGAATCACCTCTGTAGGACAACAAAATTTGTATGAGACCAACTTCGTATCCTGACCCATATGGCTCGTTAGGAAGCATTTGAATCAACCGTCTTGGTGCTGGATTATTAGGACCAACAATGTTAGCCTGAAATCTCTTATGCCTCTAATATCCTTTGACTATTAGATTTTGCAGCCTATTTTGCAGCCTATTTTGCAGCCTATTTTGCAGCCTATTTTGCAGCCTATTTTGCAGCCTATTTTGCAGCCTATGAATCCTTCAACTAGAGGTGCCTCTCCAAAAGTTACCTTGAAAAATGATTTAACCATAATATCCTTTCGCTACATCAAAAGCTCTATTCTTCACAGCTGTTTCTCATTGGGCTTTGATTTGATAGAGGATTTCTTGGGACAGTCATTATCGCCAAGCGTGAGTTCAATACTGAAAAAATTGAACAATCTGATGTAAGAATGTTTCTTGGTAATTTGTACAGAAGAACCTATCTTCATCCGTTACTTGAATTTTTATATCGAAAAGCTCAAATTCGGATTAAGTTAACTTTTTATAACCGCCTCGTGAGCAATTTTCAAAATCCTCCAGCATGTAGATAAGGCTGAACTCTAATTTTCGATTTAAACTTTTGGTCAGCTTTTGGCATTGCGTGCTTTATTGAGTATATTGAATCAGCTCGGTTGGATAGTTTAAGGGTGATGTACTCAGATTTAATGACAAGCTGTATTAAAATCAAATAGTGAACTTATTCGGGGTATGCGGCTCTTGACTCTACCTCAAAAACTGTCAAATACCTGTCAAATACTTGTCAAAATTATTTTGACATCAAAAAGAATCGCCATAAGTTTCTATCGAACTTGACCTCCATCCTGAATAGAACAAATGTACTTTCGCTTCAATGTAAACCTTTAAATAAGCAGTAGATTCAAAAATTTCCTCATTCGGGATGTCGCAGGTTACCGCTTGCAATTACCTGGGTTGCCCTTAGAGACGCTCTAACTATTTAGTTAAGGCTTAACTTATGTACTTTTGGTGTATTATCAACCAAGTCTACATGTGGACAGCAGCAAACCTTGTTTAGTATAGTGATGCGGAAATATCTGTAGGTGTCAAGAAGTATATGTATGGATTTCCATCGAGCCAAAAAATCTGATCGTATCAGAAACACACTTATAGCTAGAGTTGTCACTTGGGTCGTTTAAAACTCTTCATTGCTAACTACATTTAGTATCAATGTCTCAAAATCGGAAATTCCTGTTAAGAAAGATCAAGTTCGCAGTATGGCTGCAAATTCTGCAAAAGAAGTCATGGCACAATTCCGTGTAAATACACCTAAAGCCCGATCTGAGACACCATTATACATAAAGACTACCGTATCAGACAGAAAACCAACCTGAACAAAGACCATATTCGGAAAAAAGCTTAGTTCAGTGTTACGTCATATATCAAATCTTGGTCAAATCATCAACTCTCAGATCGTATCTCGATGAACCATATAGATCATAGATTGTCTTGATCACCTAGATTTGAAATAACGGCCAGGTTTACATGACTTGTCGGGCTTATAGTGTGTTATTGTTACCTAATTCCATAGCGAACTACAATCGTTGGCTACCAAAAATGTACACCACTGTTCCGTACTAAGCATTCTCAGCGAAGCAGTCATTTCAACTCAGTCATGGAGTCTAGCACATTCAGTCTGGAATCATGGCTTATTACTCCTTCGAATAAAATTCTAGGCACCCAATTATTATGAAGCTGAATATTCATCATCTTCTGAAACCGTCGTCGTATGGTCGATTTAGTCATCTTGTGACTCCTGAGCCACTATTAAGTAACACAAATAAGTTTGCGTCAAGCCGTTATAATTACAGCCACTTAAGTTGCCTATCTAGTGCATGAGGGTTATGTATCGATTCGCTTTCCTCTAATAGGATCTTTCTTGAATGTAATTATTTATTCATATATATATATATATCGTGATTGTTCATATGCTATTAATATTGGTGCCATTTAAGGTCTATAATTTAAGTTGAAGTTATGGCAAAGCTAACTCCATTAAAGAAGCAGCCAAATCTCCTTCTATTATGTGATTAGGTCGAGTGCATCTTGAGTTATCAAGTGACATCTCAGTGCCTGTTGCATCTCTTACTCTCCGTCTCTGTATCTTCCTCTTCAGCTTGGTTTCATCTCCTCTACCTTCACTCTATCTTAGTCTCCTCTATCTTAATCTTCTCTATCTTAATCTTCTCCACCTTCTCCCTTCTCCATTCTCTCTTCTTCCTTCTCTCTTCTCTCTTCTCTCTTCTCTCTTCTCTCTTCTCATCTCCTAATACACTACATGAAACAATGTCAACAGACACACTATAATCAACATCAACATATTAACTATTGCTATCCACTTCCCACTATACCCTCTAGATTCACGTCTTTTATACCCAATTGGTGTGGGTAATTCGTACATATGACTTTTCTCTAATAACTTGTATGTTTCTTCGTCAAAACCCTTAATTTTTTCAGGGATTTCACCTTTATCAACATTATCATTCTGACAAGCTACATCATTGTAGTTTTCCATTCCTACTTCGGTCTCTTCCATTTGTAATTTTTCACAATCAATTGGAGTTAAATTGTTCCTAGGGTTCCTCATACACATGTTATTATTGCTGGTTCTCGTTTAGTCAGTTTAATTTTTTAGTGTCACCGGAATTGACATAAAATCTCAACCGGAACTGCCACAGTTGAACTGACAAGCTGCAAAAAATCGCCATTTTATATACGATAGTTAAAAATTCAACTGCAAAGTTGCAAGTGGTGATGTTGGAGAACTAAAGTTTTAATCGCCTTGAAAAGTTGTCGTTTGCAGCCAATTTGGGTCTGGTCTGAATTTGAATGATACTTTATGAGTTTGAACCCTTGGAGGTGAAAAATTGCAAATATAATTGAGCCCTTTAATTATTGGGCCTCTGATTGCTACTTGATGTCAGGTTATGGAAATGGTATCGGTAAAGACTAATTGTAATGACGACATCAATAATGTAGTAGAAATATTTCGACGTCGGGTGTTTGTTCTTTGCCGGTGTTTCTTTTGCCGATGTCTCTTTTGCCGACATGTCCCGATACTTATCGCTATATTATCAAATCTACAAAGAATATACTATTATGCATTAGGACTATATCTATCTAGACAGCGTACTTCTTAGTCCACTCTTTAGCAGTAGCTTCATACTTTGATCTGTCTTGTTTATAAATATGAGCGATTTCTGGAACTAAAGGATCATCCGGATTAGCATCAGTTAATAATGAACAAATAGATAGTAAAACTTTAGAAATTGTAAGGGCAGGAGACCATTGATCTTTTAATATATCTAAACAAATATTACCATTTGCATTAATATTAGGATGATAAATCTTAGTAGTGAAAGCAATCTTTGGCGGTTTAAATGGATAGTCAGTTGGGAAGTGAATTGATAAGAAAAACACTCCTCCAGCATAAGGTGAGTCCGGTGGTCCCATAATAGATGCTTGCCAATGGTATAAATCATCACCGACTGGTCCAGCAGAGCATGAAGTTGGTGGATCTCTGTAAAGTTAGTATTATGTTATTTAAATCTGAATGGGTTAAAGTAGGTAATGGCTAGATGATATGATTAACTTTATGAAATTTAATAATTTATTGTTTCCTACCGATCGTTATTACTATGATTTCCAACTGCTCTGATTTCACCTTTCGATTGTTTGTAGATTTAAACTACTCATCTGATAATATTCTGTATTTATATAACCACCATATTTCACTCCTTCTTATCTCCATGACATGATCCTCGTCTGTTGATGCTTGATTTCATTTGATCTTGTGATTCTTAGTCTCTATAAAGTCATCCCACTATAAATCGACAATATCTTGTGTGATCGATCATCGGTTCAACTCCCACTTACTCCAGACCAGGCTGTCACCATCGTCGACCTCGGCATCAACGCCACCAGGAAAAACTTTATACATACCTTCCTAAATCACCTAATTCTTTATTAATACGCTTTAAAGACATTATTCTAATATAAAATGATATAAATAGTTACTGATTAGATTACTAAAACACTGAAAAAATAACTAGTAGTAGAATATAAAAAGAATGAGTGGGAGCGATAGAAGTCGGTGGAAGTCGTAGTAACGGTCGTGTGCCGGGCCAGACTACTCACGATCAGGATTTTGTGTTGCCCAAAATGGGCGGGTTTTGCCCTGTTTGATTGCTATTTTTTACAGGTTATAGTAAAATATTATTAAATGTTAATTTACAGGTTAAGTTACGAAATTCCATTTAATTTAGGCTGCAATTTTGCGCTTTAAAGTTAATATTAATTAAAATCTTTGTATTGTTTCGAATGAATTAAAGGTATCGTGGGGAAACTCGGATAAACTTAAGGTTACCACCTAAATTTCATTGTGATTCATCGAAATCATACTATTGTAATTTTATACTTTCTACAATTCTTCGCTGTTTAAACTTCATCTCCTTCGTGCCCCCACCATTATATTATTTAAAAAGATTCATTACAGATAAGCTGACTTTTGTATCAACATGTTGGCAGGTTTAGACTCAACTTCGGGGTCTTCACTGCCGGTCCCTTCACCAGCAGATTCGGGTTTTGTTCCACGACCTCTTAAATTACCTGTTTCTACCAATTCCAAATCTTCACTTAATGATTTCCCATTTAATTCTACCGCTTCTGGCACCAATTTTATACCTTCTAATCCATGGAAATCTTCATCATTAACATTCAGATGTGTTCCTCCCAATTCGTCTCCAACTCCTAGCAATTCAAGAAAATCAGATCAAGGATTCGATGCATTATCATCTCAAACAACAAGAAGGTCAAAAAATGGTTGTCTTACATGTAAAATTAGAAAGAAAAAATGTAAAGAAGATAGACCAATTTGCTCCGATTGTAAACGTCTAAATAAAGAATGTTTTTGGGTGGATTATAAGACCATGTCAGAAGATGAAATAAGAGAACTTAAAGAGAAAGTTGAACTTGATGAAAGTAATCTGAAACTACGTAAAAGAAAATCTAAATCGGCTGACCCTAACTCAAAAAGACAACGTGAAGAAACTCATGTGCAAAAGCCAAAGTTTCTGGGTGGACCTACTAGCCCGTCTACATTCCACATCTTTCTGACATCTCAAAATACCGTTCATCAAAATAGCACTTCTATCTCTGAATTTCAGTCAACTTTCCAACCCCTGACAACTCAAAAACCTCCATCTCCTTTAACTACTTCTCACGATATTTCTTTCACACCTAGCCATACAGTTCATCGTCCACTTTCTCCTTTTTTGGCTCATCACCTGCCCATGAGTCAATATGTGAATTCACCCACTCTTACAGGACTTATAAATGCTCTAGATTCAGAAATTGATGATAAAAGAGAGAGTCAATCATCTCCCAAGTCAGAATCTCCTCCTCCGTTAGACTTAGAGCTATATAAAGAACCTGTCGAGAAACCTTATGGGTCTCCGTCGGCGTTCCTTAATTTTCTTCGGGAATTGAATCAAACTCAGTCGGATAAAATCACAGAAATTGACTCTAATGGAAACGATCACAAAAATGTCAGTAACTCGTCGCCATCTCCTGAACCACTGGGTCTTCTGCCGTTCTTCAGTATCCCTTCATTTCTTGAATCGGTTACCGGATCAGCAAAGTCTCCCGTTGCATTGAGTCATTTAGCATCAAATTTTAATGCCTTATTCACTCCATCTCCTCGTCCTCAAGCTGCACTACATCCAGATCTTGATGAAACTGGCTCGTTCCTTTACAATTACTATGTTGATTATCTTTCTCGTAAAGTATCTATTGCACCTCTTTCACAAAATGAGTCAAATTCCTATCAAAGAGTATTTCTACCCTTGGCTCAAAGAGATAAAGGAGTCCTATATGGAATCTTGGCATGGGCTGGGTTTCATTTAGGTGGTGAATGGCAAAAGAGAGGTTCCAAATATGTAGAAATGGCTATAGATCATGTAAGTTCTGCTATGACGCAAATGAAGGAAACCAAAAATGATAGCAATACAAAAGAAGGAAGAGATGCTATATTAAATAAGTTTGCCACGCTTCTTATTCTCTGTGGAGCAGAGATATGTCGTGGTGATGTTAAAAATTGGTCAGTTTACCTTAGTTGGGGTTGGAAGATTCTTTGTAACAATGGAGGTATTTTAAACTTCAATCTGTCCAAAGAAGAACACTGGTTGATTTCAAATTTTGCTTACCATGATTTGCTAGCAAGTTCATCTAGTGAAAGAGGTACTTATTTCCCGTCTCAGGTTTACGATGAGATCTTTAATGATAACCAGGGATTATCACAAGGAAATTTGAATCCTCTATTAGGAATCTCTAAGAAACTTTACAAGTATATTGGTGATATTAATACCCTTACTTTTGAAAGTAAAAAGGTATTTTCTCAGTGTCAAAACAACCAGAATGAGTTTCAGGAGGAATTTGTTGATTCTAACACCGCTGGGAACACGGTAGATACCTTTGATCTTGACCTAGATGATATTGACGAAAAGTCTGATATTAGCTACCACGGAAAATTCAACAAACTTTTATCTTCCATTATCAATAAGGCTAAAAATCTTGAAATACAAATTGATGAAGCGAAACCGGATCCAAATGATTTGAAATCTCTACAAGATGAAGACTTGGAATTACAATTAACACTTTTTGAAGCATTTCAATTAAGTGCCAAATTATACCTCAAACAGTCACTAATGAAACACAATCCCTCTTGTTTGGAGTCACAAGTTCTCTCTAATGACTTAACTAAATGTATTGATATCTTACTAGAGACTCAAGTTCAAGCATCGCTTGTGTTCCCTGTATTTATTGCAGGAATACATTGTGTTACAAACTACGATCGTCAACTAATGAAAGAGAGAACTGAAAAATTTATGAGACTCTATGGACCATGGAATGTCGTTAGAATTAAAACAGTAATGGAAAAGGTATGGGAGATGAATCCAAATGGTGATAAAGTTGTTGATTGGTCAGCTATCCTTAAAGATCTTGACTGGGACCTTAACTTTGCATAAATATGATGAATGATATGAACGATACTATTGTTAATTGTAGGCTAAACCAACCTTGTAGGTTTATTACATTTGGGTGTATGGGTTTATATAATTGGTGTACGGGTGTGTGTACTTTTTTTGGCATCGATGATGTCGTGCACTTCCAATTATCAAGAGAGATGAGAAGAGAAATTTTCAAAAAAAATCTGAAAAAAACCCAGACCTAAAACTAGAAGGGATCAATTTAAATTTAAATATGGCTCCTTTAGATTACCTTCTTTTCGAAGAGGCAACCGGTTATGCCATCTTCAAGGTTTTAATCCAACAAGATGATATTTCTGCTAGACTGAAAGAAGTTCAAGAAGCTGCTAATGATGTTTCAAAATTCTCCAAAATGGTTGAACTTGTATCATTTGCACCATTTAAAGGTGCAGCTCAAGCTTTAGAAAATGCTAATGATATTTCTGAAGGTTTAGTTTCTGAATATTTAAAATCTATTTTAGAATTAAACTTACCAATTAGTTCAAAATCAAAAATTAATTTAGGTATTTCTGATAAAAATTTAGGTCCATCAATTAAGGAAGTTTTCCCAAATGTTGATTGTTTATCAAATGAAATCGTTCAAGATTTCTTAAGAGGTATTAGAGTACATGGTGCCAAATTATTAAAAGATTTACAAGAAGGTGATATTGAAAGAGCTCAATTAGGTTTAGGACATGCTTTCTCTCGTGCTAAAGTGAAGTTTTCTGTTCAAAAAAATGATAATCATATCATTCAAGCTATTGCTTTATTAGATCAATTAGATAAAGATATCAATACTTTCTCCATGAGAGTTAAAGAATGGTATGGATGGCATTTCCCTGAATTAGCTAAGATTGTTCCTGATAACTTCTCTTATGCTAAATTAGCTTTATTCATTAAAGATAAAGCTTCTTTAACTGATGAATCTTTACATGATGTTGCTGCTTTACTTAATGATGATTCTGGTGTTGCTCAAAGAGTTATTGATAATGCTAAAATTTCAATGGGTCAAGATATTTCTGATTTAGATATGTTAAATGTTAACACTTTCGCTCAAAGAGTTGTCAGTATTTCTGAATACAGAAGTAAATTATACCAATACTTAACTG
Organism: Metschnikowia sp. yHQL527; assembly: GCA_030578455.1. NCBI lineage: Eukaryota > Fungi > Ascomycota > Pichiomycetes > Serinales > Metschnikowiaceae > Metschnikowia > Metschnikowia sp. yHQL527. Next base: position 625,517 of record JAJMRR010000005.1, on the reverse strand, counting down.
ACAAGATGCATACTGTTGCTCCTAATTTATCTACTTTAATTGGTGAAGTTGTTGGTGCTAGATTAATATCTCATGCTGGTTCTTTAACCAATTTATCTAAACAAGCTGCTTCAACTGTTCAAATTTTAGGTGCTGAAAAAGCTTTATTTAGAGCTTTAAAGACTAAAGGTAATACTCCAAAATATGGTTTAATTTATCATTCTTCTTTCATTGGAAAAGCTTCTACTAAAAATAAAGGTAGAATTTCAAGATACTTAGCTAACAAATGTTCTATTGCTTCAAGAATTGATAATTATTCTGATGAACCATCAACTGCTTTCGGTCAAATATTGAAAAAGCAAGTTGAAGAAAGATTAAACTTTTACGATACTGGTTCTGCGCCAATGAAGAATTCTGATGCCGTCAAAGAAGCTTTAGCATTAGCTGGTGACCTTGCTGGTGATCTTGAAGAAGGTAACACTGTTTTCGAAGATGCTACTATGGGTGAAGAAACTACCATTGTTGAAGATGATGATGAATCTGATAAGAAAGATAAGAAGAAGAAAGAAAAGAAGGATAAGAAAGAAAAGAAAGAAAAGAAGGATAAAAAGGATAAAAAGGAAAAGAAAAGAAAGGCTGAAGATGGTGAATCCCCTAAGAAAAAGAAGAAGAAGTCTAAGGATTAAATTTGAAGATTGTGAATTAACTAATAAGGACTTTAAGGATATAATCTTCATTTATTTGTTCACTTTTTGTAATTTTTACTTATCTTTGTAAACTACTATTTGCATGTCAATATAAATTTGTTATAATTCAAATGTAGCATTCTGTATATATATTAAATTCTATTTACCTATATAATAATCATTACTCAGGAGTTGTGGCAATTTTACCTATAATCCTTACTCTGAGTTTGTTACTGGTGCTACTTCTGGTGCTTGCTCTTGTGATTGGTCTACTGGAGTCTTCTTACCGGTAATGGCATTATGAAGAATTAAAATAGTACGTAAAAGTTCACTTGATTGATCTTTTGATACTTTTTCGATTTGTGGGAACCAAGACAGAACACAATTTTCTAAAGTAGCATTAACAGGAGCGACAACAGGGTCTAAAGGACTGGCAATAATACATTTACCATTACTGTCATACATAGTAGAATGGAAATAGAAACGAGCATCATTAACTGTTCTAGCGGATGGTTCAACCACAGTTCTAAGCAAACAATCGTGCATGTAAATGTAAGCGTTTTGTGTGGTAATTCCTAGATCCTTAACTGGTTTAGTAACAAATTTGGTGAGATCATTGACCTCTAAAACTTTCACCAGTGGAAATGTTTGATCCACAAGGTTGAGAATTTCGTCGGCCACATAATCTGTTTTGTCCATTACTTCCCTCACTGGACGGAAGTTGCAAAGTTGCTTCATTCCTGGAGTAACAGAATATATGGCTTCTTTAGTGTAAGGAACGGAATAAATTGCATTCTTTCCAGATACTAATAAAGGGTATTGTTTGACGTGAGTAAGACATTTTAAAGGAAGAATATGAGGCCCTTCAACCGGTGCTGGTGCTGGGTCAGCAGCAGGTTCAGCATAGGGGTCGACTTCGGGAGAATCCGAAAGAGCAATAGGTGATACAGAAGTCATAGCAAGTATTCGTATCAAGTAGTAAAGAATATGATTACAAAAGTGCAACCAGAAATGGGTGCAAAAAGAAATAGCGAAAAAAGCTGCAAAGGCTGCAAAAAAGCTGTCAAAAAATAAAACCATTCTTACTATGAGAACTAACTACACCAAAAGGATAATGTAAGGATTGTAGAAATTGTAAATATCGATTTTATTCAGTATAATTTAATCTATACTATTTTCTGAGTTGACACCGTAACTTTTGTATTTTGCCGGCTCAATGTTAAAAACCTCTTCGTTTAGAGAAATTTCCATCCTAGAAGCTCGTTTACCTTCAATCGAGCTAGCCCTTATTCCTACAGCATCAGAGAAAAGTTTGGCTCTTTCAACTGCTGAAAGTTCCAGTAGCAATTGAGTCTCGAATTGACCTCCGCTACCTCTGTTCCTGAACATCCGTTCGTATGCTGCTAGGTAGAATAGCTCATTTATGAGACAAATGGTTAACTTCTCCTTGAAAGCCAAAGCCACAGAATTTCTCATGGCTACAAGATCTGTTTCGGGGTTCTGAATAATGGCCACAAGAAGTTGAATCCGGGACTTTTTAGAAAGATGGTCTGGCTGCTTGTGCTTCACATTACCTGGCCACCATGGAGGTTTGGATACACTGTCATCCTTATATGGATACCTTGACTGTTTCCGAGGCTCAATTACCTTGATCCACTCCTTGATAATGAACCTACAGGCAGCTTGACCCATACTAGAAAAGATTTCCCTGTACTGTAACGCAATTTCTTTATCGGCTTTATTGTCTCGTCTAAGATTAATAGTCCATTGATTGATACTGGCAGGTTTGATGGAAAGGAAATCGTGGTTCGATTCAGCCGGTGAAGAACAGTCACTTGGCTGCCTACTAGTTTCTCTACCTTCAATTAAACCTACGATTTTGTTCCGCTGGTCTTCGTTGATAAAGCTAGAATGCAGAACTCGAATCGGAGCTCCTGGCTCATTTTCCCTGGTACACATTAGAAATTGAAGCTTTCTATCTTTGTGGAGCCTAAGAAGTAATTTGACGATAGACTTCACCTCTTGATTGAGTTCTCTTTCCGAACTGGTCATTTTTGGGTGGTAAGATAGGACAGTTTGCGATTCTCCATCTAAAATACCTTAATTAATTTGAGTTGATTATGGAATCCAAAAAGGGACTTCCTTAAATCAAGTATCCCCCTAGCAAATTATCAAGGGTCATGATGCCGCTAAGAACCACCAAAGTACTTCCTCTTGAGTATGGAAATGGTAAACAGTACTCTCCGTGAATCCCACATTTAAATGGCTGCAAATCACCCCTGGCTGTATTTAAACTGTTGCAATCGATGAAAATTGAGCACATCTGCTTTATTTAGTTACGACTTATGACGTACCATTTCCACGCCCTAAACAATGTAAACATATGGCAGCTTGTAATTGTAGTGTTGACGGTATTAGTCGATGTTAGTCGACTAGGTAGTTGGTTTAAATGGCTGCAAAATGATAAAATCTACAATAAATAAATCTACAGTTTTTCAATTGAGCTATCAAAGCCCGTACGTTAATTTACAACTAGATTAGACATGCTCTACATGTTCGATCGAACCTCTCTTTTCCATTACGGAAAGTTGAGCAGCAGCTTCGATATTTGTAGCATCACCGAAAACTTCAGCGACTTCTTCTAAAGTACGGCCCGAAGTTTCAGGGTAGAAGAAATACACCACGAAACATTCAACGAAAAGAATGCAACAGTAAACAATATAGTACTTCCAGTCAATTGCATCCATAGCAATTGGATTAACAAACCCATTATAGATTAAGACAATTTGCATAAAACATTGGAAAATATTTATACCTTTAGCTCTATGACTATAAGGTAAAATTTCAGTTAAGTATAAGTAAGGTAAACCATTAACACCAACATTATAGAAGAAATAGTATAAGAAGATCATTGCTAGCACTCCATTACTTAAGGAAGTAGGGAAATTACGTTGGGTTGCGATTGCAGATAATGCAGTCCATACCACATAACAACATAACATACCAACAACACAAGTAAGGAATAAAGTTCTTCTTCTAAATCTATTACAAACAAGACAAACTGCAGCACAAGTGACAAAATTATAAACCATAAGACAAACATTGATAACCAATTGCTCTCTTTCTTCAGTGATACCGATAGAGTTTAAAACTTTATTTAAGTAGTAAGAAACTAACCCATTACCAGAAAGTTGCATCATAGTAGAAGTGAAAAGTACCAAAAATAATCTTTTACGGAACCCTTTCTTCAAAATAAAATCAGAATATTTAGTATTTGATTGAAGTTTTTCTGCTTCAATAGCAGCTTCAATTTCTTTTAATTCGAATTGAATAAATTCAATATCTTTAGGATCAGTTGAATTACCTGTATGATAAGCACTCAATACTTTTTCTGCTTTATCGATTTTACCTCTAGCAATCAAGTATCTTGGAGATTCAGGAACCATCCAAACCACAAGTAATTGTAATAAAGGCATAACACCTTGAATATATGAAGGAATTCTCCAACAATAACTATTATCCATAAGTCTAGTACCTAACACAACAGCAGCAGCAATAGTAGCACCTAAATACCAACAAATATTATAAGTAAAAGTACAAATTTCCCTATGAAGAGGATAAGATATCTCCGATATCAAAGTTGGAGAAGCAATAGTTGCAATACCTGAACCAAGACCAATGATAAATCTTGCAGCAAAGAAAAATCCATAATTTGTTGAAACACCTTGTAAAATTGAACCAAGAATAGTAAATACTTGACCAATATAAATAGTTTTCTTTCTTCCAATTCTATCAGCTAAAATTGAACCAATGGCAGCAGATAAAATACAACCAAAAATTGTAGCATTACTCAAGGCACCAAGTCTTTGACCTGAAGGATGATTAAAATGATCTTGCCATAACGTTAAAGATTGTAACCCATTTAACATAGAACCATCATAACCATTGGTAGATGAAGTAAATGTAATTACCATAACACAAAGATTAAGACGAACTAAATGGGGAACTTTATACCAAGGTCTTGTTTCTTGAATATAATCCGTGATTTGTGGTTTATGGTTAATATCGTACTCGACATCACCAGCCTTTTCGCTAATAGCCTTTTCGCTATATGAATCCAGAGGAGGGGATACTTCTCTTACAGACATGATAATATAAAACTAATTAATAGATTTAATTGTTTGAATGATACTTTCAAATATCATGACAATTCAACTGCATTTTATACTGTTTCTAAATTATTTATTGCCATTTCATTCCCCATTTTCTAGTGACTCGATTCTTTCAGTCGTAAACCTTGCATGACTGCATAAACCCCACGAAAAATAATACAAATCCTCAGGTCCAGTCAGCTTCATTGTTTAATCCGATTCGGTAATATGTATTTTAGATAATATCTCATTTAAACTGGGGTACATAGTTAAAATTTCGTGATTTTCTTGGCCTTGGCAATTGCTAAAAACCAATCAAGCTTAGGTGAATACAATAAGAAGCTCGGATAATCAACAAGGAAGATTAATGTTAGATCGAGTTGTTTCAGTTATTCAATATTTATTTTCAGTAGGTGCGTTGCAACTACATGGTTATTTTTAAACCGCTAGATAATATCGACTATATTTGAGAGGGGGAATTAGCAATTATTACCGGGATCTCCTCTGTTATCTAATTGTGTTACATGCTAGTAAGATGGCTTAGGCACGGGTGAAAAGCCTTGTCCCGATTGTGTTGACGGGAATGTGTTTGCCTGGAATAATCCGACACGAGCTACCCCATGCGAGTTCCCCCACCTTTTCCCCATACCCCACAAAACTCAACAATCGTAAATCTGCAGGGTGGTGGATCCATTACTACTTCTAGTAGGATTGCCGGGGGTTCCCATTAAGGAATCGTTACAACACCTACGGAGAAGTTACCCAATTGAGAGTTGCAACTATGAGGAGTTATAAATATGGTGCATGTCTTAAAAAATACTATTAGTTAATATTACTTCATCTCATCTTTACTAAAAATGTCAGGATTTTTAAAAGTTAAGGGAACAAAAATTGTCGATTCAAATGATAAGCCAATAGTCTTGAAAGGTTGTGCCACTGGTGGTCACCTTAATATGGAAAATTTCATTACTGGTTATCCAGGTCATGAAACAGAGCATAAACAGGTTATCAAGAAAAAAATCGGTCAAGAAAAATTCGACTTCTTCTTTAAAAAGTTCTATGAATACTATTGGACTGAACAAGATGCTATCTTCTACAAAGAAGAATTGAATTTAAACTGTGTTAGAATCCCATTTAATTATAGACATTTCTTGAATGATGATGGTGATCTTTTTCAAGTAAACCCTGAAGGATTCGAAAAACTTGATGCTATTGTCAAAACTTGTGCAAAACATGGAATTTATACTATCTTAGATATGCATGCTGTTCCTGGTGGTCAAAATCAAGACTGGCATTCTGATTCTGGTATTCATAAATCACTTTTCTGGGATTTCAAAGTTTTTCAAGATGCTATTATTAACTTGTGGGTAGAAATTGCTAGATATTACAAAGATAATACTTGGATCGCAGGATATAATCCATTGAATGAGCCTGCTGTTTCAGATCACTCAAAGTTGGTTGATTTCTATGATGTTTTAGAAAAAGAAGTCAGAAAAGTAGACCCTAATCACATTTTCTTCTTAGATGGTAACACTTATGCTATGGATTTTAGACAATTCCCAGAAAAACCATTCCCGAACTCTGTCTACTCTATTCATGACTATGCTGTTTATGGATTCCCCAGCTTCGAACAATACGAAGGTAAGGATGTTCAAATTACTAAATTGAAAAATCAATATAACCGTAAAGTTGAATATATGAAAGCACATAATGTGCCTGTATGGAATGGAGAATTTGGCCCAGTTTACGCTTCCCACGTTAGAGGCGATTCTGATGTTGAAGCTACTAACAAAAAAAGGTACCATTTATTGAAGGATCAATTATCTATTTACGCTAAAGGAGATCCTTCTGGTGATGGTGCTCCAATCAGTTGGTCTATTTGGCTTTATAAAGATATTGGATACCAGGGCTTGACATATATCGACCCTAAAAGAAAGTTTTACAAAGTTTTCGGTGAATGGTTAAAGAAGAAAAAGCGTTTGGGCTTGGATAGATGGGGTAATGATATTGACCCAGAGTATAAGAAGCTTTACACTGCTTTAGAAGATCACATGTTGGAAAACATTCCTGATAAGTACCACAAAGCTCTTTACCCAAGTAATTTAGCTTTAACTGACTATTTGGCTCGTGTCTGTAGAGATATGCTTTTCAGTCAATACGCTCAACACGAATACGCCGATTTGTTTGTTAATTTAAGTTATGAAGAACTTGACGAGGTTGCAGCTTGTTTCAAATTAGAAAATGTGCTCAAGAGAGATGAATTGAATGCAATTCTCAGAGAATATTAATCAGATGAATAACTTATCAGTACCCAATTGGTGAATATTAGTATATATTAAATAAATACAAATAAACCATAAGGAGCTGATAGATCTAAATACAGTGGGTTTGTATCTTAAGAGAATAGCGAATATACGGAAATCACCGATCATCAGAGTACGTTATGTAAAATGTATCCCGCACGTTTCGAGACAGCCAGTATGGAAAGATCTCTTTCCGTTGGTCCTTTTGTGTTTCGCTTTCTCTCTCTCTGAGGCATTATAGCCAAGATCGTCAGTCATCTGTTTCACTTCAGCTTTTTAGCTCCTCCTACATGCAAGTTTACGAGGCTTATTGTTATGTACTTGACCCGCTTACCCCCTCCCATTCCACACCCACTCCACCTTTTCTCCGCCCACCGGTCGGTGTCGATAGCAACCGTTACAAAGTTAAATTCAAAGATTTTTTCAAGTAACAGTTTCAAACGAGTCCCTTGATGCAACCTTCCATTTTGGGCCTTAGTGCCACTGGACCCGCGAGGACTTCCAATTTAAGCTAAAGGCTGCGGCTCTAGGGACTTACCCCACGCCCCGCTATTTTTACGACGACGTAATAACGAAATATTTTGCGAAAACCCTGTTATATTTGGCACCAAGTGCTGAGTTGTAATGAGTCTTTCAAACCATCATGACCAGACAACTCGATATTGATGCTCTACTTGAAGAGCTTACCCTTGAAGAAAAAATTTCCCTCTTAGCAGGGCGCAATGCTTGGGAAACTGTCCCAATTGACAGACTTGATATTCCTTCTGTCACAGTCTCTGATGGACCTAATGGAATCAGAGGAACCAGGTTTTTTAATGCCATTCCTTCGAATTGCTTTACATGTGGTACAGGAATGGCATCTTCGTTTAACAAAAAGCTTTGGCATGAGGCTGGTACCTTAATGGGTATCGAAGCAAGAATGAAAGGTGTTCATTGTATATTAGGGCCAACTACTTGTATTGTACGGTCCCCATTGGGAGGTAGAAACTTTGAATCTTACTCAGAAGATCCTCTTCTCTCAGGTTTGGCCACTTCCCATGTTGTCTCGGGAATTCAAAGTCAAAATATAATGGCCTGTATCAAGCATTTTGTATGTAATGATCAGGAAGACCTTAGAAGAGGTGTTGATATCTTGGTAACAGAAAGGGCATTAAGAGAAATATACTTGAAGCCATTTCAAATGGCAATCAAGAATTCCAAACCAAAATCGCTTATGACTTGTTACAATAAAGTCAATGGAGAACACGTATCAGAATCTAAACATCTTTTACAAGACGTTTTACGTAAAGAATGGGGTTATGATGGTACTGTTATGTCAGATTGGTACGGGGTTTATTCTATCGCCAAATCTCTCGAGCTGGGATTGAATTTGGAAATGCCAGGCCCAACTCGTTTCAGACAAGAAATTCAAACAGTTCACAATGTTTTATCAAATGAAATCCATAGAGATGTAATTGACGAAAATGTGAAATACATGTTGAAATTTGCCAATGAGTCTTTGAAAGCCAATTTTCCTCCAGACTTAGAACCATGTGCTAATGAGTCACAAGAATCATCTGATTTATTACGTAAAATCGGAACTGAATCAATTGTACTTTTGAAGAACGAAGGTGATATTTTACCATTATCTCCAGTAAAAACCAGTGGCAACAAATCGATTGCCATTATTGGTCCCAACGCTAAAAGTTTTCAAATCGATAGTGGTGGAGGATCTGCTTCCATGCGTACCCGCTATAAAGTAACTGCCTATGATGGTATTTACAATAAGCTTCAACTGGTTGATAATGCTGTCGATTTCCACTATTCTCTCGGTGCTTATTTGGACAAGACAACACCTGATTTGGGACCATATATGAAAAGCAAGACGGGAAAGCCTGGTTTGACTGCAACATTCTTCCTTGATCCTCCAGAAAAGAAAGATCGTAAACCAATTGAAGTTCAAGGTATGGATTCAACCAAAATCTTTGTTTCCGACTATAAAAGTGACAAATTACCTGCTGGAAGTATTTTATTCTACTGTGATTTTGAAGGTACTTTTACTCCTGAAGAATCTGCCACTTATGAATTTGGATGTGCCTGTTTGGGAACAGCCCAAATATTCGTTGATGGTAAATTAGTTGTGGATAACAAGACCAAACAAGTTAAAGGAGATGATTTCTTCCTTGGAGCAGGTACTCGTGAGGAAAAGGGTGATATTAATCTTGAAGCTGGTAAAACTTACGATATAAAAGTCGAATTCGGTACATCTCCTACTAAAAAGATTGAATCAGAGTACTCAGAAGCTGGTGGTGTATTCTTTGGCGCTAGGGTCAAAATCAGTGCTGATGAAGCTCTCAGAGACGCTGTTGAATTGGCTAAGACTGTTGATAAGGTTATTTTAGATATTGGAATCTCCAAAGAATGGGAATCTGAAGGATTCGATAGACCAGTTATGGAAATCCCTGGTGATACCAATAAATTAGTAGCCGAGATTGCCAAAGTTAATAAAAACGTTATTGTTGTCAACCATTCTGGCTCCCCTGTTTCAATGCCATGGATCAATGATGTTTCTGCTTTTGTTCAAGCATGGTATGGAGGTAATGAAGCCGGTAATGCATTGGCAGATATCTTATTTGGAGATTGCAATCCTTCTGCTAAATTATCGATTACGTTCCCAGAAAAACTTGAAGACAACCCATCGTTTTTGAATTTTGGAGCTACCAATGGAAGAATGCTTTATGGTGAAGATGTTTTCGTTGGTTACAGATTCTACGAGAAAACTATTAAGAAACCTTTGTTCCCATTCGGTTTTGGTCTTTCTTACACTACATTCAAGTTTTCAAATTTGAAAGTTGCAAGTGATGAAGAATCCATCAAGGTCTCTGTTGATGTTACCAACACAGGTAAAGTTGAAGGAGGAGAGATTGTACAGGTTTATATTGCGCCAGAAAATTCTAGTATTATCAGACCAAATAAAGAACTTAAAGATTTCGATAAGGTTTTCCTTAAAAGTGGTGAAACTAAAACTGCTGAAATCACAATTTCTATCAAAGAAGCAACTTCTTACTGGGATAGTTATAAAAATAAATGGTGTTCGGAAAAATCTGGTTACAAAGTGTTAGTTGGAAATTCCTCTGATAATATTTTATTACAAGATTCATTCTCTACATCCAAAACATTTTTCTGGTTAGGTTTATAGTTTTGTAATCAAGATTTGAAAAATAAATCTAGTATGAATCTGTCATTTATGACACATCCCGATTTGTCAATAATCTTGCCCAAAATGTACTTTTCTCATGTATCTTATAGCCCTTACATACGAATAACGTTTCGCATTTTTAGTATGTTATGAAAATTGATTAATTAGGTGTGAAAATCTCCTAAATCCTGTACATAACCTTAAGGTTTAATCCATATCATTACTTAATTGGGTCAAATATAAACAATACTATAAACAAGATACAACATCTTTTCATATATTTTCTAACCCAACCATCCATTAGAATGTGTTTACATTTATAATTAACGTTTACCTTCTTTAATAAATTTGCATTACATAAAGAAAACTATTATATAACCACAAACACCATTATTAATGGTAAATCAAAAACTACAAATAATTAATCATTAAGTAATTTGCTCAAGTCCATATGAATAGTGATAAAAATCCTATACATCTAAATAAATCTGATGATGATTCGAATCATGTCAATCCTGATGACTTTCTCCAACAAGAAGAATTTCAAATATCTTATGATGATTTAATTGATGAACCAAAAATTCCAATAAAGACCCTGAGCCCAAATAAATCACCAATAATAAGTCCTGAAAGACTTAATCCAATAGCTTTAGATAGTCCAAATTTGCATCTTAAACCAAATTTATCACAAAATAATCCTGTTGCTAATGCATTATTTCAAGTAACAAAACATCTTAGAAATTCTGAAAATAAATTATCATCAGATATTTTTGGATTAGACGAAGATCAAGAAATTTTCACTACTAAGAAACCAAATAATGATAAGATTGAAAAACTCATTAATCAATTAAAAGATTCTAACGAGGAATTTGAAATTGATGATCAATTAAGAACTAGAGTATTTAAAGGAAGATTTAATAAATCTCCTGATCATTTAGATAATCAATTAAATTCATACTTAGTACTGGGTGATAATCAACCAGATATTATATACAATGAAAATAAGGAAAACTTATCACCATACCCTGACCCCCTTAAATCAAAATCAAAAGAAATTGCATTGAAAAAGTCAAATAAACTTTACTTTAAATCACCTAAAAGAAATGGTACAAATAAATCTCAAATACCTATTTTAAAACCTCTTTCAAACCTTACTAATATTGACTTGAAAAAACCGGGTAGTATTGACAACTTTTATGTTAACCAAGATGCTGCCAAATCTCCTAAACGAATTTGTAATCCTAAAAAATTAACACCATTAAACCCTTGCATTAAATATCAAAAGAATAACTATAATATATTTGTGGTTGATTCTCTGACAGGACATATTAATGATGCTACACAATTCGGAACAGAATTGAATGCTTCTAATTGTGAAGGATTCCCATTACCAGAGGACGTTAATGAAATCGTTCAAATTCCAACAAATGAAGGAACCTCTGAAAACAAACGAGCGCAAGCTAAAATGGCTATAATTAAAGCTTTCAAAAATAAGTACTTCTCAGTTCAAAAGAAAAGGAAACAGAATACAGGTAAAAGAGTAGGATTCTACTCAAAATCTGAATTTGAAGAATATAAAAATTCTACTGAACCTACGAATTCTAAACAAATTGAAGTATTTAATCAATTTAGTTCAAGTAGCCCTATTTCCAGTACAAATTCTGACGAAACAGAAGATGAAATGGAAATTTCAGAAGATAAAATAGAGCCAGCTCGTAAAAAGCAAAAAGTTCATTGGGCTCCTGAACTTGAATGGTAATAATGTACTATATATAAATGTACTATATAGTGGACAATAATTTATAGTAATAATAGCACCCATACAATATTTTGTTGTAAAGTTAAATTCAAGGTACCAAAAAAGTTGCTGAATGTTGCATCATTGCTCAACTTGGCCTGAACCACCAGATCTTGATTTTAGTCATAAAAGTATGAATTTCACATGTATGGTAATTTTACAGCCAAAGTATCTGAAAATAGTCAGATTAATTGAGAAAATCGTGAAATATGCAAAATATGTGAAAAATAGAGATTTTTAAAACTTAGGTAAATTATTTGGTTTCTTCAATTCCTTTCAACAAACAAGTTTGCTTCACAACGTCACACTCTAGACAGGTCTCGGTAAGTACTTATCTACAATTGAATCTCCCGTATACTTTTTGGTACCTTACATATCGATTTGATACAGCCTCGTGCACGTGACCCCCACCAAAATTTCACGTCGCGTAGCTTCGCCAAAATCTTGAAAACAAGCTACTGTTAACCATCAACCATAAGCAAAATGTCTACCTTCTTTGATGAAATGAAAAAGTCGTACACTGACGTCAGTGTTACCGACAACAAGATCGATACTGCCGGATTCTTGGAAGCCTCTGAATCTTTAGTTAAATTATTTGACCTTTTAGGTTCTTCAGCATTTGCTGTAGTTAAAAATGATATGACTGGTAATATCGGTAAAGTAAGAGCCAAATTATTAGCTGATCCAGCTGGTGCTTCTACTCTTCAAGATTTAATCTTATCTGAAGCTAGTGGTAAAGATAAAAAGGCTACTCAAGGTTTATTATGGTTATCTCGTGGATTACAATTTACTGCTCAAGCCATGAGAGAAACTGTTGATAGTCCAACTAAGGAAATGACCGTAACTTTCACAGATGCTTATTCTAAGACTTTAAGTAAATTCCACGGTATGTTAGTCAGACCAGTGTTCAAATTAGCCATGAAAGCTTGTCCATATAGAAAAGATTTCTTTGAAAAATTAGGTGCTGATCAAGAAAAAGTTACTCAACAATTAAAAGCTTGGTTGGAAGCTTTAGAAAAAATCGTTGCCAATATCATTGATTTTTTTACCGCTGGTAACTACGGTAAAGGTTTGTAAGACATTAATATAAGTTAGTACAATAAAACAAGTAGAAGTGAAAAATTATCATAACTCGTTTCTTGCAAACCTCTTCAAATTCTATCTTCAGAAACTATTTTGAAAGACTCTCTTTAATTGATGATTCTTGCCTGCAAAATTATCTTACCTTCTTTTCCTTTACTTCTGTTACTGCCTTTTGCTGTTGTGTTCATTACTCACGTGCACTTTAACCCAATGCGACACAAGGCTTGGTTCAGAACATAGATCAACTCTCTGTTTATCTTGTACTAAATAAACCTTCAAAATGATACAGACCTTGAAGAGAAGAATATCCATACGGAAGACGATATTTCTTTCGATGTTGGCGGTTTTAGCATTTTTGTCATATTTTCATCTATCTCGAATAGAATCTTTTCAACGTGTTCCTACGTCAAATATTGGAGAGTCTGGAACCACAAAATCAAATCTCCCACCATTGAAAATTGAAAATTCCAGTGAAGGAGGTGACTTATTCATACCTGAGAAACCAAATGATGGTAAACCTAAAGGATCCATTCCAAATCCAAAAGGTGATGTTAAAGAGCCTGAAAGTGGAGAATTAGTGGAATATGTGTTTGCATTAAGTGATAATAAGCAGCATTTCAAGCAAGAAGTTGAATTTGAAGACATGGAACCATTTAAAAACTATCATTTAACTTATAATGATAAACTAGTGGGGAATGCCATGGTTGGATACCTTAATGTAAGTGCTTTTGAATATGAACCAAATTATAAAAGAGAAAATGCTACATTTTTTTCCTTAGTTAGGAATGAAGATTTAGTGGGTATAATAAAGGCCATAGAATCTGTAGAATATCGTTTTAATTCAAAGTATCATTATGATTGGGTATTTGCTAATGATAAACCATTTCATCCTTCATTTCAGAAAGTTGTCCTGAATCTTGTCAGTGGTACTGCTAAATTTGTTCAAATTCCTACCGAATATTGGAGTTATCCTGATTGGATAGACCAAGAAAGAGCCGCAGAGACAAGAGAACAAATGCATAAACAAAAAGTAAAATATGGTGGTTCAGAATCTTACAGGCATATGTGTCGATTTAACTCAGGATTATTCTTCAGACTTGATATTATGAAAAACTACAGATACTATTGGCGTGTTGAACCAGATATTGAATATCAATGTGATATCTTTGAAACAGATTGGTTCAAGTATATGAGACAGAATAATAAGAAGTATGCATTTACAATGGCTCCATTAGAACTTCATACGACTGTAGTTGGTCTTTGGAATTCAGTGAAAGATTTTAAAGCTAAATATAAACATCTTATAGCTCCAAATAATAACATGGGATTCTTAACAGAAGATGACGGTGATACTTACAATATGTGTCATTTCTGGTCAAATTTTGAGATTGGAGATATGGATTTCTTTAGGAGTGAAGCATACACTTTATTTTTCGATCACCTTGATCAAATTGGTGGCTTTTATTACTCTCGTTGGGGTGATGCACCTGTACATTCAATAGCAGTATCTATGCTTTTACCGCATGATGAATTATTTTTTATGCAAAATACAGGTTATTATCATCACCCCAATGGAGATTGTCCTTGGGATCCAGAAGTGAGACAGAATAGAAGATGTGCTTGCCTAACCAAAACAGACTACACCTGGACATCAGGTTCCTGTATTCCCAAGTTCTTCGAAGTTCATGGTATTGAAAAACCCCCATTCGTTCCTCATTATAATTTCGTCAATCAGCATAAGCCAACAAAAGAAGAGACACTAGAGGACGATGATGATGATGATGAATAATCTATTTTATATGTATTATAATATATTATAAGGACTATATAATCCTTTAAGTATGCATTAACAGTAGTTTAATCACTGTAAATATTTCAACTAGGTATTTATTCGTCTTGTCCCAAACGTTTAGTTTCAATCATGAGTTCATATAATTGAGATACTTGTTCAGGTGACATTTTATCTACTTCATCTTTACTAAGTTTTCCTTCCATCCAGTCACCTCCAATGAGATTTTTTAAATAATCTTGCCACGATGTAAGGAATCCAACAATGTGTAATGGATTATCAGTCTTTTGATGTGCTTTAAATTCAGCCTTCACATATTCATCACCTAGTGGTCGAAGTTCACGAGGAAGATGCAGGGCATGTGCACGAAGGATCGATTTATATAATGCAAGAGGAGGAAGAAGAGCATCGGTTTTACGTACAGGACGTCTTGGTCTAACAAGTCTAATTAAAGATGGTTTCATTTTAGGCTGAAGAAATTAGTAGAAAATTTCCGCTGCTTATTCTGATCAATTCCTTGAGATGTACGGGTGCATTACAGAGTAAAATAAAATTCACCTCATAAACCCTGAATGAAAAAGTTTCCTATTACGAGAACACCGGATCGAAGTTATTGATAGTGAGGCTATGGAATATTACACATACTGTTATCATGCAATTGAATCTTACTTAAGAAGGGTAAAGAATTGACAGGTTCATGCATAACTGACACATTGCTACATTTGGTAAATCCTTAATAGCATCTAGAAGCCGCATTTCATGTCAATAGGTGGCTCAAACTAAAAAAATCTGAAATTAGCTGTTATTATTATAACAATGAAGTTAATTTTATGACCGTATATGGTTAAGGAAGAGGAGAAATGTCGCACGGAAACATTACGACATGGTGCGACACTGACCAGTTATTTCCTATTTAGGTTACTTCCCTATTTAAGTAACCATACTTAAGGTCTGCAACAAAGGATAAAAAATTTCTTAATTGGGTAAATGAGCTTCATCGAAATCTAAACAGGAATGGTCAAACTGATTTAAATACCAATGTCAATCATGTTAAGGATTTTTTAAGTGTATCATAAACCGTTCTTTCCTTCGTTCATCTCCACAATTATTATAAAGTTACCATGAAATTTACTTCTGTATTAAGTTTGGTGACTATTGCATCCTCATTAGTTGCGGCAGTACCAGCTGTCGTGAGACAAGGTGACATTATTGATGTTACTTCTAGAAATGTTCAAGAATATGATATTAACCTTGAAGCCACTGATTCATTAAATAAAAGAGAAACTGACATTGTAAGCTCTTTATTATCAGAATTAAGCAGCTCTAATTTACTTGATGAATTTATAGATAAATTATCATCATCAAAATTTTCTTCTACTATGTTTGACGAAGTAACTAATGCTATTTCAAACAGTTCCATAAGCGTTTCATCCATACATAGTGCCCTCACTAAGAGTGGAACACTCACTGACTTCATTAAATCTGTTGCTAACGATACTGATTTTGAAGGATTGGCTGAAAAATACTTCAAAGAAGGTGTATCTGACTTGACTTCTAAGAGAGATACTACTCCTCTTTCTTCATCTCTTTCTAGAAGAGACTCTGACTATATTACCAAAATTGTTGATAGCATTTCAAGCTCCGGCTTAGTTTCCTCTGCCGTGAAATCCCTTTTGAATAACCTGGACTTAATCGATGAAGGTGAAAAATTATTGGTTACTGCTTTCAAAAAAATCGATTGGTCTAGTGTTTATACTTCAATTAAAAATTCTGGAGTTGTTCAAAAATTATTTGAAAAAGCTGTTTCTGCTCTTGAAAGTAAAGTTTCTGCTAATAAGAGACTTGACTTGGCTGATCTTCTTTCTGTTTCTGCTACTAAAACTGGGTATGTGGATATTGGTTCTTCAACTGTTGCCGGATCTGATTCTTCAAACACTGATACTGATTCCGATAGCTCTCTTGATGATATTTTAGGTGCTGCATCTTCCGCTGAAGCTGCTGCTGCCACTACTACCACCGCCGAAGCTTCCAGCGACTCTACTGACTCCAGCGACAGTCTCGGTGATTTAATCGACAATGCCTTAGGTGGTGATTCATCCACCACTGCGGCTAAAACTACAACCGCTGCCGCCGATGATTCTTCTTCATCTGGAGGTGTTGTTGATAATGTCTTAGATGCTTTAAAAGGTTCTGATGATTCTGCTACCACCACTACTGCTTCTTCTACTTCAACAGATAGCAGTAGTCTTGAAGATATTGCTGATGAATTACTCGGTGACGCCAAATCAACTGCTGCTGGATTAGTAGACGATGCTAAATCGACCGCTGCTGGTTTACTTGATGATGCTAAATCAACTGCTGCTTCCGTAGCTGGAAACTTAGCTGATGATGCTAAAGGTTACGCCGGTAACCTTCTTGATGAATTCCTTGGCTCTGACTCCGACTCCACCGCTACTACAGCAACCTCGACTTCTACTGGTAGTCTTGGTGATCTTTTCGAAGGTTTACTCGATAATGCCAAATCTACTGCTGGCTCCGTTGCTGAAAATTTACTCGATGATGCTAAGTCTACTGCTGGTTCCATTGCCGAAGAATTACTCGATGATGCCAAATCTGCTGGTAGTAGTGCTGTCGGTAACATACTTGATGACTTCAAGTCTACCAAGGTAGGTGGATTCCTTTCAGAAGTCTACGATGATTTAGAAAACAATAACTCAACTACTTCTTCTGGGTCAGGATCCAGCTTGAAGGATTTAATTGAAAGTTTCTTCTCCGAAAAAGGTTCAAGTCTTCTTGATAGTGCTGAATCTCTTGCTAAATCCGAAGGTGGTAAATTACTTAGTCTGCTTGAAGGTAAAGGTAAAGGTTTGATTGCTGGTGTGATTGCTCTCGTTGGTGATGAAATTGAGAAATTATTTAGTGGATCTGATTCTGCAGTATCATCCGGAGAAAGCAAACTTAAAGAACTTTATGACACTTTCTTTGACAGCAATTCTACCTCATCATCAGGCGTTTCTTTAGAAAAATATCTTTTAAGTGCAGTCGAAAATCTTTTTGACGGCTCATCTTCCGATTCTTCCTCTTCTGGTAGCAGTAGCGGAGGATTCTTGAGTGAAATCTTGGACGATATTTTCGATGGTAATGTTTCTGGTACTGGAATTATTCTGGAAATCGCTGATACTTTGATCGATTTATTATTCGGGAAGAGCAGCTCTTCTATTTCAAGCTCTGGTTCAAGCTGTTGTTGTAGCAGTACCAAAAAACTTAGAAAAAGATCTACTTCTCAAAGATTAATATTGAAGAGAAAAGTTAGAAGAGCAGTGCAAGAAAGCATCAAGAAGAGATCTGCTTTGTCTGAAGTTGAATATATTAACTTCGTTACTAAAAGATCTTTATAAGTAATGATCTCATGTCTGATACCTGTATACCAAAGTCATAATGTACATTGAAAAGTATAACATTGTAGAGAATAAATCACAAGTAAGTTTAAAATTAACGTATATCGAGGAATTGGCCTCATACATAGCCGAATTTTCACAGGAACTACACTGATCAACAAATTTACACTTCGGTTGGTGTTCGGCTTTTTCGCTTAGATTGAAGGTGCTCAATTTGGGTAGCAAGGGTAGTGATACACTAGACTAGTTCAAACGAGAAATATCCATATATAGGACTTGACAATACTTGAAACGTTACACTGGAACAAAACCTTCGAAACATTGAGGAGTTTTCATTCAGTATACACTTCTGTAATTGGTAATTGTTTCGAATTTGTGCTATGGCCATAAATGTCGAATGGCTGCCTCGAGAGGTGGGGTCGAAAGTATATGTAACTTGTATTCCAAATTAGGAAATTTTTCAAAAAAATATTTATAAATATATGGTGCACGGATGTATTCCATGACATCTGTGAAAGTTTCGATACACCATTGTAGTCTATATTAGTTAAAAGCTATATATTGGGGCCAATCAGAGAGTGACCAATGTATGGAAGGTAGGGCTAAACTTTATATAGCAGTTAACAAGCTTCAGCTACTCTACATTAGAGAACACCTTGTGCTTAAGCATCATCATGGCATCTTTTATGATGAAGCCTCTACCGTAATATTCGAACTATGTAAAACTCTACTTTATCTTTGAATTGCCTCTCATTTCATGTATTCGATTCAAACACTGGTTGTAATATTTAGAACAAAGGCTGGCCATACATCAAAACTCCCACAACCCTGTCAGTATTACGATAAAGTATTATCAATGGTGTGAGAAGTATTCATTCACGTCTCGAAATAGAAGTTTCCAAACATCCCTGTAACCTAATTTTAAACGTACTTCTCCCAAAGAAGGATTTGTCTTAAGTAACAATACGACTCCTCAGCAGCACTTTCCCAAACCGGTAATAGAAATAGATTGAAATCCGTACACCTACAAAAATCACTTTTCCTAATACGGTAATAACGTACTTAACCCAATTGGGAAATGAAGAATTGCAGTCGAAGTAGTGAATATATAACCTGAATCCCCCAGCTAACTACGATTATTATAGTTAACGCTAAATTTTATCCATTCGTTCGTTAGATTTTTTCTAATATTAAATAAACTTCCGCCAATATGAAGGTTACCACCGTGTTTAGCACGATAGTAGTATATACTGCTTTGGCTCAAGCGATAAATGAACAAGATATCGAACTCCCCAAAAAACAACTTGGCAAAAGAGGTTTTTTAGCTGACCTTTTGAATATTGGATCTGGATCCTCTACCACTTCTTCAGCTGCCGCTGCCGCCTCCTCAGCTGCCGCCTCTTCAGTTGCGTCCGCTACCACAGCTGCCGTTTCATCTGCCGCTGCTGCTACTTCTTCAGCAGAAACTTCATCTGTTGACCTTGATACCCTTTTGTCTGATGCAGGACTGTCTTCAACGATAACAGAAGCTGCCTCAACAACAACTACTTCATCTTCCTCATCAAAAACCTCAGCATCTTCCACAACCGAAGAAGGATTACTTAACCGTTTATTTGGACTTGGTGATTCTTCTTCTTCATCTGCCTCCGACTCAACTGCCTCTGATTCTTCTTCCTCTGATTCTTCTTCCTCATCAACAGCAGATGATGATGACGATGACGATGATGATTGCGTTACTGAAACAGCTGATCCTACAACCACAGATGATGATACCACTTCTTTGGATTCCACATTAGTTACTGAAACTGATGTTCCAACAGTAACTGCCACTGCATCTGATGATGATGACGATGACGATGACGATTGCGTAACTGAAACAGCTGATCCTACTGAAACAGCTGATCCTACTGAAACAGCTGATCCTACAGTTACAGATGACGATTCAACTTCTTTGGATTCTACATTAGTTACCCAAACTGATGTTCCTACTGTTACTGCTACTGCTTCTGACGATGACGATGACGATGATGACTGCGAAACTGTAACAGCTGATCCTACTGAAACTGCTGATCCTACAGTTACAGATGACGACTCAACTACTTTGGATTCTACATTAGTTACCGAAACTGATGTTCCTACCGTTACTGCTACTGCTTCTGACGATGATGACGACGACGAAGACTGTGAAACTGAAGTAGTTACTGAGGATACCACTGCCACCCAAAAGACTACAGTTGCTCATGTAACTACTCTTGTTACTACTGCTAAAGCAACTGCTGTTGTAACTACTACCAATGAAGCAGGTGAGACTTATACTACCACCTCTGTTCATACTGTCGTCAGTACCGCTGATACTGTAGTCAGCACCGTTACTACAACTGGTGAGGAAGAAGAAGATGATGATGGAAGTTCATATGAATCAGTTTGTGATGACACTGAAACTACTGTTTACGCTACCACTACTAAGGTTAGTGATGGAACTACTCAAGTTATAACCAATACTTCTGTCAAAACTTCTACTTCTCAGGATACTGATGATGATTCCTCTTCTGGTACTTCTAGATCATCTTCTGGCTCATCTGATGACAATGATTCTTCTTCTGGATCTGGATCTTCTCTTGAAGATATTATTAAGAGTATATTTGGAGACGATGATGATTCTGACTCTAGTTCTTCATCATCATCTGGTTCTGGTTCTGGTTCTACTCTTGAAGACATTATAAGTAAGATCTTTGGAGATGATGATGATGATGAAGATGATGACGATGATGATTCTACTACTTGTGACACCAGTTGTTCTTGCGACTCTGATGATGAAGACGATGGTACTTGTGATGCAGATGATGTTGTTGCTACTGCCACCACAGCTGCTGCTGCTGTTAAGACCACTGCAGCTGCTGAATCAATTGAACCCACCGTTGCTGGCGGTGCTAACGCAGATGACACCGAATGTGTTGCAACTACTGTAACTACAACTGCCATCACAACTGCTACACAATACGTTACTATTGAAGCCAAAGAAGCTGAAGTTGCTTCAAAATCATCAAATGGAACCGTAGCTTCTGCAACCGTTCAACAACAATCTTCTGACAATGCTGGTAGTATCATTGGCAGTTCAACCGGATTTTTGACAGTATTATCCATTGTCATTGCCACCTTATTCATGTAATCGTTATGATGTAAGAAAAAAAAGTGTATAATATCCGACGGAAACGTCTACATACCAATAAGTTACAGATTTCTTAATTTATGCTAGTTAAAATACGTATCAATAAGGAAGTGTAGATGAAGTTTAGTGACTACAAATTGCTCACTAATCTTGTAGTTGAATATTTGCAGCCATGTGAAAATGTTGGTTTATCGGCTGGAATCCAACGACCAAACTTTGTCCCTTTAACACAGTTGACTGGCATTATATATTAACTTGCTTTGGCCCTAATGGCTCCCATCTGATTATATTGCTTATTTTAGTAGTAGTCCTTGGCAAACTCGTACTGCGCAGCCAAATTCGCATTTATGGGGCAAATTATTCACTACAGTTTAATCCATACTTTAGAGGCATGCCGTTGGTTGATCGTCAAACGATGATGTTTTTCATCATCATGTTCATATTTCTCTCGTTACCGAATGGGAATGATCAAATTCATTCGTCAAAGGATAGAGAAGTATTAGAACAATATCAGCAACTGCTTTTAAATAACCGGAAAGAACTACGTAATTCTGAATATTATACGGGTTATGGTAATTTAACTGGTTTAAAACTACCATATCAAGAACTTTTAAATGGTAAGAATGATCTGCAATGGCCATTTTATGAATTTTCAAAAAAGAACCCGTGGCAGGAAGATGAAAAGTATAGTTTATTACCAAATGAAATAAGTAATGAAGTTAAAGCATTTTGGGCAACTGAACCAGCTGATGAAACTTCAAATGCATACCTTTACAATATTAGCGGGAAAGCCTACGGAGAATTTGAAGTAGCCAAACCAAAGAATAAACTCATTCCATATCCTTTTCATCTTCCAAAATACCTCCAAGAATATTATGATTTATATACCCAAAGTCAGTATCAACAAGAAAAGGAACGATACGAACAAGATCCTGAAAATAATTCACCTCCAAGAGCTCCGGATCCACTTCCTAGTATAGATAAGAAAGGAAATATTACGTTTTCCACTGGTAAAATCATTCTTAATCTTAAGGCACTCGATTATAATTACCTCGATAAAGACTTATCAAAAGTCATTGAAAATTCGAAAACAGATATAGTGGACGATGCTGTGGTGGTTAATGTTAAGGTAAATTTATTAGATTATCCTGAAATCAGTGATAATGAACTAGATACTATAGGTATATACTATCAGAAAACCGGATCTCTTATATCGGTGACACGTTCTGCCAAATTCAGTGGTAGTCAAGGACTCCCTCATTTTGCAATGTCGGAGGAGAACTTCAATAAGTCAAGATTACTTATGGGTCAAGCAATGAATACCACTAATGTCCTTCGTGAAATTGGAATGGATGATATGAATACAAATATTCAAAATGCTCAGAGCCAATGTGAATATATCAACTTCTTTCAGTTCGAAAAAACTGACTTTCTGGCAGAGCAGTTACGTGAAATAGATGAAGAATTGAAAAATCCTGCAGGTCGCCCACTTCCCAAAGATATACCAAGTATTGAAGTCAAACACGCTTTACTTTATTCTCCGGACTGTGGGTTGGTTCTTCAGACACAACAAAGTAAACCATTCACGGGATTCAAGTCAGAAATTACCAGCATGAAGTTGAAACACATGCTTACGGGACTTCTTGCTCTCTCAATGGTTCAACTACTTTTATTAATTAGACAAATCAAAGAAATAAGAACACCAGGTCAATTATCTAATGTCTCCAGTACTACCATGGCAATCATTTCATTTCAAGATTCTTTATTAACCCTTATGTTCTTGCTTGTTTCTAATCTACTAGAAAGCTTGTATTTATTGCTCTCGTGTGTGGCAGTTGTCTCGTTTTTAATGTCAGGAATTTTCGAATTAAGATTTTTGGTAAGTATATTGACAACACAGGCTAACGAACGAGGAACTACATGGTGGGAAATATTAAGAGGTGGAAGTAACGAAACAAGAAATTCAGAAGAAGGATTACCTTTACCAGTTACTGCTGGTCAACCAGGTGCAACTCAAACGCCTGCTACACCTGCTGAAACTACTACAAACGAACCAGTGGTTAATGACGAAGCGAGATTTTCAAATACTATATTCGGAACCGGGTGTACTCTTACAATTTTATCAACCTTTCTTATTTTGAATGCAATTATGTGGAGAATTAAATTTAGAAGAATTTTCGAATATATTGGCCTCATAGCTATAAATTCTTACTGGATCCCCCAATTCTTAAGGAATACGTTGAAAAATAGACGTCGGGCTTTCCTGTGGTACTATATTTTAGGTACTTCCTTTATAAGAGTCATGCCTATTTTATATCTCTGCTTGAATAGTCATAATCCTCTCAGACACCATTATGATCCAATACTAGCTTTGGTAGTTTCTGGGTGGATTGGTCTTCAACTTGTTTTGCTATTCTTACAAACGATATGGGGTCCAAGATTCTGGATTAAGGAAAAATGGTTACCCAAAGCTTATAATTACCATTCCCTTCTTAGTATTAAGGACTTAGAAAGAGGTGGTGGAATGACATCTGATTTATTGAATGCTGTAAATAATAGAGGAGTTTCAGAAAATGAAATTGCTAGCGGTATTGTCACATGTAAAGTTGATTGTGCTATTTGTATGACAGATATCAATTTACCTATTGATACAAATGCCGATGGTAAACTTTCAAGTGCAATTGATATGTCAATATGTAATCAACATATGATAACTCCATGTCATCATGTTTTCCATACTGAGTGTCTACAAGATTGGATGGTTTATAAACTACAATGTCCTGTTTGTCGTACAGGTCTACCCCCAGTTTAAATTCTACAACTATCAAGAATGGGTCATAAATATAGTATATACACGCTTGAATAATCATAATGCCTTAGCAGTCGTGAACGATGGTATCATCGTCGAAATCAGAGGTTATCTGATCTTTTTTATCGTTTAAATTTGATTATCTTTATGGTTATAAAGTTAATCTGGTACCTATAGATATCTCAAATGTAAGCTATAGAATTTTCATCTAAAACCTATAAAGTTTTCACCTGTAATCTAGCGAAGTAGGTTTAGAGTTATATGCATAATTTCACTGAAATCTCACCTCTTTTTTAACATCTTCACCGTCATCTTGACCAGTCAAAGTTGGCAGAAGATTAAGCTTAAGGTTTATAGTACCTCCATTAATATCTGTCGCACAAGGTTGACTAGCGGTGCTTCTTCTATGAGATGACTCGTGTGATGCATTGGATTTTCCGCGATGGCGGTTTGGATCAGAATACGATTTACTTCGTCCTAATGCCTGCAGACTAGTAACTGAACGTTTTACTTGGCTTCTTGTCATTACGGTTGGAGAAGATGGAGATTTTACCCTTTTAGGAATATCATTATGACTTGATTTTTTTTCATCTTTTGAACGGAAATTAAGGAATGGTAAGAATGTCATAACAGACAACATCAGTTCATATATGATAATTTAAAAAAAAATTATTAGCAAAAAGCCAAGATTTTATATAATGTATATGTACTGTACGGCTAGTTTGCCACGATGAAGTCGGCCGTAAAGAGACGGGTCGGAACAGACGCGGCTTTATTTCCGGTGATCGGATAATTGTATATTTATGGGCTGAATAATTCGACTAGTTGATCTAACAATAGGTGGTGTCAACTAAAGGTTTATCTTGATGATTAATGTCATTTTCCAATTACAATTATTCCGTTTCCTTCAATTTTTGGCATGTTGCGGTACTTCGGAATTTGTCATCTCCGCCAGACTCGGGAATAACGGCTGACGGCTGCGGCAGCGGAGACAGATATTTCCATCGCTCGCACGCCAACATGCAGGATTTATTACCTTAACAGCGAAATCGTACATGCTACTGGAACCACAAAAAAGACATGAGTTTGATGTACTTACTTGTTAAAAGTTTAGTTTTACCCATTAAATCAACGGAATTTGATATGCTGGGTTGAAGAGAATACCGCTGTTATGCTTATGTGTCGGCCTAAGACTGCAATTAGACCCGACGGAGATAATGCAGGGACACCCGAACAAGCCACTAGATGGTGCACGGACGCGGAAATAAGAGAATTAGTAGTTCCCGTAATTAAAGGTTTATAATTTAATGTAAAGTATAGCTGAAAAATTACGAGACGGAGTTGTTGAGAGTCTACACTTGACTCTGTTATGCTTACTGAAGGACTCGTGGCTATGAAATGGTTGCCGAAAAGCACCAAGATTTATGAGATTGAAATGATTGAAATGAGTGGTAAATAATATCTACAAAATACGAGAATCAGCGGGTAAAGTAATTATAGTTGAATTTTGAAATTACAATTGAAAAGCAGATGATATTAGAAGCGTTTCCAAGAAAATATAAGAGATTTATGTTGAAATTCCACATTTGTATCGAGATATACTGATTCCCAATAATTCTACGTTTCTCATGAAAATTACGTTTTGGAATCCAGGTATATTGTTAGCACCTTTATTATTTAAGTAATCTGCCTCACGAAGGCCTTTATTTGTCAAACTCTCTTCACGCTTTGAGAAAATACATGATATTCTCATGACAACCGCTAACATCTCTCAGAGATACCTATCCACCCTAATACCTCGAATAACGCCATTGCGATTTCTTTGCGTAACCAGTCGAATTTTGCAACCACTTATCATTGAGCAAGGAATTTACGAGAAAAAGATATAATGGTTTGAACACGACGGTTGCAACCTAAAATGGGAATTATTAGCGGTTTCAAAACTTCCAAGGTAAGGATTTCAAGTCAAAACAACTCAAATGTAAAATGATGTGTAGACAGCTGTTACCTAAATTGCTTACATGACACCAGTAGCGTTCGAATTTACTTTTTAAATTTGCGACACAGAAGAAAACTTGTCAAGTCTGAACTTGTTGAATAAATCGCCAACATCGGTTAGTTGAAATAGTAAATCATATTGGGGTAGCCAGGTGGAAGCACCAAGCTGAGAATTCCATTACATTTTGAGAGTTTGCTGCATATCTATAGTTCTCATGAATCTCCGAATGATTTTTCGTAGTACTACTAAGCACGACTACCTCTCCATACGACAATACCTTTTAGGTAAGACATAAATCGAAAATTATCTGATTTTGGGTCTTACTCGTAACCTTACAAGAGTAATTGTGGGCAGTACAGTAACGTGATAATTCATTCTCTAATCGTGATCTCGTGAAGTTTCGATAGACATGTGGAAACTCATCAGCCAGTGAAAAATCTCGTGATAAGGCTGTAAGTGTTCCAACAAAGCTTTCAACTGAAAGTTTCATTCTTCCAAATCTTGCAAGACTCAAACAATTAGCGTTTTTGTCTTGCTAGTGCTTATCGCAAAAACACTTCTGATCTTGCAAGTATAACTATTTGAATCTTACTATCAAATCAATGGTCATTATTCTATCTTCGGCGAATACGATTAAGCGTCAGAGTGTTCACAGTGGTTTTCAGCTGTGGCAATAAAGAAGCTTCGACAAAGTTTTTCATCAAAAGTTCCATTCACCACAAGTGCATCAAACATGCATTTTGACACCATGCCGCTAATTGTGAATGTATTCAAAATGGTAGTAACGTCGGCTGCAATCGCGGAATTAGATTTCGATAAGTGGTGTACGGTTGTTCACAAAGAGCGCCCTTGCGCGCTTAACCAGTTCGAGCTTAGCGGCACTCCCTACTCAATTGGGCTAGCGGTTGCGGAGTGTCCGATATAAAAGGTAGGTTAATTGAAAAATTATCAGTTGTATAGTGTATGATAAAATAAAGATGGCTCCTAAACTTAACAATCCTAACTTGATTCAATCTAAGCCATTCATTAATGGAAAATGGTACGAATCTAAATCTACTAAAACCTTCAAAGTTTATGATCCTGCTACTGGTGAATTTATCATGGAATTACCTGATCAAACTTCAGAAGAAATTGAAGAAGCAATTCAAAATACTCATGATGCTTTCACTACTTTCAAGTTAACTTCTCCTTATGAAAGATCTAAATTATTAAGAAAATTATATGAGCTTGTCATTGAAAATGCTGATGATTTAGCTAAAATCATTACTTGGGAAAATGGTAAATGTTTAACTGATGCTTTAGGTGAAATTAAATATGGTGCTTCATACTTTGAATGGTTTAGTGAAGAAGCCAAAAGACTTTATGGTAATACAATTCAACCAAGTAATCATAATAATAAGGTTATAACTTTTAAACAACCAGTTGGACCAGTTGGTTTACTTTGTCCATGGAATTTCCCATCTGCTATGGGAATTCGTAAAGCAGCACCAGCTTTTGCTGTTGGATGTACTGCTATTTTGAAGCCTGATGCTCAAACTCCTTTATCTAGTTTAGCATTAGCTTATTTAGCTACTGAAGCTGGATTTCCTCCTGGTGTTTTCAATGTGGTTTTAGTTTCTACTGAACAAGCACCAATGTGCGGATTAAAATTCTGTGAATCCACTTTAATCAAGAAAATTTCATTTACTGGCTCAACTGGTGTTGGTAAATTACTTATGAAACAATCTGCTTCAACTTTAAAGAAGTTATCAATGGAATTAGGAGGAAATGCTCCATTCATTGTATTTGATGATGCAGATTTAGATTTAGCTGTTGAACAAGCAATGGCATCAAAATTTAGATCTTTAGGTCAAACTTGTGTTTGTGCTAATAGATTATACATTCAACTGGGTGTTTATGATAAATTTGCAGAAAAATTTGCAGAAAAAGTTAAGAGTATTAAAATTGGTAATGGTTTTGAATCAGGTGTTACTCATGGTTGTTTAATTAATGAAAAAGCAATGGCGAAAGTTGAAGATCATGTTCAAGATGCCGTTAGTAAAGGTGCTGAATATATTGTTGAAGGTGGTAAATTATCAAATTTAGGTAATACTTTCTATGCTCCAACTGTTCTTAAACATGTTAATGATTCTATGAAAGTTGTTCATGAAGAAACTTTCGGACCACTTGCTGCTTTAGTCAAATTCGATACTAAAGAAGAAGTATTGAAACAATGTAATAGTTCCCCTTATGGATTAGCTGCCTACGTTTTCAGTAAAGATTTAAATATTGTATGGTATATGTCAGAATTCTTAGAAGCTGGTATGGTTAGTGTTAATACTGGACTTTTCACTGATGCTGCTTTACCATTTGGTGGAGTTAAAGAATCCGGTTTTGGTAGAGAAGGCTCCTTACATGGAGTTGATGACTATATTGTTATCAAATCTGTTAACTTAGGTAACGTTTACAAATAATTTATTAAATGTATAAAATGTATAAATCTTTAAATGTATAAATTGCATCACTGTAACATCCGTACACCTTTTTTTTGAGATATTGAAATGTTGAAAAACTATTGAGACTGTAACTGACTTAAAATCTGATAGTGGTAAATTTGTCGTAATCAATCTGGTTTTTCGCTGTTTATAACCAGTAGTTTGTGATCTGTCTCAAAAGAGCAATCGAAGGCTTTTTTGTATAATATTTTTATCAAAAAATTCGTGTATATTAATCAATTGAAATATAGCAAGATTTACAATCAATACTAATGGATAAATTAACGTCTTTTCAAACGAGCAATCCGGCTCAGCTATTTAAGCTTGCCAAGGAGTTGCATCTGACCAAAAAATTCTTCGAGATTTTCCTCAATGATGTTCAATATAAAATTCTAGATCATATTCTTAATCAAGACAGTCTCGAACTATGGAAAGCTTTCATTGATGGTGATTGTACTTTGAAATTACATCAAGATATTGAAATAGAATCAGATACCTCTATTCCAGTAGAGGAAGGTGATAAAATGACTCAATTTTTGGCATTACATATTCGATATCTCCTTTGGGAAAAGGCAATTGATTATTTTTATGCTACTAAATCTTTAGATGAGTCTTTAAATACTCTACAAGAAGTGTCTGATGACTATGACCTAATAGATAAGATCAGTAATGACAATGAGCCCGAGGCCGAACAACCAACGGTCCCCGAACCTAAAGTCCGAGAAGAAGAAGACGATTATGATGACGATGATGATGATGATGAACCAACTGCTGCACCGGTACTCGAGACCAAATCGGAATTGAGTTACTCAGACGACAAGAAAGTCATCGTGGAAATACCGGTATCAACATTCATCACCAAGTCCACATCACCAGAGCCACCTAGTTCCAAAACTGGAACACCAAAAGCCACGCCAATACCTGATCCTTCTACTCCAAATACATCAGTTGAATCCACCACTAAAGATGGGTCAGCAACACCTGGTGGCACCAATACCGTGATAGACTCTAATTCAGCATCACTCGAAGATCAGGATAGGCTCATACGAGAGTTTAATAAAGTGTATCATAACTTTGAGTACGATCGTGAGACATTACTTAAGAGAAGAAAGCTTGAAAAATCAGATAAGCAGTTGGAAACACAAACTGATGCAGAAACAGCAGAAAATGAAGAAATTTCAGAACAACCAAATAATATGGGTATATCTTTAGGGGCAGGATCTCTTTCTCTCAAACATTTACTTGGAAAAATTCAACAAAGTAGAAATGATATCCCTATTAATGACTATGAATTGCGAACATTATTCATGGATGTACGTAAAAATCGAGGTAAATGGGCTAATGATGAACGAGTGGGACAGGAAGAACTTTATGAAGCTTGTGAAAAAGTTGTTCTTGATCTTAGAGGTTGGACAGAACATTCGACTCCATTTTTAAATAAAGTTTCAAAAAGAGAAGCACCAAATTACGGGCTTATCGTGAAAAAGCCTATGGATCTCAACACAGTATTGAAGAAATTGAAAGCACTTGGTTATAATTCAAAACAAGAATTTGTTGATGATTTAATGCTTATTTGGACAAATTGTTTAACATACAATGCAGACCCAAAACATTTCTTAAGAGCACATGCACTTGCTATGCAAAAACGAACGTTTAAATTGATTCCTTCGATTCCAGATATCACCATTAGGAGTAGAGTTGATATCGAGAAAGAAGAAGCGGAATTAGAGAATGCCGAAACAAGCAGTAAGACCCCGGTTGCATCTGGAAAGACATCTAAAAAAGGTAGGAAAAGAACGAGAGAAGAAGAGGTGAAAACTGAAGAATCAAATATTCTTGACTCTCCAGACGTTGCTTCAACGAATGATACCCCAATACCCGAATCTGCAAGTGTACCTCCAGTACAAGAGTCGGTGGCACCCGAAGAATCATCAGTAGCAGGTGCTGGTGAAGAAGAGGAAGAAGAGGAAGAAGATGATAACACAGCCGTGGAAAATGATAACGGCGAGAACGATGATGATAATGAAGATCCAGAGTTACAGGCATGGAGATTAATCACAGCTAAATCACGAGCTAATTACTGCTCTGCTAGATCTCAATTATTTGATGAAAATATGAAACTTAAGTCAGATGCTCCAGCAATAATACGAAAACCACGAGAAATGAGTAATTTCAATCACTATCTTGATAACAAAGAAGTTGTTTCAAAAAGTGGGAATTTACTCGAGACTGATGAACCGTATTTGTTAGAATATGATATTACTGGAGGAATTCCTGGCCTTGAGTACAAGGGATGCGATGAAAAGGAAGAAGAGAAAAGAGAACAGAAACTTGTTGATGTGTTTCTTCAACAGTCAGGTGGAGACCCCAATAAGGTCAAATCTCCGTTTGTATTATCTACAGAAGTTGGACTTAATCTGTTGTACCATAAAAATATCACTGAAATTCAGGAGATTCGAAAGATTTGTTTCAAAATTTCTTTGATTCGTCAAATGCAAACCCAGCAGTTTGTTCATCATACACAGATGAAACAACCAGAAATTGAAACAATTAAAGAAATTGACGTTGATCCTATTTCAAAATTGTCTAATCATGATGAATTTTACGACCAGGTTCAATATTCTGTTCTTAGAAGAAATATAGCTAAAATAGCCATGCAAACGGGTTATGAAAAAGGTGAACCTAGTGCTATAAATACTCTTGCTCAATTAGCTGAATCATATATTGGGAATCTAGCTAAAACTATGAAATTACACTGTGAATCTACATCATCAAATAATCTCAGCGAAAGAGATATTATTCTTACTTCATTATTAGAAAATGGAATTGATAAACCGGATGATTTATATACTTTTGTTCAGGAAAGAGTTGTTAAGCAATTAGATAAACTTAAAGATTTAAGAAGTAAATTAGCATACTTTTTAAAAGAATTATTAAGACCAGGTTTAGAAAACTTCAATGAAAGAAGTTTTGAAGATAACAGTGAGCAGTTTATGACAGGAGATTTTTCTAATGATCTTGGTGATGATTTCTTTGGATTTAAAGAATTAGGTTTGGATAAAGAATTTAAAATGTTAAGCACATCAATTCCAATTTATTTATTACATTCACGGCTTCATAATGCCAGCAGTGTTGGTGTCACTCGGAAAAGGAATAAATACGAAGATTTCAAAGATTTTGAAGTTAAAAAATTACGTCAATCTGATGTTGAAAATCAAATAGGTATACTTCGTCCATTTTATGATAATTTAGTTGAAAAATCTAAGGCTCACTTCATCAAGATTCAGCGTAAGAAAGGGGAGAGTACTGAATTACCATCACCAGAAAGCCTCATGTTGATTGAAGATGAAGAGTTGCCTCAAAAACAAAGAAATATTCGTCCAAGACTTCCACCAACAGGGAAGATTGCAGGAATTAAGAAAAAGATCCTTACTAGTGGATTTTTCTTAGAGGAAGAGGGAGAAGTTAAGCCAGAAGAACATCAAGACATCATGGTGTGAAATTAAGTTGAACGGAAGAATTCAAATGATTCGAATCAAAATAAGTAGATTTAGCTTAAACTTGTATAATGATAGATGTAAAATAGAGAACAGGAAAACGTGTAGCGGCCGGTAGTAAGCCCAATTTAGCTGGCGGCGGGCCCGTGTTTGGGCGCGTTTGGGCAAAGCGTTGGCAGCATCTTCCCCCATTTTGGTCGATGAGATCACAATTTCGCGGTACCATCTTTCTTTTCATCTTCGCCGTTTCTTCGAACCGATCTACAACTAAGACTCATGGCCAGATTGAAAGAACTGACGCCCGACGATCCTTCATCACCGGCACAATCGCTCCAGCGGCTACCGCGGAGAAACCTTTATCGCCGTGATGTTTTCGGCAGAACAATCCTTCATACATTAGTGCTAACTAATAGGTACGACTTGATAAGGTCAGTATTGAAAAATCCCGATATAAAACCCGTGATAACCGCCGTGGACTTTGAAAATGGTTGGAATGTTCTTCACTACGCCATTTATCATAAGAGAATCTCGTGTTTGAAAGTCCTTCTTGAGTATCTAATGGTACTGTCAAGTTCGGTAGTTATAAGTATCAATACCTTGATTTATGATCTTTTACGAGCCAAGGATAGGAATAAATACACGCCATTGCAGCTAGTCAATAATAACGTCAAAGACCTACAGTGGGTCCCCGAATACATCAACGAAAAAGACGAGTATCATTTCAGATCTCGATTCAAGAGAAACTCCGAGTCATCAGAGTCAAATGAAGACTCACCGAAATCCAGCCTTCTAGGATCGATTCACGATTGGTGGGTCGACGAAAGAGGTGCCAGCGATATTTACATGCTTGGGTCCAATAAAAATAATACTTTGGGTGTGGGAGACTCTACTGATCGATCAGTGCCGTCTAGAATTCACCACGAGTACTTCAAGCCAGGAAACTTAGCTGGAAGAAAAGAAAACCACAAACTTACCCAACTGTCAGACACACATAAACCTGAAGAGTCTCAAATTATTCACGACGTCTTGTCCCGCCCTCGATTCAGAAAAGTTGCTCTTTCTAAGTATAGTTCAATTGTACTTTCTAATGGCCGTATATACACATGTGGAATCGGGACTCGGGGCCGACTTGGCCATGGAAATGATACTGCCAGTCGATTCAGATTTCAGCAGGTCCAGTTCTTTGCCAAAAACCCCGTAGTCGATGTGGAGGTTTCTAATGGGCATGCACTTGCTCTCACTCATGATAACGAGTTATTCTCATGGGGTGACAATACGTTTAATCAGCTCGGATATCTGACTTCGCCTGCCGAATTTGCTCTGATACCACGACAGGTCATTTCTGGTGACCTTAGGATGTCACAAGCAATTCAGGGTATGGCGGTTTCCAAAATTCATTCATTAGTGTTCACTAAAAACTGTCTTATATTCTGGGGTCTCAATATCGGTCAAATGGGTATCGCTGTTGACCAAGAACACTCGTTCGACCATAAGGTCAATACTGTTTCGTATAAAGGCCTGATCCAGAGCATTCCGCGTGAAGTGAAGCTAAGAGAAGATATAAAACTCGTTCAAACATGTGAATCATGTACTTGCGTAGTAACTGAATCTAATGACATTCATGTCTACTTTCAATCTCAACATATTAAGCTTCCCAAAATTCCAGCAAAGGGATCAAACGATAACTTTGACTATTTCAAGCCATCAAGATTGACACAGGCTTCAATTATAAAGAAAATTTGCCTCAAGTCCCATAATTTCGTGTGTGTTCTTCTAGAAAGTGGGAGTGTGGTGAGTTTCTCACTCAATCCAGATGATATTCGGAACGTCAAGTACATCACTGTATGGAAGGCGTACGATCTTGACATGACAGCGGTTGATATTGATGTTTCATACGATGGTTCTATAGTTTTATGTACTCGAAATGGTCTTTCGTTCATAAAGTCGGTTCTGGGTGGTCAACATCTGCGAAGAAACTCCATGTCTGAATCAACTATTTCCGTTCCTTTGACGGCTAATAAATTTAAGAAACTTCACCAGCTCAATCGCATTTGCCGAGTTGTTTGTGACGATAGTTTCTCGTCTTTCTGTTTCTTGAAGGATGACGTGGATTTAATCCCTTTAAAACTTCAAAAGAATGATTTCTTCATCGATATGCTGTATTTGAGTCCTTTACAAGAGACGAACTTATATAGGAAACAAGATCAGCTCTTGGATGTTGATCATGATGTGAACTCTTATGTCACAAACTTCTTTTTTCCTAGTAAAAATACTAGTCGTCACAAGAATATCACTCACTTCTTTGGTGAGCTTTCGCTCCACGATGATGATGACGATGATCACCAGACTTCTTCTAATAACCAGGATTTTCTTTACGAAGCTCATGCCAATAAGTACATCCATCGTCTCAACAAACGTCCCAAAATCAAGGCTACTTTTCGGTCGATTACAGACGCTGATACGAGAGATCTTTCAAATCTACTAAAATTGAGTGACTCGGCCCTTTTCCGAAGGTTTGACGCTTCATTGATAGATAACGATAAAGCCTATGATACTTATATAAAATTTGCCAATTGTCCAGACGTCGCTATTGGGATCCATCGCGATATATTTGCTAAACGGTCTCGATTCTGTGAACAAATCTTCAAGACATCGTACCAGTCGGGGGACTACTTCATAGACGAAGGAATCCAGGGATATTATGATAACGAAAAGAACGAATTGGTTTTCGTTTCTGACGTTAATGTGAAAGCGGTCTTAATTTTGGTAAATTTCATTTATAGCAACCAAGTACTTTCAATATGGGACGACTATCCAACAGGTATTCACAGTCCACCGGATATCAAGGCCATCAAGTTCTCTTTTGAGAAACTAGTTCGTATATTTGCTATATCAGATCTTCACGGTAAGTTAAGCAAGGAAGGAGTTTACCTCGATAAATTTCTTCTGATTCTTGCTGAAGAAGACGGCGATGTTACAGTGCTTCTCAAAGACGGTGAGATAAAGTGTCCTTCAAGTATCCTTCTTGCTAGATCTGCTTTCTTCGAAACCGTGCTTTCAAATAGGTGGGATACGCTGGTCGAAGAATCTTCAGATAAGGAAGATGAAAAATTTTTGAATTTTGAAACAATTAGTAAGTTTCAGTTCAAAGTCATGTTAAACTATTTATTTGGTCAAAATGACCTCGATGTATTTAATATTTACACGGAAAAGATTCATTCCATCAAAGATACTGATGAGTTTATAAATGAGTTGCTTGAACTCATTGAGATAGCTGATGAACTCTTGTTAATTCAGTTGAAGAACCTTTGTCAGCTAGTACTCAAAGATCTTATAACTATCGATAATGTGATGATTCTACTCATTCACTCAGAATACCTCTCATGCTCTAAGCTTTTCATGAATTGTTGCTGGTTTATCTACAATAATTTGGAGGTGCTTGTAATTGATAATTTCTTCAAAGAATTAGACTTCGACATTTTGAAAAAAGTAGAAGCTCAATTCAAAATCTTCCACCGGTGTCAAGAGTATGATTTTCTCGTAGGAGACAAGGGTGAAGTCAATGAGTCTTTCTTTGATAGCTGGTTCGAAGATAATTCGAATGTTCTCATCAATGAATTTTTATCGGAGCCAACTAAGTTCAATCAAAGGTTCATCAGTAAAGGACAATTTGAGCCATTGATTGATTTTAATATGGAAACTCTCAAACCAGAAACAAGAAGAAAACCAAGAAAATCGTCTTCTTCTCGCCAGCATTCATTCGTCAACAATACGAGTGACTTACTCAAGTTTAGAAATACCAGTACCACTTCACTCGGAGGTGACAACCAAGGTTCTGCCGTTGTCGATGAAGAATTCGAAGAAAATGTTAACCGTAGGGGAAAACCAAGCACCAAGAAAGTTTTCATTGAATCTGACAACTCGAATAATTCTTCTACTTCAAGTATATCTTTGAAACCTATAAGAAAAGTATCGCCAAACGAAAAAGTTCAGATTGAAAAATCAGTTCCCACACCAAGAAGACTTTCAGGAGTTAGTCCGTTCTCTACGTGGGGAAACAAACCATTTGATGATAAAAAGACACCTATTTTGGGAGCTTCAAGAACCGTTGAAAGTAAAAAGACACCTATTTTGGGAGCTACAACAAATGAAGTGAAACAAACAAAGATAAAGTTCAACAAAGTGACTCTGAAAGAGAGAAGAAAACTTCTGCTTGATACAAGTAGCGCTCCCACCAATAACGGCGCTTGGGTTCAGGCCGATGCTGGAGGATCAAGCCAAAATCAAACGTCTATGGTTTCTCAAACTCCCAGTATGACAGAAATCATGATAGAGGAGTCACTCAGAATGGAGGAGGATGACACAGATAAGAAGACGCTATTGGAGATCCAACAGGAGCAAGAGTTTGCTCGCTGGTGGGAGCAAGAAGCGGCCAAAGTTCAACAGCAAATGAATAAGGTAGACATGAAAGATCAAGGTGTTAAAAGTGGAAGGAGACCTAGCGGTGGACGTAAAAGGAAGCCAAGTGGACCAAAGAAGACAGTATAGTTTTCACATCAAAAGACAGATCATCCGATAGGATAGGCACAAATAATACCGTATACTGTAATAATATGTACGAGAGGTGGATAATGTATACCTGCAAAAAGGGCAAACCCTGATTTTATAGCACTAGTAAATATAGAATCTATATTACGTAATTGAAGACGTATCTTCCTCTCTACCTTCCCTTTTCTTTTGATACTCTGACTTGCCTAAGTTCCTGCTTAATACTCAAGATCGTCTGGAAGCCAACCATAAGTTTCTAGATCAATGACGTTGGCCGGAGAGACTTCAACGTTTTCCTGCCTAAGCAAATCGGCCTGAATAAATTCACTGTTAGACTCGGACCGATGAGATATCTTACCCGAAGACAGAACTACTCTCCACCATGGTATAGACTCAGGAATTGGCAGGCTCAGTTCACGGTTGAGCATAGGTATAATTGCCTTGAAATTTTTAAGAGCAGAACCTACTTGACGAGAATTGGCAGGTTTCTCACAAAGGTACGCTATGTGACCGTAGCTGGTGACATGACCATGAGGGATTTGTAGCACTACAAGGTATACGGCAGCATAAAATGGCTTATTTTCATCTGATAGACGAATTGGCATTTAGAAATAACGAGCCTTTGAAAGGATAAATTGATAATTAAATTACCACAAAACCGATTAAAAGTGTCAGTTTGAGGCTTTCGGGAATTGGGAATGTAAAACTTGAATAGGGGAATTTGATTCCGAAGTCTTGAAAAATGGACGATTTTGAGCGACTATGTACCAATTTAGGCATTTTGTTGCTTGTAAACGGAAATGAGAAAATACCTTCATCAATATGACGAGTAGATAGCTCGGCAGGAAACGAAAAAAGAAGGTGGGGGAGACGAATAGTGGGAGATAGACGTAAACAAAAACATAACAATTAGAAGAGAAATCTACAAAACAAGTGAAAAAAGTAGTACTTTAAATATTCAATTTACTAGAAGAAAGCTACAGTTTTTTAATCGCAGTTCATCTATTAGACATAGTCAACAGGTAACATACACAAATATTCTAAACAGTTAAAACATATTAATTAACTTACAAAGCTAATAAAGCACCGGCGACTAAAGCAACACCACCAACAGCGAATTGTCTGTTAGCAGCACCTTCGTAAGCAGAAGAAACATTAGCTGGAGCAGTGTAGTTAGAAGCAGCAGAAGTAGATTCAGCAGCAACAGTAGATTCAGCTGGACAGTTAGTGACGGTAGAACCACAAGAAGTGATAGTAACTAAAGTAGAAGAAGAATCAGTTTCAGTAACGGTAGCAGCGTTAACGGAGGCAACGGCAGCGGCGATAATGGCGAAAGTGGAGAATTGCATTTTAATTATAACGAAAGACAAGTAGTTGGACTTATGAAAAGATCTGGAAGTGATAAGGAGAAAATTTTTTTAAACAGCAGAATATGGTGAATTTATACCAAAAAATTGGTTTGTATGTGCCCCGTCTCATTTTGGGTATGCTCCTTCCAAATCGGGAATGAATACCAGTCCTCGACTAAAAATTACTCGTTTTTGCGCAATTGTTGCCGTTTTTACACGAGTTTATGCTCGTCTAAACAAACAAACGCGACAAACCAATTAGTTACCGTATCGGCCTATCTACTACAGAAGTTTATTTTATCCTAGTATTAGTTTATTGAATCTTATAATATCTCGTGATAAAACGAATTTTATCAAACTACTTGATTTAACTGGTTTCACTATCAGTTACTTTCACTAAAAATCTGGCTGTCCAAATCGGGTAATACCAGCAGCATAATGAAATTTTGATCTGGATTTAGGCTTGACAACCAGACTTTAAATTTTATTGCATATACTGATGCTAAATTTAGGCGGTTGCTTGTCGAAGAGCGTATTGTAAGCAAAACAAGTAACGTTCGTCCAGTTGCTGAATCTGGGCCTGGGCTCTTGAGAAGATTTCATACTGTAAATCATGCTGGTAGTTCTTTTCTATAAATTTTAGTAATTCTTGTTCCTCTCTATCTTGAAAGCTTGGCAATCCGTCAATAACGATAGTGTAAATCAGGGGTATGAAACTTGACGAAAATATGTAGAAATCACTTAATTTTCTATCGTAATACCATTTAAAAACTGATCTATAATTAACCGGTTTATTAGCCATTGTAATTGTGAGCTCGAATTCATATCGTCTGTTATTTACGGCCCGCCTGACAAAATGCTGCTGAATTCTATCCAGAATCATTCGACTATAAGATCCAATATGACTGCAAAATCTACCAATGGCTCGAAGAAATCTTACAAGTGGAGTAGCTGGTAACCCTAGAACAAGGCTATCGATTTGCTCAGATAATTTCTCTCCATGAACTAATAAAAGGTAAAGTAATATCACACTCAGTACAACTCCAATTATGAAATTAGATGCATAGACTAATAATTGTGAAAGTCCTAACATATGCCCTAAAACCAAAAATTGAAATATTTGTCCTACCGCATGAATTCTTTCTCTATCGATGAATCTTCCCATGATAATACGAAAAACAGAACGGCGGTCAGGTATATTTGGAAAAGTCGGTCCGGCCTCTGAATTATCCTGTAAATGATTTAAATTTGCCTCGATTCGATCCATATTCTCATTTACAGCTGTAGATGTAGTAGAATTTGTCAAGATAATGTTTGGTCGTTTTACTACACCTTGACCGAGACTTGATAATTTCTCCATACCTTCGGGACTGAACAAGACGTATTTTCC
Source organism: Metschnikowia sp. yHQL527 (assembly GCA_030578455.1). Taxonomy (NCBI): domain Eukaryota; kingdom Fungi; phylum Ascomycota; class Pichiomycetes; order Serinales; family Metschnikowiaceae; genus Metschnikowia; species Metschnikowia sp. yHQL527. The sequence goes on along the minus strand of JAJMRR010000005.1, from coordinate 585,917 downwards.
ATCAGGTCTATCGACGAAAATGCACTGAGACGTATTAAGTGCAACTTCTATGTTTTGGTACTGAATGGTGTAACGTTCTGCTCTTCGTGGACCGTCTGTAGAATAACTAGGCGCAGAAGTGGGTGTTGGAAGTGGTCGAGATGAAGCTTCGAAGGGTTGAATTGGTACTGTAGATGGTTGAATCGGTGCTGCTAAAGGTTGAGCCGATGTTGGTTCTAATGACCCTACTGGCTCTGAACGCTGTACCGGGTCAGCCTCAACTCTTTGACCATTTGGAAGAAACTCAAACCTATTTGGAGCTCTGAGATCACGCCAGAAATCGGTACTGAATAATCCGCCACCACCAGAAACATTAGGACATATTTCGAGTCGAACTTTTACAACTTCAGTAGATGGAGTGTGTCGAAGATTAATTCCCAAGAGTTCAAATAATGCAGTATTGTGAAGATCAGGACCCAAAAGAATATTGTGTCGAAATACCCGAACTTGGTCTAAGAAAGTTCTGCTTACCGAGTCCTCATCTATCCGTTCGATACACTGGAGTTTGAATTCCACTAATTTAGTGTTGCTATTGACTTCAAATAAATTATTTTGTTGTAAGCTCGGTACTTCAGACTCTACGAGTATGAGCTGTCTTCTTGTAGCGGTTTGTGGGATCACCTCTGGCCCAGGAATCAGTTCCGGTTCAGGAGCCACCCGAATCGACACCACAAGCTCCAAGGGTTTAAGTGGAGTCACATCAAGTTTGGTAACTTCATATAACCTAAGTTCATCGTCTATGGACTGCTCAGATTCAGGATAAGCTAGGTCAAAAGTATCGATATCAAGACCTGCAACTTCACTTATATCTTCTTTCATTGACCGAACAGTACTAGTGAGTGTTTCTCGTCTGGTAAACTGCTTCTGCGTATTAGTGTTGCTGGTTATGACCACGTCAAAGTAGTCAAGCACTGGATCTCGATGGGGGATAGATGATGAATTTAAAAGGGTATAGTCAATCTTGAGGTAAAATCCTCCGTTCAATCCAGGAGGTTCAGGCAGGTCAAGATACTGGTTAAGTAGAACACCATCAGAAAGCTTAACAGTATTGTAGTAGATCGAAGTAACCGCTGGATTAAGCTGAAAATCTTGAGATTTATACCAAATCAGTTCTTTCAATTGTCTAATTGAATGCTGTAACGTTACATTGATGTTATAAGTTCGAAAGTCGAATCTTGTTTCTGATCCAGGCCTGTTTACATGCTGAACCGTCAACGGTAGTAAGAATGGGGTATCCATGGTGATTATGATTGCGTTGACGTATACTATAATTGCAATAAGCTGGGGCCAGGCCCGTGCACCCAAGATTCTTTTTTCTTTGATGGCAAAACATCCATACACCTTTACACAACACTTATTAATTTACAAAGAATACTTTTATATTAATTATGTACAAGTTATTTCTTAATGGCATGGTACCTTTTCCCTCTAATTCCAACAATCTCGCTGTTGGCTTGGTAGGTTTCGGTAGGGTTTACATCTACCAAGTCAAGTTTAGTAGATCCAAAAATGTTTTTAGTAGGATTCATAATTATATCCATTTCATCATGTAGAGGATGATTTTTTAACCAATCTATTTCTCTATTGATATCTTTATTATGATATCCGGTTATATACACAGCACATTTTGACTCTAAAAGACCTTTCAAAGTTTTATCCCAATGAATTTCATCGGTAGTTGTAAAACCAGGATGGAATAAAAAGAAACAATCTAAATAAGGATCAAATGGGAATAAATCACCAGTATCATAAATTTCATGGAAATACTTAGTATGATAATGTAAAGTTATTTGAGTATCATAAGCATTAATTAAAGGACGACCATGAGGTTGATTTGTAGGAACAAAAGATTTTGAAGCAAAATCAAAATAAGCTTCAGGACCAATAAAATGAAATTCAAATTTTGTCAGTGGGAATAAATAACCAAATTGTTTCCAAACAAATCCTGGTAACATTGATTCCATTTTTGATCCAATTATGAAAAATCTCATTGGTCTTTCTTTGAATGTAGCAGCTTCTTTAGATTTTGTAAATGGTGGATATAAAGTATATTTTAATGCAGATAATGTTCTTAAACCTTCTAATGTAACAGGTCCTTTTGGTTCAAATTCATAAGGTGTAAATTGATGCATTAATGCTGCCATAGTAATTGGGTAAGTTAAAATTTTTGAAGCAGCTGCTAAATTAAATTCTGTATTCATTGGATTAAAATCTCTAGTATAGAAAAAAGTATCCCAATTATTAAAATTAGTAGCAAAATCTTGTTCTTGTTCACCTGGGAAAATAAATTCATCAAATTTTCTACCTGATCTTAAATCATGTTCATATAAGTTAACTTTTTTCAAAAGTTCATAAGTTTTATTGCTATGATAAACATTATCATTTTCCCAAGCTTCTTGTGAGTGATGAGTAGGAATTCCTGAATAAGGACATTCAAAATTTACATTTTTTTGTGTAACAGGACATACAGCTTTAGCCTTTATAAAAGCAGCTCTAGTTCGAATATCTTCATATGGAGATTCACTCCAGTTATAAAAAGGATGTTCCTCAGATTCATCTTGAGAATCTAAAAAAAGAAGCTTCTTTAAAAATGATATGTTCCTCGTCTGCAACACATTCCGACTGTGCCTGGCCACTACACTGGGAACTATAGAGGGTAACATAATTGGTAGAATAAGATTTAGATTAGTTTGATGAGTGAAAAACTTACGTTTTACGTTTTCCACCGGATGGTTGGGGCACACAAATTTTTACAATTATATTACAACTACTGATAAGTTAAATAGTGAATATGTCTATGGAATTAAGGTTATGTGATTGGTAGATCAACTCGTAATATGTTTTGATTTCATTCTGTGTATAAATAAAAATTTATTTAGCAAATATATCATTAATCGTTATAGCTCATCGTGACCTGCTTCTACAGTCACAGTTGCGGTGTAGGTAACTTTAATATCTTCAGTTTGCAGAATTTCAGGTTCTTCCAGCCTATCATTGTAGGAGGAAAAGTATTGGAAATTCCAGGCATCATTAGGGCTCTGGAATTGAGGTTTATCAAAAACAAGTGGGTCCACCGTATCACCATCTTGATCGGTCCATGTACTGATATCTATAAGCAGATAAGTGAGTGTTCTTAGAGGATTACTACCATTTCTATGAAGATTTACAAGAGAAATAAAGTCTCCATTGAATCCATAGATTTCAAATAATACTGAAAATGTATCATTCCATGAAAGTGCTCTTTGATTTTTATCTGATCCTTCAAATACTGGCGCCATAATAATTCTTTCAAGTCCATTGGCAAATACTCTACCCACCATTCTTCCTAAATGATCTAGTGAATCGTAAAGTCCGTTGAATATGAGTACATGACGCAAGTTGAAGTATGGACTAGGAGTCTGAGGCTGAGATTTGGGCAGTCCGAAATAAAATCCATTTCCTAACAGAGAAAGCTCTAATGTATCAATAGATATCTTATAGTCTGGAGGAATTGGGAATGGTGACTCCATTAAAGGTACTTCGTCCACGTACAGATAAAAATCTTGTGATTCTCCATTGCCGTCTATCACTTGCTTACAATCTATATCCACCACACGTTCATGAGAGGTGTATTTTGTTTTAAATTCTTCGATATGACACAATCTAGGTACGTTGACAATCATCTGGTATTGACAAGTTGTGACTTCATTGACAGCCACTATTTGGGGTACTCGACGATTTGTATTGGGATCACACTTGTAGATAACCTCTACCGATCTTGGTTCTTTGGTTAAATCACAAATTTCACCTGAACTAATTCGATGTTTCAAAACTTTTTGAGTAACTGGTGTAGGAACAAGTCCTGCTACAAAAGGACTATCAACATCATGGCCCACAATCAAGTCGGAACTAGTGAGCTCAAAAGAATTTCCTTGAGCCTGATTTCTGATTTGAATATTGTCTACTGATTCGTTCAGTTGTCTTGCTAATACGTAGACATAATTTGGCGACTGAGGTTGGTGAGTTTTCGAACGAAGATACGAAGGTGCTCCTTCATGGTACTGAATGATTTTGTCTCCATAACAGTAAGCATAAGTCCAGTAATCACCTCTCAATTCGTAGGCGAATACACAATGGTTGGTCGAAAAAGATTTATTAATTTCAGTGACTGCTCGTTCAAAAGATTCTGGTGATAATTCAAGTTCTGGAGGTTTCAGCGACAGTTCAATTGCTACTGTGGGCGACTCATCGGGAACAGCACATGCATACTGAACTGAGTCATTACCGTGAAGAGACATGAATCTATGGAAAGAAACGCCGTAAGCAGGTGATTCAAGAATAGAAGAAGGTACCTTACCATTAATTCGAATATTATAGTCAGCATCAGCCAATACAAGAGGGAAGATCAATCCAATGAGCTGGATCCATACTATTCGTAGAATAACCTGAGGTAAAACCATTGAAAGGTATTGAATCTAGAACTAATATTTCAATAAGTAATAGGAATAAAAGTAGTGGATGCGAATATTCAAACGAACTACTTTATTGTAATATTCCCCACTGTGTTCTTCCACTGTAATTTTGGAAGTTTTCTACTTTGAAAGTCCTAAACTCACGCTACTGAACCCAGAATGTCCAACGACGTAGCAGGACTCACTACGCCTCAACTTAATGGCGGTGAAGTAACTACGCAAAATTCTCAACTTAGCGAAACTACTGCTAACGTGTCAAAAGACGAAGACACAACACTTTTTGATTTTACTCTGGAGATAGAATCTAGATTTAAAAGTATTCTTGATGATGTGGATGCTCATGACGCCGAAGTTCTGGCCCGAGTTGATTCGTTAAATAAGAGAATTGCTGCTTTAGAGTCTGAGCTAGCCGACTAAATAGCCGATATACGAATAACGTTTCGACATTCACATCTACACATATCAAATCATTCACATTTCCATATCACAACAATTGAACACATCCAATGATAGCATTGCTGTCACATCATACGTTTGACTTAATTACCTTATACATACTCATATCACTCATACTCATTGACTTATACTCATTGACTCATTCTCATTTGACTCATATTGACTACATCTACTTTTTGAAGGCTATATAATTCACTATATCCCTCTATAGCACGATGTACGTACCCACAACTACTTGTAGCCACTTGAACGTCTAGGTAAAGGTATTTACTATATGTAAACTCTTCAACTGCGCATAACTGTAAATTTATTTCACTACTTCTACTTTATGCCCAAAAGATCTAAGAACCAGCTACGACGGGAGAAGGCGAAACAGCGTAAGTTAGAGGTGGGCTCTGATACCAGACTCTATTCTAATGACGCTGTTGCGCTGGACCCTTTGAAATCACCTGAACCGGCTCCTACACCTCCTGCTGCCTCAACGTCTGAACCATCTCTTCCCAATGTCGATACCAATCTATATCAACAATTTTCAGACGTATTCTCTCGATTCGAGAAGAAAGAAGACCCGGATCCTCCAGCCCTAGTCTCTGTGAGTGAATCTTCAGATAACGAGTCAGATATTGAATCTGATTCTTCATCTTCCTCATCTCATCAACTATCAGCCCGCCAATATAAAAAACTTCACAAAGTATCTTTAGCAGCACTAAAATCTTCAACATCCAAGCCCGAACTCATTGAATGGTACGACGCTGATGCTCCTGATCCTTACCTCCTTGTGGCTTTAAAATCCGCTCCAAATATTGTACAAGTACCTGAGCATTGGTCTGCTAAGAGAGACTATCTTGCATCCAGAAGAGGTATTGAAAGACTACCGTTTCAATTACCAAAATTTATCAGAGATACTGGGATTCAAGAAATGAGAAATACTGCCCCAGAGGATGCTACTTTGAAACAGCTGCAAAGAGAAAGAGTTCAACCAAAAATGGGAAGATTAGATATTGATTATCAGAAACTTCACGATGCATTCTTTAAATTTCAAACCAAGCCTCGAGTTTTCGAATTTGGTGATGTTTATTTTGAAGGCAGAACTTCATCTGATGAATTCTCTTCAGAAATAGCGTCTATAAAACCAGGTAAATTATCTAATACTTTGAGGGCTGCTTTAGGTATGCCTGAAAATGATACTTCAATACCACCGCCTTGGATTGAACTTATGAAGGATCTAGGTAAACCTCCAGCATACGATAACTTGGTTATCCCCGGAATTGACGTAAGCTATAACAATAATGGCTATACTGCATCTAATAGAATTGACTCCGAGATTGATATGAGTACATTATGGGGTGTACCTGAAGACGCCGAAGAATCAGAGGGCAGTGAAGATGAAGATGAAGATGAAGAAGACGACGAAGATGACGAAGCTGATTCTAAATCCGAAAATGTTTCTGAAGCTGAAGAGACTGACCCGCTGGTGTTGGAAGATGAACCAGTTAGAGTTGAAATATCAGAATTTTCTAGAGTCAAAACTTCAGAACCTACGCCCATCTCCCATGATGATAACGAGCCCAAGAAATTGTATACTGTCATTCAGCAAACAAACGAAACAGCTGATGGTGGTTTGGTCGATAGCAAATTTGGTTATGAAGTTTCCAAAAAGCGGAATGTTCATCAAGAGGAACATTCAGATGATGATGCTCCAACTACGAAGAAATTTAAATTCTAATTGTACCATAAATTACGCAATATCTACGAAGACTTTACTCTAATATACTTCTAATACAACAATATACAATAAATATAGTTACAATTCCCCCAGATTACCAAACATGTTGAACATAGGTGTGGCATTATCATAAAAATTATTAAATCCAGAACCAGTTGGAAAATCAAAAGGTAGGTCATTTGGATCATTAAAATTGGAATCTAATGGATCCAAATAACTGGTGATTTCTGTGTCTATTTCCTTGAAAAGCTCTTGAATAGTAGGTGCTTGTGGATTAATATCGGTGGGCACTTCAGAGAATTTCTGAATTTCAGGATATTTTGCACCAGCAATTTGAGAAGGAGCAGAAACAGCAGTGGATTTCCGTTTCTTAATTATTGGACCTTCGACGTAATCTGCTTTAGGGGCTTCCAAATGTTCAATTTCTTGATCTCTACTCATATCAGTAAGTTTTATAAAACTTACATTAGCATCAGTTTTACCAGGTTTTTGAGTTTTTGAATTTGGAAATTTTGAAGACACTTTAATCCAATGATTAATTTTTGTCATTATCGGTGACATTCTCCACCATCCAATTGAGTCTCTTTCCCGCAGAGATTCTGTCATAATTTTATAAATTCTATTGTAGTAATAAACTACATTAATTTCAAGATCATTATTTGCTAAACAATGAGAATTGAAAAGTAATTGTAAACGAACAAGTAGAATTAATGCCTTCATGACTCGATAGAAAATATAAGTAGGATGATTAATTGTATGTTCTTCAACGAGCGTAACAAATGATTTCAACATACTTTCACAAGCATTAATTAACTTTGTAATATATTGAAGGTAAAGTAATGAACTTGAATCATCAAGAAATGCAGTTGGTTCAGGTTGCATGAATGCCTGTTTCCGACTATAAAGGTAACCACTTATTACATTATCATAAGCCGTCATTAATACGTGATGATAAAGAATAGTTAAAATGTATTTCTCTCTTGATTCATCATCTTTTGAAAACATAAATCCACTATCAGCTAAGGTCAGATACAATTTCTGTTCATAATTATCCAAGATTAATTTACTATTTGTAATAGAAATTTTGGCATCAATTAATTGAATACCTGTTGCAGAAGCAGTTGGATCTGCTTGAAATTGTACAACATTCAGATCAAGAAATTCAATCATTTCTTGTCCCAAGCAAGTTATACGAGAATAACAGCATAAATATCTATCACCTCTTGTTGGTAAATCATTTGATGGATCTTTTTCCATTAATTTAGAAATAGCATTACTATAACTATTTGACCATGATACCAATCTATATCTTGGTAATGATAAAGCCAATGCACCACAACAAGCATAAATACATAAGAAAGTTCTTAAATCATCTCTTTCAGGAGAATTTTCAGGAAGTAATTTAGAAATATTAGTTGAACTACCAGTATTTATACAAAGTGAAACATTATAACCACTTAATAGATACATTTGATTTTTAAATTGACCCACTTTATTAGATGGAGGACACCATAGAGATAAAATCAATGCAGCATAAACAAAATGATAGCTTAATTCATTTGATTTTATGTAAATGTGATAGAATAGGAAACTTTCAACATAAAATAGTAATAATTTATTTAATTCTTTATTTCGTAGTCTATCTTCTTTGGAAAGTTGATTATTACCATTTATATCATTGAAACTTACAGTCGTAGCATAAACACAACACATTAATACCAACGGACTATTTTCAAAGAGGTAATCGAAATCTGAAAATTGTTTTGAGAATGCTAATAATGGATAATAAGCATAAGTTTCTCTATGAAAAAATGCAAACCTATCTTTTGCTTCTTGTAAACTAACTAATTGATGAACAAAGATCAATTCTTTTGCTAAATTAGTATTGAATTTGATTTGAGGATATGCTTTAGGTTCTTGATTTAATAGAGCGAAATCTTTAAACTCATCGTATCTTTGAGTATTAGATCCTCCATAAATATTAGCTAAACCCGAAACTACTGAATGAACTTCTGTTTTCATTGATGTTAGACTCTCTTGAGAGATTTCGTTTTCTGAAAGTGATGCTAATATAGTTTGACTTTGTTGAAGTAATTGTTTTAATTGAGTAATTGGATCGTCACTTTCTGGCAGTTGATTTTTCAGTCGATTTTTACGATTCTTTTTCTTTGCAAATTTGGCGGTAGGATCAACATCTGGAGAACATTCAACTCCGGCTGCAAAACATCGAGTACATGCATTAAATGTGGGATTTTCAAATACACATTTAATTTTTAATCTATGACATCTAGCACATGATTTAACTTGTCTCCAACGAGATGAAAAATCAGTTGGTGGAACAGATAATTCCTTCATTGGATCCGCCGACGATTCTCTTTTCAATGGAGGATCATTGGTCGTAATTCCACTCATATTCAAGTAGCAAATTATATGATATAATTTTTGTAGATATTTTATGCTCACAATGGAGATGCCCGATCCTGAAAGATAAGATACTGGTAAAATTTGAAAAATAATCTGAAACCAAACTCTAAAAAAAAAACTACTGAAAACGTTCAAAAAACTACTAAAAAAAGACATGGTCAATAGCCAAGAAACTAAGAGCAAAAAAAGTATAAACTTTTAGTGTTGAATCTACAATTCTTCCGTACTTTTCGTATTAATGCTTATAGTAACAGAGATGAATAAATAGTGTATAAAAACAATAGTTTACATGGTGTAATGTAAACCCTGACAAAAAATGTAAGTCTTTTGGCTCATTTAAGCCATAATGCAAGGTTAGTGGAACTAAATGTCGTTGAGAGCAGGTTTTTCATCTTTTACTTTATCAATTTTAGCACCAAAAGATGAAATACATCTAGCCATAGTTGGTGAAGATCTTGAAATAACATCAGTAAAATAGAAATTTTCAATTGGATTCTTTAATGGAGTTCCAAAAATTTTAGCTCCTTTATTCTTATTAATTAAATCTTTGATTCCAATACTAACAATTTCTTGAGAAACTGGTTCAATAACTTCATGTCTAACTAAATGTGGTGCAATTTGTCCTAATCTTGATCTAACAGCGTATAAATCATCATAAGGTAATGTTGCACCTAAATATTCTGATAAAGCTCTAATAATTTTCCAATCTTCACGTGCAGTACCTGGTGGATTAGTTGCAGCTCTTGTTATTTGAGTTCTACCTTCTGTATTAACATAAGTAGCAGATTTTTCAGTGTAAGCAGATCCTGGTAAAATAACATCTGCAAATGATGCACCTAAATCACCATGATGTCCTTGATAAACAACAAAAGCATCTTTTGGAATATCTTTATTTTTAATTTCATCAGCTCCTAATAAGTAAATAAATTTAGGTTTAGTAGCAATAGTTTCTGGATTAAATTGAGCAAATCCAATATCTAAAGCACCAACACGTGAAGCTTCACGATGTAATAAATTGAGACCATTCCATTCACCAGTATTGAAATTAGAATTCTTTGATGCAAATTCACCAACAAGTTTATAAATTGCAGCAGCATCTTCTGATTCAGCAACTCCTGAACCAACAATAATTAATGGATTTTTAGCTTTAGCTAATCTTTTACCAAATTCTCCATTAAGAGTAGTTTGTAAACTTTTAACATCTTTACCAAAATGTTCCAAACTAAAAGTCGATTCAAATTCTTGACCAACATGACCAATTTCTAAATCTTGTCTTAAATAAACTTTTCTTATTCTAGTATTCAAGACAGCAGCTTCATGTCTTGGATTAGTACCAACTAATAAGATTTGATCAGCATCTTCAATACCATCAATAGTTGAATTAAAGATATAATTTGATCTAACATCAGCACCATGAACATTTGTTAATTGAGCAACATCAGTTGTTGTATTTTCAGAACCTAATTTATTAATTAAATCTTTAAGAGCAACCATACTTTCAACATCAGTTAAAGCACCAGAAATTGCTTTGATTTCATCACCTTGAGGTTTAATTTTTGAAAAAGCAGCGGCAATTGTTGATAAAGCTTCATCCCAAGTACCAATTTCAAATTTATCACCATTTCTAATTAAAGGATTTGTTAAACGTTGAGTTTTTAAACCATCACAAGCAAATCTTGATTTATCAGAAATCCATTCTTCATTAACTTCATCATTTAATCTTGGTAAAACTCTCATAATTTCAATACCTCTTGCATCTAATCTAACATTTGAACCAACAGCATCCATAATATCAATAGATTCAGTTCTTTTTAATTCCCAAGGTCTTGCTCTAAAAGCATAAGGTTTTGAAGTTAAAGCACCAACAGGACATAAATCAATAATATTACCTGACATTTCAGAATTAATATTTCTTTCAATATAAGTACCAATTTGCATATCATTACCACGACCAGAAGTACCAAATTCAGGAGCACCAGCAACATCATTCATAAATCTAACACATCTTGTACAATGAATACATCTATTCATTGAAGTTTTAACTAATGGACCAATTGCTTTATTTTCAACAGCTCTTTTACCCATTAATTCTTTAAATCTACCACGATCTGAACCATATCTTTGAGATTGATCTTGTAAATCACATTCACCACCTTGATCACAAACTGGACAATCTAATGGATGATTTTCAAGTAACATTTCTGTTACACCTTCTCTAGCTTTTTTAATTCTTTCAGAATCTGTATGAACAACCATACCATTTTGAACTGGTACAGCACAAGATGCAATTAATTTTGGCATTCTTTCAACATCAACTAAACACATACGACAATTACCTGCAATAGCTAATTTATCATGATAACAATAACGAGGAATTGTTACACCTGCTCTATCAGCTGCTTGAATAATAGAAGATCCTGCCTCAATCGAAATAGTTTTACCATCAACTGTTACTTGAACTTCAGCAAAATTTCTTGATGTTACCGATAAATAACGTTTTGATAAACGTAATATCGATGAAGTTCTTGATAACATTACTTTAAAGGTTAATTATTTTTATTTTAATATTAATAAGTTTTTTCAAATCTATTTTTTTATGGCCTAAACATTTCGAGAATTTTAGTGTAATGAGAATATTTGGGCTCTGATTCGCTAATTGATTATTGGCGTGCGCTAACCAAACCCCAGGATTCTGCTTTGGTAATGCAATTTATCCATTGGCTAATGGAGATCCGTACACCACACAGCCAAAAACAAAAAAAAAAGCCTTAAGATTACATCCGTACATCCACTGACTTGCAATATATTGGCTAAAAGATATAAATCTAGATAAAGTATTGTGTAGTAATTAACTGAACAAACTAGCGGAACAGATCCGACAAGGAAAGAGAGTGGTTGATTTAACTTAAAGATTTTGTAGGTCATAAGCTATAATGCCCTGATTCCTAATGTATAATCCGTAAGATACTATTCATAGATTTAAGCTTACCTGTGACTCAAGATTACCGCCATATCTTCTATCGTATTTGCATGTTGGCTGTCCTTTGAACCTTGCTTTGAGAGTTGTTCCTTCGTACCTTCGCCAAAAATTGTTCCCTTAAACTTTCCTCAACAGTTGTTCTCCTGTATTTTTCTTCTTTATTTGGTCTATTTTTTATCTTCAGGAAGAGCTAGCATAAATACTAAAATGGCAGGAACTATCACCATCCAATTCTTCTGAATAAACGACCTATTATCTTCTTCTTCTTCACCTTCTTCTCCTTTGACCTTTTCTATTTTCTTCTTCTCGGCAGCTTTAATGTTGGCGGGTTTTAAATTGGGTAAGGGTTGGGAAGCAATTTTATTTATATCAATTGTAATCTCGTTCTGATCGTAAGGAAATAATGATAACCTACGAATTTCATTATTATTATCGACTGATGCTATTATTTGTCCTCCCAAACGGGACTTTTCTACCAGTATCAACAGGAAACATTCGTGATCAGGTAAGTTCTTGGTCCCAATGCAGTAGTCGCCAACTGGTAAATCCACTTCTTTCGAAACGAATGAGATGTCAGGTATATCACTGGAGTACTCAATGACTCCCAAATCGTGTTGTGTTGTTGTATCAATGGATTTGGCATATAATGATACCGATTGTGCTTCACAAATGGTGGAAATTATTAAAAACAATAAACTCAATAGCCAAATTGATAATGAAATCATGATGATGTGCTTGGTTATTAAACGACTGTTTCAGCAAATACAATTTATTTTGACTGACGGAAAGTGTAGATTCCCGTATCACAAGATGTAGTAGGAAGTACGATGAAAAGTTTCAATTCGTGTCGCTCGCGAAACTTATAGTGATAATACTGAATCCTACTATTTCTTTCCTTTTACACCCAGTCTCCTTGTGGTGATGATTCCATCTCTTAGGGCACGTTCGGTCACCGACTGTACATCTTACCTTTTGTCATGCCGGTCTCGGAAAATCAATCTTGATACCCCAATTTTTAATGGTACTTTATATGAATATACTACCAAATCATTTCTACAATCAAAACTTGGATGCTTTAACATTCAAATGACTGGTGGTGCCTACGATAATGGGGTAGACGTCCTTTGTAAATGGGATTTACTTCCATTTTGGAACCATACTTTGCTGTTAAAGAAACCTGCTCGTCCAACTGCAAAGTCACTACTAAAGCTGTCGCTAGAGTATCATGAGTATATTAATAAGAAACCAACCTCTAACGGTAAATTATACTCCATATCTGATGACATAAATGTCATTGTTCAATGTAAGAACTATAGTAAACGAATTGCAGCAAGCACAGTCAGAGAAATTGCTGGCGTTTATCTGTCTTTAATCACCAATAAATCAGAACTACAACGAACATTTGTGTTTCTAGTGTCACCTTTCCCGTTAACTACTCAGGGCCAGGCATACATGGATTCCAGCTCGATACCCATGATACATTTTAAGTTGCTGCCGCTTCGTCTAAAACCTGATGTAGGACCAGGAGAAAAATTCTTGATAAAACATTGGGATGAAGCATCATTCAAATCGGCATATATGAATAATGCAGCTCGCGAGAAGCTAAAGGGACTTGATTTAGAGCTTCAGTTTGCATCAATGTCCAAATCCGTACCTGTTACATAGTGTATAATAATATTATAGAAAAGTATCATTTTACATATTTTTGTAATTTTTCACAAATTTGCGCTTTTTGCAACCATTTTTTGATCATTATTCTGCATAATCTCTTTAACAACCAAAATCCTTCAATTTCTCAAAGTTTGAGGATTTCACTTGAAGTCAAATAAAGAGTTATAATATGTCTTGCAGTACTTCAAGATCTTTTAGTCAATAAGCTACAATTTCTCTAAAAGCATATATTTATATGTAATTATTTAATTACCATTCCACATACCGTTATCGAAATTATAAGTATGTGTTTTATAGTATTCTTCACCATGATACTGACCATCATCGTAGATAATCAGTGTTTTTGTATTGGTTTGAGTGGTAGGCTTGCCTTTAATCACGGTGGTTATATGGGTAGTTCCAGTAGTGGTAATAGTCTTCAACGTGGTGAGTTTAGTGTTGGCAGTAACAGACGTAGTCTTGACTGTTGATTTCTTCTGGTCTTCGTGGCTACTTTTTGGAGAGGTAACAGTCTTTGGTGAAGTAGTAGTATTGGATGACGTAGTGGCTTTTGGAGAAGTAGTGGCCTTTGGAGAAGTAGTGGCTTTTGGAGAAGTAGTGGCCTTAGAAGAAGTAGTGGCTTTTGGAGAAGTAGTGGCCTTAGAAGACGTAGTGGCTTTTGGAGAAGTAGTGGCTTTTGGAGAAGTAGTGGCTTTTGGAGAAGTAGTGGCCTTAGAAGAAGTAGTAGGTTTAGTAGCCTTGGTGGTGGTTGATGTTGTTGACGAAGTTACCTTTTTTGCTTTGGTTGAAGAAGTTGACGTAGTTGCCTCAGTACCCCTGGGAGTGGTTGAAGTAGTGGATGAACTTACCCTGGTTGAAGAAGTCGGCTTAGTTTGTTTAGTAGAGCTCGTGGAAGTAGTAGCTTCAGTAGTCTTAGAAGTGATTGCTTTGGTGATTGAGGTAGCTTTTTTAGAACTAGTGGAAGTGCTTTTGGTAGAGCTCAGAGTAGAGCCTTTAGTCAAATAATTTTTGAGATGTTCAACAAAACTGACTCCATCAGAATCTGTATTCGAGAACCCAGAAGAAGCGTCCCAAAGAGAGAATCCACCAAAGTTTGAACTCGAAATAACAGACAGATCAATGTATTGCTCAACAGTATCTAATGTAACATAACCGGAACCAGCAGAGCTAGAAGCTCCTGGTAATCCAACATATAATTTGATATCCGAATTTGGTGAAGTATTTTCAGCAAAGTCAACCCAGGTATCCCAGTTAAAGCTGGTACCCAAATTGCAATAATTATTATAAAATTGAATAAAAGCAAAATCGATATCAACGCCTGATAATAAATCACCAACAGAAGCATCTGGATAAGGACATTGAGGAGCGGCAGAAAGATAATAAGATTTCGATGTATCCTTTTTGAAGTAAGATCTTAAAGCAGTACCTAAAGCAACGTAACCAGTTTGTAGATTGTTTTCAATATCAAAATCAAATCCATCAACGACAGCATCATCGAAAGGTCTTTCGTCATCAGATCCACCACCAAATTTATTCCATAAAGTTTCAGCAAAAGTTTCGGCTTCTGAATCTGAACTAAAACCGTAACTTCCACTGGAACCACCTAAAGACAACAAGACTTTTTTACCAAGAGACTGACATGTTTGAATGTCTTCACCCATAGTTGAACAGTGAAGTAAGCCATCAGAAAAAGTATTGGTACAAGCATTAGCAAAGTTCAAAGCAAGGTTATCTGGAAAAGCATAGAGAAAAGATAAAACAACGATATCTACTGAGTCTGATTCACAATAAGTAGCTAAAGATTCTTGGTTACCGTATGAATTTTGACCATAATAGACAGCGATATTTTGACCAGAAGAAGCAGAAAATGTAGCAAGGACATTTGTCAAGGAGATTGCCAAAACGAAAAGAGTGTGTAATGGTAACATATTAAAAGATAGAGTTAGAGTTAGAGTAAAGTTAAAGTTATAAGGAAGGACTCAAGTTGGATAATAAGGAAAGACTCTAGTTAGAAATGTCAGAGGAAAGGGTATCAAAGAGATGTTTGAAGAGTAAAGAGAATAGTTTTATCTACTAGTTAGAGACACCAAGGGATTTATATATTTTCTCCTCCTTCGACATGAATAAAGCAATTTTCAAAATTTGCACCCCAGCAAACAAAATAAATGACATGCATGATTTAAAAGCCAAGTTGCGTCATCTGCATCTTCAGCTGATCAACCAAACGCTGGCATCGTCGGAAAAAACCCTTGTATTTCCTAAGTTGTATATGAACTGGTACTATATAGGATCTATAGCCAGCCATATCGAAGATTTGGCTGCGAAAAACAATAGTGATGAGACAGGGTTCGATGAGTTGAACAATATTTGCGAAGAAACCAAGTTTTGAAGCATTCCGCTTGTGAAAACAGGGACCTGGGGTAAACGTTCCTTCCAACGATATCTAGACTGTTATTACCAACGTTATATGGTTGTTACTAATTACTTTTTGTAAATGTACCTGTAGAACACGATTTGTAATTAGTGAGAATTTTTATTCCTAATTAGGTGATTTGACCCATTTAGTGCCTGCCGCGACCAACTAGCTTTGTTAGCCAGCCGTTGAGCTGTAAAATTATATATATTTTATGGCACCTCAGACTATTTTTTCAGAAGAGGATGATTTTTATGCCAGATTCTTGTCATCACTAAAAATAATATCATTGAGTACGGCATTTCTATATTGGACTGCCTTGAGGCTTATACTAAAGCACTAATTTAGTACTTTATTACTCAAATTAGGAATGAAGGCAGATTTTTGCACCCAAAGATCTACGGTATTTCAAGTGCTACAAAAAGCCGTTGTAATTTGTAAATAATAAGCGACACTTAACAGTATGTATTGACTCAATGACGTTCAAAAACGAAGGCCAGCATTTGTAGTCTAGTCTTTTGTATTCGCCTGATTTAATTTCCCAATGATTTGATAATTCAAGCATCTCATCGCAAACTCCCAATTGATTTACATTTGTCTACACTTAATGTTTATGAGCGTATAATAACCGAACTGCGCCCGGCACGATGGCTCAATACTTAATTACAAATGATGTGCCGGCTGCTGGCTTTATAAGTTAACGACAGCTCTGATACAGTCACCAGCGTGCATGTCTTCGAAAGCAGTGTTAATCTTATCTAATGGATGAGTGTGGGTGACAAAGTCATCAACTTTCAATTTACCATCCATGTAATCATCAACGATTCCTGGTAATTGAGATCTTCCTTTAACACCACCGAAAGCTGCACCTTTCCAAACTCTACCGGTAACCAATTGGAATGGTCTAGTAGAAATTTCTTTACCTGCAGCAGCAACACCAATGACAATAGAAGTACCCCAACCTTTATGACAAGCTTCTAAAGCATTTCTCATAACATGAACATTACCAGTACAATCGAAAGTATAATCACAACCACCATCAGTCATTTCAACTAATTTATCAACTATAGTAGTACCTTCTGGTAATTTACTTGGGTTAACAAAGTCAGTAGCACCGAAATGATCAGCCCATTCTTTCTTTGAATCATTAATATCAACGACAATGATTTTAGCAGCTTTTCTTTCAGCAGCACCTTGAACGACAGATAAACCGACACAACCAGCACCGAAAACAGCAACATTATCTCCTTCTTGAAGATTAGCAGTGATAGTAGCAGCACCATAACCGGTAGTAATACCACAACCTAATAAACAAGTTCTACTTGGATCAGCCTTTGGATTAACAGCGACAACAGAAATATCAGCAACCACAGTATATTGAGAAAAGGTTGAACAACCCATGAAATGTAATAAATCTTTACCTTTACATTTAAATCTTGAAGTACCATCTGGCATAACACCTTGACCTTGAGTAGATCTAATTTTACCACACAAGTTAGTTTTACCAGATTTACAGAATTTACACTCTTTACATTCAGGAGTGTATAAAGCAATAACAGTATCACCAACTTTGACACTAGTGACACCTTCACCAATTGATTCAACGATACCAGCACCTTCATGACCCAAAACAACTGGGAAAGCACCTTCAGGATCGTCACCACTTAAAGTGAAAGCATCAGTATGACAAACACCGGTATGTAAAACTTTAATACGAACTTCATGAGCTTTTGGAGGAGCAACTTCAATATCTTCAATTGATAATGGTTTACCAGCTTCCCAAGCAACGGCTGCTTTACAAGTAATAGTCTAAAAAGGTTAGTAACGAGCACTGGTGGAATTTATAACTACCAAGGTATAATGGTTATTGAAATGAAAACATACTTTTCCAACGGTTGATTCAGACATATTTAATTGATTGATTTGGCTTGTCAATTCTGATTAAAAAAAAATGATTTAATTGCTAAATTTCAACGATGTCAGTCTATTATATAGCACTGAGATAACAGAACAACCTATTTGGGAATGTTAATCCCGGGGCACGACTGTAGGCAATTTATTGTCTTTTCCGAGCGATTTATCCCCCTCGTTCTTAAACCACTCATAGTTAATAGGGTGAAATTTTATTAGTTAAATGATGACCTGCATAGCGCCAAGTTAACTTTAATAATACAAGATTCCAAAAATAAAACTAGACTTAAACGGCTACGTTAATTAAGCAATTAACTTTTGAAATATTTTATCAATTGTTTTTCCGAGATATTATCTCAATGAGCACTTCATTATCCGTTAAATGGTACTTAATTTGCTGACAAACAGTGTAGAATGTTATGGAATTATACAAATATGTAGATGATGCAGGCTTCCATTGCAGATGCCGTAATATAACTCGGATTTAGGTGATGAGGTACGTACGGCTTAGCGAGTGGATTGTGGGTGCAAAAAACGGTTGCTAGTAGACTGGGCGGGCTGAAGCGTAGTGAAGAATAGGTGGAAGAGATAGAGAAAGATAAAGTAGAGAAACCAATGAACTTCAGTAGATTACTTAGGTTATTATTTACTGAGCAAAGTTGAGATCATGTGTAAGTTGAGATCATGTAAGTCGAATATTACGGTGTTTCAGTTGACCCTGTAAAAATTTACACCCGGGACATAGATTTACTATTTACTTTTAAAAACTTTAAAGGGTATGACCCTTCGTAAGTCAACAATTACTAATCACCACTTTTAAAGCACAGCGCCAAAACCAAAGGTGATTTTTATGGATCTTACATAGTAGTCCTCAAAATTACCCTTAACTCTATCTTCTTCACCTATTGGAATACCAGACCATTTAACCACCATGGTAGTTTCACCAGCACCTTGTTTCAATTGAATATCGAGTTCAGCATAATGTCCTGATCTCCAGTTGTCTAATCTCCATTTCTGTACAATGCGCTCATTTGGAATTAACTTTGTAAATTCACCACTGATTGAACCTCCAAAAAATTTAAATGAACTATTCTCTTTAGGTGGGAATGAATCTATTTGTGGATTCGAACGACTCCATGCTGCAATTCTTTGAGCATCAAGAAGAGTAATATATAATTGTTCAGCAGTTGTATTGAAAACTGGCTCTAAATGTAATGTAGAAGTATTATATTTTGGAACCGAAGAAGAAGAAGAAGCAGAAGAGGTAGCGGTTTCTTTGCTCACGGGCTTTGAAGTTGTTTTCACAGTACTTTTATTGATTTCCGCTTTATTAGTGGTATTTTGATTTTCTTTAGTAAATGTAGAATTTACTTTATCAGAAGACAATTGAATATCTGAACTATGAGTAGTGATAAGATCAGTTCCAAATCTTGATAATTTTTCTCTGATTTGAGGAAGAAGTTCAGACTTTAATAAAGGTCTTACTTTTTCATTTGATGAATCTTCATTATAGATTGAAATATCAAATTGAATTTCATCTTCTTCAGTATCGTAAGCTAATTCAGGAACTACTATTGAACCTTTAACATCTTTATCACCTTGAGTTCCCGTCCAGTTGAATATAAGTCTAAGATCGAAAAGTGAAATGACTTTACCTTTACGTTGACAAACTTCAACATCACCTTCAACAGAAGATACCGAAGCAATTTTAGCTGAAAAATCAGATTTTTCACCATAAATTCCAACTAAATTATCATTTAAATATTTTTTAGTCCAATCAATACAATTTTTATCGACCCAGTGCCAATTATTTGGATTATTAACTACCATTGTAGAAAAGATAATGTGTGAAAAACTACTTTTAAAAATTACTTACAGTGAGTGAATTGAGGCTATAGAAAAATCTAGAAATCGCGGTCGCATGTTTAAACCGAAGCTAGAGGCATGCCTCGATACCGTAAAAGTTGGTTGGAAGGAAGTAAGTGAAGTTAACGTCAATGTAGATGATGATGTTTAAAATGACGAATATGATTTGAAAAAATTTCGTTGAAATGTAGGTTAAAATGAATAAATTGATTAAGCATCAACTTCCATAGCATCTTGTAGAGGAATAACAGTTTCTTCCACATCAACATAATTTCTGATACTTTCTCTAAGTACTGCTGTTGTTCCTCTAGCAAATTTATAAGATCTTGCCTTTTCACTTCTAACATTTGGAGTTAAATAATTTCTATATAATTCAGCATCTTTACCAACTTCCATTACACATAAATCAACATTTGAACCTGAACCTAAATCATTCCAAATCCCGGCTTCAATAGCATCAGCACATAATTTCATTGCTTGTTCTTTTGTCATATCTGCTTCCCAATTAGTTTCTAAAACTGCCATAGCAGCTAAAGAACCTGAACCAAGTGATTGATATGATCCAACATCCGTTGAACCATGAGCTTGAACAGACATTAAATGAGCTCCAACTGGATCTACACCTGCAACAATAAGATAAGCACCAAGATGCCCTTGATATTTAAATAAATGTTGCTTTAACATAGTTAATGCTGTAATAACTCTTGGTTGACGATTTTGATACATTGAATGAAGTTCTAAATTTGAAGCAATCAATTGTGTAACCATTTCAGTATCTGCAGCAGTTCCTGCTCCAGCACACCAAATCTTTGGTGCTAAACGATGAAGTTTTTCACAATTTTTATCGGCAACAATTGGTCCTGCTGTTGCTCTAGTATCGGCAGCAATCACTACTCCACCTTTAAATTTACATCCAACAATGGTGGTACCAGTTGAAGTGGCAGTAGGAGTACCATGACCTTTCAGTGCAAGTAACTGATTTCTTTGATAGTTGTCAAAACTTAACCCAGGCATTTTGTATTTGGGAGTAGTTGGAGTATCGATTTGCCTTCGCGCTTGGTTGATATTTGAGCCGGAATTGGCTCCGGAATGGACACCCTCGGATTTGCATTGCTGCAAAGTAAAAGGGTAAGAAACTAGAACACTATAAAGACTTGAAGGCTATAGGAAAGGCAAAGAAAAGGCTATAGAAAGATCGAATTTGCATATTGCAAGTTATGTCTGCTTGTATATCTCAATAGCAAAAACATCTGGAAATGGGTTTTAAGGCAAAGTCAGATTGGGTCATGGTATACTCTTCTCTTCGTACTACCAGGGCCCAATGCACCAGGTACGAAGGATATGGATACAATTCCATTGGACGATACCCCTTAAAGATATTTCTTATTTCCTGTATTGATTCGGCTTGTGAGTATCGAAATCTTGACAATTTGTAGAGTCAGAGTCTGACGTCAACCAGAAAGTTTAGCTATAACATACACGATATTACAGAGAAAAGCTCGTCCAGATTTTGATTTTACGAAATAAAATATATACGATAGTAGTATCACCTACTTCATGTTAACTATGGCTACTCACTTCTTACTGTACTTTGGGCTCTTTGCATTCAGAGATAGACCTTAATCTTCAAGACTGGTAAACACAGAAGATTTCAAAAACAAAACAAAGCAAACCAGCAAACATCTCCAAAAACAACCACCAACACCTTCATCTCCTTAACACTACCACAATGTCTTTCACTGCTTTAGTTGACTGCCAAGGTAGTTTTAATGCCAGGGTGCACGGGTGTACATTTTCAAATTCAGCCTACTCGCGTAGATCAGTTCAACAGCTAAATATTTCAGTCAATTTACAAATCAATGGATCGCTACAGCTTCACGTCTCCAGCACGTGTGCGTTCCGTAGTGGTTCCAGTGGGTGGATGTCTGGCACGCCAGTATCGAGAGTATATTTCAATTTTAAAATCATCACGAGATATTCGTCTTTTAGATGTTACTCCAATTCCTAAATGTCAATATTTCAATCCTCAAACTGCTCCTAATGGCAGGCTTACTTTCGATTTAGACTCATCTACTGACTCAGATGCCATATACCTTCATGATTTCGAACCTTTTCGTAAAACTTTCGTGGTAATTGCAGTTGGTCCATATTCTCAAACTAGTTGTAGTGATACTAATACTACGATTTCCAAACTTCGAAAGAAATTTCCAGGGTCAATTGTTCATAATATTGTTTACTTTGATGTTCCTTCAGATGTGGTATCCAAATTGTCCCCGGCTTCTGACCATAATCCAAAATCAGAATTTTTTCACGCTGAAAATGCTCCTGTAACTTCTGCTGAAACTATTATGTGTCTGATTGCACGTAATGTATTAGAACTGTTAGACGCATATGCACTGTCTTATGCTACAATAACGCTTAGATCACCGGTTCTGGGTTCAGATACTAGCGTTCTTTCTAAAACCATTTCTCAAACTCAAAAAAGGTTAAGTAGTGGTGGTGCAGGTAATAATCGAACAGCTCTTGATACCCTGGCACCTTCTAAGATTCAGTACAGACACCAGGGTCGTCAGGCAAAATTACTTGGGAATTTTTGTCTTCTTGCTGGGAAATCTAATGATGCATTGTCTTATTTTTTAGATGCTGTTACTAATTTGAAAAAAGCAGATGATTGGTTATGGCTAGCGTCTGCATTAGAAGGACTTGCAGTATCAGTGGTAATTCTACACAATTTGGGAATTCAATTCCATCTTAATAGCCCGTTATTAGCTTCTGTCCTTCAAGTTTCAAAGTCAAAACTTCAATCTTTAGTAGATTCAAGAAGACTGTCCATAGACTCAAAAGTAACTGGTTCTGGTGACTCTCAATCATCAGCAACTTCTCCCCCACCATCATCATCATCTTCCAGACATATAAGCTCAATAATATCGCCTCGGAATTCTTCTAGTAGTTTCCATCTTTCTTCAATAAGCATCAATGGATCAGATCTTGCATCGTTACCGCTCCCGGAACTAATTAAACTTATCACTTACAAGGCGAATTTATTTTATCAAGCAAGTGTTAGTGACTACGAAAACACCGTTCCGGATATTGTATATGTGGAATCACTTCTTCGTACCATAAAATTCATGGTTAATGCTCATGTAGGTTCTGATGGATCTTCCAGCATTATATCTCCATTAAAAAGATCTAGTATTGAAAATGATACCAATTCAGGAGCTACATACTTTTCAAAAGCAGATATTCTTGCTCAGATAGATAAAATCTTCTCATTGCAATTAGTGGATATGAGCTTCATTGATCAGTGTCGAATTTATTGTACTTTGGCATCTATTTATACAGATTTGGGTATGACCAGGAAACGGGCATTCATTCTTCGTATACTTATTGTAGCATTACTTCCAAAATTTGAAGCAGAAATTTCAGATGCTTCGCTAACAGACTTGACTTCAATGGAGTCAATAAGAGGTATTTTCGATGAGTTATTCATTACCTACGGAATTTTTGAGGGTTCAAAAGCTTTTTGTTCTTCTGGAGATTGGGTTTCACTTCAATTGCAATTACTTAAAGTTTGTATCCGTATTTCAGATGCTGCTAAGGACTATTCGTATCTTTTAAAACTATGTACTTTGTTACTTACTCGGTATACCCATTGTTTATCAACCGATGATCAGTATACTTTAAAAGAAAAGATTGAGTCATTGATTTATTTGACCAAAAGAAATAACATCGATCTTCGGGCTCCTTATTGGGACCCTTTTATTGTCAGAAAAGTCAAGTACGTCAATAACAAGGCTAAAGATAGTCTTGTTCCATTTTTTGAATATGAAAATACTTCAAAAAGAGTAGGTTTAGATAATGATGGACCACTCTTATTCAATCCGTTTGAAAAGAATCAACCTCAGCCCGTTATTAATAAAGATAGACTTCTTGTTTGTGACGAGATATACCTGCTAAAAATCAGTCTACAAAATCCATTTGATTTCGATATCGATATCTCTGATTTCAGTATAGTAACTGATGAAAATGTTCCAGTTCAAACTTTGAAACATCTCATGAAACCAGTTGTGTCTAATTTACCAGTAGTAACACCATCTTTCGCCCCCATTACTCCGTCGGGGACGTTACTGAAGTCCAACTTGAAAGTCAGACTGGCTTCAAGTCAGAGGCCTCCTTCAAGCCCCATCAGACCGTCGGGTCTTCTCCCAGGAAGTCAAAGTCAAAGTCAATTAGCTCCAGCTATAAGTAGTGCACTTTCTATTCAACTGAAATCAATTCAGCAATTTTTGGTTTACTTCAAGCCATTGGAACCTGGAGAATTGAACATTATCGGATTTGATATTGCAGTTGGATCTTGCGATAGTCAATTTTATCATATTGTAGGTAAAGAGATTCACGATGATTCAGAGAAACTCAAAGCTATAGGTAAACAGGAAAATTCATTAAAACCTCATGAGCATCTTGATTCCATGGTGTCTAATCTTTTGGCTAATAAAATCGAGAGCAGAGCTACTACCAAAACATTATCTTTAACGGTAGTTCCTTTACAACCTACATTATCATTAACAGATATTCTGATAAATAATGGGTGTTTAATGCTTTTAGAAGGTGAAAAATACCAATTTTCTATTAGGTTAACTAATCACTCAGACCAGCCAATTAACTACCTCTCATTTCTGTTTTGGGACTCAACCATAGAGCCATTAAGTACAAAACTTAACTCAAATACGCTAAGTGGAGGACCGGTGATTCCTGCAAGTGAAGTTTATGAGATTGAATGGCAATTACTCAAGCAGCGGCCGTTCAAAATCTTGAACAAAGAAGAAATTGCCCTGAAGTATAAGATAATTCATCCACAGAGTGATTTAAAGATCGACTACGAAATCACCGGGAAGAAAGGAATGAAGGAACTGAAAATGATTCTTGATTATTCGTATAAAGTAGCTAACGACGAAGCGAAAAGTTTTGTCAAAAATATCAATGTTCCCCTAAATCTATCTATAATGCCCTCGATAGAATTAGTAGGTTGTGACTTGCTTCCATTATCGTCTTCATTCCAGACATTTAATGGACCTGATAAGTCTCTTGGTCATAGAAATCTCGACAATATTCTTAAGTTTATTTTAAGTATTACTAAAGAAAACAGCGATACAATTACCGATTACTGCTTGTTGATAATCGATATGAGAAATTCATGGAACGAAAAACTTTTATGTAACGTCAAGTACAACATTGATGGTGCTGAGACGTTTGAAGTGAATGACTATATTGAGCCAATGAAGACCAAAAGATTCTGGTTTCCAGTCAAGAGAATTAGCAGTGACGATACCGATTTGAGCCAAAATATTCCATCTTTACGGAACAAGCAGTTTGTCAAGAACTATTTTTTGAGTGATGACGAGGAAAGAAGGAACAGGGAGAATTTTTGGTTAAGGTATGTGTTGCTACAGAGACTTACAGGGTACTGGCAATCAACAAATACTTGTAACACCAGAAGTGGGTCTATAGGATTCAGAGGACTTCGATTAAATGACAAAATGGCCAATATTTTGTTGTATAGTAAAGTTCAATTGCATTACACATTAATAGATAATGAATCAGATGATGAAACAGTTGAGAAAACCGGACTGCAATATATTTTGAAAACTGATCGTTTCTATACCCTCAGAACAAGAATCACCAATCGTTCAGACCGAGGAATCCACGGAATACTTCGTCATATTCCGTATCCTCTTGCTACTACCATTGTTGCCTCTAATAACAGCAATACTCACGTTATCAAATCACAGATATCCATAGGGCGTAGAATTCTTATTAATGGACTTCTACAAGATCATCTTGGAAAAAATCCAGTTGAACCAGGACAGTCTGTAGACTGTGATATTTCATTCGTTATTCTTGAAAGAGGAGAATACGAATGGGGGTCGGTATTGGATGTACTTGATGATACCGATAAAGTTGTTGGAAGAGAGCCTATTTACATTCGAGCAAAGTAAGACATAGTATAAGTTTGTATAAATATATATCACGACTTGCATCGAATACCAGAAACTGGCCCGATTTACCTCTGTAGCTTTTACAATCGTCTATTTTGCCTTTATTGATAAATACCTATGTACATGATTATTTAACGGGGACCAAGTTTAAAGGGAAGAGGTTTTGCACCTTCATCTTCTAATTTCTTGGTATAACGTTGTCTTTGGAAGTCACTATACCTCTTTTCTTGGAAATATTTGAACCAACTTGCAACACATTTATTCTTAAATGATTGTCTTAAATCACCACAATTTGATTCTACATTAGATTGCTCTTTGGTATCTAATGAATTATCGATATTATTTGCAGTTAGACATTCGAAGAATTTATCACGAGCATCCCAACACTCGATTCTTTTCGCCTTATTTGGAGGCAATTTTGGTTTCTCCTCTTCCTTGCTGAAAAAACCCATGTCGTTAACGTCAGAGGTTGATGCGATTTATGATTTAAACAAATATAGATCCGTACACCATAAATCGACGGCTGCAAATTATTGCAAGTGAAGACACAGGAGGAACAAAGTGAAGAGTAAATTACCACCTCGAGGTGCTATGGGAAAGTACTATGGAAAGGAGCGGAGTTCAAGGAGAAATCATTACAGAAGGAAAGTGAAAAAAGGGGAAACCGAATTTCGATATACAGGGTTAGATTTGAACTCCAAACCAGACAGACCAGTCAGTATCGGCACACTCGGGAGAGCACAGTGCCCTTCATTTTCTCAGGGTTAGTATCTGACAAGAGAGGTATGAAACTCAATTTAGACTTATCGCCGTGGACTTGAATGCTAATTGTAGAGATATCTCCTCAGTTGGTAATCCAATACATTGTCTTCATTCCGTTCTTTACTCCCCTTCCATTTTGGAGCAGCTTTCTGCTTATCTTATTCAGCAATTGCTTACAAATACCCCTCTTAGATAACACCCGTCTATTGTGTGTTTGCTGTTACGGTGCTGTGGTAATTAATAAGCGGTTTCATTTTCATCGTGTTCGTACCATACCGATGTCGCCACAACCATTCATTAAAAGCAGCTGATACGCTGATTTATTTTACAATTTTAACAAACATGTCTAAAGCTGCTGTTTTTACTGGCTCCAAAGAGCTTGGTGAATTGACTGAAGTAAAACAAATTGCCATTCCCAAAATTGAAGAAAATGAACTTTTAATCAAAACTGTTGCAGTGGCTGCAAATCCAACCGATTGGAAACATTTATTTTATCTTGGCTATGGAAAAGGTGCCGTTTCAGGAACTGATTTAGCAGGTATCGTTGAAAAAGTTGGGTCTAAAATCACCAGCTTCAAAGTAGGTGACTATGTTGCTGGATCTTTAAGAGGTAATAACTCTAAGTTAAATGGGGCATTTAGTGAATATGTAGCTATTACTGAATTAAGTGCTATTAAACTTGATAAAAGTAATTTTGATGATACTCCTCTCCCAGTGGGATCTCAATCATCTCAACACATTACAAATTTTGAAGCTGCTGCTTCTGTGGCCGTGGGACTTGTAACAATTAGTTTGTCTTTGAGCCACAATTTCAAGCTTAAACCAAATTCTAGTGATAAAACTATTTTGATTTGGGGTGGAGCAACTGCAACTGGTATTCTTGCAATTCAAGGTGCAAAATTGATTTATGGATTGAAGGTGGTGACCACGGCTTCTTCAAAACATCATTCATTTTTAACTTCAATTGGTGCTGATGCTGTTTACGATTACAATGATGCAGACGTTATTTCCAAACTTCAAGGTCATAAGTATAATTATGCATATGATACTGTTTCAACAAAGCAAACTTATCAATCCGTTTATGATGCAACGTCTGGTAGCGATGATGTTCATTTAGATAATCTTTTGGGCTTAAAAGAGACAGACTTGAATGTTGATTCTTCAAGAAAAGTCACTTACCATACTACTTTGGCTTACTTAGCTTTTGGTAAAGAGGTTATAATTAAAGGAAAAGCTCTGACACCAAGTCCTGAGCTTCTTGCTGACCACGAAAAGTTTTGGATTGAATTATTACCCCCAGTATTGAGTAAGTTTAAGACTGCTAACTTGAAAGTATTAACTCCTGGATTGGAATCTGCTAATGAAGCTTTGACATTACTTTACGAAGGAAAAGTTAGTGGTGAAAAAGTAGTGTTTAGAATTTAAGAAATTCACTCAATCATTCAAGGTGATTTGAATATGTTATGAACTATATCATTTATGCCAACTTTGTCCCTTTTGTCACTTTACGTAGATTCTTGGTGAAGACCGCTGAGAAATGTAGCTTAGGAAACATACCTAACGATCAATCAATGACGACACACTTCGAAATATCACAAGGACTTGAATTACTTCAGATTGAGTCTGGTGCGTATGCAACATCCTACTCAATTGGGAGTGAATGCCGTGACTACAAAGCTCATCACTAGTGCTATATGCGTCAGATGTACATATTTCCGACATTTTGACGTTTTTCCGGGGTTAACTTCCGTTTCCACTCTGCTCTATTACTTTCGGGAATTTTGCTCTTTCCGTCTTTTTCCGTAAATTTTGTAACTTTCCTTGTCCCTATGCCTTTCACTGGCCTCCACCCCTCCTCTATCGCCGTATACTCTTGGCTGTCGTGCCTGTACCTCATCGAAGACGTCTTAAGTCCTTGGTTTATAAGAGCCACAGTATCAACAATTATTACCGTTTGTCAAACGTCCACACCAGGTCTTCAACTGCCAAAGCTTCAAATCAGCTTGAAAACGTTGTTCAATTCGTGTTTATACTCACACACAACTTCCCCAGTATTTAGTCCGTGACAGGTAAATTTCTCCGGTTCCGCAGTGTCAATTTTTCTGTCTAATTTTTCACGACTCCGAATTACATCAGTATGATTCCTTCCACTGACCCCGTCCCATTTGATATTCTGGCCGATACTAATGATATCGAGCATCCGATCTTCAAGGTTAAATACCGCTCAAATTCTGTCATCAGTGACGCTTCTGTTCCTGATAGACTTCCTGTAGTTAAAGTATTAGGAACAGGAGGAACAATTGCATCTAAAGGAACTTCATCTATTCAAACTGCTGGATATAAAGTAGATTTAACCATTGAAGATCTCATTAAATCCATCCCCGATCTTTCCCATACTTGTGAGCTTCATTATGAGCAAGTTTTCAATCTTGGATCTGAAGAAATTGGTCATGAAGAACTTTTGCAATTGCAACAAAAAGTCTTGAAAGATTTAGATGATTTTGATGGGATTGTAATTACTCATGGAACTGATACTTGTGAAGAAACTGCATTCTTTTTAGAATCAACCATCTGTTCAGCTAAACCAATCGTTATGTGCGGAAGTATGAGACCAAGTACTTCTGTATCTTCAGATGGTGAAATGAATTTATATCAAGCAATTGTAGTTGCTGCTAATCGTCTGTCTCGTAATAGAGGTGTTTTAGTTACACTAAATGACCGTATTGGAGCTGGTTATTATATTACCAAATCTGATGCTAATTCTTTAGATACTTTTAAATCATTGGGTCAAGGATACCTTGGAAATTTTGTTAATAATGAAACTCATTGGTACTATCCTCCAAATAGACCATCAGGAATACGTCATTTTTCTGTAAATTATAATGTTCCTCTTGCAAACATTGCTATTTTATACCTTCATCAAGGTTTTGATAATTCATTACTTGAACTTGTTGTTAAAAATGGTTGTGATGGATTGGTTTTTGCAGCCATGGGTGCTGGTTCTTTACCAGGAACAACTAATCGTCTTATTGCCAAAATTTCACATGAAAAGAAAATCCCAATCATATATTCTAAAAGATCAATGGATGGAGTGGTTTCTAAAGGTTCAATGCCTAAAATAACTGATGCTGATTATTTAATTGCTGGAGGTTACTTAAATCCTCAAAAAGCTAGAATTTTATTACAATTATGTTTAAATAATAACTATGATATACAAGAAATTAAGAAAGTATTTGCATCAGTCTACGGTGGTTAAACTTACAATTGTGACAATTTTGTAAATAGAGGTATATATTAGATTTATTTATTAAAAATTATCGTGTCTTTAAATATGCATACATTGACTAAATAAAAACATAACGGATACAAAAAGTATTTTAAACTCTCGAGTTTAACTAAGCATAAGCTGCATCGACTTTATCTTGACAAGAAGCCAAAATTTTCTTTCTCTGTAATTTTTGTGCAGAAGTAACGAAGCCATTTTGAGGAGTCCATTCAGTATCCAAAATAATAACAGATTGAATTAATTCAATACCTCTTAAACCTTGAGATTTACCAGTATCAACTAAAGC
This sequence comes from Metschnikowia sp. yHQL527, assembly GCA_030578455.1. Lineage (NCBI taxonomy): Eukaryota > Fungi > Ascomycota > Pichiomycetes > Serinales > Metschnikowiaceae > Metschnikowia > Metschnikowia sp. yHQL527. The sequence goes on along the minus strand of JAJMRR010000005.1, from coordinate 555,650 downwards.
TTTTGTAATTGCTTTTATAACTTTTTTATCATCACATAAGAATGATAAATCTTTTGTTTTAAGTTCAGATTCTGAATAAATTTTTTGTTCAGAAAGATAAGATTTAAAGTGACCTTCATTTGGTAAAATAATTGCAACTGGTTTAACTTTAGATTGATCAGCATAACAACAAATATTTAAAACACATGGATTTGATCTGTAAATTGATTCTAATTTTTCTAATGCAATATATTCACCATTTAAGGTTTTAACTAAATTCTTTTTACGATCAATAATTTTAAGTGCACCATTTGAAGTCCATTCACCAATATCACCAGTTTGAAACCATCCATCTTCAGTAAATGCTTCGGCGGTTTCCTTTTCGTTTTTATAATATTCAGATGTAACACATTTACCTTTAACTAAAATTTCACCTTGATTATTTTTTGCAAAATATCCAGCATCTGGAACATCAATTAATTTAGCAGTAATTGCACCAGTTAAAGTACCAGCAACACCATATTCAAATCTTGTATGGTCAACAATAGTTGTATTTGCACAAGTTTCAGTTAATCCATAACCAATTAACATTGGAGCAATTAAAGTTGAAATGAAAACTTGAGCATCAAGAGAAATTGGTGAACCACCATTTAAAATAACTTTTAATTCACCACCAGTTGCAGCTTTAACTTTTTTAAAAATTACATCGAAAGCTGAACCACCAGGAATATTATAATGATTCATAGTTGATTTTGCTTTATAAGCAAACCAAAAAACTTTTTGAACAAGAGGAGGTAATTGTTTAATTTTACCTAAAACTCCCTTACGAACAGATTCCCAAACTGCTGCAACACCAACCATAATAGTTGGTTTAAATTCTTGTAAATCAGATAAACAATTTTTACAAGAAACATCAGTTAAAGTTTTAACATTTGCATAACCAAGACATCCACCCCACCAAATTCCAGCAATTTCAAAAACTAATTCAAAAATATGAGCTAAAGGTAAGAAAGCAACAATTCGATCATTATTAGTAACTAAATCTCTACCAGCATTAGTTGAAACACCTGCAACAGCTGCAACAATATTTTCATGACTAATAACAACTCCTTTTGGATCACCAGTTGAACCAGAAGTATACATAATACAAGCTAAATCTTGTGGTTTAATATATGAAGGAGGTTCAACTGATGATTCTTCACCTAATTTTAATATATCATTATAAGAAATGAATTTAATATCAGGTCTAATTTCCAAAATATTTTCAACTGCTTTTTTAGCATCAGAATAAACTTTACCTTTCAGTCTTTGATCATTTTCATCAATTGGTTCAGAATGAATAATAAATTTAACCGAAGTTGCTTTTTTCAAAGGTTTAATTAATTGAGACAATAAAGCATTATCAGTAAAAATAGCATCACTTGAAGTTTGAATTAAAGAATGAGTTAAACCTGCTTCACCTAAAGTATCATAAGCAGTAACTACAGGAATTGATTGAGTTTGAGCAGCTAAAAAAGTTTGTAACCATTTATGACTTGTTGAAGCAAAAATATGTAATTTTGAGGTTTGATTTGGTGTTAAACCTAATTCAACTAAACCTTTACCATAATTATTAATAAGTTTGAGTAATTGTGGATAAGAAATATATTGATATTTAGATAATTCAAAAAATGTCCATTCTTTATCAACTTGTTGTTCTTGACCATCAATAACTTTAGTTATTTTTTTAACTTCAACATGAGTATCAATCAAATCTCTCCAACCCATTGCATTACGATTTCCATTACGTTTAACACTTTCTTCAACAAATTCTACAATATTAGTTGCTTTGGAATCTGATGGTCTAATTAATGCTGCATCTTTTAAATTAGCTCTTCTTCTTGGTGCAGTTTCACCAGGTTTTGAATCTCCAACGGTTACAGTAAGAGGTGACATAATTAATAAATTTTAGTAAATTAAAGGATAGTAGTTTTGAAAAGATTTTAGAACGGCAAACGGCAGCAAAAAACTATTCAGAACAATGAGCAAAAATCAATCTCCGAGCACAGAATAAATGCTTGAAATTCGCTTAGATTGGGATTAAATATAATCCAATTAGTTCAATTTATTAAGTTGAATTTTATTGTTAAATGGATAATAACAATAAATTCAGGAAAGAGAAGAAGTTGTAAGAAATAAATAACTAAACAATTAATATATTTATTTTATTGGTCATTTTACTGATCATTTAATTTGTGTCTACATTTAGTGGGGGAGGCAATGATGCAACCCCCCGGTTGCCAAATTAGGCTTAATTATAATATGCTTAATCAGCTGCAAAAAAAGCTTATGAAAAACAACCTGGCCTACTTAAAATTATATCGGGAACTTATCCATTAACAGGTTATAATAGGTGCAAAAAAAAAGGCTGGTCGTGTAAGTTGATTGTTGGGTGTATTTGCCCCAACATTTGCAGCAATAATCCCCTCTCACTCCGAGGTTTACTATAGAGATTTACTTTAGTGACAATGTGGGGTGTGGATTGGGAAATTAGTTTTGGTTTTGGTGTTGGGGCAGTTTTAAACACGGTTTTGGGGTCTTTTATTCGTCTTTTGAGTGGTGCATCAACTTGCATTTTGAGTTGATTTTGTATATGCTATTTTGGTAATAACCTTTTGTACCTGTTGGGTTCCATTTTTTTGTCATGTGAGTTTTTGCTATCGACAAATGTACCTAACGCGGAATGATAAAAACGGTATGTCATACGGGGTTATTTCATTTGATACATATATTGTTCAATAACGGTGGAATTGTTGACGTAATAACGCAATGTGACTAATGTGTCAAGCTTTATTGAGAAACGCAAATGACTGAGATGTACAATTAGGTGGAATTGCTGCAAATGACTGAGAAGATTGTAGAAAAATGTAGAATTGCTGCAAAAAATCAATGCTGTATAGTTACAGCTCTGTAAGTTATGAAAATTGTAAATGCACTTTGCAACACCCTTCAACAGCTCTGCTTTAGGCGGAGTACTTAGCCTCGTGTAGGAGAAAGTCACTCACTCAAAGCCCAAAATCTACCTAAACTGTCTCGTCACCTCCACAACTCCACATGTCCACGGATGTTCGATACGATAATACGGGGCTGATTCTGTGCTCGAATTACTTCGAACAATGTATTTCATATTCACTAAATTGTATACCCTACTGATTATTAACTATTTTGACTATCATACTATTATTACTACTAACTCTAACTCTCATACCTAAACTAATCTTTCTTCAAATCTTAAATCATTGTTAACCGGTAATCCAATTAACAATCTCAATAAATTTTCAATAGCTGCTCTTTGCTTATTTAATCCATTGATAACTTTAAATCCTGGTTTACTTAATGGTGCTTTCAACCAATAACTTAATAAAGTTAAAACAGCATAGAAATCATCGTATTCTTCAGCACCTTCTTTCTTGTAACTAACACGAGATAAAAATTCTGCCATAACTACTAAATCAATGATTAATGGTGTAGCTAGTAATGAATCTTCACAAACATTATGAATACTGATTCTATTATGTCCACCTAACATTAATTCACTATAATATTCATCCATTGCAACTTTGGAATCTCCAACACCTGGCATATATTTAATGACAATACAATGATCGACTTTCTTACCAACTTCATCATTGTATAAGATTTCATTGGATTCAATAATATCATCAACCACTGAACTTTTACTAATTTCTTTTGATCTGAATTGCTTTGGTGCAGATAAATTATATCCATCATTATTACCAAGATGATTATAAGAAGCAATAGAAATTGGTCTAATACCAGCATCAACCAAGAATTGTGCTAAAACTGATTTAACTTTAGTTTGTCCACTCTTGAAATCATCACCTCCAATAAAACTTTTATGTTTTTCAGCTAATTCAATAGCACCTGGAACAAATGTATTTTGTGGTGATCCATTAATGTATGGAACTCCTTCTAAAATACTTGCAACTGCAAAAATAGTAGAAGGTGAAACTTCTTCATGATTATCTTTAATGGCTTTAAGTAAATTATCAGCAGTATCATTAACACCTTCAATAATATCACTATATCTTTCAGTATTAGCAGTCCATAAAACAACAACTTTATCTAATTTATTAGCAGCTTTGAAATCATTAATATCTTTTCTAACTTTTTCAACGTCAGCCCATTTTTGGTTAGTATTAACTTCACCTTTGGAATCAACGTTAGAAAGATTATCAGCTCTATCCTTTTGATTTAAAGCAATAAAATCTGGATAATAAATAGATGGTAATGGTGTTATATCTTTCATATATGGAGCCAATTGCTTTTGTAAAGCCACATCTAACACTTGTGCTCTACTCATAGCTTTGTCAAGAGGCAATTTAGAGATATCCCAACCTCCAATAACTAAATCATTTGGATGAACAAATGGTAAAATGGAGTTGAATGGTGCATAAACATCATTACCCAGCTCATCAACACCTAATTTAATAGTAGATGATTGAGTTACTGAACCATAGTAATTTGGTTTAACAACACCTTCTTTTGTTTCAAAAGAGATCCCATGTTTGTTAGTTAAAACTGAACCAACCATGGTAGTACCATTATTACCACCTAAACCAACTAATAATAACCCAGTTTTCTTAACTTCAAGATCAACTTTGAATTCATAATCTGTAGTAGTTGGAGTTACATCAAAGGTACCAACTTCTGATTTTTTTACAACAGAATTTTCGTAAGTGAACTTAGAGAATAAGGTGTTATCCTTTTTCACAGTTTTAGATGTTTTAACATTAATAGAGGCCATTTTAAAGTAATGAATAAATTATGATTAACTAAAATCAAATGGAGTTTTACTAGCTATTTATACTTAATTTTCAACCTTAAAAAAGCCACGGTAGTCAACAAATGTTCACTGTCGCCAAAGGGGCGGATCCCTATTTGGCCAATGATATGCATTGCTGGTCAAATGTACCATAGTTAACTTTGAAAACTAAGGATTGTACTGCACACAAGCGCTGGATTCCGGCGAAAATTCGGCGAAAATTGCATGTGCATCTTATTTTTACATACCGAAAACAGAACAATTACACGTGTTGGGAAGGCTACTGTAATTATAATAGCTCAATTGGGAATGATCTGCCCCTATTTCTTGAATACGAAGCTATTTTAATCCTATTGAAATGCAATTAACACGAAGTGATTCAAGCCAATCGAGTTTATAGTTTAGTACACATAGCATAGCCATTGGCTTTGTTTTGAGTGTGAGAATTATATAGGAGGTTTTATTGCTCTTTTCTGATTTTCAATTGAATGACTTTACAAAAGAGCTATATATGTTCGAAGTCTGGCATGGCAGTAATTGTTGAGTAGGCACCTTAATAATGACATTAATTTTAGTTTATCACCTTCACGACGAGACCCAGTAGGTTCGGGAGTTTAAACTTAGACTATTTCCGCTTTCTCCGACCGACAATGGCACGGAATTTGACAAAGACGGTGGGATGGACCAATTTGCAAGATAGAGGTGATTTACGTGCCACAGCAAAACAGAATGGAAATGGAAATGAAATACGTAGGATCTGGTGCAGTGCTGGAACTTGAAGGAAGGATTCCAGGCGGGAGAGAGGTCTGGAGGGTTGGTTCATGTGGCTACTGCAGTAGAGTTTGAACGGTATTTCGGTCCTGTGATCCACAAAGTACACATGTTATTGTATAAGCGACGAGAGGGTGGCGTCTAGCGAATACTGCCTGGTCACTTAGTTCGGCTACTGTTGAGTTGCCAGTGAGCCAGAAACTATTCCTGGACAGTTAAAGAAGCGTTTTCAGAGGGTGGCTCATATAAAAAAAGTTCACTTCACGCTTACATTTCCTACTCGACATCAACTAAGTTGGCCATCAGATTGTCAGCTTTTGGGTTTTGCAATACCGAGATACGAGTGATCTTTCAACCAGACAAGAAGCGTATACTAGTTAATAATCATACAGCTGCATTCACATTACATAGAGCTACAATCGGATGGCACAGAGCTTCAAGCCTTCAGGTCTTGCAATTGTGCACGAATTCATAGAAAACAAGCCCATTGGTGGTTTCCAGCCCAAAAAAGGATCTGGCTTCAAATAGCTATGTAATACCTCTAGAATAACCTCTGTAGTGCTGGTCTGTGCAACTTTTGCGCTAGTTTTGCAGCAATGGTTTGAACTACAGTGAGACAACGTAGAAATGTCAGCTTAAGAGTAAGAAGTGAAGTGTATTCAGCAAATGCATTATTGCACCACTTTCTCTTCTGTCTAATGCTACCTAATATAATAACATCTGAAAGTCTTGGTTGTTAGAGTAGATTCGTACTATCTGTACTCCTATGTTGGCTGGTGTACGGGATGCTATTATCCCGGGCCCGACGCGGCCCCGCCCACCGAGCGCCGGGACCATGGACCCAAATTTATCTCACCTCACCAAGGGTCGACCTGTTTGTCGCCCGTTTCGACCGGCCCTCGACCCATCTTCACCAATTATCGTCTACGTGGCACCGAAACCGACCGATCCGCGACAATCGTAATTATTCCGGCTGATCTCGGAGTCGGAGTCGTGTACGCGTTGCAAGGGCTCGGTTCCGACGAAAACCTCCAATTACGGTCTGTGATTGGCTGATCGGAGAAAAATTGAGGGAAAACTCCATAAATTTGCAGTATAATAGTAATATCGATAGTGAGAGGAGAGTGAGGAAAAAATTTTAGTTTAATAAAAACTTTTAATTGAAACTTTTTCATACAAAATATAAAATGTTTAGACAATTGTCAAGAAAATCATTAATTACTCCAAGACTTGCAAGAAGTTACATTGCAGGTCAATTTACTGGACAAAAAAAAGCTAATGGTAAATATACTGTTACTTTAATTGAAGGTGATGGGATCGGAGTTGAAATTTCTCAAGCAGTTAAAGATATTTATTCTGCTGCTAATGTTCCAATTGAATGGGAACCAGTTGATGTTACTCCTTTATTAATTGATGGTAAAACCACTTTACCACAACCAGCTGTTGATTCTGTTAATAAAAATTTAGTTGCATTAAAAGGTCCATTAGCTACCCCTGTTGGAAAAGGTCATACTTCAATGAATTTAACATTAAGAAGAACTTTTAATTTATTTGCAAATGTTCGTCCATGTAAATCTATTGTTGGTTATGAAACTCCTTATCATAATGTTGATACTGTTTTAATTAGAGAAAATACTGAAGGTGAATATTCTGGTATTGAACATACAATTGTTCCAGGTGTTGTTCAATCAATTAAATTAATTACAAAACCTGCTTCTGAAAAAGTTATTAGATATGCTTTTGAATATGCAAAATCAATTAATAAACCTCATGTTCTTGTTGTTCATAAAGCTTCAATTATGAAATTATCTGATGGTTTATTTGTTGAAACTGCTAAAGAAGTTGGTAAAGAATATCCTGATATTTCTTTAGATTTTGAATTATTAGATAATACTTCTTTAAGAATGGCTGGTGATCCAGATCATTATAAAAATATTGTTATGGTTATGCCAAATCTTTATGGTGATATTATGTCTGATTTAGCTTCTGGTCTTATTGGTGGTTTAGGTTTAACTCCTTCTGGTAATATGGGTAATAAAGTTTCTATTTTTGAAGCTGTTCATGGTTCTGCTCCTGATATTGCTGGTAAAGGTTTAGCTAATCCAACTGCTTTATTATTATCTTCTTGTATGATGTTAAGACATATGTCTTTAAATGAAGACGCTGACAGAATTGAATCTGCTGTCTTAAAGACCATTGCATCTGGCCCTGAAAACAGAACTGGTGATTTGAAGGGTACTGCTTCTACTAGCCACTTTACTGAACAAGTCATCAGTAACTTATAAGTATCTCGCCAAGTAGTATAGAAGGTGAGTAATTACATATTGTAATGAATAAGCTTCGTATAAAGTGTAGTTTTGTAGGTGAATGTATGAGATTGGAGTATCTTCAAGTGAGTGTGGAGTATCTTCAAGTGAGTGTGATCGTAAAACCTTCAAGACACTCTCTTCTATCACTTGTATAAACTTGCAAAGTCTACACTTCTATGAAATACATAACCTTCTTCCGTCTTATAGGTCCTCCTGTACCCTTTATTGTCCTACAGTTACCTGTGTGCCCTTTACTCCATCTATATCACCTTTCACCTCTTCTGTGTATCATGTATATTACTTTTACTAAATCTACTTTTTCATCTGTTCAAGAACTATATTGGTTCCTTCAACAATAGCTTCATGTTCGACCGAATGTACTCTATCCTCGTACTGTTCCAAAGTTTCTTCTTTACGTAAATCAAGTTTTTTAACAAGTACCGGTTGTCCTCTATCTACTTCAGCAATTACTCTGTGAATCATGACTCCTCCTTCTGAAATTTCACCATCTTGACCTGCTTTCCAAGCTCTATCAATAGCATGTGTTCCATCAAAAGCTCCAGGTAATGCCGGATGTAAATTTATAATAACAATACCTGCTTTTTCCAATGGTTGAAGTACACTTGGTGATAATATTAACATCCATCCAGCACAAACTATAAGATCTGGCTTAATATAATGAGGATCTTGAATTCCTGATTTATCACCATAAATGAGAAGATTGGCGAGCTCAAGATTAAACCTCTCTCTTTGCTCCTGGCGTTTTTCAGTATTCTCTTTTGGTATTCCTTTATAATACAGTTTTAAAGTATGACATTTGGATGAAATTCCTGCTTTAGCAGCTCTTGTTAGTCCAAAAGCAGAGTCACTAGATGAAATAACCTGCGTAATGTGGCCATTGAGTTTTTGTTGTGACTCTGCATCGATTAGGGCCTGAAGATTCGATCCAGATCCTGAAATCAATACAGTAATCGTGGTTGGGGCCATGGTGATGAGAGAGTAATTGACTTGACTCGGTTTAGATGAGGGTACGGGCTTAAAATGAGATGACAATTGATGAGATGCACGCCATTTGAAAATGGCTGCAAAATATCTGGAAGCTATTGACGGGAGTTTGAATTGGATCACAGGGTGTTTTAAAGGCTGGAGATGATTTGTGATAGCGAGTTATGGTTTACAATGGCAGTACAAATTATCTCACCTCAAAGGAAGATTATTGCTTGGGAGAGTCAAAACCTCATTGAGCATATAAACTACATCGAGTTCAACGGAATTAGATCCAAATTTGTCTTGGCTGAAATGTAGTGGCTTGCTCTTGATTGATGTGGGAATGTGGAGCACGATAGATGGGGCTATTCAGTGAAGTCATACTTGGCCTTACTCAGTGATGTTGCGACTTGGGTTCGTTATGCTAGAAGTGGCTGTTACCTAATCCACTGTCAATTGTACCGATATCTACTGTACCGCTACCTACTGCATCTATTTGTCGTCTCACCATCTCGATCGTGGAAGAAGCCTCAAGGTAGATTGTCAGGATTGGAGAATAAACCAATTGTGTGCTACTCTGTGTTTTTCTGTGCAATCACTGTATCGTTTTGATACAGTACTCCAAAAAATGAAACTAATGACCAGACACGTACAGAAGATTTCAAACAGTACGATAAGCTAAGAATTGCCCTGGAATCCAAATAGCGAGTACATTTTTTAGGGGTGCTACACCTCAATACTAGACTACGGTGTAAGCTCGTCATAATAACATGATTCAGGTGCACTAGGCCAGTCATACGTCAAACCACTAGTCAATGGATCAAGCCTCTACTGTTCCTATACCCTCCAATTTCAATGGCCATTTGGTCAGCTTGGTACTTAGTTGAAGTAGTATCGACACCTGCTGACGAGACTACATGTATATACACCTAATCTTTAAACTACAATGTCGGTGGACAATCGTACAAATCTTCACAAAAAGCCAGCAATTGATATGATGGTTGCAAAATATAGGTTGCAAAAACCCAATTCCTTATTCTATGATCCTACGCCTTCTGTCTCATCTGCCTAATCTGTCTACCTGCCTTACCGTGATCTGCTAAATCTGTCACCTAAACTTTTTACGTTTTTCACCTTACGAACACCATGCCACGCAATTACTACTCTCACAAGCCTTTAACGCCATATAACCTCAATTACTCCATTGGTTAATACCATCCACAAATACGAAGTATTCAATTACCGTAACTAAATTGGCTGCAACTTATCAACGTGGGTCCGGGTAACTTGATCTACTGACGATGTGCGGGTACATTCCATACCGGCCCCACGATTACCCGCATTTAGAGAAAATTTTTATCTATGAGGCACCCCCCATCACCATCCTGAATGGTAGCGCCCGTCAATAAGAAAATCCCCGTCGCAAAGGTTTTTCAAACTTTTTTTTTTTAGTTCTTTTCACTTAGTTCAACAACACCAATTAATTTTCAAAATGGGTATGTAAATTAGGAAATTATTATGAAAAAAATGATTTATCAATAAATTGAAATTTGAACCAAAAGATTTGAAGTTCAATTCATAAAGATATATCATCAATTTCAGGGATGAAAAATTTTTCTCATTGATTTTTACTAACATTAATAGTTGCTTTCACTATTGAACAAATCCGTGGATTAATGGACAAAGTTACCAATGTCCGTAACATGTCCGTTATTGCCCACGTCGATCACGGTAAATCTACTTTAACCGATTCTTTAGTTCAAAGAGCAGGTATTATTTCTGCTGCTAAAGCCGGTGAAGCCAGATTTACTGATACCAGAAAAGATGAACAAGAAAGAGGTATTACTATTAAATCTACTGCCATTTCATTATATGCTGGTATGGGAGATGATGATGTTAAAGAAATTAAACAAAAGACTGTTGGAAATGAATTTTTAATTAATTTAATTGATTCACCAGGTCACGTTGATTTCTCTTCAGAAGTTACTGCTGCTCTTAGAGTTACTGATGGTGCTTTAGTTGTTGTTGATTGTGTTGAAGGTGTTTGTGTTCAAACTGAAACCGTTTTACGTCAAGCTTTAGGTGAAAGAATTAAACCAGTTGTTGTTATTAACAAAGTTGATAGAGCTTTATTAGAATTACAAGTTACTAAAGAAGATTTATATCAATCTTTTTCAAGAACTATTGAATCTGTTAATGTCATTATTTCAACTTATGTTGATCCTGTTTTAGGTGAAGTTCAAGTTTTCCCTGAACATGGTACCGTTGCTTTTGCTTCTGGTTTACATGGTTGGGCTTTCACCGTTAGACAATTTGCTACTAGATACTCCAAAAAATTCGGTGTTGACAGAATTAAAATGATGGAAAGATTATGGGGTGACTCTTACTTTAATCCAAAAACTAAAAAATGGACTAATAAAGATAAAGATGCTGATGGGAAACCTTTAGAAAGAGCTTTCAATATGTTCGTTTTAGATCCAATTTTCAGATTATTCGCTGCTATTATGAACTTTAAAAAAGCTGATATTCCAGTTTTATTAGAAAAATTGGAAATTAACTTAAAAGCTGAAGAAAAAGAATTAGAAGGTAAAGCTTTATTAAAAGTTGTTATGAGAAAATTCTTACCAGCTGCTGATGCTTTATTAGAAATGATTGTTATTCATTTACCATCTCCAGTTACTGCTCAAAATTACAGAGCTGAAACTTTATATGAAGGTCCATCTGATGATGCTCATTGTATTGCTATTAAGAACTGTGACCCTACTGGTGACTTAATGTTGTACGTTTCTAAGATGGTTCCAACTTCCGATAAAGGTAGATTCTACGCTTTCGGTCGTGTTTTCGCTGGTACTGTTAAATCTGGTCAAAAGGTTAGAATTCAAGGTCCAAACTATCAAGTTGGTAAAAAGGAAGATTTATTCCAAAAATCTATCCAAAGAACCGTTTTAATGATGGGAAGATTTGTTGAAGCTATTGATGATTGTCCAGCTGGTAACATTGTTGGTTTAGTTGGTGTTGATCAATTTTTATTAAAATCTGGTACTATTACTACTTCTGAAACTGCTCATAACTTGAAAGTCATGAAATTCTCTGTTTCTCCAGTTGTTCAAGTTGCTGTTGAAGTTAAAAATGCTAATGATTTACCAAAATTAGTTGAAGGTTTAAAGAGATTATCAAAATCTGATCCATGTGTTTTATGTACTATGTCAGAATCTGGTGAACATTTAGTTGCTGCTACCGGTGAATTACATTTAGAAATTTGTTTATCAGATTTACAAAATGATCATGCTGGTATTCCATTGAAAATTTCTGAACCAGTTGTTGCTTATAGAGAAACTGTTGAAGCTGAATCTTCAATTGTTGCTTTATCAAAATCTCCAAATAAGCATAACAGAATTTATGTTAAAGCTCAACCAATGGATGAAGAAGTTTCTCTTGATATTGAAAATGGTGTTATTAACCCAAGAGATGATTTCAAAGCAAGAGCTAGAATCTTAGCTGATAAACACGGATGGGATGTTGCTGATGCCAGAAAGATTTGGTGTTTCGGTCCAGATGGTAACGGTCCTAATTTAGTTGTTGATCAAACCAAGGCTGTTCAATACTTGAATGAAATCAAAGATTCAGTTGTTGCTGCTTTCCAATGGGCTACTAAAGAAGGTCCAATCTTTGGTGAAAATGTTAGAAGTGTTAGAGTTAACATTTTAGATGTTACTTTACATGCTGATGCTATTCACAGAGGTGGTGGTCAAATTATTCCAACCATGAGAAGAGTTACTTATGCTTCTATGTTATTAGCTCAACCAGCTATTCAAGAACCAGTTTTCTTGGTTGAAATTCAATGTCCTGAAAATGCTATTGGTGGTATTTACTCTGTTCTTAACAAAAAGAGAGGTCAAGTTGTTTCTGAAGAACAAAGACCAGGTACTCCATTATTTACTATTAAAGCTTACTTACCAGTTAATGAATCTTTTGGATTCTCTGGTGAATTAAGACAAGCTACTGGTGGTCAAGCTTTCCCACAATTAATCTTTGATCACTGGGCTAACCTTAATGGTGACCCAACTGATGAAACCTCTAAACCAGGTCAAATTGTCAAGGATAAGAGAATTCGTACCGGTCAAAAACCAGAAGTCCCAGGTTACGAAGAATACTACGATAAATTATAAGCGTAAGATATTGTTTATAGTAATTGAATCATATGTTTTATTTAAATATTTTGTAGATGCTAAAGATAAGATAAATGGAGTATCAAAATGGAGTATCAAAATGAATCAGAGCCAGACTTGTTAATGGAGATTTTTAGCTTCTGATGAAGTTCATCTGAAGGGAATTAACAGGAACGTAGGTGTAGAATGTGCTGTACTGTAGTTGCAAATTGAAATACTTTGCAAGTAAGTCAAAGCTTTCCCGTAACTCAGAGCTTCTCCTGTGAACAGCCATATTGTTACTTACAACTAGATGCCAAACCACTGACTCTGATATCAAAAGATGTTGTCCTTCAAGTCTTCTTGACTGCCGTTAGTTGGTGATAAGTTCCGATAATTGTCTTGATTGTGAAGTTCTGGAGAAGCTTAGAGCCCAAAGCCTGGACACAGGGATACTCCCTCCATACTTCTGTAGACCAAGAGCCGAACTGTCGTTCAGGATACCCTGGAAAGCTGAATGGCCGTAACTCATCAAAAGATGAGTCGGCACCTACTGTTTTTACATAGAGTATCTACCTTCAAGTATCTGCCAGGATTGACAGAAGCTCAGCTATCTTCAACATTCACAGAGACAGTTGCCTTTAAGTCAAAGAGCCTTCAACTACACCACATTTGAACCTTCACTGCTCCAGTGCTCTCTCATCTTCAACACTTCAATTCTCTCTCATCTTCACTTCTCCAAAGCTCTCTCATCTTCACTGATCAACTACTCTCATCTACACGAACTTCACTATTACTCTCATTACATTAAATTTAATCACCCAGACCTCGCCATTATATCTGCTCCTTCATTAGCAAGACGATCAGCCATTTCATTCCCTTGTATTCCTTTATGCCCGGGGACGTGAACAAACTTAATTTCGGTCATTGACCTTCTCCTGTACCAATTATTAATTTCTTTAAGATCTTGAGCAGCATCTTGAATTATATCTAAATTTGAGATCCCACCTCCATTAGATTTGGTCCAGCTACTCTTCAGCCATGCATGTGACCATTCATTTATACATTTTTGAGCATACTTTGAGTCCGAAAAGATTCGGTATGATGGAACAAGAGGATTAGTATCGATTTCTTCTCGTATATTTCGAAGTACATGACGTATAGCATGCAATTCAGCTCTCTGATTAGTTGGTTTAATTTCGGTCACGTCATCAACATCGCTTAATGCCACGGCTTGATTACGAGGATCTCCGACTCCGTACCACACTCCGTATCCGGCGGCTGGAATTGAGTGTTGTCCATTTCCTCGGGCTGCTCCATCGACATAAATATCCTCTGTGATGTCTAGCGCAATATAACTCTCTTCCGAACTCGAAGATGATGGTGATGGTGATGGTGATGGTGAGTTTGGCGTTCGGCCTCGTTTGGTAGGCGATGGTGGCGCATATGGATGATAACCCGTATCAGACCTAGAACTACTCGGATTACTCGAGCTAGATGAGTCTACCGTTCTGGTTCGTGCTGTATGACGTGGGGTGGGATACGATTCCTTCCATATTGATATCACGGTTGGAGATGCCGAAGATAACCCACCACGACCTTGTCTTCTTGAAGAGGATGGTGATGGAGCAGAATTTTCATCTATGAACTGCTGGGCAGCACTCTTATTTGGAAACTTCTTATATCTAGAATTAGGATACCCAATGACGTTTTCTTTACATGTATCCCAATCGGTGTAAATACCTGGCTGTTTACCTCGGGCTACAGCATAGTACGGCATTCGGAAGTTACTTGCCTGCAGAAAGTGTCTGAATGCACGTGGTAAGTAAGGGGAAAATATGGTGGGTTGTAATTCAAATAATTTTGATCATTAAACCTATTTGAATAAACTTTTCGTGTAAATCCTAAAATACACAATAATTATGGTTTAAACCAAGATCGTAACTATTGTACTAATTGCAGCTACTTGTAGTCAATAGTTTGATACACTGAGTGTTGATGTTGGTAAGTCAGTGGCGTAGTTAAGAGGTCAAGGCTTAATATACCTATGTAGACTAAAGTTTTCTATGTAAGCGACTTTATATCAAATCAGTGTGCTAGACAGTTGAGTTTTAATTATCAAATAGTGGGATCTGAACCCATATTCATAGTATTTCAGTTAACTACTTTCACCCCTTGATCTGTAGATAATAACTCCCTTTTCTGTTTTGGTGTAATCACCTACCACACAATCTGTTTTGGGCAATTGGGGGTACCACATTTTCCTTATCGATATTAATTTTCAACCATCAATCAAAGTAGTGCATAATCTAGCGTACGTTGGTGGGAGACGAAAATATTGCAACCGGACCAAAGAATAGGTAGTTGAAGTCGGGCGCAAGATGATCTTGGCAGTTCAGCGTGAAAGAACGAATTGCAAGACTAGAGGATGGGTTGGATATGATGAATAGGTGTAGTTAATGACTGTCCTGGGAACTACATTCTGTGCTTTAACGGGACAGGTTTCGGAAAACCTCTAAGCAGCCAAAGTCTCTAATCCAGATAAAGAATTAAATCACCGGGCATCTCTAGTCTCTACGACGTTTGCATTGACTATCACGACTGGTGGTTCAGATGTTCGTCATCAGGAAAATTGCAGCCAGTCGCATGCCCATGCACGAAGCTGCAAGTAATGAAGATGCCTAATTCGCAAGCATTTTCAGCCTATAGACGTCTTTTCAAATTGCCAAAACCATAGTCTGTTCTGGTCTGGTGTTTTTCCTTGAACGCCGTTTGATGCCACCTCAAGCGACTTAGGGCATTTTTAAACCTTAATTTTAGCCAAGGTTAAGTCAAAGTTTGTGCTTCGAGCCTTACAGACGTCAGGTCCGATACGAGGATTGGTCACAGTAGAACCTTTATTGCTCTAGACGCTTTTGAGTTTTGAAACCGGCTCTAGCGTCGCCTTACAGTACATAAGTAATGTCAATTGAATGTTAAAGTACAACGACTGTTCGCCCAATAAAGTATCGCTACTAACTTAACTTGGTATTTGGTGGCTGTAACGGCATCCCAGTCGCCGAGCACCGGCATAGAATACTTGTCCCCGCTGTTCCCAAGGTTATGCCGGGTATCCTCCAATAGGACCCTTTCGTGGAAACCCATGCACCACGGTACGGCTAGCGCATCGGTTGAACCGGAACCAATTAAACCTGATTCGGAAATTCCGAACCCTACCTCCGTTCCGGTGCTACCCACCATTTATAAGCAGCAAAGGTCCCAATTAACTTGGTAGTATATCTCTTTTCTATCTATAGTCACTTCAAGAGTTTAGTTGAACATTCTCGACCAAATTGAGTAAAGCCCAACCCAGCTTGCTTCTATTTTTATCTCGTGTCTCATCCCTGCGAATTCATCGCCTTGTCTGCTTACAAATTCGTTGTAACAGCTAACTTCTGGCAATTTTCATAATTACTTGTTACTTCAGTATAAGTCTTGTGATTTTACTTTGACTACATTGGAAACCACTAACTGTTTGGAGTTTCTAAGTCTAAGTTTCAACCGCTGCACGTGAAAGGCCTCGTACTATCGTATACCGTACTTGAACAAGAGTTATCTCCGTAAAGTCATAGTTTTAAAACAAATACTTTTCCAACTTCCTACGCTTGATAGCCGTCATTGAGCTCTGTTTCGAGAACTGTGGACTTGAAACCTGCTGGAAAACCTCTGAAATTTCGGTTGAAAATTTGACTGAAACCTTGACTGAAAAGTTTGGCTGAAAAAGTGTCTGAAAAAGTGTCTGAGAATTTCAAAACTTCTAACTACTCCTTGCAATGTCTGTTTCCCAAGATGTCATCAATAGCGTGCGGGCATGTTCGCTACAGTCATCAGCCAGTGCTTATTCCATCATATCAATCATTTTAAGTATTGCTGGTGCTACTTACTATATCACACGCTATATAATGGTTTCAAAGAAAATTCCGTCAAAGTCTTCAGACCTTTGGTCACTTTGTTTGATGCTCACCATAATGTGTCTATGGAACTTATTACAAGCTGCTTTCGATAATATCGCTTTGATAAATACCGAAAAAATTGGTCGCTTGATTGAGCTCACACCAGAACGTACGTTGAAGCAAGAAATGGACCTTTTCTCAACCACAACAGACTCTGATGTATTCACCGCTAGAAATTATCAGTTTTGGAAGAAAGATACTCATATTTTCTGTTACGCTGTGGGTTCCATGATTATTCTTAATGGACTTTCTAATGCAATACAGAGAACTATTGAGTACATTACCTTCACCAAGAATTCTTGTATTCTGAGCACACTAGTCAGCGATGAAGATATCGAAAAACTTGTTGAGCTTTCAGAATCTCCACCAATACAAAACCCAATTCAAAAACAAAAGGGACATAGGGCAAAAGGTTTATCGAAATCGGTATCTTTTGATCTGACTCTTACTACTTTTGACGACACTGGTATTCTGATGCTGAAAGATTCGAGAATTGTGTACTCAGCACTCCTTCCTAGTTATAATTATAGAAAGATTATGGCTCTGAACATCATAACGTTTTTCGTAATTCTTATATTCTCTGTTGCATTTCTTAGACAAGGTCTTATCATGAACACCACGGCCTTGATAGTGGTACATCCTCTTTTCACAATCAAATTTGACCATGTGTTTTTTACTATAATAACCATGTTCGTGAAAGATATATTCAAAAAGTTTGTTGAAACAGCTAACCATCCTTCAATTAAAAATTATCCACATTTAATCTCTATGGCTAGTCATTTTACATGGTGCTACTGCTGTATCATTTTAAGCGGATTATTCTGGTTTACTGCCATTGCCAGCGATACTCTTCTCAACATCATGAGCAGTATTATTATAGCCACCATAAACAGAACAGGACTGCCTGATTTTGATAGGTCACCGTGTCATTTTGTCACCCTGATAATTATCAATTACTTGGAGCACAGTGTTATTCCATCTTCGTGTTTTGGAGATGACGCTCAGCTGTGTTCCACCGAAGAATACATTGCATCTATGTCTGCTGTGTTTGTATGGGTGAAACTGGTACTTACCAACTGTTGGGTTGTTACAAACATGGTGTGCTTTGTATTACTTCCTGCTTTTATTTGGATTCTTTTGGTGGACTTCAAAATAGCTAAATTTTACCGTAAAATTAACTAACAAGTTACCAATAATAACTAATCATGTATGACCGTAAATAGAAACGAATTAGTTACCGCAAATAGTGATGAATGATGAGTTTTCATAGTTTCTTGATGTAGTTTGGCTGCAAAAATTCAATAAAGAAGATACGATATTGATCCGTGAGTTTTTCCGGCTCGATTTATATAGTCCGGATTATAACACCATTTATGATTTTAATTTAGCATTTCACTTCGTCACCTCCTCTTTCACTCTTCTCTTCCACTCATTCTCTTCACTCCAAGGTGTCATGTTCTTATCCTCTAATGGTTTCCATTCTTCACACCGCTCATTGACCTGCCCAATAAGGCAGTTGCGACAACTTGTTGATTTGCGGCTGTGGTTACCGGATACGGAAGGCGGGTGCGCAGATGGAACGTATACCCCAATTGGGCAACGATAACCCTGATAAATCTCTTCGATCCAACTATAAGTACTGCCCCAACCCCAAAGACTTTTCAGTATCAAGTCATTATAATGGAAAGATTACAACAACTTGCTAAGCAAGCTACTGCTGCTTCTGCTCCTCCTAAAGCTCAACATCCTTTAGATCCTCTTTCTCCTCAAGAAATTAAACATGTTACTGATGTAATTAAAGCCAAATACGCTAAAGATCTTATCTTTAATACTGTTACATTAAAAGAGCCTGCTAAAGGTGTATATTATTCTTGGAAAGATAAAAATGGTCCACTTCCTCCACGTTTAGCATATTATGTGGTTGTTGATAAAGCAACTACTGGTGTTAATGAAGGTATAGTTGATATTCCTTCAAGTACTGTTGTTGAAAGTAAATTATTAGAAGGGGTTCAACCAATTTTAACTGCTGCTGATTTACAAGCTACTGAAGATATTGTTAGAAATGATCCTGAAGTTATTAGACAATGTGTTATTTCTGGTTTATCAAAAGATGATATGAAACATGTTTATTGTGATGCTTGGACTATTGGATACGATGAAAGATGGGGTGCTTCAAGAAGATTACAACAAGCTTTGATGTATTGGAGAAGTGATGAAGATGACTCTCATTATTCTCATCCTTTGGATTTCTGTCCAATTGTCGATATGAATTCTGGTAAAGTTATTTATATTGATATTCCAAACAGAAGAAGAAAAGTTTCTAAGCATAAGCACACTAGTTTCCATCCAAAACATATTGCTGAAAAATTTGGAACTCCAGAAAATCCTTCTGGTTATAGACCTGACGTTAAGCAAATTAATATCACTCAACCAGAAGGTGTATCTTTCTCTATGGATGGTAATATAATGGAATGGTCTAATTTTAAATTCCATATTGGGTTCAATTACAGAGAAGGTATTGTTCTTTCTGATATTTCTTATAATGATCACGGTAAAGTCAGACCAATGTTTCACAGAATTTCTTTGTGTGAAATGATTGTTCCTTACGGTAGCCCTGACTTCCCACATCAAAGAAAACATGCTTTAGATATTGGTGAATATGGTGCTGGTAATTGTACTAATTCTCTTTTCAAAGCATGTGATTGTAAAGGTGTTATTCATTACCTTGATGCACATTTCCCTGATAAAGATGGTAATGCTACTACTTTAAAGAATGCTATATGTATTCATGAAGAAGATGATGGTTTATTATTTAAACATTCTGATTTCAGAGATGATTTCCAAACAAATGTTACTACTAGAGGTAAACGTTTGATTATTTCACAAATATTCACTGCTGCTAATTATGAATACTGTCTTTACTGGATTTTAAGACAAGATGGTACCATTAAATTGGAAGTCAGATTAACTGGTATTCTTAATACTTTCGTTTGTGCTGAAGATGAAGATTGTGGTCCATGGGGTACTAGAGTTTATCCACAAGTTAATGCTCATAATCATCAACATTTATTCTCTTTAAGAATTCATCCAAGAATTGATGGTGATGGTAATTCTGCTGCTACAAGTGATGCTAAAAGTTCACCATTCCCATTTGGATCTCCTGAGAATGTTTACGGTAATGCATTTTACGCTGAAAAGAATACTTTTATGACTGTTAAAGATTCATTAACTAATTTTGAATCTTCAACTGCTAGAACTTGGGATATGTTCAATCCAAACTCTGTTAATGAATATTCTGGTAAACCTGCTTCATATAAATTGGTTTCTACATTCTGTTCTCCAGTATTGGCGCAAGAAGGTTCATTGGTTCGTAAGAGAGCTCCATGGGCTTGCTACTCAACTGAAGTCATTCCTTATAAAGATGATGCTCATGGAATTGGTAGATTATGGCCATCTGGTGATCATGTTGCTCAATGGAGTGGTGATGGTTTAAGAGGTATGAGAGAATGGATTGGTGATGGTTCTGAAAAAGTTGAAAATACTGATATTCTTTTCTTCCATACTTTTGGTATAACTCATTTCCCAGCTCCAGAAGATTTCCCTGTCATGCCAACTGAAGTATTTGACTTGATGTTACGTCCAAGACATTTCTTTAAAGAAAATCCATGTCTTGATGTCAGACCTTCCAATGCTAGAACCACTACCCAAGTTAAAACTGGTGCTGCTGGTATCACCTCTCTTGATAAGACTTCAACCTTGGCTTTCACTGAAACCTCTGGCTCTTCTTGTTGCTCTAAATAGTGTATGATAGAATAGGGTAATAAAATGTATTAAAATTAACTGAAAATTCAATTGTAAATTTGTAAAGGCATTCGACCTAGATTAAGCTTGTCCATCCCTACTTTTATGTATGGCAGCATGGTTGAAATATGGAGTTAATTTTCAAATTTTT
Organism: Metschnikowia sp. yHQL527; assembly: GCA_030578455.1. NCBI lineage: Eukaryota > Fungi > Ascomycota > Pichiomycetes > Serinales > Metschnikowiaceae > Metschnikowia > Metschnikowia sp. yHQL527. Next base: position 534,687 of record JAJMRR010000005.1, on the reverse strand, counting down.
CAGATGAGCATCACCGATAACTTCTTTATCAACGGCTGCACAGAAACCGTTTTATCACCGCCCACTAAACCTTACATCGTCTAACGTCTAAACCGGTATGAAATACGTCATCGAGCACATGGAGGAAGGATTCTCTGAATGGGTCATTCTTGAATACACTCAAATCATCAAGGAAGTCGGTAAAGAAAACTTGATATTGACTTCACTTCCAGCAACCACTACAGAAAAGGACATTCCAGATCGTTTACTGGCGCTTGGACTTCAGTGGACAAGCAAAGAGTGTGTTGAAATCGATCCGGAAACTTTCCACAAGTCAAAGGTTTGTTTACTTGATCCAGCAGCAGAAACTGATTTAGTGCCAGAAGATGCTGAAAAATTCGACTACTTCGTTTTCGGAGGAATTTTAGGTTCCCATCCAAGGGTCGACAGAACTGGTATCTTGAGAAGAAAGTATGGTTTTGCTGGAAGAAGACTTGGATCTTTGCAAATGACAACCGATACTGCTATTCGTACTACCCAAAGAATAGTTGAAGACCAGACAAAATTTGATGATATCCCGTTCATTGACTATCCTGAAATCAGGTATAACAAGTATGAAGCCACCGAAATGCCTTTCAGATACATCTTAGACAAAGAAGGTACTCCAATATTGCCTGTAGGAATGTTGAATTTGATCAAACATGATGCCGAGCAGAGCATTGATGATTTGCTTATAGAGTAGACCATTTACTACAAAATTTGTATATTTATATATCATGAATATCTGCATGAACCTCTTATAAACCTGAAAACCTCCCATTGTAGAAGCTAACTCTAGACTTTCGGATATTTGACCGACTTGAAGTTAGTCAACTTAAAGTATATACTATTCTATTTTCTAATCTACAGACTTGGATGGCTTTTGGTACACCACCTTGTTACTAACTGGCTCTTTCCTGTTGGTAAGTAACTCTTTCATAATGAAACCTGCCGTATTCTGGTCCTCAAAGTATGAGACGTGGGCACTGATGGCAGACACTAATGAAAAGTCAAATACTCCCATGGGAAGACTGTAGTCTATTCTTCCCGATTTGTTAAGGCTAGACAATAAGTCTAGATCTTCCTTACCTAATTCAATCTTCTTGGATTTGGTCTCTTCTTTGCTGGATCCGGGTTTGGCAAGAGTCATAATTATATCTCCTAAAGCATTTTCTTCAGCCGCCTTTTCGTCTAAACTCTTAACTGTATCTTTAGAGTCGCTCTCTTTCTTCCCAAACCATGAAGCGGCTTTAACCCACATCTGTTGAATTTCGTCTCCAAAATCTGACAAATCTCTTATTTGTGTGTTAATACCTTTTAATGCAAAAGGTACTTCTTCTGGCTTAAACTTTGAAAATCTGGGTTTTACAAGAGGCTCCATTCGGTAGCCTATAGGGTCACAAGGGTGGAATATATTGTAAAGGTTAGCACATTTAGGTGAAGCAAAATTCTCCTCGGCATCAGGGCTAAAGTCAGGACCTACGTCTTGTCTCAGGACAATGTTTCTTAAGCCAAGCAACTTGAACATACCAACCGGAGATCCAACACAGAAGAGGTTTTCGACTTCAAAATCAAGCTTTCCACGGCCCAGAACAATATCGAATAATATAGCCAGTCCTAAAGAGTGACCCAAAAGATGAACTTTTCCCGAGAAGTTAGGATTTCTTTCAATATAACGCTGATATACCTTGTTGAGTTCCGATGCAACTACATCAAAGATCTGGTTAACATAGTGTGGTTCATAGTAAAGAAGTATATCAAGGGCAACATCTCCAAAGACTTCACGAAGTCTTCTGACTCCATCAACGTTAATATCCGAAAGAGTTGGAAGTCTAGGAAGACCATTTTCATCATAGCTCTTGAAAGCCTTTGCAGGATTAAAGTCCACTCGATGCCTCCAAGATATAGGAAGAACTTGTATTCTGTTATTTGTAGTCACTTCTGAATCTTTACTGAAATCTTTACTTTCTTCGCCATTCTTGTCGCTTTCCTCGTCAAATTCATTTGGATATGCCAACTTCTGATACCTGGTATCATTCTGATAGACATCTCTCATTGTATTTCTAAGAACATTGATGCTGTGAGTGAAGTTGATGGATTCGTATCTGTGACCAAGTATTTGACCGATTCCATGAACGCAGAATACAAGGTGCTCTACGTCTCTAGTAGACTGTGAATGCTCTACATTTTGTTGATCGTAGTCATTCTCCAACACTGATTTCATTTCATCGTTCTGCTCGTCTTCCTTCAAATTCGTCTTAACGTCTTCGTCGCTGAATATCAGACCGATCTCACTTGTGAATATATCGCCCAAAGCAGGTATCTTCGCCGAAGGAATATTGTCGAAAATTGTCAGTTCGAAATCTTTAGTATAACCTCGTTGAATTTTCTCGACTGACATTAGCAATGCTGGACCTGAAGTAAAATTTCTAATGATATCAATCTGAAACTCACTATTCATAGACTCAGGAAATATGGCTGCATGCTTCCCATCGCTGAAAAGAACCATTTTATCATCACTGAGTTTGTAGACATCTTTCTGTTTTTCGAACTCGACAATTACATCTGATTTTTCAGGTTCAATTTGTTTCTTTTGACGTGATTGCTCTCTATTGAATCGTTCCAATATATCTTTGGGTAATTTTTGATGTTTCTTCTCCTTGTCTTCTTCAAAGCTATATGGCTTCTTTTCACGATACCCTTCTTCCAACGCATCTGAAAAACTTTTTTCCAAAGGAATTCCAGAAGAATTAAACCAAGTACCTCTTCTTACTTCGTAGATTGGACCTTCCCAGTAAACGGGCTGAAGTAGTAAAGATTTCAAATCAACTTCAAAAAGTCTATCTTCGTTCACTTCTACTGTTTTATCACCAGATTGAGATTCTTGAAGCTTTTTATACTGTTTTTCAAGTCTATTTGAATCATAGTCAGAGAATGGAACGAATTTTTCAGGTTCTTTAGATTTTTTATAGTCTTGCCATTCTGGTTTGAAATTTGGGATATCAGTGGCATAGAACCATTTCACATTTAGCTCTGGTAATTCCTTTTGGGTAGAGTAAAATCTTCGAGCTGCAAGATTCAATTGAGTTGAAAATGAACCACGAATTAGGAAACCCTGAAATTTGATTAACCTAAACATTGCAGGATGCAGTACAGCAAAGATGATCAACTAAAAGAGAGAGACTGATAATATTTTTTGATTGTCTTTACTTAATTGACTGTAAGTATACGAGCCCTAACTAATTGAAGAATATTATTCAGTTTTAATACGTCAGATACCTTTAAAGCTATTTCATTTTCTTGGGTGACCTGCATACAAATTTACGTCGGATAATAATGGGAACATGACATAAAACCCTGGTGTATGGGTGAATTTTCAATTTACGAATTATGAAATGATAGTTCACCAACAGACAATTCGGACAAAAGGGCCACCTTGTTTAAGGTTAAAGATAACGGAAAGGCGGTTTTACCCGTAGAATTCGACGGTAAAGCAGGAACCACAGGGGTTGAAAGGACAGTTTTTTCGATTACTAAACATCTACATTTTCAATATGCCATCTTGAGCTCTGTCAACATACCCAGGGGAACTACACAGAATGACCTTACCAAGAATCCCCTCACTTATTATAACATGTAGTAGACTTCAACCCTCTTTATATGAACTATTGCTAACTACAAGAGACGGGCAAATAATACTCTTATCATGCAGAAGAGTGCATGACGTCCATGCATAGAATCAAAAGGTGCATAAATTTACAAATTAAGTAAAATATTACTATCTATTACTATAATACGAAATTAAATATAAAAAATGACGGGAATGGGAATCAAATAAAATGATGAGTGTGGGAATAATAATAGAAAAAGAGTGGGGAGTTAAGTCAAGTTGACAAATGATTGTTAAAATTTGTAGATTTTTCAAGTGAAAGATAATCATCAAGATGTGGGAGATAGATGAAAAACTTTCAAATAAAAAATACTATTAATCTTATTTTTACGAAATAATCTAAGTAGATTTTTCGTGTTGAGTAGAAACTCTTTGCATAGATAACAAGAAATCTTCAACAGATCTGTTGTCTCTATTTTGTTTGTTTGGTCTTCCGTTACAGAAGTTATCGAAAGATTCAGATCCAGACATTAAGTAGTAAGCACCACCTAAGACACAGAAAACACCGAAGGAGAAAATCCAGGTTCTAACAACGGTAACAATGTCAGTCCAGTTTTGAGACCACCATCCAAATAAGGTGAAACAAGTAGCGATGATATCAACAATTAAGACAGCACCACCTAATTGCCAAGATGGGATAGAAGACCAGAAAGGACCTTGAGCTCTAGTAATGAAAATTAACCAATTTTCAGTCAAAGAAATTTCCAAGAATAAAATACCATCAATACCACCGAAATTTTGAATAATACCACCTTTAGACATAAACATAGTAGTTAAAGTAATCCAAGTACCAATGGCTAAAAAGATACCTAAGATAATAGACATACCCCATAATCTTGGAGTATTCCATTTAACTGGTTCTGGATCATAAGGAGCATTATCATAAGCAATAGCTAAAGTAGCAACATCAGCGAAAATAGCGATGAAAACAACTAAATCAATGTTTAAAGATTGATTCAAGATAGCAATCCATAAACCTAAGAAAATTTCCAAATGTAAAGATAAAGCAATACGGTAAACAACATAAGCATACATTCTGTGGAAAATTTGTCTGGAAGTCTTTAAAGCATCAATAATAGCAGATAAACCTGGAGCCAAGAAAACAATATCAGCAGCAGAACGAGCAGCATCAGTTGCACCTTCAACAGCAATACCAGTATCAGCCTTCTTTAAAGATGGAGCATCATTAACACCATCACCAGTCATAGCAACCAAGTAACCTCTAGATTGTAAAATTTCAACAGCATTATATTTATGTTGAGGGAAAACTTCAGCGAAACCATCAGCATTTTCAACAAAATCAGCAATTTCAGAACCAGCCATGTCACCACCACCGGATAAACCTAATCTATCAGCATCATAAATGTTAGTACCTAAACCTAATTGACGACAAGTTTCTTTAGCAATACCAACAGCATCACCAGTTAACATCTTAACTCTTAAACCTAAATGTCTAGCTTCATTAACAGTTTGAGCAGTATCATCTCTTGGAGGATCCATACATGGCATAATTCCTAAAATTTCCCAGTGACCTTCACCTCTCTTTCTAGCAACACCTAAAGATCTGAAACCTCTAGAAGCAAATTCAGCAACAGTGTTTTGATAATTTTCATGAACATCTTCTGGAATTGGGTGATCATCTTCGACAGTCTTTAAAACGAATAATGGAGCACCTTTAACACAAATGATTCTTTCACCTTCTGGAGATTCAACAATAGCAGTAACTTTTTTGGAAACAGGATCGAAAGGTTGGAATTCAATAACTTTATATTTAGTTAAAGCAGCTTTAGCTCTTGGGTAAGAAATTAAAGATTTTAAGAAAGCTTTATCAATAGCATCTAAACCCTTCTTCTTTCTTGAAGCAGCTAAACAAGCAGTTAACATCAAGTCATCTGCTTCAACACCTTCAACAGTATAAGGTTCGTGTAAAGATAATTTATTTTTAGTTAAAGTACCAGTTTTATCAGAACATAAAATTTCAACACCAGCTAAAGATTCAATAGCAGATAATTTTTGAACAATGGCTTGTTTTTTAGCCAAGTAAGCAGCACCAACAGCCATAGTAGTAGTAACAACAGCTGGTAAACCAACTGGAACACCAACAATGGTAATAGCTAAAGAATATCTTAAAATTGGAACAATTTTAACGGTTCTGTAGAAACAAGCAACCCAAACGACTAATAAAGTAACAATAACTAAAACTAATAAAATAGTACCAATACCATTTAAAACTTCAGTGAAATGACCAGTACCAGCAGAGGCCTTGTTAACTAAAGAAGCAGCTCTACCAACGAAAGTAGAATCACCGGTAGCAGTAACAACCATAAAAGCTTCACCAGTTTTAACAGTAGAAGAAGAGTAACAAGAGTCACCATGTCTTTTATCAACGGCTAAAGATTCACCAGTGATAGCAGATTGATCAACTTGTAATAAACAATCTTCAGAAATAATTCTACCATCAGTTGGAATAACAGTACCATCTTCTAATTGTAAAACATCACCAGGAACAATTTCATTGGCTGGAATTTCAATTAAAGTACCATCACGAACAACAAAAGCAGAGTTAGCTAAAGTTTTCTTTAATTCATCAACAATAGAACCAGCTTGGTATTCTTGAATGAAACCAACAAAAGCATTTAATAATAAAAGAGCACAGATAACACCAAAATCAACCCAATCTTCTAAACCAGCAGCTAAAACAGCAGCGGCTTCCATAACGAATTGAATTGGACCAACAAAGAACATAATAAATTTCAATACTAAATTTTCTTTTTCTTCAGCCATTTGATTTAAACCAAACTTCTTTCTTCTTTTAGTAACTTCATCACTAGATAATCCAGTAGCTGGATCAGTTTTTAATAATTCTTCAGGAACGGCTTTGAAAGAAGCACCATCATCTTCTTCTTCTTCAGATTCTTCACCACCTGCAAGATTAGATTGTAAGTCTAAGACCAATTGGTCAATGTCTTCATCTTCATCATCAGACACGTTTTTGTCGACCTTTTCGACAGTTGGTTCAGTTGCACTCATCTTTACAATGTAAGAGTATTAGTTGATTGAGTGGAAAGAAAAAACGGTACTGAAAAAAAGGAAAAGGAAAAAGAAAGAAAAGAGGAAGGGATTATATACCAAGGAAGTTAATTGATATTTATACGGCCGGAGATTTTACTTATGCCTATGCCAATTTTGGACGAAGCTAATTTTTCACATTATTACACTGCTGAAGTGGCCGTACCAATTTCTTTTTTATTTTTTTTTGGTACATTCGCTGCTATCTATTGTGTCCAATTTGGTAAATTTGTTTACTTATTGGCAGTTTTAGCTACTGCACACCCCGTTTTGAGGGAATTTTCAACAAACAACTTGCATATTATGCATAATTCTGGTAATAAAACCTGAATGCGGCAAATACAAAACATGTCGGCTGACTCGGATTAGCCTCATGGCACGTGATGTGGCGCCCTCGGATCTACTGGAGACGGCTAGTGGGCCGGCTTTATTCGGCTGAAAGTGCCATACGTTAAATTAGCTAATTAATTGGAATACTATAAAAAAGAATTTAATTGATGGTCGTTAATAACTAATGTTATTACTACCATGTTAGTAAATACTATTGTATTGTGATTAACGCTAAATTTCCATCACAAAACTACAAACCCCCAATTTGGCATGAAAAAAAAATTTCCAACGATACGATTACGTCAGCCAGCGCACTTAAAACTACCAAACCGAGCAATTCATAACATACCAGGTACCTTTGTTATTGGGAAACTATTTTATACCAATTGCAATCAGCCGCCAAATATGCATTATATCGGCGTTAATTAGCTTATCAGTAATAAAATTTAATGAAATTTTTAGTTTGTGTTTATATTAATTGAGTTATAGTTCCAGCAATTTCATTAGTCTTGTGTTTCACTTTTACGTACAATTGTCCGAATTCGCTGGTTTGAATCCACTTTCAATCAATTTTTGTGCCAATATGTCAATCGATCTTAGCTGGCTATCATTGGCTACTGGTTAAGATAGTGATCGTGCCCTGCCGGATTATTCTGCTATCTGACCGTTAGATGGATATAAAAAATCCCTCATAGTTAAATGCCCTGCAGGGAATTAGCCAGGCACTCCGATATATCGGTCCGGACTGGTGAAAAATTTTTTTAATTTCGGCCCGTCAAACTACTTAATTTTGTAAAATGTATATTTTAGCCCATAACTATTGACAACTTAATGTTGTGGAGTATTATTCGTGATTGTAAACATCAAGTCGTTGTGGGCCCTAGTTACCTTTGTTAATTGTTACCTTTCACCCCATTACGTGCATGCTTGGCATACTATCTTGGCTCGAATCTCTAATCTTAAGCCCAAAATCCCATCGTCCCCAGTGGGGAAACAAGTGGGGTTGAATAATCGTGTGCGTCGTCCCTATGGGTAATCAATTTCCGAGTCTATCGGGGTTGGCGGGTCAAAAATGCCTCATCGCTATAACTTTCATGTCGGCTGGAAAAACTCGGTTTGACGGGCTACCGATGATTTTTCCGAAAATCGGTAAAATCAACCTTGTTTCGTCTCGGTTAATAATACCGACCGGTTTCTTCGGTATTTCATCTGCATGTAGTTGGCTTACTTATTTTTAAGTATCATTAACAGGATCTAGCATATGGCTGTCATAAATCAATGGCGTATCAACTTTTCAATTTTTACGGGTTTCTCAAATTTATTGCACTTATTGCATTAATTGAATTTATTGAATTTATCTACTTTCTGTTGCACCAGCGTAAAAAATAAATGTAATGTGTAAAATTTTATGGAATTTCTTGACTTTTCACAATTACTGGCAATTTTTCAACTTTTTGACTAATATGCATAGTTTCATTCGTTATCTTGTCCTACACCAATAACAGCACCAAGATTCTTATTGAGGCATAATAAGCGCTGTAATATTCCCGCCTTGTGGTCTCTACTATCTCTTGGCTGCAAATTACCATAATTGTATCCTGTATTTGAGTATTATATACATTTTTGATGTTTTAACTAGTATATGCGTTAATTGTTTTTGGCTTTCTTAAGTAATCTCCAGTTTCTTATCTTCCATTTTAATGGTCGGAACATTTTGAAGATCAAAAATAAAGAACTTCCTATAAATCTGAAGAGTGCTAATGCTGCCACAATCCATAAGATAATGGATAAGAATATAACAGAGTTTCCACTCAATGATTTCGAGTCATCACTGGTAAGCTCATCAACTCCTCCAGCTTCAAGAACTATGGCTATCAAAATAGCATTTGTTAACATCCAAACCAACACTGTCAATGTTCTAATAAGTGCATAATAAGAGTCATCATGTGACTTCTTTTTATTGGCTGCAATTGGTTCAGGTGGCACTGATCGTAAACTTTCTAAAGTATTCAAATATGATTCATTTAACTCTTCCTGTACACCAGGTGCAATCATCACTAATTCTCCTTCATTGTTTGTAGATTTTGCTGATCCTAAATCCTTTGCAATTGGATCTCCTTTAGTACCCCATGAAACATCATGAATGTTACAGAAGGAGTAAATGTTCAAAATATTAATGTAAGATGGCGAAAGTACAAGGTATTGCGTAAATGAGGTGAACATAAAGCTAGGTTCCCCATACAATATAGCACCCACAAAATAAAGGGTATACGTAGAAGCTAATGATACCACAAGGTTTCTAAATTTAGTATTAGTGAAGACCATCAAAATGGTTATTTTATCATTGTTATCACTCAAAATGGAGTCCACTGTTTTGACAGCTAAGAAAATGGTTGCAAACATCACATAGAGCATTAATATTCCAAATACCACAGCAAGAACCATATAGAACTTCTTAGTTCCTCGAGGGGTGTTACCAAATGCAAGAACGAAAGTACAAACTACTGATCCAACGTAAAACCATAGACCAATGACTGCAAGATACTTCCCAGCTTCGAAGTGCATGTCACTGCTTCCTAAATTAGCAGTCATGATTCTGAAAACTAAAAAGAACGTAGAGATTGAAAACCATGAGACTAAAAGAGTAATAAATTGATAGTAGAATTCGAATTGTAAGAAAAGCTTTCTCAATAAAGAGTGATTGGTTCTCCAAATTTTTGTCCAATGGAAAATGGCATATGCAGCAGCGAAAAGTGAACCATTTAACCATCTTCTTCTTTGCAAGACAAACTCATCAATTTCTTCTGGAACATCAGTTTCAGCTTTGGCTTCACTGACGTATCTCAAGACATAATTGTAACCTTTTTTAGCAACTAGCTCAAAACATAAGATTCTATCTTCAGCAAGATACATATTAGAGGTGAAGATACCTGCTTCACGATAGTTTCTTTCCTTCAATTCCCTTTCGTCATCTTCATCATCAATTTGTGAACTTTCTCTTAAGAACTCACCCTTGAAATACTTCTCTAAAGGTCCTTTTCCATTAACATTTAAAAGTGCTTCGTACCTATAGGCAGAAAACGCACCTGGAAGAACAGAGATGAAACCAAATACAGATTCCATGGGTTTATCTAAGACATTTGAGATTTTATACTCAAAGTTCTGAGCTGCAACTAATGGGTTTAACAAAAGCTTTTTTCCTGGACCCAAAGAAGTTTTCATTTCTCCACAAGCACCTGCAACATTTGGATCATTGAATGATCTCCATAAATAATAGAATGCATCTTTAGAAGGTTTCGTACCACAATCAAGTAACATGACCACTCTTGGTTGTAAGATAGGGCAGAAAGATTGGAAACACCAACGATGAGAATTAATCTTTCTAGTATTCTTTTCTTTAAGACAAAACACAAATTGAACTGGTGTATCATTAGTACATAAATGAACCCTGTCATTGATCAGCTCAATACCAACTGTTGAGGTATATTCGTAAATATGTGATTTGACTTCTTTATCATTGATCTTGGATTTAGCATATCCATCTTGGTATACACCCAAAGCAGTAAGTAACTTCTGTGATCTCTTGTGAAGGTCAACACGGCCATCATTGATGATGACTACAACGACTTTTTTCCATGAATCTTCTCCCCAACATGCGTCAGATCTATTTGTAAGATTCTTGATATTATCAAAAACACCCTTGAGAGTTCTAGCAAGCAAGATCTCATCTTCGTTATACATGGTGATACATACAACAATTTCTGTTTCTCTAGGGGGGTTGTAAAGGGCTTGTCTCAAGTTGTAGTTGAATGCTTGGAAGTTAGAAGGGCCACATGTAGCAGCTGTATATCTCATGAATGTCATTTCTCTCGATTTGTCCTCAGCTTTACGACCATATGTGTCAAGAAGAGCATTTGGAGCCGGAACATCAATCACATAATTACCATTAAGTAATTTTGCTTTTTTGATAGTCTTTGTGTAGTTCAATTTGGGAGTAAAGTCATCTTCTTCATCTTCGTTTATTATATCAAAGCTGGAGCCACCAGTTTTATTTCTTGAAAGTGAAAGTTTTGGACGTATAGTACCTGATCTTTTAATAGTAGTTCCACGACGTAAGATTTCTTCGCCAGTTTCCGAAAATAATGAATCATCATCTCCAAATGGGTCTAAGTCATCATCTTCATCAGCGTCCTCAAGGGGGTTAATCATATAGTCATCACCAGAGAAATTATTGGTCATAGGATTAAAACCGTAATCGAAACCTCCTACATATTGACTGTTTCTGTTTTGAGCTTTACTTGGGCTGTAAATATTAGCAGGGAATTCAGGAGAATTTTCCTGGAATGCAACATTATGGTTGGCTGTAGCGCTAGAAGAAAGACTGTAGTATGAGTCAGTGCCCTTTTCATTGGTTTTCTCATAGAATAAATCATCTTCATCATCTACCATGGTACTGTAACTAGAACTTGGTTGTTGATGGTGGCTGAAACGAGGCTGCTGGCCATAGTAAGAAGGCTGATTATTCCATGGCATGCCAAATGGCATTGTCATGTTAAACGGATTCATTTGAGGATTCAAGTTCGAGTTCATAGCGTTCATATTTGGAACCATATTAGGGGGCATGTTTGGAGGCATATTAGATATATTAGACATATTATACATATTGGGTATATTAGAATTCATAGGATGTGTGGAGTCAGCATTGCTTTCCTGCTCATATCCCCGAAGTTGGTCAATTGAGTTGACCCTTTTATCATGGAAGAGATCATCTTCTTCGTCACTAAACAGCATTGGATAGTGGCAGTAATATTAAAAACAACTTTAACGTTTAGTAGGTAAAAATCCAATTTTAAGCCAAAAAAAACTTAAGCTTAGCAATTCTAAGCCTTTAATCCCGTATATAAATCCTTACCTAAAAGGTACGTTGGCCATCGTGTTTTAGGCACTGTGCTAAGAATAACTTGCAGCCTTTTTTTTTCACCTCATTTGTTTTGATCAGTCCTAATTGGGAAATGCATCAATAAACTTCTGTCGTAAACTCCGTACATCCACATTAATTACATGTACCTGTGTGCAGGATTTGCTTATTTCCTTACCAAATCGGGTATTACAGTAAAGAAATACATTTGTGTAAGAGGCCTAGGCTACAGATATAGGCAGTTCAATTGAAATGAAAGGAAAAGTTGCTAGGTTAAATTTGCTGATCATCATGCGTAGATCAGAACAGTAAGAGAGCAATACTTTAACTCAATTGCTGAACTGATACCTTTAACAGGCCGTTGGACTTTATATGTATAATTTAGTGTATTGTTCGTTCGTACGTATCGAAATCGGTACTATACTTTTAATGCACGATGATTAAGGTAAGTTTATGCTTACTTCACTAGCGTGGTTTATGTTCTGCACATAACCAATGATTTCATCTGTTATTATATCTGTTTTATTACTACTTATAGTCATTTAATCATTATAAATCTATTCACATAAAACACACTCTTTACTAGAACCTAAATTAGCTAAACATTGCAGATGATACCCATGGTTGCATTTGAAAAAGGTCAACTCACACAGTAGAAACTGCTGCTTGTCAAAGGGAACAGCAAATAGATTGTTCACTTTAACTGAATTCACTACTAGCATGTTGCTTGCACGAGCTTCCCACGCCTGGTAGTGTTGACTGGAAACATCAGGACCCCACATGGTCTTGCCACAAGAAGTGCACAATTTTTGTTGAATATCCCATCCTCGAAGTCTGTCGACTTTTATTTCTGTCATATCTTTGTAGATACCTTGATTTATCATAGCCACTGACATTTTGAGCATCTCGCTATCGTAGGAATAAGAAACAAGGATCTCTTGAAGGATCCCACGTACGTTAGATAAAGTAGCCACCTGAGAATTAGCAGACGAATGTTGTAAAAATTTATTGAAAATAGCTGTAAATGACTTTTCTTGTTGATTTGAAGCATTATTAGCAAGTTTAGTATCAACAACTAATCGGAAACTCTTGTGAATACATTTATTAATATGCTGTGAAACTTCCCATTGTTTCTTCTTGCTACTATTATTGGCCATGACAACTAAACTTTCAATGAGTTTAAGCCATAACTCTTCGTTTAAAGTCATGTCTTCATCGAAGGTATCGGGACTCTGACAGATTACTGCAGCACACTCAAAATACCGATCAAAGTCAGTGATGAAATCTGCTACATCTTCAGCTGTATCTACTTTCTTCTTCATGTTGGTGACAAGTTCTGTCATAGCTTCCTCGAACTTCTTTTCGTGAATAAGTATTTCTGTTAAAACATCTGTAGCATCATATGCTTTGAGTACATTCTTAGTCTCTCGTAACTGATCATCATTACCTGCAAGTTTGGTGACATACTGTTTGACAAAACGCAATAACTGATTGTGTTGCTTGTATTTGCAAAGTAATTTACAGTAATTTGTCATCAATTCTTCTACTAATGGTATGTCATTGGCAAAAGTTTCATTGCCAAATAATGTATTCAAGTAGCTTATTTGAACCAACTCATCCTTTACTTTCAAGATCTTATGATGAGATTCCGGATTAAGTTTTTGCAAGAAAACTGCAACAATTTCCGTGTCCATTGATGCCAATATTTCAAAGTTGTTATCTATCTCATGAGTTAGATTAGTCTTTTGTAATGGGGTTTTGGAGTGAATGAATGCATTTTCTAAAAGAGAGTGCAAGGAATCAGAGTCATAATTTGTCTCAGACCCAATGTTCTGCTTCTTAAGCCAAGTGTTCAAGACTTTATCGTGTTTGTTTTCACTTCTATAGATTCTGATAAGAGCATCATAAAAACAAGCTGATTTGAGCTGCTCTAAAAGCTTACTCTCGTCTTCTGGCTCGTAGAAAGGAAGGAGGCTCTGTAACGCCAAATCACACTCATCAGTGATATTAGGGTAAGTATTGGACAATAGCGTCTGAACCACATCATTTATTACTGATTCAGATAATCGAATAAATTGGGTATACTTGGGATAATTTCTGGCCATGAAAATTGAAAATTGAATACGATCTAACTTGGTAAAATCTTCGTTTGAGTCATAAACATCTGTTATAGCCTCTACGATATATTGGCGATTAAGCTTAGTTTCCGGATTATCATTGAGGCAGGGATTTTCCAAGAAGGAGTTGATGGCAGAAAGCATTTCCTGAGAGTCGGCCTTCAAGAAGAACGTTAAATAAGGAAATACACTATCTCCAACATCCAAGTCTTCTATAGGCGAAACGCTAAATAAAATTCGACATACACTCTCTCTAGCTATGGACTCTTCTGTAATATCCATAAAACGGTCGGCTGGGTATTGTCTTCCAGTTAAAATGTAAGTTATGTAGGTAAAAACTTCAGACAGTTTATTCCCATCTACTATATCCCTGATAAAGTCTTTTAGTGGGGTTTCGTAGTCATGCAACACATAGTTCCAGATGTAGACAGAGCATTCTCTTAGTTTATACTTTCGGCATAAATGTAAGGTGAGGTCGATGTCAAGTGTAGCTGTATCCAAAACACATACGAGTTCACTCAATAGATCGCCTTTGCCATTAGTGGCATAGTGTTCCAATAACTCTTTCAATAAAGAAGGTGGGAGACTCTTAATAGTACCGGTAAGAATATATGACTCTAAAGTGTCGAAAAAAACACCTTTATTGTCAAAACATTCAAACAAAGATTCTAAAATGTCAGTCAAGTCTCCATTGGAATCCCTAGAGAGATAAGAGATGATTTCCAAAAAGATGTTCAAGAAGGATTCGTGGTTGAAGTTATCTTCCTGAAACAAGGAATAGACCGATTCACGCATAATACGTAGTAAATACGGCTTGATTAGTTTACATCTTTCATCAGGAGAATCTGGGAGTCCTGCCAATACCAACCGTCCAGTGTTAGTAGAGGTATAATAGTCATTAGCGGTCATCAACGCTGCAGCGTAATCTTCAGAGGAAATGTATTCCATCAACTGATCTGCCCATGTCAAGCTTGTACCAAAAAAAATTCTCGTGGGTGGTTCTTGTGAAAGAACTAGAATCCTGTGTTTGACCAGGGTAATGTGATTTTGATACAGAGGAAGTTCGGTACTCATTTCTACACCATTATCTTTACCCACAAGAGTGAGAGAGGCATGGCCACCGGAATGGGCGTAGTAAAGGGCTTGCATATCCACTGAAGATTGCGTATTTACGCCTATGAATAATTTATCTGAAGAGAGCCAATTTATACTAACTATTTGGTGATTTGGATCATCACAGATCCATCTAGCAGTTTTAACAATCGGAAACTTGGGCAAGGCTCTATCCTTATCCTTCAAGTCCGAGAAAAGCGATACCAAATTTTCCGGAAGCTTATCATTTTGAACTTCTAATACTGTTAAGACATTATTCCAGGCATAAGCCAATCTGGCGTTTTGGATCACACCATTCCTCCTCATACACGGGAACCACGATAAACATGCAGATGTAGTACTTGAGGCCGATACAGAACGAGGTTTCCCCAATTTGAAATGAGTTACAGGGTTAATATTATGAGGATTATCTAGAGATAGAACCGACACTACAGCCAATATATTATCGGAAATAATCGCTAGTAAGCCCACTTGATCGGTCAATTGTATAGCCGAACCCAAGGGTAGCAATTTACAATCATAAATTGTGATATTGGCTTCAGGTTTCCCAAGTAACTTCTGAGATACGAAGTGATTTTGTAAAAACTTTCTAAATCCAAAATGGTAGAAAACAAGACCAGAATCATCACAAGATACTAATTGAGAGTCCAGATCACCTAAAAAGGTGATGGATTTTATGGAGCAGTTAATTCCATGACCTTGGGCGTTGTTAGCTGATCTATCGTGGGCTGAAATCGGGTATATGGTGAATAATGGAATGGTAGGGCCATGAGACGAGGAAAGCTGCCAAATTGCAATTTGACCCGACGAGTAGCCGGCTGCAAGTATGGATGAGTCAGCAGAAAGAGCAATTGCAGTTATAGAAGAAGTTGATGCCGATTCTGGAGTTGGCAGTGATTCAGGACTTGATTCATTCTGTCGAAGGATAAACTCGATGGACTGATGGAAATTGAAAACTATAAGCGACCCAGATTCGGTTCCTACTACTGTGTAGGCAGGACACACTTTTAAAGCAGATATATGGCCGTTTTCACGAACAAAGTCAGGAGAATTGATGACACGAGATATTGAAGGAGTTTCTGACCATCGTATGAAATTTTGCAGGATTTGACCGGTAGAAGACGGAGGTAGGGTCGGTAAAGGAGGTGCCGGTGATACCGACGGTGGAGGCGTACTGAATAGGCGGGACGCCATGCCAAGGTGACTATTGACAGAGTAAAGGAGTAAGATGATTCACAAGCAACAGCGGACGGAATATTAATTTTGTTGGCGCGATAGGGCTTTTTCTGGGCCCATTTCAAGCCCGCTCTGGGTCCATTCCTAGACCGTGGCGGGCCCAGTTTTATTCATTCGCGATATTTCACTATACTTTAATCAACTTACTTACCTACTCTTCTTCATCAGCAATGAATCTCTCACTTCAGGACCCGTTCTCAGTGGCTAAAGAGTTCCCAGACACTTTGGTGAATACACTTCAGCATGGCCACTCGGTGGTAATTGCCTTTAGCCATAATGGAGACTATTTAGCACTGGGGATTAGTGATGGAGCCGTTATCATTTACGATATTCTTTCCAATGGATCTATACTTGCCGTCCTTCACAGTCACTGCCGTCCAGTGACATCCCTTTCGTGGTCCCGATGCGGAAGGTACCTTCTCTCGACGTCTCAGGACTGGACCGCTGTTTTATGGGATCTCAGTAAAGCCAATTGTCCCGGTGACTCCAACTCATCCAGTGCCTGCATTCGTCGTATCAAATTTGACGGACCAATCTGGCAAGCAGAACTCCTGCCATTATCTCCATTTGTATTCTCGGCTGCTCTTTTTGATGATAGCCCAGTATCTGTTGATGTTTCAACTAAACCTCCTACAATTACTAAACTTCCAACCACACCAGCATCAGAACTGGAAATCACTAAAGATAAACATTCAACCCTTGTCACTACTTTTGTACCATCGGGAAGGTACCTTTTCACCGGGACCAGTAAAGGTTGGATCAATATATTTTCACATGACTTGAAACTTCTTCGATCTTTTAAAATTGCCAATTCCAATATTAAGACTCTAGTAGTATCACCAAATGGCCGTAAACTTGCAGTCAATTGCTCCGATAGAATCATCCGTCAAATCAATCTACCGGATCTTATCAATGAAACACCCGAAGATTGGGACTTTGAGATTCAACATCGGTATCAAGATGTGGTTAATAAACTTCAATGGAATACAGTTCTGTTTAACCATAATGCTGAATTTCTTGTGGCATCAACTTTTGGTCAATCTTCTCAGGATTTGTACCTTTGGGAAACATCACTTGGTTCACTTATAAAGATTCTTGAAGGAAGTCCTGAAGAATTAATCGATGTAAAATGGAATTATTCAAGGTGTATGATTGGATCAACGGGTCTCGATAGTGGTACTGTTTATCTCTGGCTGATTCAGTTCCCACAAAAATGGAGTGCATTGGCTCCCGATTTTGTAGAGATTGAAGAAAATATTGAATATGAAGAGAAGGAAGATGAATTTGATATAATTGATGATGATGATCTTATAAAGAAGCAACTCGAGGAAGAAGATCAACAGGTGGATATAATAACACCTGAACTAAGTGATGCTAGAGGGTTTAATAGAATTGATTCTTCGTTTGTCATTCCCATCGACTACCTGGCCACGGTGTGAATATAGTGTACTATGAATGAGGGGGACTAATACGCTTTTTTGAAAGGAAGGTGTAGATTAGAGACTTTTAGTGAAATGAGGTTAGTGAGATGAGGTAATATGAGGTCGGATTGAGGCCAGAGATGTCAGATTGTCCATAGGATGAATATTGGTGTTGAGCACGGCGGATATACTGACGTTTCATAGTATAATCTTGTAAGCTAATTGAAAGATGCATCATGTGATAAATTCGAAAAGATGTTGAGTTTCAGGAAGATTTTCAAACCGGAAAACTTAGTAAAAGCATTAATATAAGGACATATATGAGACCGGGTGCAAAGAGTGAACCGTTATAGATTTATAGAAGCGTTTGATTGTAGTTTAGATGGATCAACAAAAGAAGAAAGATACATGACCTTGTGGAGGTAAGTATTGAGTGGCTTAATGGTGGTAGTTTAGTACCGTAATTGTCTTAGTTAATACTTTGATCCTTTGTTTTATACGTCAAGTCTACAGGCTATAAATATATATTAATTCCATAAGATTTCGCCATAATTTCGCAGCCATTTTGCTGGAGACAGTACTCGATAAGCCAAGCAACGTCAAGCATCTCAAGTATCGTACTGGGGCAACTTGTGTCTACTTTTGTATTTCCCTATTCCCGTTAATACTACTCGATTGGAGCCAGACATGTCTAATCCAGGCTATGATCTGACCCTATAGTAGGTGCATTAACCTGCTAGTCCATAATAGGAAATGACTAACCCAATTCAATCCAATTTGAAGTGACCAAACCTCACCTGAGATCACCCGATACCTACATTCAACTATTCGAACCAACTAATCAACTAGTTAGTCAGCTCTACTCAATTACTAAATCAGCTCCAGCTATTGGATCAGCTCCAGGTGTCCACGCACCTGCATGAATTTGCAGCCAATCTCCCAAAACAGTCCCCCAACTTCCCACCTTTTTCACATTCACCAACCCTCCCCAGCCCTTTACCAGCCCTCTACCCACAATCTGTCCACACTCTACCCTCCACCTTCCACACTCTACTTTTCTGCTCCTCCATTCTCCCTCTCCCTCCACCCTCCTCATCGTGTGCCACCAAACCCGTGCACCCAAGATCCGTCGCGGTGAAAATTTTGTGACCACAACAAATAAACAAAAATAAACACCGTCTTCCTTACGTGAAAGTTCAGAAATCTAAATCACTGTGGAAATTATTGATTCTTTAAATCATGAGCTCACAAGGAAAACATCCTCATGATGAGACGTTTGATGATCCTGCAGAATTAGTTAGTGCAGTAATCCTGACATTACAATCACCAGATGATAAAACAAATGTGGCCCATAATTTTGCTAATGATAAAAATCTTGCTACTGAAATTCAAGCATATGCCAAAATAGCAGGACAAGATTGGACATTTTATGTTAAATCATTAGCTGTAACTATTGGTAGAAATACCGATAATGCCCCAGTTCAAATTTCAAATTCATCAAATAATCAAATTGTAGATATTGATTTAGGACCAGCAAAAGTTGTTTCAAGACAACATGCTGCAATTGCTTATAATATTGATTTAAGTTGTTGGGAATTAAGAGTTTTAGGTAGAAATGGTGCAAGAGTTGATGGTCATAAAGTTTCTTCATCTTCATCACCAAATGGTGCAACTCCTTTACATTCAGGTGCAATTCTTGATATTGGTGGTACTCAAATGATGTTTATTTTACCTGATTCACCTCCTGTAATATCTCCAAAAATGTTAACAACTTGTTTATCTCGTTATAAAAATCGTAAATTAAGAAAATCTGATGATGATTTTAATAATATTAATCATGGAGTTCCAGCAATTAAAAGTTTTCATATGTTTGATAAAACAACTTTAGCTCAATCTCCAAATTCTGCTTCTGCTCTGTCTTTACAAACTAATTTAGATCAAGATTTAAGTAAAGAAGAAGCAAAAGATATTAAACCTCCTTATTCGTATGCAACAATGATTACTCAAGCAATTTTATCAAATTCTGAAGGTGTAATGTCTCTAGCGGATATTTATACTTGGATTTCTGATCATTATGCTTATTATAAATATAGTAAAACTGGTTGGCAAAATTCAATTCGTCATAATTTGTCATTAAATAAAGCATTTGATAAAGTTCCAAGACGTCCAAATGAACCAGGTAAAGGTATGAAATGGCAAATAAGTGATTCTTATAAACAAGAATTTCTTGCAAAAATTCAATCAGGTTCATTACTGAAATCTCGTAGAGGTTCCTCAGTTCTGAGACAATTACAATTACATCTTGCAACTCATCATAATTTACCTGAACCTCAAAATTATTATAATCCATCAATTAAATCTGAACAAAATAATTTTAATCATTCAAGAAATAACAGTTTACCAAAATTAAATAATTTTAGTCAAAATCAAAATCAACCACAATCACAACCACAAAATCAACAACAAAATCAACAACAATTTAATTTTAATCAATCAGGTCAATATAATCAAAATAATTCATTCCTTTCAATGCCATCAAGTAGATTTCCAGGATTTCAACCACCTCATTTAATGTATGGAGCTTCATTATTACAACAACATCAAAATGGTAAACCAAAATCAGAATTATCTTCACCAATTAGACAATCAGGTGAATTAAATAGAAATGATGGTACTCCAAGATTACCAAAAGTTTCAGCAGGAACTAATTTATTTAATTTACCACCTCCTCCACCAACAAATAATACTCATACTATGGGATCATCTGCACCACAAGCACATCATTCACGTCTGAATTCATATACTACATCAAATGATACAGGATTTACATCAAATAATATTCATAGTAGTGAATCAATTACATCAAATGGTAATTCAAATACATCAGAATTTGGTATTGGATTTAATAGTCCCAAAAAAATTGCACCATTAGAAGCATTTACACCAGAAAGAGGATCAAAATCTTCAAATAGTAATGGTAAAAATTTACCAAATGGTTTAAATACAAATCAATCATCACCAGCTTTTTGGAATTTTGTTCAATTTAGTACACCAAATGCTCATACTCCATTAAGAAAAAATAGTGATGAACTGAATGGTCAAAGTAGTCCAACATTAGGAAGAAAAATTCTTAATGGTCATGAAGAAAGATCTGAAATTAAAGAAAAGACAGAAGTTTAATGTATTTATAGCCATGGATAGTACGATGAGGATAAAAATTGCATTCATTGTATATATGAGTTTATTGATCCTAATAAACATTAAAGAAAGTAGAAGATGTAGTAGTAGAAGATGTAGAAAATGTAGAAAATGTAAATACAAGTATCAATTACTGTGAATATATGTTATATCGACTATATGGGTCTATCTACTTCTCTCTCTTCTCTTTTCCCTCTCCTAGAACGCACTTCTGTTTCGAAGGTCAAAGAGTTTCCGCTCAATTTCCTTAGGAGTTCTGTTGAGTTCATTAGCGATTTTAATCTTAGCACTTGGTTTCAATTCGTTATATTTTTCAATCAAATCACCATCAGAAACGTTCTTCACAGGGTTATAATAACCTCTGAACTTCGAGTGATCTCGTCCCAAAAGATTCACACCATGAATCTCCGGTTCAAATTCATCGGCATAGCATGTAAAATGATCGTGAAGTATTCTTTCAAGCTTAGTAAGTAATTCAATTTCCAGCGTCGTTAGCACCGGCATCAACACGCCCACCGTTCCCTGGATCCCGGTGTAGAAAACACTATCCACACCTCCTGCTACCAAACTACCTTTGCACAAAGCAGTAGGAGTATCTGCCAAGTATACTTCACACATTGATTTCCACCTGGATGCCAGCGCTCCAAGATGACTATCGGCGAACTGCAACGACACATCATTTTGGAGTCGCTGACGGACATCTTCGGGAACTCTTAAGACGAAAATTGACCCAAATTTATCTCCTCCCATTACGGTAGCGGCATCGAGAGAAACCATTGATGTGATCTGGCGTTGCATAACATCATCACAAATTGATACAAATTGATTAGTACTGGCGTTGTATTCCACAAGCGTAATAGAGTTCCGAGAATCTCCCGTAGCCACAAGATTCCCGCCGTGGTGTACGAGTTTGACAATGGTGTTTAAGTGCTCGATTTGTGACGATGATTTCCTAAGAAGCTGTTTTTGCCCTAAATCATATACTTTCAAAGTATTTCGAGCACCTACAAGAAGTCGACTATTAAATGGTACCATTGAGGTAATAGCGACATCAACCGCAGTACGGTGAACCAACCGTGGTGGTTTCTTATCTGGAATTTCAAACACATAAATCCAATGACCATCAGGATGGGTCGACGATACTGCGAGATGGCGGTGGGCAGACCCAAAGTCGACCCGGCACACGGCGAGCGCCCGCTCTCCCCGGCCAAATTCCCACGACGAAAGGGTTTCACGCGAAGCCACATCGACCGCCTGAATACAAGAACTAATTGTGACACTTTCAAGTGGAGTACCCGCTGATTTTTCATCTTCTTCAACCCAATGAGTTCCTGGTTCGATTGAGGTTGGACGAGCTGCAGGAATAGCACCATTTTCTGACTCAATCACATAAGCGATATCCTTATCGACCGCCATGGACCGCGGCGAGTACCGCAACCGCATTGCTGCCACGGCAAAATCGTCGGCCGCCCGCACCTCATCGTCAGGATCGGGTCCAAGTGTGAAAATTACAAGGTTTCCAGAATAAATCCCCACGATCCCATGACCACCTAACTCTTCTGAGAAGAATGATGCACCATCGGTGACTTCTACATCCAATAGAGGTGTTACGCGGTGGTTTGCAGAATCAGGACCGTCGGCGTATGCTATCCATGGACGTACAGAAACCGCAAGCACTGCTGGTCCCGTGGGAGCGAGCTGTGGTACGGCGATGGACGTAAGCTGGACCGGCGCTGGACCCAAGTATTTCACCCTGGTATCGTGCAATCGGCCCGACGCGCCATCGATGGCGGCCCGGGCATAAACCCCCAGCGACATCCCGATATGAACGTGTCCTGCTGCTGCCACGAGAGACACCGCCAGCGACAGAATTGCTTGCACTGAAAGTACGTCAAATACACTAGAGTGACGCAACGACACTACGGTGATCATTTCGTCGGCGGTAGCCACCACCGCATGAATTCCTTCATTGGGTCCACTTCCAACATTGTATTCGACTGTCACCGCCGTAATGGCAGCTGCACATTCGTAGGCATCACCATATTCCTGCAATTGGTCGTCGACAGGATCGATCTCAAAATACCGAACTTCACGATTCAGAAGTGCCACCACCACCTGGCGGGCGTTGGCAGCCGCCTGCACCACTGAGATTCCCGCCGGCGTGTGCCAGTCGGAGGTGGCGCTACCGGCGGCGGTATCGTTCCAGCGCACAATCCGGACCCCGTAGGCGTGGACCTGAACCGTAGCTGATCGGCCCACCTGCTGGACGGCAACCGTAGGCTGATCGAGAACAAATGGAGCATTTAATGCAACTTCAATATCTTCACCAATGGAAAGTACTATAGTTTTGGCAGCCACCGTAGATGTGAGAATAATGTAATCGTCGTCAGTACTGGTGGCAGTTTTTTTAGTAGTGAATACCGATGTAGGAACCATATCGGGAGCAGGTGATGAAACCACCGTCAGTGTAGGCATCCCGTGGGTTAGTTGCTTTAAGTATCGCTGCCCTGTGAGCGAGAGTAGTTGGGTCGAAGCACCTGGTGCCGGGACGAGATGAGTGTCTACGGCAGCCGCAAGCGAGTCAAGAAAATCTACTGCCGTGAGATGCTCGAGTTCTCGTGGATTAAACTTTGAAGAGACACTATCGTCAATTGGAAACGATCTTGACTGAGTCTGTGAAGGATCAGGTTCCTCGCCCAAATCTTCAAACTGGTACAACGAGTGGTCGTGACGCGATGACGCTGCAAAGAGATACCCTGACCGAAGAATAGCGAGTGAATTGGCTGGATCTATAGTGTCAAAGTATTGCACTGAAAATGAAACAGGATCGGCAGTTACTGACATCTTAAAAAGATCACCGTATGAACTTATAAGTAGCACGAAAAAACGACCTTTCTTGAGACGGTGGACCACTGAAGCAACAATGGTTGTTGGAGCCCCACTGCGCTGAGGAAGTGGAGCCCAAAGAGGTTCAATACCGGCAGTTGGATGAGACCAGGCCACGAATCCTGTACAGCACACCAATACACCACCTATGGGATGAGGAAGCAGTACGAGATGTGTGGGTGATTCAAGAGGCTCTAAAATGGCCCGGCGTCGAACCACATGGTTGAGACCTTGATCTAGTTCATACCACACTAGAAGAGGTAGTGGTGATCGGGATGATTCTTCGATTTCTATAACTGCAAATATTGGGTTGTCAAACTGAGTATCCACGGCAGTGGTCAAAAGAGTTACCAGACGAGCAGATGCTTCAAGAGGTGAAGATACTTCGACTGCTCCTCCTGTAGATGACTGCAATTTGAACAACAATTTGTTGCGATCGAGCGCCAGTACAAATACTGCCCTATGAGCTGGGTCAACAGCAATATAAGCACCGGGTTGGGTTCTTCGAAGACTACTTTTATCGAAACCTTGCTGAACTATAGGGAAAAATTGTCTTTTTTCCGGTCGATACTGACATATGGTTAAGTTCCCAGAATCTGAGGTGAGAACTAGCAAATCTTGAGTACCTCCTGGGACTCTAGTCACGTTCGCCGCCTGTATGGATCCTAGTACGAGTTGGTGAACTACCCGATCGAGTTTTCCGGTTGTAGGATTGAGCGAGAATACGTCAATGGCAGTGGAAGAAACCAATACAATTTCTTCCAACTTCTTTTCCCCGGAGAACGCTCCCGCAACGACCCGGATAACCGCTGATGGTGCTCGAAGTGTGAGGTGATATAGATGTAATGAGTCTGACATGGTTTGATGAATAATAGACTTGATGTTCAATTAGTGATAATATATTGGAAATCAACACTAAAGTACTGGTGTTTTGTCACTTTTTGGGCCTTGAACTTCGAAATGGAAATACGGTTGATTCGGTGGCTCAAAAGGAAGCTGTGGTTCTAGCTATTGGATGCTATTAAATGTTAGGATTGAGAAGTAGGCGTGAAATAAGGCCCTCAAATAAAGTCCAATTATGTGACGAATTCTCTAAAAAAAAACTAGTAGATTAATTGGGTCTCAAGGTATTAAGATAATGCAATTCTAAGCAGAAATCTAAAAGGAACAACAGAAATATCTAGTTTGAAAATTAGTTAAATACAGTAGTTTTAGCAGGTTTGTATGCGCAGACTTTGCAAGCATGTTCGGGATTCCGCACGACCCTCGAGCCCAACATCCGTACACCTTCTGTAGATGGCACCACTGAAAAACTCTCAGTTAAAGGCCTACAACTAATCTTTTGCACATTATAAAATGGGTGCAAGGTATGTTCGATATTGGGATATTGTATGGAAGTACTAACGCTTTAGTTGTAAAGATCAGAAAAAAGCTTTGGCGATTTGCTTGCAGCGTTCACCATGTGTATTACTTGAAAGAAATACACCCAAAGATTGTCTTACTAAACCTGAACTTAAAAAAGACTTACCGGAACTTTGTGTAGCTAATTTCCGAGCATTTATGGATTGCAAGAGTGGTGTTTTTGATATGAGAAAAAGAATGAAAGGAAATGCTCCACTTTCAACGGGTAAGTACGATGATATCTATGAGAACTTATCGACCGGTAACTTTGATCCCCACGAGGAGATGAGGAAATTAGATGTGTTGAACCGGAATTTGCATAAGCAGAAGCAGTTGCAAGAGGCCAAGGAGAGAGAAAGATTGGGACAGTAGAGAAACAAGAATGAGAAGAAAGAAGAAAGAAGGATGAGAAGATGAGAAGATGAGAAGATGAGAAGCATGAAAGGATGAAAGGATGAAAGATAGAGAAGATACGGAAGGTGATTCGAAACATGATCACCCGAACCCGCTAAATTGAATAGTATATAGATGTAGTGTTTGCTCTATCGAGTATCGGGGTGGTGAAAGTGTTGATGTCAAGAGTTCGAGCCATGCGATCCGGACTTTTCCTTGAACTTGATCGTTTTCTGTCAAAAATTCAATTTTGCCAAACTTCATTTTGCATCTTTTGCATTTACCCAATGCCGATCTACATCTTGTAAGATTTTGAAAATGTCGAATCTACCATGTAAATAGTTTTATTTAATGAATCAATGTCGCTTACATGTCCATTATAGGCTCGTAATTCAGCCGTCGCATGCCGAATTTGCTCATTTAGCATTTGATTTTTTTAGTGATAATTTCAACTTTATCTACTACTTTTCTTCCTATAATTTTATTTATTTAATGCCACAGTCCGATCTCGAAAGTGATCGTGTCAACGAACTTGATACGCTTTTAACGCTACTTCAACCTCGACTCGTGAGGTATGTTTCTGAAGCAGATCCTCATAGTTCCGATTATAAAGAAGATTCATTAGGTAAATACTTTCCACCACCAGAACTTCAACAGATCATTCATGGAGGTTCTGAAATCGAGTCAGAATTTGACCATGGAATAAAAGGTGATTACGACAGAGTGATGGCAGAAGTCGATAAAGTTTTACAATACTCTGTCAATACTTGGAACCCCGGGTTCTTAGATAAGTTATATGCCTCTAATAACCCTATTGGTGTAGTTAGTGATTTGATTCTCTCGATGCTTAACACAAACTCACACGTGTATACCGTATCCCCTGCATTGTCAGTGACGGAGAACTACATTGGTCGTAAATATGCTCGAATGTTCTTTGGTGAAGATTCTCAGACCTGCGGAGGGTTAACTTTTGCAGGAGGCCTGTGGTCCAATATTACTTCGCTTCAAATGGCTCGAGCTATTAAGTTCCCCGAGACAAAAACCCAAGGGAATGGTAGCTATAATTTTGCGGTGTTTGCATCACAGCACTGTCATTATTCTGTTGAAAAAGCTGCTATTCTTCTTGGTCTTGGATCTGGTAACGTATTCAAAGTAGCAATTCATGAAGACGGATCTATGGATGTAAAAGACTTGGAGTCCCAAATCTTACGAGCAAAAGAACTTGGATTCACTCCATTATATATTAACGCCACTGCCGGAACCACGGTTTTCGGTTCATTCGACCCATTTGAGGAAATTGTGGCGGTTGCAAAATCTCATGGGTGCTGGTTTCATATCGATGGATCATGGGGAGGAAATGTAGCTTTTTCAAAGAATCATCGTCATAAACTCAAAGGTTGTCATTTGGCTGATTCGATCACCGTCAACCCTCATAAAATGCTCGGTACACCTACTACGTGCTCTTTTCTAGTAGTGCCTCATGTCAGTGACTTCCAGCGGTCAATGTCACTTTCCGCCCCGTATTTATTCCATGGTCGCGAGGACGAAGGTGCTGAAAACTTTGATTTGGCCGATGGAACTATGGGCTGTGGTCGCCGAGCTGATGCATTTAAGTTCTACATGGCATGGCTTTACTATGGGACCAAAGGTCTTGCAAGTCGTGTAGATCATGCCTACTCTATCTGTGACTATTTTACTAGTATTGTATCGTCAGATGACCGATTCGAATTAGTAGTTGCCCAACCTCAATGTTTGCAAGTGTGTTTCTACTACAGACCCAAAGCCTGGACCAAGACTAGTTGTACTGATGTGACCAGACACATTTCACGTGAATTGCACCGTCACGGGCGATACTTGGTGGATTTTTCACCAAATCCAGCGGGAGATGAAAGAGGTGAATTTTTCAGAGTGGTCTTCAATTCTCCTATTTTGAATGGAAACGTTGTAGATGATTTGATAAAGAGTATAGTGCAGGTAGGTGATGCTTATGCTCAGGAGTCAAAGTAAGAATTAGAAATGGGAAACGAATTGATAGACTAGTAAAGTATATCGCGTAATAATAGAGTCAAATACAGTTATGATAGATTAGAGATGAATCGGTTGCAAATGTACAATTACTTATGTAGAGAAGAATGAAGATGTAGGGTGCAAGAGACAACAATGGCCTACACAACCAAAGTCGCTTAAAGCACGTCACATGAGGATTATCCGGAACGAGCCAAAGACCAGATCTGCCCGTTGATTTTGAGATATGGTTAAGGTTTTTCCGCTAATCCTGCAACCGATACGTGGATTCGAACTGGTCGATCACTGCCTTATCTAACGCGTATCTTTATATCCAATTACGCCTCGGACCAAACTGTCCACGGCTACAACACGTAAACGTATTTCAACGGTATACATAAGCATCGAATAGGCACGTTGTATTCTTGGTACGGTTGCAGATTCAATGTCACATTTTAGTCCATGTCGTATAAGATAAGATGATTCCGGTATACAGGCCATTGCAATGGGGTTGCATTTCTGGGGCCGCGAACGGCAGCTCTACCCCGAGCCTAAAGTACTATTACAGGTATAACACCCGTACACCACGCCAATTTTTTAAAAGTAACGACCCCTCTGGGGTGTGCCCCTCTTCAGTTCAACGACAAGAGTAACGTTTCGGCATGCCCATGTTACAAATATGCTTAAATATTTTTTCACATCAGGCCATTGCAATTGATTTAATGGTTACCAATACGTTGTAGTTGTTATCGCTGCCTCCCGCCTAATCGGGAAATTCAAGTGCTATCTGAAAGGCATTCCCTGATAAGATTTTTTCACGCGAGTAATGTAACGTTATTGCAGAGACAAAAGGTGGAGGTATAAAAAGACATTGAAAAAAAAAAAATCTATAAAAATAACTTAGTAGACGGAGTTTTAAAGATTTATTGATTTTAATTAATTTCCGTATATTGTTATATAATAATAAATCATGTCAATAGAAAAATCTGGTACTGAGGTTGATGTTTCATCAAACCAATCACAGAATGTTGAAGAAACTCATCTTGAACTTAAAGAACATACTCAAGAAGAAATAGCCGCTTCTGGTAAGTGGTATGATCAAAAATATGTTCTGTTTCTTCCTCAATATTCCAATGCAATGGTTCAAATTGTGGTTCTTTCATTTGTTCTTTTTCTTACACCTGGTTGTTTTAATGCTATTACCGGTTTAGGAGGTTCAGGAATTTCTGATGCCAGTGTAGCTGCTAATGCTAATGTTGCACTTTATTCTACATTTGCAACCATCGGAATGATCGGTGGGGTTGTTTGTAATGTCATTGGTCCAAGATGGTGTCTTGTTTTTGGTGGTACTGGTTATTTCGTTTATGTTGCTTCTCTTTTATGTTGGCAATATACTTCAAATGCCGGTTTCTGTTATTTTGGTGGTGCTTACTTAGGAGTTTGTGCTGCTTGTACTTGGGCTGCTCAAGGTTCTATTATTATGAGTTATACTTTAGAAGATCGTAAAGCAAGAGCTATTATGGTTTTCTGGGTAATTTTTAATTTGGGGGCTGTTATTGGTGCTATCATTCCTTTAGCTCAAAATATGCATTCAACTTCTTCTTCTGTTAATGTGGGTACTTGGGTTGCATTTATGGTGTTAATTGCTGCAGGTATTTTCCTTGCTTTCTTCCTTTTACCAATTGATAAAGTTTATCGTTCAAATGGTACTAAAGTTATCGCAAAACAATACCCTAAAATTAGTGATGAAATAAAAGGTTTATTCCGTGTTTTAATTAAAGAACCAAAAATTTACCTTTTGTTCCCAATGTTTTGTGCTTCTAATTGGTTTTATACTTATCAATTTAATGATGTTAATGCTGCTCGTTTTAATATTAGAACAAGATCTCTTAATTCTCTTTTATACTGGTTTTCTCAAATGATTGGTGCTATTGTTATTGGTCTGTTCTTAGATTTAAAAAGATTTTCAAGATCAACAAGAGCTAAAATTGGTTGGGTTACCGTTTTCGTATTAGGTCTTGTGATTTTTGGTAGTGGTTTGAAGTTTCAATTAGGTTACACCAGAGAACTGGCCCTTACTATGACCGCTATTGACTTTAAAGATTCTTACTATATCGGACCAATGTTCTTACTTATTTTCTACGGAATGTATGATGCTATGTTCCAAAGTTTTATCTTTTGGATTTTGGGAACACTTTCTAATAATCCTAAGAAAGTTGCTCTTTATGCTTCTTTCTATAAAGCTTTCCAATCTGCTTTTGCTGCTATTGTCTGGAGATTGGATGCTATGGGTAAAAGTTATATGAGTTTATTTGCAAGTTCCTGGGCTTTCGTCATTGGTTCTTTACTCATAGCTTCTCCACTTATCTTATTCATGATTACTGATCACACTGATTTAGAACATGACGGTATTGCTGAAATCATGGATGCGGAAGAATTAAAATCTGTAAAATCACCAGTGCAAAGTGCAATTCATAGTCTCAAAGATGTATAATTCGATCAAGTATATAGTCGACTAATTTATAGTAATCAAGACTTTAAGTAGAAAACACACATTCTTGAATGGCTGCAAATTTGAACATTCCGTCAATCAAGTTTTGCCCGTATTTATATCATAGAGATAACTTACCAAGTGGCCGGGGTATAAACTAAAATTCTACAGTTCTTGTCAGTCAAAGCTTTTTAATACACATCGATATACCAATTTTGAAATTGTCGAATCAAGAATACACCCAATTAAGGAATTTCTTAGATCGTTCACTTGACACCAGCTCGGGTTAATTTCTTGCAAATTAGCGAAGGTTGCAAAATACTTTTTCGGGACATCAACTGGATCTAGTACATGTATTGCTGCCATATCTAGATGAAAGCTTCGCTTCCCGATCAGCAGGATAATAAGCATCTAAGAGTAAGACTGAGTATTGTATGCTACACTCTTTCTTTTTTGTATTTAAATGCCTAAATATCAAGAAATTAAAGGTAGTTAAAATATTCATGACTCTCGATTTCGAACGTTATCTGCATGTGACTTGAGATTATTTTGGCCTTTTACATTATTTTGGCCCCTTACATAAAGCAAGCTTTTGGCCTCGATTTTTTTGCACCTATTTTACAACTAACTATGACGATTCAACCTTACACAATGAAGCTTAGAGATGAAAAGTTAAACACTTAGACTGTCCCACAACAGACGAAGGTTTCTGACAAATTTCTATGACAAATTGGTTTGTGTAGCGTTCATACCTTCCGTATTTGTAGTTTTTTAAGAAATACTGAATCAATCAGCCCCATTTGCGCTATTTTTTCGGCAAAATAGGGATGATAGGGATGATTCTTAGAAAAATAAGGCTGATTCTCAAAAAGATTAGGCTGCAAATTTTGCACATAAGACTAGAAATGAAGAGCTATACAAACAAAATAGAAAAACTTCTTATAACGGGTTGTTCCTTTCAAGTGGAAGTACACAATGATCGGTTTTCTAAACAAGTCAAACTGGCCTGGAGCCCAAACCTTCCATATTGGTAGCTTTATTCTGAGCGTCTTTTTTTTGTACGGGACTGCAGATATTTTTTAGGCACTGGGGGTGAAAAGTAGAAATACGGAAGCAATATTACACCGTTTTAGCACCTGTTGCTTGGAATGAATCTACACCAAGAAGCTTTGTAGCTCGCTGTATACACGGAGAGGATCAACCGTTGGACACTCCAAATAATGTGTGGTAATATAAGGGTCCAAGCATGATTGATCTTTAGGACATTTGGCTGATCGAGAAGATATGTCAGCGTTCGCCTTTCGGTTGCGGCCATATCTAGATGAAAGCTTCGCTTCCCGTCCGATCAGCAGGAAAATAAGCATCTAAGAGCAGGACTGAGTATTGTAGTGGGAGACCATACGAGAAATTCTTATGCTGCAATCTTTTTTTTTTATTTTTCAAGACATTTTTAGCTTAAGTAGAGTAAGAGAGGTATGAGAGTCATTTTAGCCCAACAAGGTGTTATTTGTGTACTTGGTTCGTACTATCAATTTTTCATGGGTTGGGAAAAAGTCAAATTTTTACACATTATTTAATTTTGTTCATCATTTTTTTGCAACTTGTTGAATTTTTGCCAAATTCCTGGTAATTTACTCAAAATGCAAAAAACCTGACAAATAGATTAATTTGATAGACTTATGGGATCTTGAAAAGTTATAATGATAACTTTGAAAGCCAAAACCACAAACTATTCATAACGAGTAGTATCCCCGTATTGAAGTAGAGTAGGGTTTACAAATTACCTCCAGACTACATTTGAATGCCGGCGACGTATCGCTGGGCCGACAGTGGGTCGACGCGAATGATGCTTCGCCAAAAATGGGCCCAAAATTTCCCGACTATTGTTTTTCCCTGCAGTCGCACCGGTCCGAGCCGGTCGCAAACCGATTCATTATCTGTATCACCTACGTTTGAATTGATCTTCATATTCCTTGAGTTTTCATGACCATAACATTCATTCCTGGGGAGCCCAGTCCGTCAACGGCTACTCTCCTGCATGGACTTTATAAGACTCATCATATCATAGCTTATGGTTCTGGGAATAATCTTATAATTTTCACTTCAACAGCCACGACAGCATATACGACAACTCATCTCCAGACGGTATATTTAGACAGTGATCCGCTGGCGATTGCACTTAATGAAGAATCAGGTCTCATATCTGTTTCCATTGGTTATCGTATTCTCATTTTCAAGCCAATTAATGAATTCATGTCGAAACCGCAATGGCTGGAGGCTGCGGTCATTGAGGTTTCAAATTCTTCAGAAACTTCTCAAAATTCTATAACCGCTGATCCTGCACTGGTCAATTGTCTCGCATGGTCGAAAATAGAGCACGAGCTTGCCGTTGGGACTCAAAACTCGGTGCTTTTATATCATGTTTGGGTCCAATGCGGTGAGGTTTTAGTCGAGCGAAGATGGTGCAAAAGACACCCTCTGCCAGTACTGGAAATTAACATTGCAGACGATGCCTCGGCCATCACAGCATATTCACAAAGGACATTTGACTGCCTTGTTCGGGTTTGGAATCGAATCACTTTTGATGACGGTGACCGGTCGTTATTTGAACTTTCATATCTAACTCATCCTCCAGGGACGTATGTGAAAAAGTTAGCATTACGTCCTCGGGGGTCACCCAATGTAGCACCAATTTTCGATGCTAGTATGGCAAATATCAAAAACATGCGTCAGTACCTCCCGTCGGAAGCAGCTAGTGATGTATGCTATACGCTCAACAGCGATAATGTGTTGAAGATATGGTCGTCGTATGAATTCACTGGACATCGCCGTATTCGGTGTTGGAAAGAGCTCGATTTGGCGAAAACCACAGGGTATCAGATTGCAGACGTTGTTATAGTTTATGGTTCGATTCTAGCGGTTGACTTTGACGTCTTGCTCGTGGTATCTCGAAATGGTAAAGTTAGTGGCCTTTCCGTTCAGAATATTTCCGGAAATCCACCAAACTCAATAGTTATAACCACAATATTTACAAGCCAGTTTCCAACTGAGTGTTTTCCTAGCGAGCTAGAAAATGAAGCTGAAGAATTGCAGCCAATAGAGATTCAAGTATCGCCTTACCACAACAAAACCATTCAAATTCTCCTTCACGATCGAAACAAGCACACCATTCGAACAATGGTGTGGGATCCCAAGTCACTGAATATTTTAGCCCTGCTTAATGGCCAAAAAGATGCAGGAATTGAAAGTTTTGATAACGACCCGAAGAATCTAAAACTGAAACCATCAGAAATGCTCCCATTTCCATGCACTCTCAGAAACAAGTTTCAAGGTCTGGCCAAGTCTATTCGAAAACTCATCTCTTCGTCGTCACCTACATCTAACGTGCTTCTATCTATCCTGAACTTCACGCAGCACAATTACATATGGGAGCCTTTAATTCTACCTGGGAAACACCAGAACATGTCGCTTTCTAAACGGTTTGAAATTATTACTGAATCACCCATTTGGGATGCTATATTAATCAGTGATATTAGGCCACCAGTTGGAACCAAAAGACACCATATTGCTGTCACAGCCGACAAACTGGGAATATTAAGCTTTTGGGACTGTAATGGAGTCACTGGCGACGACAAACCAGGTAAGATGGGTGCCAAAGTAACGATGGAACACGAGGGAGAGGTACTATCAAAGGAACCCAAGGCGTTACTTCTCAATAAACTTGGAAATGACGTATTCTGTGTCATCGCCATATTTGATAACGTGGTAAAAGCTTACAAAGTAGTGTTTGACAATGATATCAACGTCAAAGTTTCTGAACTTTCTGCCAGCAAATTTCCCCAGGAAACCATCTTTAGAGTATCCACAATTGACTCGTTTGTATCTACGAATCTACTCTCAGTAATCAATGAGCTGGGTCTTGTGCAGATATTTGCTTCATCCATCGACGACGCTGGATTATCATGGAACGAAGTGTCTCACTTTCACACCAACATTGTGAGGGCAAGCAAGATACATGGCCTGTCTGTGATCAATAGGTTTGCAGTTTGTGACGAGTCTGGATATAGACTATCAATTTGGGATAGCAAGCTGGGAGTTTTGGAGTACGAGGAGGAGTTTGACACCAAAGATCACATTAGAGATTTGGACTGGACATCAGTAGAACTGTCTCGAGATGGAATGTTTATGCCCAATGCCATTCTATCTGTTGGTTTTACCAGACGAGTGCTTCTTTATTCTCAGCTTCGATACGACTACACAAACAATACGCCAGCATTTGCAGTTGTTAAGCAAATAGACGTATCGGACTACACTCTGCACCCAATTGGAGATCTGATCTGGATCGATAATGGGTACCTTGTTATTGGAACAGGTAATCAGTTTTTCGTGGACGATAAATGGGTTAAAATTGGCTCTTCAAATTCTATTGACTACACAATCCGACAATTGGTGACAGGGTACAATGATGAGAGTAGAAAAAGTCCTGAAATGAAAATCAATCGTCTCGTGAGAGTTTTAAATGGCCCAATTCCTCTTTATCATCCCCAATTTCTTATTCAAGCTTTATTTTTGAACGAAAAACGGCTTTGCCAGAATATATTGGTAAAGCTTCTTCAAAAATTAAGAACAGACGAGGATATTACCTGGGACCTTGGGATGGACTTGCAGGACGAGTACTTCAAGATCTCCAAGCACTCGGATGACGTTTTTGGTGAATTCAATGATGTAGTTCTGAACTTATTGTTAGAAAGACTAACCAAAGTATCGCTTCCTTTGATTACGAGACACCAACAGATAACTTTACTCCTGGTAATTTCCATTGTGAAACAGCTATCAAGTCACGCCAACTCTTCGCTTGATGAAAACGGAGTTCGTTTTGTTATCGGATTCAAATTGTTCCAGATGAATCTGAAACAACTGCGTTTAACCATGAGAGACATAAACTGGGCACTTCATAGCGATAATCGTGAATTTCTACTTGGTGAAGTCACGGGCCATTTCAAGAATAGGATTACATGGGCTGCTTTGAAGCAAACAGGAATTTCATACTGGCTCAATGATAATTCTAGACTTGTTTCGCTAGTAGAGCAATGCGCTAGAAATGAGTTTAGTGATGAACAAGATCCTTCAGGTATAATTTCACTATTCTTCTTAGCAATCAATAAGAAGAAAGTGTTATTGGGACTTTGGAAAACAGTATCTCATCAAGAAAAGACCAAGATGGTCAAGTTTTTAGGTAATAATTTCAGCGAACCTCGATGGCGGTCAGCTGCTTTGAAAAATGCATTTGTTCTATTGGGTAAACATCGGTATATGGACTCAGCATACTTTTTCTTGTTAGCAGGACAAATAAAAGACTGTTGTGTTACAATAGCAAATAAAGTAGATGACGTTGAACTTGCAATCTTGATAGCCAAGGCGTATGGAAGTAGAGAGACAGTCAATCATATAATTGAAAACTTTGTGTTGCCAAAGGCAATTGAACTGGGAGACCGGTGGATTACACTGTGGATATTCTGGGAGATGGATATGAAGGAAATTTCTGTACAAGCATTGATAAAGTCGCCATACCGAGTAGTTGAAGAAAACTTGGATAAATTCTCTGGAAGTTTCACCAAAAATCATTTTGCAAGTATTAAAATGACTAGCAAGAGTGCAATCTTCTTAGAGGATGATCCAGTATTGGCGATTTTGTTTAATAACTTGAGGAAAAGAAAGGTAACCTACTTGAAAGGGTCAAAAGAGGTTACGCCTACGGAAGAAGTACAGTTCATATTAAAAGTGGCTCTGATCTATACGAGAATGGGATGTGACTATTTAGCGGTTTTGGTGCTAAGAAACTGGCACTTTACCAAACACGATGGTAAATTAGAGATTCAAAATACCGGAGACAACGATTTGTTCAAAGAGTTTAAACCAGTCCAGAGTGTGCAACCAACACAATTCGAGGAGCCGGATTTGATGAGCAGCTTTGATTTCTAGTCTAAGTAGGGCTACAAGTTGTTGATATAGCATAGAGAATCAGTAAGCATAATGTACATTTGTAACAGTAACATAAAAATAAGTAGCATGATATTTGGTAAGTATAGTGAGCAGCGTGTAGTTGATTCCTCAGAAACCAGCTGAGAAGTATCGATTCAACAAGCCGTAGAAGTTTAAAAGACCAATTCTCCTCTTCTTTAACATACAGCAGTGAAGTCAAATATTGACATGTTCCATACGTCGTACCACAAACCCAATGCGGTGGCTGCAAAACCGAGAAACAGAAATAGGTATAATCTTGAAACCAACATCCCCTTGAATAATACCATGGTCTGGGTCGTAAGCAATGCCAAAGAAAACCTGTGAGTTTCTGTGTGATCCAGTCCTACAATCCAGTTCAATAAACCGACATATTTAGGTAACAAGAACTGCTCAATTGCACCCATATATTTGGGACGAACATACACCAAATCCTGTGACTCAAAGTAGGTTTGCAAATAGTCACTTGAAGTATAGGCAGAAATGTTTGTTGAGCAATAGTTGGGATTGGAGTCACAAAAAGATTTTGAAACAAATAAAAACTGATTATTCGCCAAGAGAACTTCGATACGTTGAGGCGTCAATACAAGCGGTACTATGCAAATAACCATCAACACAGGTAACGTAAATTTTACAAAAAATAATGCTTGGTCTTGACAAGCCATGGCAAGGGTAGAACAGGAGGGAATGGAGTTAACTAGAAAAACTCCAAGATAGTTATATTTTGTTTGACAAACCTGTCTATGTAGAACTAATCTCACAACATGGAATGGTAGATGCCAATAATTGAGATCTAGATGTGAAAAGAAGTTGTAGTTAATAGATCATGAATGTATCTGAGCACTTATCTAGCTTTACAAAAAAAAAAGCCTCTTCCGGGACTCGAACCCGGAGTCTCCCGCTTACCTAATAGGAGGCGGATGCCTTAACCGTTTGGCCAAAGAGGCTAAAACCATCAGCTGAGAAAGGTAAGTGGTATATATGCACACTTAAAATCACCAACATATACCCAATGAGGATATAATTTAAATGATGCAAAACAGACGACCAATCATTATCAGTAATTCGCAGTCAATAGCTTAATTTGGTAAAGCAGGCATTACGCGTGTCTCACCTGTGCCGACTAATAGCCGGCGGCATCACGTGATATAGGCGAATACAATGTGACAAGAGACGGTGGACAACGATGTGGCACTGTTTGAAAGTTAGATGCCGATGGGTTAAATGAACCATGGAAAATATTATAGAACAGCTGCTTATTACCGAATCGAGTTTCCTGAACGATGAGCGGAATTACGGGTAGTTTCTAAGCATTAGACCGAAAGGCTGACAAAAAAAAAGAATTATGTGCAGTCTAAAACTCTCTTTGGTTGATTGCACCTGCATAAAGAAATACAAATGACAGGAAGTTTGCTTCGCCCAAATTAATTCACTTGGCTTGATAGCTCGGCCTTTTAAGTTTAAGATACAGAAGGTCTTACCCGTTCCTAGATCTCTATGAATATTCAGTAAAATCTAATATAATTCAGCTTATGCACTTGGCGGCGCTCAGCCTTATTGAGATTAAGTTTTCTTGGCAAGTTGCAGCCAAGCGACAACGAAGGCTGCTAATTATTCCTAACGCGGTAATTATGGCCGCACCAAATGTTTCAGAGAACCCTCCTGCACATGATATGTCAGCTTTACTCCATAGGTCATATAAAATATATGAATCAGACTCACTAGCAAATTATAATTATAAAGGATAGATGACTCGCAAATAGGCAATGATTGTCATACTTGCCATGCTTTGCCCAGGTCATCACAGATATTGGTTGCGGAAAACCAGCCGTGGCCGCCGCGCAATTTGTGCATACGGACTCAAATTGCGGCGGAAATATACCATGGAGGCTGAGTAACTGATCCATGTCAGGACTGGCATTAGATATCTCCGTATTATCTAGCCATACTTATAGATAGAAAAACCAATTTGGAATATTAATTTGATATTTATTTAAAATTTTATTTAGTTAAATCCTGTTAGTTTTTATTGCATAGTCAAACTATTGTATTAGTTCAACTTTGAAATCTGCTTATCTGATCGACCAACGAATTTCATTATATCCACGGTTGTTAATTTTTCACAAAAGAGTAACCAATTAAGTCAATTCCTTTGACATACAAGTGGGATCGAACTTGATATAAGCATATCAATTGAATATTGATAATTTATTATTGTAATTTTACAAATTCGGACTTAAAAGAAAATTTTCATGTCTCTTACTGTCCCAGAAGATAGCTCAATTGCATCTGCTAATTCTGCTAGCCCTTTATCACCATCATCATACGAAGTATCACTTCAAGATCTTACGGATCTTCATGACCCAAAATCACTTCGGAAACTTCATCAATTAGGTGGTACTCTTGGACTTGCCAACCGTCTTAGAACAGATCAAAAAGTAGGGCTTTTAGCTGATGACTTTGAACAACGTCATAAATTTTTCGGTAAGAATAGACTACCGAATAAGGAAGCAAAATCATTCTTCAAATTATGTTGGGACTTAATGAAAGATAAAGTTCTTATTCTTCTTTCAGTAGCTGCAATTATTTCACTTGCTTTAGGTCTTTATGAAACTTTCGGTGCTGATACAATGTACGATGATGAAGGAAATCCATTACCTAGAGTTGATTGGGTTGAAGGTGTGGCAATTATAGTTGCCGTGGTCATTATCGTTCTTGTAGGTGCTGTCAATGATTATCAAAAGGAAAGACAATTTGCTAAATTAAATGCTAAAAAAGAAGATCGTGAACTTATTGTCATTCGTAATAGTTCTCAAATAGTCATTTCTATCTATGATTTAGTGGTTGGCGATATTGTTTGCCTTGAAACAGGTGACGTTGTTCCTGCTGATGCTATTCTCATAGATGGGGAAATTGAAGCTGATGAATCCGCCTTAACTGGTGAATCAGATACCATTACTAAGCGTCCTTCTGATCATTGTATGGAAGTTTATGAACTGAAACTTCCTACTGATGAAGATCTTGGATCGACTTCGATTAAATTCCACGATCCGTTCCTTATCTCTGGAGCTCGTGTTTTATCGGGAGTTGGTAGGGCTATGGTTACTGCTGTTGGTGTTAACTCCGTTCATGGAAGAACGATGTTGAGTCTTCAAACCGAAGCAGAAACTACTCCATTGACTGAAAGATTAAATAATTTGGCTGAAGGTATTGTAAAGTACGGATTTTTAGCTGCTTTGATTCTTTTCATTGTGCTTTTCATTCGTTACTGTATTAATATTGCACCAGGTGGAAAATTCAATCATTTTGATCCAACAGAGAAGGGTAAGAAATTCCTTGATATTGTCATTGTTGCCATTACCATCATTGTGGTGGCAGTTCCAGAAGGTTTACCCCTTGCGGTAACTTTAGCATTAGCATTTGCAACAACTAGAATGGCTCAAAATGGTAATTTGGTCAGAGTGTTAAAATCTTGTGAAACTATGGGTGGTGCTACTGCTGTTTGCTCCGATAAAACAGGTACTCTTACTGAGAATAAAATGAGAGTTGTAAGGGCATATTTTGGTGATAGTTCCGTTAAATTTGACGACTCAGTTGGTGCTTACGGTCCAAAGTCTGAAGACGTGGTACCAAAACTTCACGAAACTGCCAGAGAAGTCTTTTGCTCAAATCTCATCATCAACTCTACTGCTTTTGAGAATGCCGATTACGATGAAGGTAAAGCTACACTGGCTCGTCAAAAACCAAAGAGAAAATCATTCTTTCAACAACTTTTCACTCTGAATGATCTTTCAAAGAGTTCTCAAGGAATGGGAGTTTCCACCGAACCATATCTCGGTAATAAGACCGAATCAGCGTTACTCATACTAGGCAATGATAAATTTGGGCTCTTCCGTGATGGCTCTCTTGAAAGTAAGAGAGCTCAAGCCAATTCTGCCGTGGTACAAACCATTCCATTTGAAAGTTCAAGAAAATGGTCAGGAATAGTTGTGAAAACTGATGATGGCCACCGTTTGTTCGTCAAGGGTGCTGCTGAAATTGTATTGAAAAATTGTGGATTCAAGTACCTGAATGGAGATATTGTTCAAATGGACAGAGCTGCTAAAGATGAAAGTTTGAGCACTATCGATGAGTATGCCAACGATGCTCTTCGTGCAATTGCCGTGGCTCATCAGGACTTTTCAGGATCGTGGCCTCCAGCTGAAGCAGCTGATGAAACTGGAACTCAAGCTAACCCTGACCTCTTACTTGAAGTAGGAACCGTCGTAAGTAAGTCGC
The DNA here is from genome assembly GCA_030578455.1 of Metschnikowia sp. yHQL527. NCBI lineage: Eukaryota > Fungi > Ascomycota > Pichiomycetes > Serinales > Metschnikowiaceae > Metschnikowia > Metschnikowia sp. yHQL527. The sequence continues at coordinate 494,123 of JAJMRR010000005.1, read as the reverse complement.
TTACTCTTGATGCCATTACCGGTCTTCAGGATCCACTTAAAGATGGAGTTCCCGAAGCCGTTCTTCAGTGTAAGCGTGCTGGTGTTACTGTCAGAATGGTCACTGGTGATAATCTTATAACTGCCAAGGCTATTTCTCGTGGGTGTAATATTCTTACACCAGATGATTTATCTAATGAATATGCATGTATGGAAGGACCAAAGTTCCGTCAACTTAGTCCTGCCGAACGGACTAAAATTGCTCCAAGTATTAGGGTGTTAGCTCGTTCTTCTCCTGAAGATAAACGTGTTTTGGTTGAAACTCTTCGTGCTTTGGGTGATGTAGTTGCTGTTACTGGAGATGGAACCAACGATGCCCCTGCACTTAAATTAGCAGACGTTGGGTTCTCCATGGGTATTTCAGGTACTGAAGTTGCTCGTGAAGCTTCTGATATTATTTTAATGACTGATGATTTCACTGATATAGTTCAAGCCATTAAATGGGGTAGAACCGTTGCTTCTTCAATCAAGAAATTTATTCAATTTCAATTGACAGTTAATATCACAGCATGTGTTCTTACCTTTGTTTCTGCAGTAGCTTCTTCAAATGGTGACTCTGTATTAACTGCAGTTCAACTTTTATGGGTTAATTTAATTATGGATACCTTAGCAGCTTTAGCTTTGGCTACAGATAAACCTGACGATTCTTTCTTGAACCGTAAACCAGCAGGAAGAACTGCTCCTCTCATTAGTGTTTCCATGTGGAAAATGATTATTGGACAGGCCTTGACTCAATTGACAATTACATTTGTTTTACATTTTGCCGGTAGACAATTATTCTTTGGTGATGTGGTAATTACTGATCATCAGAATAAACAACTTGATGCCATGACATTCAATGCATTTGTTTGGCTTCAATTCTTTAAACTTATTGTTACCAGAAAACTTGATGAAGCTGATGAAATTACAACAATCAGAGGTAGAATTACTCGTGAAAATCTTGATTTCTTCCAACATCTATTCAGAAATTGGTACTTTATTGCAATTGCATTGATAATTGCAGGAATTCAAGTTCTTATCATGTACGTCGGAGGAGCAGCATTTTCAATTGCAAGACAAACTCCTGGTCAATGGGCTACAGCAATCTTATGTGGATTCGTGTCGATTCCAGTTGGTGCTTTAATTAGAATAATACCCAATATTTGGGTTGTTAAATATTTCCCAACTCGTGCATTCAATTCAATGATTTATTACTTAGGATTTGAATTCTTAAGAAAATCAAACCGTGATAAAAGACATGACTTAGAGAATAATTTTGAAGAAACTGAAACCGACAAAGGTGAAAATAAAACATTTGGTGGATCGGATTCATCAAATTAATCATAGAAATGGCTTGTAAATATACGAATAATAGATTTTGTAGAGTATTAAGATGAATAGACGATATTAAAATTAGCTTAGTAAAATGAGACTTACAAGCACTAGACGACTAAAGTCAGAAGACTATAAGACTATAAGCTAAGAATCTGTAGTAGGAATCGAGAGGAATAATCTGGTGATTCTTATTACATTTGGGTTCACCGATGCTATAGATTATGATAATGGTAAGTATAAACGTAGGTATACAGAGGATATAAAGACTAAGAGCGTAAGTATACGAAGGGTGCTGTGACTTCCTATGACTTCTGGCTATCCTGTCAGCAGAATTTCTTCTCGTACTATGTATTCTCCTTCTCCCACTCTGGATTTCTTGTTCCTAACTTGTCTTCTCTAGATCGTCTCTTATCTGTTCTCTCTGTTCTCTCTGTTGCTCTGTAACCTCTCCCATCCGTCTGTATTTTCTCTTCTACTTCCTGCTATTCTCTAAACTCGTTGATCTTTCCTCACCGCCTCTGCTTCTGCCGTTATTCTGTTCACAAACTTCTTATATATTGGATAGAAATTGGTGAAATGCTGGAATAGAGGAAGTAAAGATACCATATCGTGTACTGACTCTAATGCCTGCACTGGAGACGTATCAAGAGAGTCTACTAGCGTATTGTGTAGCACATTAAGACTTTGTTGGAACGAATCCACCGATATGGCACTAGTGTCGGTGTCGGAAACTGCCATGGCTGATTTTTCAAGGCAAGTCAATACCCCGAGAAGATTGTTTCGTACAATCTTGAGAGACATGAGAGTTTCAATAGGATCAGATTCAGTAGACATCGTTGAGGTTTGTGTACCTTCTTTGTCGGCTTGTGATTTGGTGTGGGCAGCATCTGTTGTTACTTTAACTTCCTGAAGTGAAATAATCGAATTATTAAAGGCATTCACGTAATACTGCAATCTGGTGATGTTCTCAGTTGGCGCCACGGGCGACGAAGAGTGCTGAAGCTTGGAGATGTGTGCCGATAAATCAGTTCCTAATTCGGTGGTGTAGTACTCCAAATGAGTGATTAGATCTTGTAGCTTCTTAGACGCTGAATGAAGCGACAGCGACGAGTACGACGATGACGGAGTGGCGTACGGAGTTGGTGCAAGGGTTTGAAATAAAGCGTCGACGTAGGCAGATGATTCGAACTCCGGATCGAAGAACATCGAAAGGTTTTTCTTGTACGACATGGTAGATAATGAAAGAAGAAAGAAGTGATTTAAAATGGGTCGAAAGTCGCTGGCACCGTTTGCGAAGTGGTTCGGATCGCATGAACGCACGGGGGCACAATCGACCCATCAGTAGGTCCAATGGACCCGATTATGGCGCGGTCGGCGCCATTTTTCACCTCCAACTTTTCACCTCTTCTCTTTGAACCTGAAGCTACTCTATCGATAGGAGTACACTGAAAAGTCCACTTAAAAGTCACTTTAAGCGAAGGAAATACTGTCTTGTATACAAAAAGCAATACACAATTGTTGAACACCATCAATTAGCTTTACACCTGTATTTAATTGGTTTCTATCTGATGCTTCTCATATCTGTCCAGCAAGAATTTGCTGAAGTACTTGAGAACCCGGGAGAAAAGGCTTGGGTGTGCATAAGGCCTTCAGAAGATGAATACGGAGCTGAAAAGACTCGTTACTACGCCATTTGCAGGTCCGAATCAGACGACTCTCAATTTTGTTACTTTAACGATAACTCCAACGACTCATCGGCCATTAGTGATGGGTCAATGGCACTTGTAGTCAAACCCCAAAGACATTTCAACTTAAAGGTCGACTCCGACTCATTCAAATTAGTCGCTGCATCCAAAGTCGTTAGCACTAAATTTCCTAATTTTTGCTGTGCTTCAACTGATGATTTGGCAATTGCTGGGACTACCGGGAAACTCATAGACTTTTCCAGAACCAGTACCACCGAGAGGTGGAATCACACCGACTACAGCGACATCACACATATACGAATATTCCCGTCTCGTCAAGTTTACCTTACAGTGAGCTTGGACCGTGCAATTAGAATTTGGTCCATCGATTCTGAAGCTACCGAACCGGCCCGCGAGCTTAAGGGTCACACTGGCACCATAACCGCCGTCGATATAGTGGGTAGGGGTAGGCAAGTGATTAGTGGCGCCAGCGATGGAGCGGTGATTCTATGGGATTGTGGACTGGGGCTGGAAATTCACACATTTCGCCGAATCCAGGGACTAAATGACCCTGTCACCTGCTTAAAAGTATCAAATCCAAAGCCAGAAAACCTACAGAGCTTACAGGCATCGACCGAACTTGGATCTGATCATTCTGTATTTGCTGGCTACGTATCTGGAGTAATACAAGAATTTGATTTAAACCAGCACCATCAGATTTCACGAATGAGTGGCCCTAGCGCCGTCAGAGCCTTGGATTTGTATGAAGGATTTGTTGTTGCTGGATACGACGCTGGGCAAGTAGTCGTTTGGAGTAAGTCTGTCAAAGTAGCAGAAGTTACGTTGAACAAAAATTACGCCGTAGATGTGGTGAGAGTGATGAAGCAAAAGGGAGAGAACTTGGAGTTGTTAGTAAGTAATGGGCCCGAAACATTGTTGAAAGTGACGGTAGGACCTGCTGGGCTTGTGGATTTGGTATTTTTAGTAGGACTTCCTGAAGTGTTTAAGGTTAACGACGTGGTGGAGGAAGACGGGAAATTGGTGGTGGCAGGTGGCGATTTCATGGCATGGTTTGACTAAATAGAGTAAGGGAAGAGCAAGGGTGAAATAATGATAATAAGCTGACTGCAAAAGAAGTAGATCAAGTAGGTGAACATCAAAACCGTTAAACGTCAAGAGAAATCTGGGGTAGCACAGGGCACAAACACAATACTACATGAACTTCACGCCATGTACTTAAGCGCAATATAGTCATTATGTATACATGGATAAGCTGTAAGAAGAGACGAGTATCAAATCGGAGGAGTTGAAAGCATGGTTGCAAATCTTCCATCAAAAGCTTTAGAAGACCCGAGCACCTACGTTTTTGGTATATGAAATAAAGATTTGCCAATTCCATTATGTTCACTCAGAGCCCAAGAGGCCAATATACGTAAGCTAGTAGTTTCCAACTGCCAGGTTGAAGTAAGCTTATTATTAATAGAAAGGCTGCCATTTGCCCAAACGGTCATAAAAAGGGCGACATTACGACACACGACATCCATCACGGAGTTTCTGGTCAAAACCTCCGTCAAACAGCGTTTCGAGACTTTAAAAGTGTTTCAGAAACCGTTTAGACGCAATTGAATGCATACCGATGGCTAAATGCACGATGAGCCGAAAACTGGGGTAATATTTTCAGTTTTGAAAAATTTAGCAAAATTTCACTACAAGAAGCAACTAAACTTCAAAGATTTTTCACTAAGAGAAATCATCTACAATTTGAAACATTATCATAATCGTTTATTCAATATACGACAGGAAGCTTATAATTTTGGTCTTGGATCAATTTGTTTGAAAACAGACTCAATTGAAGTTGCCTTCATCATATTACCTTTAACCTTTAATTTACCATTCATGAATAATTTTTGACCATTAGCTTTACCTTGAGCTAATTTAACAAAGTCAACATCTTTTAAGATTAATTGAACATCAGATTTTGGTAAAGAACCATCAACTTTGGTAGCGGTACCATCTTTCTTTAAATCTAAGAGCCATGATTGGTCTTTTCCAGCTTTATTTTTTAAAGTTATGACAATAACGGCTTTTACACCACCAATAGCCTTTTGCTTAATAGCATTATCTTTTAAGGCATCAGATAATTCTTGGAAAAATGGGGAAGCTTCAAAACCTTCAACTTGAACTGACATTGTATTTTAGTTCTATTTAGTATAAAAGTTTTATATTTGGATTATCGCCCCTTTATATACTGATAAAGATTATTTGCCTGTGAATATACACACCGAGGCTTCACTATGGCAACCTCCGCGTTTTGCAGATTGAAAAGTCATTGACCGCCAAATTGGGTCCCCACTTGTCATGTGATTAGCTCAAGCCGATACTTGCATGTGCGGTTATGCACCGCGGCCCGTCACGTGCAGCACCCGGATTACGAAGGAGTTAAGCTTAGCCAGAGAAAATGGACCCGTACCGCAGGTTTGCAACAATCGGTTCAAGTTACCAGAAGAACGGCCAAATTGCAGAGGAAAAGGAAGAGAAGGACGGGATGGCTGTGGGAAGAGGAGGATGGGAAAGGTACGTTGAGGAACTGGCGATACCGCTGATACCGCCGAGAAAGTAGGTACACCGCCGGTGCAATGGCACTTTACACTACACTTAATGGTTTTATGCTACTGATTACACCGTACCCAACGACTCTGGCCATTAGGCACAAGACACAAGACTTAGGTCGGCCGCTAGAAGATGTCCATACTTTATAGGGTTTGGTGTATTTTAGTGACTTTCTTAAAGTTGCCAAATCTAGGTGCATGTCTCAGCCAGAGCAGGTCATGAGAACACTAAACCTGAATTACATTGTGAGAATTACTCATCTCAGACAGTCACCTTTGCCTTCCACATCTACTATCACAATTCATAGCTGAAGCCAATATCTGCTTTTCCCAGCCGCAATCGGTCTTAAACTCATGCCAAAGTTCATATTCTTCCTCCAAAAAACCCGTGCACCACACCATATACTCATCAGGCATCGCATCGTAAAATTTATTCACTACCATGAAGTTCAAATCTGTTCAGTCCAAAAAGCAAGCTCAAACCACCGTGGATAAGCTTTTCGCTTCGGTGATTCCCGGAAAGTGTGTGACCCCGGCAGGATCGAAAAAATTATCGTCAACAGAAATTATTAATAATCAACTTAAGAATCGTAAATTAGACGCCCATGAAATCAAAAAGATTAATAAGACTCAAAAACTTAAACATAATAAAGCCATTAATAAGAAGATTTTAGAGGAGAAGAGGTTTACAAAACTTGTGCGTTATAATATCATCAAAAATCATAAACTTAATAACCCTGAAAATCTCTCAGTTGAAGAATCTAAATATCTTAATAAACTCGTTAAGAAAAACGTTAGTGCCATCAAAAGACTTAGTGATATCGATGATCCAGGTATCAGTGAAGAGTTGGAGGATTTGAAAGCAGAAATCCTTGAACTTACCAATAAAAAATACAATAAAGACCAAAGATATAAGACAAATCAAATTTCTAAGAAGGAACAGGAATTTAATGATGATATAAAGTCAGGTGCTATTTCGTATCCTGGGCTTACTCCAGGTTTGGCGCCAGTTGGTTTGGATGACGAGTCGGATGATGAGTAGAGAGAAGACAAAAGAAGATAGCAGAATAGAGACTGAATATAGCCATAAATAGTTTAATTTGCATTAATGATAACGAATCACACTGTAGAAGGAAGACAAGAAAGGGAAGAAAGAGAAGAGACATAGAATAAGCAGTAGAATTGACGTGATAAGTGGTGGAGTGTTGAAGATCATCCACAACCTTCAAGGCTTCTACAGTGATTTAGTCTTATGTATTTGACTTGCTATTACTCTATATATCTTCTTTCATCTCTCCCTCCTCCTCCTCTCTCTCTCTCTCTCACTCTCTCAGCGTCCTAACTCGTAGAGAACCTGGCGGACATCACATGCCAACTTCCTGACTCTACGCTTATTATCATCAAGTGCCACCGATAACTCACTGATAGCCTGCTTCTGGTAAGGAACCAAGTACTTCATGTCGACCGAGGAAAAGATCCCATCGAGGCAGTTCAATGCCAATATCCTGATCTCTTCGGTGTTGATAAGCTTCCCATCGGCGATTTTCCGAGTAGAAACCAACTCAAGAAGCTTGGGGATTACACTGGAAACATGAGGTGCAACTATTCCAGCATCTTCCTTAATAACAATTCGTAAGGTATTAAGTGATGCCTGGAGAATGACGCTATTTCCCACCGATAAACTGGTCATAACCAAAGGACTGACTTCGCTCAAATGTGATTGTAAAATGGTGGGTGGGATATTATTCAAAATAACTGAAAGCGTCATTAAGTAAAGTTCTTGATGTGGTTTGGTGCTATATCCATCAATTAACTTAGGAAGAAGAACTTGAAAGAGTCGTTGTTTATAAAGCATTCTGACGTTTAAGTTATTAACACCAGAAATAACTTTCTTCAACTTATCAGAGGTCTTGGAAATCGGTTCATTAACGAAAATTCCCAAATCTACAAGAAGTACATTGAAAGACTCCGACACCAACCGTGCCAATTCGTAGTTTGACGACCCAAGAAGTTCAAGAAGCTCATCAATACACTTGAATCCAACCTGGTCAACCCTTAATACCAATGCTTTCAATCTCCACACGAAAACTTCTACTTTTTGAATCTGGTTGATGGTCAAGGTGCTAAATGACTTAATTTCCTCAATCAGCTCTCTGAGCACCTTGCTGTTGTACTCGTCATTGCTGGTGGTGAACTTATTGGTCAAAAGACTCAAACATTGTAAGTATCCCAAGCGAGTATAGTCATCATCGCCGTAGCAGAACTCAACCACCTTATCGATGAGCCCATAGACAGAGAGCTCGGTATTGATGGAAGTAGTCTTATCGATATTGGCAATCACACTGTTGAAAACTCCCACGAACGAGCTCCGCGTCGAAACAATGCTGGGAACTGATACGTTGAAGTGGGATTTGTTCGAAATAAATAATTCAACAAAATCATTCAACACCTGCTGGTGCTTTGACTTGTCGATGAATCTCACAATCAACCCCAAAAGGATGCTGCTCAATTCCACCACCGTCTTGTCATGCATAGAGAAAACAACTGGTAAGAATCGAGGAAGGAAATTCTTGTACCAAGAGTTGGTGAGAAACTGATTTATGGACTGAGTTTTCTTAAACGACGTAATGAATCCATTGAGGATATCCTTGATGATATTCTTCTTGCTGTTTATGTCCAAATCTGATTGCTTATAGAACGTTAATTTATTTAACAACCGAATTGTCAATACTTCAAGCACTTGATAGTTAACACAGAGCTGGTTTAAGATTTCAAGAATTTTACGGAAGTTTTCAAGTCCTTGAGGATGATCTACTCGGTCTAAGTGATCAAGAAGGCTGGGGAACACCATTTCAACAACCAATGCTACGAAATCTACATTGGTTCCAGTACTATTGGCGATTGGAGGCTGGCACATCACGCCCACAAGTCCGGTACTAATTTCCTTCAATACCAAATCATTTTCCCACGTCTTGGAGTCATAGTTGATTGTCTTGATCAAATTGTCATTGAACCAAGTGAAAACAAGCGTATAGTCCAGATGTTGGAGCAAACCAGGTACAGAAATCAACTTGACCAATTGCTGAAGTGTCTTGCACTTCAAAGTCTTCTCAAGATTTGATGAGGTCTGAAGGACTTGGCCCATGAAAACAAGTAGGTGATCCTTGTAGGCTTTCAAAGCGTTGTCGTGTTGAGCAAATGACGAGTCCACAACAAGAAGGTCCTGGTATGAAGTCAAGAAAAACCCTAGATTATCCACCAAATCACGCTGTCTAGCAATATTTAATGAAAAATCTTCATTTTTATCTTCTGGCTCCATATCTGGAACCTCTTCAACGTCAACTTCGGTATCACTACGGATATACTTCCCCCAGACATTACCAGAAAGAGCAAAGTTCAAAATGAAGTTATAAGCTGGGCCTGAAACTGATGCTAATGCACTTAACAAAACCACCGACTGTTTGAAGGCCTTATCGGCGATATTAGCGATATTTTTCTTTAATTCACCGGTGACGGTAACGAGGAAGTTTTCAAGTTGACTTTGATGGTCTAAAACTTGAGCCAAATTCTTCAAAATCACCAAAGTCAATACCAAAGATTTGTTATCGTCAGAATCCTCCATAGACTCATAATCGGACGGGAATAAAGAATCGTTAGCAGAATTAAACACAGATGTATCGTTATGAAGCAATTCAAACTTTAATGAGTTCCAGATAGTGAGCCAGTATTCGGCAATGGTAGACAGGTTGTAAGATTGAACGCAGAGCAAGAGACATTTCAAAACGTCATTACGGACTATAGGATTAGTGGAGGTAAGTTTCTCAAACAAGCTGGCGAATGAATCCTTAGCGAAAAGCGACTGAGAAGCAATGGTTTTACGAAGCTCGGATGATAATTCATGAGATGTAATCTTATATGGATCATTGGCTGGAGGAGTAAACGATATCGGGAAGTAGCAGAAGCAAACATCGAATAAATCAGCCACCACATCATCAAAATCTGCCAACTCAAGGTTCTCATTGATGCTACGATTAAGAGAAAACGACAAGAGGAGGTTTCGAGGATCTTTTTCACCCAGGGCGACGTGAATGAAACATTTGGCGAATTTTTCAGTCGACGAAATTTGAATGTAATTTAAATGATGAATAAATAGTTTTTGCAACACCAAAAACGCCGAGTGCCTTACCTTGGCAAGATGGTTGGTGGGGACGTACTTGCTGGTAATGGTATCGAGAATAGTCAAGAGATTATCGTTGATAGACGGGATGAAATTCTTATAGCTAACAATATGACTAATGGCAGTAATAGTATAAATCAAGCATGGTTTATCGTCGAATTTCGATACGAGAAATTGCACCAACACATGAATGTCTTGCTTAGAGAGTTTTGCAGGGTCCAACACTTCAAGAGTTTGCGTAAGACATTGAAGTCCGTAGGTTCTAGAAGAGTCATCGCTAGACGTAAGATTAGGGCCTAAAAATTGAATGAATTGAAGGAGTGACACCGAATCAGAGGTTATTTGATTTGCAAGAGATTGAGCATGACGTGCTGCAGTGGGGGAGTCGGACGCCGAAACAGCGGCAACGTACTGGTCAATGGTGGTGTCCATGGAAGTTGATGAAGGTTTGTGAAAATTAGTGGTGGAAAAGAGATGAAAATGGAAGAGATGGTTGGAGTCGCGCTACCGCGGGGCGACGACACCAAGGCTTGCGTCGAACGGACCCAGTGTGCGGGACGCATGGGCGGAAGCGCGTGGAGGGATTGCACCGGGTGCGAGAGAACTGGTGTAATCGGCTGTAAATACAGAAGGAACAGAAAGGAGAAAGGGAAGTAACAGCTTTAAAATCCTTGAACAGGAGTCTGACGATGTGTCTGGATTCTGATGATGACTCTCGAGCCTTTGGTGTCTAGAAATGGCTGAAGCGTTAGAGACTGGTGAAATTGTCTGGATCGGGATCGACATCTAGCTTAGATAATGTGCCTACAGAAGGCTATTGCGTAGAGGCCAAATTTTCGGAAGCCAGTTTGAGGAGTTGGTGGTTTGGGAGGCTCTGGTCACGTACCTCTTCTACTGTCCTGGATCTGGCATTGCTACCTTATGTGTCTACGTCTTCTCTGCAGTTGGACGCTCGGAGGTTGGCTGCAAATTGGGTGAGCAACCTGTACGAATCAAACCTGCCTCTTTCGTCTGCTACTTTGAGATGATTGTTGTGAAGAGAGAAAGAGAGAAAGCAGGGAGTAGATTAGTTGAAAATGTATTAGGACAGTCTGTTGGTGATTTTGAATGGGATAGTAAACTCAGACGCATGGAAGTGTAGCAGCATGTAAGTCTTATCAAAGAAAGAATCAGTACAGACGAGAGGAGAGAAAGAAAGAGGAAAAGAGCCAGAAGAAGAGGGAAGATGGAAGTAGGAGGAAGAAATTAAAGTATAGAGACAACAAAGATCAAGAAGACACTGCTAGAACAGAGCTGCAGGAGAGTGCAGTAGGAAGCTGCAAGAGAATGCAGAGAAGAACAGAGAAGACGGAAATGTCAGGCTCAAAATTTACCACACCATCTTCGCCAAACCTCCACTAAACCTCCAGCAGACCTCCATTAAATCCCCCCCTAAACCTTCGCTAAGCTCCCGTCTCGCCATTCGTCAAATTTTGAACCTGGGTCCCAGACTTTGTCCGACTTTCTTGACGGTCAATAAAGACCCATGCACCACGAAATCTAATCATTATAAAACGGTAAAACGAATCGATTCTACACGGTACTATTCCATACGGTTCGATCCCCCCAAACAAAATACCCTTCTGCTGCTCCTTTTCTCCTGGTGTGCCTAAAAGCGTGTAAATTTGGTTGTTCCTGACATCTTTAACTCTTGTTAATATTGCCTATTTTGGCGAATGCGATTTGAACAAATATTCTTACTACAGGCATCATGATTGAAATTCCTGACCTTTCACAGATCCCGTATTCGCCACGGGATCACGAAGGTAGTGGATTCACATTCAATGAGTCGGATCCTGTTGATGTATCTGACAAATTTTCCCATCAAAATACCCCATCAGTTGACCTTCGCCTGGACGAAGAACTATATACTAATACCAGTGCATTTATGATCGGTCCTGGACTACGTCTGAACGATAAAAATCCATCGTCTACATCGCTTCAAATGCCGGGCGCCGGTGGGAATGCAGCGGCCGATTCCAGCGTCCTGCTTGCACTTCTGGATGAAATTGGACCTCAGGTTATTGAATACGATACTGCTCATCCAGTAGCAATGAGTCGAGTTAATGGCGTACTTCTTCAAGATCCACCAACTGGAAATCATCTTCAAACTCGTAGTATCGACTTACAAACGGATATGGCTCGATTCCAGCTTCTGGATCCACCAATTATGAAGGAACCAGTCAGTGGAACATCTACTAGTTTTGGAGAGTTACTGCCTCTTGATTTTAAGTCAAAATTTACTTCACCAATTGCCAGAATCCCACCTCGTGATCACGTCGAGCCATCACCTCAACTTCCTCCTCCTCTTTCGGCGGTATCACCTCAGCATCTAAGATTTTCTTCTGGTGAAGAATTTGCAGCTGTACGTCGAGATCTTGCAACTGATCAAAAGAGTCCGGCTGAATATACCCTTCATATTATTTTCACACAATTTGTTCGTCATGCCGAACGGAAACTTAACCTTTGCATCGATTGTCCTCTTCAGGAAGAACCTCCGATTATTGATTTACTCGCTGAAGGAGTTGATCCACAATTCGATAAAATAGTGGCTTCTTTAGGGTACATTGCTCGTCGTAAACCTAAACCTGTTATTGATAGTGTAATGTTTTGGCGTAAAAATAAGAGTGAAATTGCATCCATGGCCGCCGCCGAAGTAGAAAGAACTCTAGCAACTGCTAAATCTGACTTAGCTAGAGTTTCTTTAGAGATTAATCCTGCTAATCCTGCAATTGCCAAATCTAATTCGGGTCAGGGTCAGACTCAAGGTCGTGGCAAACGTAGTCTTAGTCTTATGAGAACCAAGAGTTTTTCCAAAATGACCCATCGTCGTAATCAGTCGGCTGCTGCTGCTGTTCATCATCCACTCCCTGTATCTCGATCACCAAGCTTTGAGCAACCACGAACGCTGCAAGAAGGTAGTTTTGCCCAACAAAAATCTTTTTTTGATGATAAAATCTTGAAGGCTCGTGAAACCGCCATCCAGGCCGATCGGAAATCGCTTGCTTCCATCTATATTCTATGTAGAGTGCTCATTGAAGTGGTGAAGCAAACTTCTTATGATACTATGGGTCCTGACTTGGGTGATAAGCTTGAAGATATCGTCTACACGCAGATGAAGACCACAGACCCTATAACCACCAGCGAATCGCTCGTACGGTCTTCTAATTGGAACCTCTTCGCTGAATTATTGGGACATATGTCAAAGCAACGGTTTCTTAATGTCAGTGATCGATTTATCGCTGATTTAGAGAAGATTCCGGTAAATGTTAAACAAGAAGATGAACCAAGCTTGCACCTACTTATACACGGAATGAGATACCTCAATTTGACCAATTATCCGCTTGAGACATTTGAAGAAAGTGCAGACTTTCTCTTATCGCTCGCTAAGTTCTTTGAAAAATCACAGAATGAGTCGATTATCTTTGCTTACTGCGAGGTTTTAAGCAACTTGGTTCTTCCATTAGCAAACATTCTTACGGCTGAAACAAACCACCCAACTTGGGTCGAGGCAGTAGAGAAAATATATGCTAAAACCTACAAGATCTGGTCCCAGTATATGCGGTACGATGGTGTAGTTTCCTCGGGACTGACTCTCAACTTACCATCGGCATCAGCGTCTTCTGTTACTCTTTCAACGGCTGTGTATAACCCCAACAATGGCTGGGCGTATTCAACAAGTCTTCTTACGCTGATGCTCCTGGTTTCACGTAAAGAACTCTTTTCAAAAGCGTGGTTTGAAATCATCGAGTTGAATTCGTTCAAGCTTCGAGCCAAACCTGAAATTGACGATAGAATCACCTACATTATCTGTGTGGCTCGGTTGGTATGGGTTTACATCTATAGATTGCCCGATACGTTGAATAATACCATCAAGAAACTTCAAAGTCTTTTCGATATCATATTCTTCTCGGCCAGCACTAGCAATAAGAAAAACCAGTGGTTGACACTGGACGTTTATCTTATCAACGGGCTCGTGGAGCTTATAAGAATCGTTGGGTATCAACATTTAAACTATGTTTTGGACAATGTGATTCTCCAGCTTCTTAAACAGAGTTTCAATGGCATAAACCTTGAAAATTCATCACCAGAACGATTGATATTAATCATCAAGAGTTACCTCACAATCCTCAAGGACTACGAGCTCGGTAATAAACCAGCATTCCCTACAGACGACGTATTTAACGAACGATTACTTGATGCTATGGACACCAAGAAATTCCGAACCAAGAAACTGACAGAAACCAAACGTAAAGCCAGATTAAATGAGTTTATGTTTATTGCCAAAAACTCCACCAACCAAGCCACTCACGAGGAAATCTGCCGTAGTTTTGCCACCCTTCTTAAGCTCCTTGATGGACAATGTGGATCTGACGTTTGGTCTCTCGATAATAGCAATGCTTCTACGCCAGTTAATTCAACATTTTCCAAATCTCAACTGGCATTTCTGGCATTCCATTTTGGAATTGACTTCTCGTACCAAACCTCAAAAGATTTACAAGTTGAACTCTTTGCTACGCTTTTAGAGGCGCTCCCATGGACAATTGTGCCTATGCTGGGAGAATTTAGTGGGAATTCAAGTGCTGGAATTCAGTTTAAGAATGTGGTGGAAATTTTAACCAGAAATGCCGTCCACAGTAACTTCCGTGTAGCCAAAGCAGCTCTTGATTCTTTACGCAAGCTTGCGTGTCGGAAGAACCCAACCAGTTTAATCACGGTGTTTGCTAAGATTGCATTCAGATTCAGCGATAAACCAAGTCCTACGTACGATTCCGATTACTTGAATCTGGTAGAATTTAATAAGCTTCTTAATATCTACGTTGATCTTCTTCGGTGCTGGTTACGGCAATTTAACGATTTAATCGATGCCAAAAATGATGATGCTGCCAATCCACTTGCGCAGGACGACGAGCTCATGAATAAAGATGTGCTTAATGATTTATACCAGATTAATCACAAGAACGATGATCTTAGTAATAACAATTGGCCAAGTCTGGGGTTGAAACCCAGCGATGAGCTTGAATGGAAATCAATCATCACCGTGATCGAAGAAGTTGAAGGAAATGGGCTCTTTTTTCTCTGTTCTCAGGATGCAAAGTCTCGTCATTACGGTGTAGCGATTCTCGACTTGGTGGACCAGTTTGACCAGGCCATCTACGTGATAACCGACCATCTGACGACCCTCACTCCAGAAAGACCTCAGGAAGACGCCAAAGGCCACTCCAGAAGCTCGTCAAAGTTTGCAGCCGACGTGGGGACTCGACTTATCCACATCTTGGAGGATGGTGACTTTTTAGAACTCATAAAACCGTTCCGGAAAGATCTAAGTGTACCAGAACGAACAAGATTATCTAAATTGAAAAATAAGAAACACATTCTCGTA
Source organism: Metschnikowia sp. yHQL527 (assembly GCA_030578455.1). Classification (NCBI taxonomy): domain Eukaryota; kingdom Fungi; phylum Ascomycota; class Pichiomycetes; order Serinales; family Metschnikowiaceae; genus Metschnikowia; species Metschnikowia sp. yHQL527. The sequence continues at coordinate 478,878 of JAJMRR010000005.1, read as the reverse complement.
AGGTTGGCAGAGAGTGACTACGGAATTGACTCAACCCTTTGGTTTAGGATTTACCCCAAGCTTCTTGATATCTTCTTTGAGAAATGCCCCATGCCCGTGGCCATGTGCCGGTCGATTGTGTGTGTTCGTATGGTGCAAATGCACGAGTTGGTATTTGAGTTTAGTGACAGCTACAAGAACTACACCACGTCACTTTTCGCTCGTTCCAATACCAACGTGGCCCCGGAGGTGTTGGTGAACCAATGGAAACTCTACTTGGTATATGCATGCTGCTCATTGACATCTACTAATGAACAGAAGATAAGTTTCCCCAACCAACCTACTCACGGACGTAAACGGTCATTACAGATCTTCATTCAGCATCAAAAGATCACGTCGGCCAAATCGGTGTTCCGTATGGTTCTCCCACTTCTAAAGCTGCAACAGCCCATGGTTCGAGACGCTGTAATCACTGGTCTCTCATGTATCAACATCAACATCTTTAAAACGCTCTTGGAGAACCTCCCGGCGCTGGTGACGGACTGGGACTTGAATAATACAAAACGAGATGCTGCGGAAGATAGACTTCGTATTGAAGCGGTTCATATCTTGAGTAACGTCACCGACAGGTTCAAGTCTCGTGTTGAAGTTTACGGAGACGATTGGATGATTGCCAATCTCGTGTCCATCATTAAAAATGTGAAATCATTCCTTTCAGTTCCAGCTGTGCAGACCAACGTTGATTTCCAACGTCTTCGTCGATACTTCTGTGGATTCTTAAAGAATGTGTTCATTGGGCTTCAGGATAAATCAAACCTCAATAAATGGCTCCCATTTGAAGCTCGTATTGGGTGTTTTAACTTCCTCAAGGAATGGTGTGGTTACGGTGACGCCAGCGACATCACTAGTGACCGGTACGCTGCCATGGTAGCTAAAGTTGGACATAAGAAGGAAGCCGCCGGGGTCATAGCCATTCTTGAGATTGAACGGTCGGCTCTCCAGCACGCAGCATTGAGTTGTATGGCTGTTCTTTGCCTGGGACCCATAAAGCAGGAGATTGGAGTTCCTGGCAACACGGCGGTGATGCTGTTTGACATCCCGTCGCTCATGGCTTGGATCCACCACCTTTTGACGGCCGAAAACGAAGTGGCTCAGGAAGTTGGGAAACTGGCACTTAATCACATTCTTGTGCTTAATATCAATACACCAGAAGTTTATCAGCATGTGTTACAACAATGTTATACGTCTCACAAATCAACTAGAGTGACAGAATTGTACTTGACTACATTTGTAGATGTTTTCATGGAGAATTGCAGTGCTGAAACACTTCCGTACGATGTATTCTGCGTTTCAGCCATCTTGGTCGGATGTGACAACTACCAAGTTCGATTCTGTGCTATGAAACTCTTAAAATTCATTGAACTAAAGTATCTCCATGCTCTGGTCAGTAATCGGTTCATTGAAAGTGTATGTACGCCTACAAAGATGGTGTATAAGAAGGCATTATTTGATATTTCCGTGCAACTTGCAGGACTCCATCCGTCAGGTGCATTTACATGCATTAGTTACTTGACAATGTACTTCAGCGTGGTCGATCACGCTACAAGACGAGATATCCTTGCTTGTCTTCTTCCGTGGGTGCAAACGGTGGAGTTACAGTACAAGGATGGCGAAGAAGAGCTTGATGCTTCGGCGGTGATGGTGCTTAATAATCTCTTTGAGCTCACGGTCAAATTTAGTGCCACCATCTCCAATGAAGTGGAAGCTTTATGGGTAGCTCTTGGTAGCAACATCAATAACTTCGATAAGATCGTGGACTTCATCACCAACAACTGTCTTGAACGCAAGACGCCGTTGTTTGTAGAGTTCCTGCGTCAAATCATCGACTACTTAGCTTTCTCACAAACTGACCCATTCTACATTATCGATAAGTTCATTGCCAACCTCCAACCTAGGGCATTGGTGCCCCCACAACCACATCTTCTTAATACAGCGTTCAATAACCTTTCCATCAAGGAATTCCCGTATGTAGCCAACTTATGGCGTACCATTCCTTATAATGAGAAGGATGCAGCATTTTCACTCGGACAACTCTCCATGATCTTCTTGGTAGATTTGTTTACGGTGCAAAATGATCGAATGGTTGAAAACCTCCCGCTTCTTCTTCATGTATCGTTCTCTCTTCTTGATCATTACCTTGTGGTGGTTCAGGAACAAGCATGCTGTCTTCTCATTCATCTTATCCATGCGTTAGCTCCTGACGCCGCCAAAACTCCTGAAACTGTCGATATGTTGCGTAATAAGGATCATTATAAGTACTTATGGGTATATGATGATCTTAATAATGATAAGAAAGGTGCTAGAACTCCTAGAAATATGGATTTACTTGCTAGAAATACCCTTGAGATCTTCTCTCCAAGCGTACCTTCTCTTCAAGTTGAATGGAGTCGAGTCTCACTAAATTGGGCCACCACTTGTGCTGTAAGACACATTGCTTGTCGGTCATTTCAATTATTCCGTCTGTTGCTATCATTTTTAGATCAGGGAATGCTTAAGGATATGTTACATCGACTTTCTAACACCATCTCTGATGAAAGTGCCGATATCCAGGGATTTGCCATGCAAATTCTTATGACTGTCAACGCCATTACGGCCGAACTTGATTCAGAGAAACTTATTGACTTCCCGCAACTCTTTTGGCTGGGTGTAGCTTGTTTGAGTACGGTTCACGAACAAGAATTTATTGAAGTTCTTCTGGCCATGAATAAATTTGTATCGAAAATTGACTTGGACTCTCCAGATACCGTTTCGTGTTTGATATCTACGTTTCCCCCCAAATGGGAAGGTAAATTTGAAGGATTACAGCATGTGGTGATGGTGGGGTTACGTTCAGCTACGGCATATGAGCCATCGATGAAATTCCTCGATAAGATGAATAAACTCAAGGACTCCGAAGCCATTGGAATGGGTGACCTGAGACTCTTGACTACGGTGTTGGCCAATATGCCTCGATTCCTCTATGCTCTTGATCAGAAGTCTATCAGTAAGGAGGTAGAAGAAGCTGCGGTGGTGATGAGTGAAATGGCTAATTCTCATGGTAAACCTGCCCTTGCTCGGATTCTTGTGTCTCTTGCAAAGAACCGATTCAGGTCTAAGAAAGATTTCTTGGTGCAAACCATTGCAACCATCAAGAACGGGTTCTTCCCGGATTATGAAGCTCAAACTCTTGTACTTTTACTTGGATTCTTGACTAATAAACTACCATGGGTAAAATTAGAGACAATGAGTCTTCTTAAACATTTCTTTTCACTAGTTGACCTTCAAAGAGACGAGTTTGTTGGTGTAGGTGCAGATTTGATCTCGCCGCTTCTTCGTCTTCTTCTCACCGATTACGCCGAACCAGCACTTGAGGTGTTGGATGAAGCAGTAATGATCTCGGGATCCCAGCTCGATAAAGACGTGTTACGTATGAGTTTGGGAAATGCTAAAATGAAGAAAGAGTATGAGAAGACAAGAACTCTCTTTGGAATCCCTGATGATTCAGGTTGGGCTATACCCATGCCTGCAATGACGGCTGCAACTACTAGACACAATGTGCATCTGGTATTCTCTACGTGTGCTGTTGCTACGGCTCTTGACTCGACCCAGGGTCAGAATAAAGACGAAGAGATTCAATTCCATATGGACGATTACTATGGACCAACCGATCAAACCGATAGCGTTTCATTGACGGTGGATGAACCAGCATCTTTAAGTAATATGTGGGCGGCCCTTGATGATTTTGATTCTTTCTTTACTAAAGAATCAGCACCACCTCCATTACTCAATGCTAGAGTTCGTGATCTTTCACATTTCCATCTCCATAGTGCATCTATCGATACCAAATACTCTGCGTCTTCAGGTGATGCAATTGCACCTATGGATTCGGCACCGGTGGTTTACGATAAGAATGCATCTTATATTTTGGATCAAAGTCTTGCAAGAACACAATCTAATACTTCATTTAAAAGTAGTTTGGCTGATCCAATAGCTAATTCTCGGTATGGATTTCCTGCTAATAATGCACCAAAACGATCATATGTTCCATTCCGAAATAGTAGAGGTAACTTCAAGAAGAATGATAGCTTTACTACCCCGGTAATGCAATTAACATCAACATTTGAAGATAAACCAATGGAAAGAACAGGAACCTTTGAAAGTTCACCGGGAAGCAGTCAGGATGCATTGGTTTCTACACCTCTGGATACCAGTCTTAGATTTGAGAATATTTTAAGTAATAAGAAGAAACTGAAGAAGAATGTGTCGCCAAATATGAGCGGACAATTTTGGAGTCCTAAAGCACCGGCAGCAAGTCCGTCAAATACCATTGGAACTCCTAAGATTGTAAAGAAGCGAGTTTCACAGAAGTTCCGCCAGGGCAAGGTAGAGTGAAGAAGCTGAAGAAGATATAGTATATGAAGTACAAATAGTAAGTATGGAGTATAAATACGAAGATAATAAGATATGAAATAAGCAGTACATGTAGGTATAGAGAATGGAAGTAAATGCAAAGCCATGCACATTAACTGTGTAGAAGCTTTCATGCATGAGTCGGTGCATAGAAGGTGTAGATGGTTTAGAGTTTAGAGGTTGCAGACAGTAGAAGGTGCAGATCTATGCATGGTATGCATAGAACATTGAATTAACTCGTCGACATATCCCAATTCAAGTGTGGTTCCTGCGTTTCAGGTGTTGATGGGTTATCGTCTTGTGACAGCTTCAGTCTACTCAATCGACTTCTGGATATTTGCTGGGTCTGGGTCAACCTACAGCTTCAGAGCTCAGCCAACGTCTTCACGACACTCTCACCTCCTCTCTCACCTCTTAAGCAAGTCTGTACCGTCAAAATCTGTTGTTCTCTGTTTTATTCTTTGCTCTGTTCTGTTCTCTGTTCTTACTACACTTTTTTCGTGATCCAGTACTCACTTTTCACTTTTAACTTTTCACGATAATTTTTTCAGTGAAAAGTTTTACTTAACATGCCACCAAAGAAGAAAGTACCACAAATTCTGGACAAGAATAAAGCCAAAGAAAGAGCCAAAAATACCGATGATAAAACATTTGGATTGAAAAATAAGAATAAATCTAAAAAAGTTCAACAACAAATTAGTCAAATTAAAGCTGGTAGCGATGCCATTGCTAAAAAGAAAGAAGCAGAACAGAAAAAGAGAGCTGAAGAAAAGAAAGCAGCTGAAGAAGCTAAACGAGAAGCTGCAGCATTATTTGGAATTCAACAACAAAAAGTACCATTTGGAGTTGATCCCAAATCAATTTTATGTGAATTTTTCAAGAAAGGACTCTGTACAAAAGGACCAAAATGTAAATTCTCTCATGATATTAATGTTGGACGTAGAGATGCAAAGAAAGATCTTTATGTTGATGCTAGAACTGAAAAGGAAATGGATACTATGGATAATTGGGATGAAGAAAAATTAAGAAAAGTTATTATGTCAAAACATGGTAATCCAAAGACAACTACTGATAAAGTTTGTAAATATTTTATTGAAGCGGTTGAAAATGGGAAATATGGTTGGTTTTGGACTTGTCCAAATGGAGGAGTTGATTGTATGTATAAACATTCATTACCTCCAGGATTTGTTTTAAAGACTAAAGAACAAAAGAGATTAGAAAGACTTGCATCTGAATCAGCACCAAAAATTACTTTAGAAGATTTCCTTGAATTAGAAAGATCAAAATTAGATAAATCTAAATTTACTCCAATCACAGCTGAAACATTTATTCAATGGAAGAATAAAGTTGAACAAAAGAAGGCGAAGGATAAATTAAAGGAAGCTGGTGGTAGAAGAATTCTTACTGGTAAGCAAATTATATTAGAGAAATTTGCTGATAAATTTTACACTGAAGAAGATGAAGGACAAGCTTGGGACTTATCTGAATTTAGAACTACAGTGGAGGAAGAGAATGATATTAAAGATTATGGAAATGAAGAGAATGACATAGTGATAGACACAGATATAGGAGAGGGAGAGGAGAGTAAAGAGAAAGAGAATGGAGAGAGCCAGGTGACTGAAGAAAGTAAGGAGACTGGAGAGAAAGAGAAAGAGAACGGAGAGGTGAATGGTGACAAGAAGGAGAACATTCCATCGGCATAGGTGACGAGAATGACATAGTTTTGAGTATTAACTACATTTAATCATGATATGTAGAGGAAGAAGAACGAAGGATAAGAATCGGACACTTAGGCATGCATTTGCATGCACATTCATACGTAGTTTGTATTGCAGTAATTTGTAGACTTCATGCACATGTATGCAAATTATCTGCAACTACATTATATAAAAGTGCATTACTTCCATTAATACATAACTACATTACATCAAATCAGCTTCATCATGCTTAACATGATGCAGTACCGTATCAACAGCACGTTTAAAGAACTCTTCATCTGCATCTTTGAAAAATTGTAGTTCAGTTTCGGTATTCTTCAACATTTCCATTGCTTGTGCAACTCTTGCAAGCCATTGAGCACCTTTTTTATCCATCAGTTCAATCTCCCAGTAATTATTCACGTTATAAACATGATGAAGACACTCATAAACATCAAATTCTTCATCTAGTGGAATATACGCTTTAGCTGAGTTCAGATTCGCTGAAGGAGTTGGCAGAAGGTCCAGAGACCGGACCGGAAGTGGTGGTGGGAAATCAAGAGATGTTGAGGTTCGTGCTGGAAGAGGTGGTGGAGGTTTATCAGCAAGATCCTGATCTGTAGACGATCTTTTATTTCCTTTAAGAGCAGCAGGCTTTTTGGGGACCATAGGAGGTAATTTTGCCAGTCGAGACACAGAAGCTGACTCCGTCAAGTCAATAAGATCGGGTATAGGAGCAGAGCCAGACCCGGATGAATTTTCACTGACATTTTCACTTGATTTAGGCTCATTTCTTCGTTTGCTTTCTCCAACTTTGATGATTCTAGAAACTTCACTAAGAATTCGATGATCATCAACGTCAGACATCGAGTCTTCCACATAACGAATATAAATGGCTATCACAGTTGTAGGATTGGTTCGTGCAAGGTCGACGTAAGCTTCTAAATCTTTTTCTCCCGAATCTCCTACACAAACAAATCTCTTTGAAGGAAAGTCTCTTACAATCTTGGCAAGTGACCGTCGCTTTCGTGACGACAGCGGCTCCATGAGTGATGCCATGATGTTCCCAGTGTACTGTTTCAAGTGAACAGAACCGGGAGGAATACCAGCGGAAATAAAGTATTGGTGTAAGATATCAAATAGTTGCCACGGCAGATTCAGAACATAGTGAAAAGAAACCGGCCCTTTTTGAACAATTTGTCGGTACCACTGCACCATGACGGGGATTGTCCAAGAACTTACGTCTCCAAGGAGTAATCTGGCCATAAGTTCACGTTTATCGCCAATTACACCTGTGAGTTTAATCGTATCGTCGATATCTGAAATAACACCTAATCCAGTCACCGGTACAAACATTACGTCCTGGTCGGCATGGACAGATGGCATTTGGTCAGAAACAACATGAACCGATTTGGGAACGTACGTCACGTCAACATCGATGTCGAAGTGGCCGTAGGCATCTGTAGAAACAGAAGTTGATGAGGTAGGAGTATCTTGAGAATTTGAATCAACCGTGACAGTCAAAGGAGCCCCAGCGATTGAACGAGCGATAAAAGCATGAAGACGGGCTCGAAGTGGGTCCAGACGATCGAGAGATTCAACAGAAGCTACCAGACCAGCGTCATCGTTATGTAGGACTTCCGAAATAGCAGCATCTGTAGTCAGATCAGCGGTTTCGCCATATCGAACAATTTGACGGGCCACCGAAAGGATAAGCCGATTTTTTCGAGTCATTTGACCAGGACAGGCAAGCCAGCCCTTGACGTTGACCCGATAGAATCCGTTGGAGGAGGCGGAGGAGGAAGAAGTGGAGGATTTGGAGGAGGATTTTGGAGGAGGAGCAAATGCAGAAGAAGGGGTAGATGCAGAAGAAGGAGCAGAGAGGGGAGCCGATGCAGACGCCGATGCAGACGCAGGGGCAGACATTGACGCAGGTGCAGAAGCAATTCTTTCATTCAGTAGACCCTCAACTTTCGTGGTATAAGATGGAAAAAGTGTTATTGTAGAATCTGTAGGGATTGGAATTCTTCCATTTTCATCGACTTCAGCAAACGCTCTACTTGAGACAGCTGAAGCTATTGAACTTACAGAAGTTGTTAATCGAGGCATGTAAGTATCTCTTGTTGAACGAGCTAAACCTGCCCAACGCAGACGACGTGATGGAGGGTCACTCATGGCATAGCGAGTTCTTCTTGGTTTCAAAGATTTATAATCACGATACCAATCGTTAAGAAAACGGAGTTTAGAAAATGAAGAGCGAGTTGGTCGACGAAACAACCTGTTCACCACAAATCGGGATATCCTGAACTTTGAAATTGTGAAGTGTAGTGAGCTGAATTATCGCGATGCTGCAAAAAGTAGTCATGACGCAACAAATGGGGGTATAAAAGTAGGAAAATTTGGCAGAAATTTATGCAGAAAGTTATGTAGAAAGTCATGCAGTATCCTGTCATTGCAGTAGAAGCAAGTTAGACGTTATTGATTGCATGTGTCAAAGCTTGACGCAGAAGCTTTTACGATGTGTGATAGAGTAGATCACGATATCCTAATCTAAACAGATTCAAGACTGTGGAGTTGGTTGAAACTCAGTCGAAACTCAGTTGAGACTCAGATTTGGTATGTCTGAAGTATATAAATTGCTGTGGAGTGTAAGAGGATGGTTACCTACAATTTCAAGGTCAAGTATCATGCATGATTTGCATAATCTAATAAGATTATTCCATGCAGATTTATTACACTTCCATTACATATTACTGCGTAACACCTGCGTGTCATCTGCGTGTTCTGCATTTTCATAAATATTTAATAACTTATCCTATTCTCTACGTCATTATTCCATATTTAGGGATTGGTACTTCTGTACTTCCTGCTTTGTGATTGCCTGTTCCTACGTATATACTTCGCGAAAAATAGGAGCTTTCTCCCCATGTCTCTTACTGAACTATCTATAGGAAACGAGCTTAAGGACTCATTTAAACCTACTTCTAAGTGGGTAAATAACGGTATCAATTGGCTTTCGGATATCGAAGAGTTTTACCGAGAAAGAGCCAGTATCGAGAAAGAATATGCTACTAAATTAAAAGACTTAACTAAACGTCATTTCGATCGTAAAGCCAAATCATCATCTCATCTTTCAGTTGGTGATGAACCACAAATTACTCCAGGATCTCTAGAAAGTGCCTCGGTAGTGATGTGGACTGAAGTTCTTACTCAAACCGAGTCAATTGCTCAAGAAAGAGTGGCTTTTTCAAATGATCTAAGTAGTAAAATTAGTGATAACGTTGTTTCACTTAAGGCAAAATCTCAAAGAGTTGCTAAACATATCGAGACTATTAACGAATCACTTGTTGAAGAGAAAACTGCAGTATTTGATGGAGTTTCAAAGGCTAAAAAACATTATGATTCAATGTGTCTGTCGACAGAATCAGCTCGTCAGAAACAAGAGAAATCTCCTTCTGAAAAGAACTCCCGGAAACTTCGTGAAAAGGAGATTGCAATGAATGTAGCAAAGAATGAATACTTGATTGCAATTTCAATTGCAAATAGACTCACTGATAAACATTATTTCCAAGATATTCCAGAATTACTTGATTATCTACAAGAACTTAATGAACTGAGAGTTACTCTCGTTAATAAGCTATTGAAAAATGCCCTGATTGTAGAGAGAAATGCTAATGATAGGGTTAAAGAAAGACTACATTCGATTGATTCTACAATTGATCAAAATAATCCAAAATTGGATACTGCCATGTTTGTAAAACATAATTCAATAGATTGGCAAGCACCTGCTGATTTATACTTTGTTCCATGTGATATTTGGCATGATGATGAAGCTTTAGTGACAACAGAACCGGAATTGACAGAATTGAAAAGAAAACTACATTCTCTGACTTCAACAGTTGCAAAATCTCTGGACGCATGTTTAGCAGCTAAAGATAAATTAGAGGAATCAACAGTAAATAGAAAGAAAGATAAAGAACTGGGATTAACACTTAAATTTGACTCGTCTCTAGATCAATCATTAACTTTCCTTCAACGATTCATGAAGGAAGATACAAATCGAGTTAAAGCCGAAGTTGAGGTTGAAATTATTCAAAATTTTGCTGGAAGTAGAGATTTAAGTTACACTCCAGAAGCCCCTAAACGGTCAAAGTTTAGTTTCTTGGGAAAGAAGGATAAAAATCAAGATAAAAATGGTTCAAATGAAGGTGGTGATACTCAATCTTTACACACTGTAAAATCATCAGCTAGTGGTAAATCTACGCCAGGAATCTTCTCATTACGTCGTCGTGGAACGGCCGCTAGTGGTGCCAGTACTTCAAGTGGTGCAGGAGTTGCACGAGCCAAAGCAATTTACGCTTACGATGCCTCTGGAGATGATGAAGTTTCACTTGGTGTTGGAGATCCTATAGAAGTGATTGAGTTCGATGATGGATCCGGATGGACCCTGGTTCGAAACGCTTCGGGAGAAGAAGGATTGGTTCCAACAGCTTACATTGAAATTTCAGCTCTGACAGGTCAGGATAAGAAAAAGGGTCCTTCTGTTGCACCCAAAAGAGGTGCTAGAAGAGTTCAATATGTAGAAGCGCTCTATGACTATGTAGCAGATGGAGATGATGAAATAAGTATATCTGCTGGTGATAGAATTGTGTTGATTCAAGACGATACCGATGGTAGCGGATGGACAGAGGGAGAAGTCAAAGGAGAAAGAGGATTGTTTCCAACTCTGTACGTGAAGAAGGTGTAGATAGACACAGAATTTACGATAAGCTAGGAGATGTAGAAACATTGTAGAAATGAATATAGGCCGGAGCCTTAAGTTAAAAGGTTTGGAGACGGAATCCATGGAGTTGTGAAGCTTAGAACTACAAGTCCTTGTACAGCCTGCGTTGAAGCCACAGCTTCAGGCTTTTTTGGCCTTTATCTTGAAGTTGGCTTCAACCATCACCCTTCTCCTCGTCACTTCTTCTACATTTACATTCACTTATAGATATCTTTTATTTGATAACCAAATATGTATATACAAATTATTTCTAATTTATATGAAGATTATTATTACTTTACTAAAACACACTCCCTGAACATTTAGTAAACATCGCTTGGAATTTCAAAGACAACTTGTTTACCAGTTAATTTAGTGTATAATTGTTGGAAAGAGTCTAATTTGTAATCAACAGCAGTAGAATCTTTGTTGTCTAATAAAACTTTTTGAATTCTGCTACCACCAACTAAGTATCTAACTCTCTTACCAATGATTTCAGTTGGGAAGACTAAATCTTCTAAGATCTTATCATGAACAGAAGTTAAAGTTCTGGATCTTGGTCTCTTTTGTTGTTTTTGACTTGAACCTCTAGATTGTTTTGGTAAGATTCTTCTTTCAGCTAAGAAAACAACATGACGGTCTGGGAATTTCTTTTCTAATTCTCTGGTCAATCTGGTTTGAACTCTTCTGTAAGCTGGTAATGATGGAACTGGGACGAAAATGGCTAAAGCTTTTTTACCACCGCTAACATCAATTTCTTTAATAGATTTGAATTGTAATGGTCTTAATTCAGATTTTAAATCGGTTTGAGCTTCCAAGTCAACGAAAGCTTGGGCAACTTGTAATTCTAATTCTGATGGTTTTTCAGACAAAATCTTAGTAGCAGCAGACATGGTTGTACTGTTGTATATTACCTTTAACTATATGTGAAAAGTCTTTAACTTATTTTTCTCACTGTGAAAAAAAATCCTGGCAACCTGTCCTGCAGACGGATGCGAAAGATTGATGAGACTTTTTAAAAAAATAGTGCGACTCGTACACGTGACCGAGTGACGGTGTTTTTTTGCGTCGCACAATAAACCTGGCTCACATCACGTGAAATAACTCACCCGGGATCGTTTCCTAATTTGGAGTCACTGCCACACGTGACCTTTCGTATTACTTATACGTAGTCCTAGTGAAGGAAGGCTTTTAATGCTTAAGGCTGGGGCAAGTTTTTTACAAACCATAAAATTTACTAGGAACTACGGCAAGATGAGCTTAGTTGAAAAAGCAAAGAAGATCGCTGCTTATCAAGCAGTCGATGAAAATTTCCCTGCAAATGCAAAAGTAGTTGGAATTGGTTCTGGTTCTACCGTGGTTTATGTAGCAGAAAGAATTGGACAATTACCTAATAAAACTAACTTTATTTGTATTCCTACTGGATTCCAGTCCAAACAACTTATTATAGACAATGGACTTACTCTTGGAGCAATCGAACAATATTCGAATCTTGATATTGCTTTTGATGGAGCTGACGAAGTTGATACTGAACTTAATTTAATTAAAGGAGGTGGAGCTTGTTTATTTCAAGAAAAATTAGTGGCAATTGCTGCTAAAAAGTTTGTTATTGTAGCTGACTACAGAAAGAAATCACCTTCCAAATTAGGAATTCAATGGACTAAAGGAGTACCTATTGAAATTGTACCAAATTCTTACGCTAAAGTAATAGATGATTTAAAGAAACTTGGAGCTAAGAACGTTAATTTGAGACAAGGCGGTGCATCAAAGGCAGGACCTGTTGTCACTGACAATAACAACTTCTTAATCGACGCCGATTTCGGGGAAATTGAAGATCCTGTAAAACTTCATCAGCAGATCAAATTATTGGTAGGAGTCGTAGAAACTGGATTGTTTACCAATATCGCAAGCAAGGTTTACTTTGGAGAAGAAAACGGAGAAGTAAGCACCTTGGTGTAGACAGGAGCCAATACTTTCAATAGTAATGATATGAAGTAGTAATACATGGAGTTTATATAAAGTACGGTGTAGATTTGAGTCAAATCAATAACGTCAACTCTTCAGTAAGCAAGAACTGTAGGCGAACGTACTAGAGTTTGTAGATTGCTCTATCGAAGCCCTCTTGAAACCCTTCTTACCCTACTTTCTTTTATTTGGTATACATTAAATACATAGGTATTATTAAAGATCGGTAGCTCGACCGGGCGAATTGAAATTATTTACTATGACTTGAAATCCAGTTAAGCGCTTCAACAAGACCAGTACCATCGATTGCAATGGTAGGTATAACAGACCAAGTATGTTCACCAGTTAAATCACTCAATTGAAATCTTTCAATCAATTCTTTTGGTTTAATTGCACCATCAACATCTTGTTTATTAGCTAACACAATTAATAAAGAATTAGCTAATTCTTTATCATTAATGACTCTTAATAATTCTTTCTTGGATTCATCTAAACGATTTATATCAGATGAATCAACTACATAGATCAATGCATTAGTACCAGTAAAATAATGTCTCCATAAAGGTCTAATTCTTTCTTGTCCACCACAATCCCAAACTGCAAATGAAACATTTTTATGTTTCACAGTTTCAACATTGAAACCAACTGTTGGTACAGTTTTAGAAGTTTTACCTAATTTTAACTTATATAAAATAGTTGTCTTCCCGGCATTGTCGAGACCCAACATCAATATTCTCATCTCCCGATTTTTAAATATTTTAGACTGAAAAATTAGTAATTGAATTTATAATTAATTAAAGCTTTACATACCACTAAGAGACCCATAATGAACGACTAAAGTTTGATAAAGAGAAGGTACTTAAAGAAAAACAGGACCTTTAAAAAAACAAAACTTAGTCCAAACAACGCCCTATTTTCAGACGACAAAATTCCTCGTATAATGCATATAATAAATATACCCTTCCTTGAGACGAGCACGATTTAAAACAATGACATAATACAATGGGACCTGGTAATTCGATCCAATTTACCTTTTAGGTTAAATTGATCTGGGATTGACAAGGGAGGAGTGGCATTTTACTAATCTGTAGAAGTTGGACTAACCTGTTTGTTAGTTAAAGTGTCTAGAGGTTATCCAGGGGTCTGGGTACCGATTCCCGATCGGGCACGGTGGTGGATGTTTTCAGTAGGAATGAGCCGTTGGCACACATTAGGCTTTTTTTCCGCCCCATCGGGCCTGACGCGTGCTGCAAACAGACGATAAAGAACATTAAAACTTCTGATAGCACTGGCACCAACCTGTGAAAGGTGGGCATTTGTAGGGTGGAACTAAGATGCTCTTGGAATACTTGAGATTTCAATTGTTTCTCTGAATTAAATATGTGCTACAGGCTACTACAAAAGATTTTAGATACGAGACATTAGACCATATTTAGACCATATTTAGACCATAGTACATCTTGACAATAGTATAGCACTAAAGACCAGTGTGCAATTTTCAATACCTAACACAGCACAGATCTTACAAACCATACATTCTATATACTGTCACTTATTTCTTCACCTTTTATATTTTGTTGGCCTTGACGTAGTTTGCTGATGCCAACACCATTTCTTCGAGAGTAATTGGAGTCCAGTCAAACTTCTCTCTGGCAAGAGCATTACTGGAAGGACGAGGAATATCGCTTCCTACCAGCTTGGTTGGGAACAACGTTGTTTCCAGCTCCGGCAATTGTTTCTTGAGTCGGTTGGCTATTTCCAAGTTACTGATGTTCTCTCCTGTGTGAAGAATGAAACGGTGTCCCTTCACCTTGTCAATAATCTTGAGCGATTGCACATGAAGTTTGGCCACGTCCCGAACATCAACGAAACTTTGGAACTTCTTAGGTAATCCGTCCTTGAAAGTTCCATCCAAATACTGTTGCACAGCCAAGAGAGAAGTAGATTGATTTATTTGTCCTGTCAATCCAGGTCCAAAGATAAATGATGGGAGCATGACGTTCAACGTTATAGGGGAACTTGCTTTCTTGTTGAAATCACTAGCAACAAGGTCCCAAGCTGCTCTTTCAGCTAGAACTTTCGACACAATGTACGGAACCAGCTCGGGACTTTCAATATTACTCCAAGTGCTTTCATCGTATGGTTTTTCTGGCGCTTTCGTATGGCCATAACCCACACATCCGAAACTGGATGTGAGTACGACGTGCTTCACTGTAGGAGATAATACTGCTGCCTTTAAAACCCTTAAAGTACCTTCTTTAGCAGGAATAATCAAATCATCTGCATTCTCTGGTATATATGATGGAAATGGCGAAGCAACATGCAAAACATAGTCGATGTCTTTCAATGCCACATCCCAATTATCATCCTTGGTCAAGTCAGCAGCGACTACATCCAATCCGTTGACAATTGAATCGTCCAAGCTGCTGTTCAGCTTGATAATTTCAAGTAAGGCAGGTTTTTTGGTTAAACTACGTACAGTCGTACGAACTTCATATCCAGCTTCAAGTGCTTTGATTACAGTCCATCCTCCGACAAATCCTGTTCCTCCAGTTACTAATACCTTCATTATAAGCAGAGTAGTAGTTACAATTAAAAACTCGATAACGGAATTCTTTCTTTTATAGGCTCCAAATTATCGCCACCAACTCCCCGCGGAGCTGTGTTGCCTATTCGGGAGTTTTTTTGCAGCATCTTTCCGCTCAACGGCTATAGTGCATTTCAGTACAAAAAAGATCTTGTGGCTGACAGACGAAATAACTGAATTGTTGCCCGGAAGCTTCCTGCTTCTCCGAAAAGTCGATTTTCTCGTATGGAAACTTACAGTCTTACAATTCTTCTTTTCGCTATATTATCGCTTTATTATCGCTTTATTCCTATGTCTATACTTAATTCTTCTTCTTCTTTTCCTTCTTCTTCTTCTTGTCAAGCTTCTTCATAGTCTCCACTCGGTCAATGATTCTCTCTAAAGATAATTTGACATCACCCTTGGAGAAATGCTGTAAGTTGTAGTATTTAGGTGCTAATTCTACCAACCAATCGGGCTTAATGGCTGTCACTGTACGGATATAGTTTTGTGAAGTTAACACAAATTCATTATAAATTACCCATTCGCTATCGGATGCAAGAACTGTAGATGGATGAATGAGAACTTCTTGATTGTCTTTAATGGTTAAGTATCCTTTAGATCCTGACTTTTTCTTTGCAACTTGCATGAAAAATCCGGCTGCTAATGCCTTCTTGATATTAGTCCAGTAAGATTTATCTTCTGGTTCAGTGTAATTAATTTCTAAATCATACCTTTCCATAATTCTTCGTAATTGACCTCTGACATTCTTGGCTGATGTTAAAGACCTGTAAGAAAGGAAATTATCACGACACCATTGATGAAGACCAATATCAAATGCCTCATCAGACATGAATGCATTAAAAACATTAACTAAAGTCAAGTGGTCACCATCAGAGTGTGAAAATGCTAGTTTGGCTTCATCTGCTCTTTTCCTGGCAGCTGCAGGCCTTACAAATACATTTGGAACAGAAAGAAGTGCAACAATTGTTAAAATTTCTTCAGCACATTTAAATGCTGGAGATCCAATTAACATAACTGCAAGCATTGGATCAAGAGGGAACTGAGAAGCAGTTCTACCTAAAGCTGTTAATTCACCCTCATCTGAAAGACATTGTAAATAATTAAGTTCTTCAAGAGCTCTCATCATGGTTTCTGGAGCTGGTGGATCCATAAAATCAAAATGGACTAAATCATCAACACCTAATTTTTTTAATTCTAAAACAGTAGAAGCCAAATTACTTCTCAAAATTTCAGGATATGATTGTTCAATAAGTTCTTTTTGGAATGCTTCTTCTGTATAAAGACGGAAACATTTACCTGGTCTAGTACGACCAGCACGACCAGCTCTTTGTTGAGCACTTGCTTTTGAAATTGGCGAAACAAGAAGTGATTCAACTCTGATTCTTGGATTATAAACCTTCTGTTTTGAAAATCCAGGATCAACAACATAAACGATCCCATCAATGGTCAAAGAGGTTTCAGCAATGTTAGTAGACACAATTACTTTACGACCTGGTCTACCATTTGGAGTCAATGGTGGAGGAGCTGGGTCGAAAATCTTTTGTTGTTGATGTGGAGGAAGTGAACCGTAAAGAGGATAAACCTTTACAGGCCCGGCATTTTGCTCTCTTACGAGTTCGTCACCTTCTAAACTTATTTTTCTACAAGCATCCTCAATTTCTTCTTCACCTGTGAGAAACAAGAGAATATCACCTTCATCTTCAGTAGCGTGAATTTGTAAAACAGTTCTAATAGCAGCATCGAGATAATCTCTTTGAAATTCAGGAGTATAGTAAATTTCAACCGGGTGAGTTCTACCAGGAACTGCAAGAAGAGGAGCATTATCGAAATATCTTTGAAACTTTTCAGCATCTAAAGTAGCAGACATAATGATAATTTTCAAATCTGGTCTTCTAACACTTACTTGTTTTAATAATCCCATTAAAATATCGGTAGCTAATGTTCTTTCGTGAGCTTCATCAAGAATAATACATGAGTATTTGCTCATTTCGTGATCTTCCATAGCTTCTCTTAAAAGCATACCATCTGTCATGTATTTAAGGATAGTTTTATTACTTGTTTTATTCTCAAATCTAATGCTGTAACCAACCTCTTCACCTAATTCAACATCCATTTCATCTGCCACTCTTTTAGCCACACTCATAGCAGCCACACGTCTTGGTTGAGTACAAGCTACCTGTTTACCAGTAAGATGAGGCATATCATCGTATAAAACGAATTGAGGAATTTGAGTTGTTTTACCAGAACCGGTTTCACCAACGAAAACCATGATTTGAGTTGATTGAAAGATTCTTAAGAATTCGTCTCTTTGAGCATGAACTGGTAAGTCTCTTCTGACACGAAGAATATCAATATATTTCTGAGAGAATATATTACCAGTGAATGGATTATTATTATTACTTTCAAGCTGACGAGCTTGTTCTGCAGTTGTCTGATGTCTTATGAGATTTGAAAATTCACCACCATCGTGAGACTCAAGATGTTTGGGAGTTTCATGGTGCGGGTGTTGTTGCAAGTGGGATTCTGCAGCCTCGGCGACCTGTTCGGCCATGGAGTCGAGCTTAGGCTTTTTGTGCTTGTGGTCAGACATGGTTAGTGAAGTTTTTGTGATGAGATGAGAAGATATAGTACGCAGACCCATGTACCAAATAGCACTTGAAAAATCAAAATGACGAGACCCGTGCACCAGATAGAATCACAGGATTGAGAGAGGTATTGGTGTACCGGCCTTTTATCCGAGGTTGCGGTGTGACAGTTGCACTTTCTCGGCAGAACGTGGCCGCAACAAGTCGGGTCAGCGGGTCGCAAGCACGGTGTGAAATCTCACTGAAATCCTCGGGATATTTCACGGGAAAATTGAGTAACAACCAGTCGCAGTAGATGCGAAGACCTTTCAAAAGTTATTTTATTACAACATGTAATGCATGTCATATTGGTGGTAAAGAATTCAGGTAAACTTCGATAAATACACATTACGCCGTCGATCTACACGTTATGTAAATGTAATCAAATTGCATTAGTGGGCAATTTAAACTTGCCTTGCCTTGCACATGCAGATATCTGCACACACGACTTTTCGCAAGCATTTTGCAAAGGCGGCTGCTGCCACGCCAGTCAAGTCCGAATCTGGCTGAATCCAATAAAAATACTGCAATTCTTTAAACTAATAATTTTCATATTAACCTTTTCTTGTGATTTATTATAAACATTGTACTCCTTCTCGAATAATTTCTTCGTGAAGGTTTCACCAATCGCTTAATTCTCGCCATGCTCAGTAAAAACGTTTACGAGCTTACCTCAATTGCAAATTCTGCTTATAAAGTTGTTAAAACTTCCGGCCGAATCGCTGCCGATGATGCCTATAAATTTTATGAATCATCATTCATTCTTGAACCAGTAAAATCTTTCGATGGTTCAGCTCAAATGTGGCATCAAGCCCGTTTACTGTCTGATAATGCTAGATCTAAAAGTTTTCCTGTCAAACTGAAGTCTAAGAAAACTAAAACTGCAACCTCTAAAACCTCAACCAGATCTTTTAGTACTTCTACCATAGCGTGGAAGAGTCCACTGCAAATAAGTTCTGCTAAACTTTCTACATCTCCAGTAGTTGCTGCTGCTACTACTACCAATGTTCCAAATCATATTTCAAATAATAGAGTCCAAGAAATTAAAGTCATTGGAGCTAAACCAACACCTGCTCCATTTCAAATGGCCCAACTGCAAGTTCCAAGTAGTAGACTTGCCAGAATCTTTCATTACGGTAGCTTAGCTGCTGGTGTTGGTATGGACGTGGCAAAACAGGGTATAAAACATTATGCTACAGGACTGACTAAAGATATGTCAATGAGATCTTTATTACTTTCACCTGCTAATTTGGAAAGAATGGCTAAAAAATTTAGTCAAATGAGAGGTGCCGCTTTAAAACTCGGTCAAATGCTTTCATTCCAAGATAGTTCAGTATTACCAGCAGAAATTCAACAAATTTTACTTCGTGTACAAAATCTGGCTCATTATATGCCACCAGGACAATTGGAAAGAGTCATGAGTGCTGATTTAGGAGTTAATTGGCGTCAAAATCATTTTGCTTCATTTGATGATATTCCAATTGCTGCTGCTTCTATTGGGCAAGTACATTTTGCTGTTACTAAAGATTTAACTCCAGTTGTGGTTAAAGTACAATATCCTGGAGTTAAAGATAGTATTGACAGTGATTTAAATAACATTCTTATGTTACTTACTGCATCTTCTATATTACCAAAAGGACTTTTCCTTGATAAAACCATTGCTAATGCTAGAGTTGAACTCAAGTGGGAATGTGATTATATCAGAGAAGCTCAAAATTTAATCAGATACAGAGATATGTTATCTGAAGACGAAGCATTTACTGTACCAAGAGTTTTCCATCAATTATGTGGAGAACACGTCTTGACTATGGAAAGATTAACTGGAACTGAAATTGTTAAAGGAAATTGGGATCAACAAACTAAAGATTTCATTGCAACTAACATTATGAGATTAACTCTCATGGAAATTAAAACTTTTAAATTCATGCAAACTGATCCAAATTGGGCTAACTTTTTATATAATGAAAAAACTGGAAAAATTGAACTTTTAGATCTTGGGGCAGCTCGTGACTTCCCTGATGAATTTATTAATGATTATGTGCTGGTTTTGAGAGCTGCCGTTCTTAAAGATAGAAAGAAGGTTGAATTATATTCTAAAAAATTAGGATATCTAACTGGATTAGAAAGTCCACAAATGGTTCAATCCCATGTGGATTCAGTAATGGTTTTGGGTGAAGCTTACTCTCCTGCTGATAATAAAGGTAAATCATTCAATTTTAAAAATCAAACCATTACTGATAGAGTAAGAGGAAATATTGGAGTTATGTTAAATGAAAGATTAACACCTCCACCAGAAGAAACTTATTCATTACACAGAAAACTTAGCGGAGTTTTCCTACTTTGCGCTAGACTTGGTGCTACTGTTCCTTGTGAGGACTTATTTAGAGATATCATCGGATACGACGAAAAGTAAATGATAATTTATAATTAGACTAATGACGAAAGAGAGCTGGGTGATAATGACCTAATAATATGCTAATATTAAAATTTTAGAGAAGTGTAGAGAAGTGTAGAGAAAGACGAGGAGAGGAAGAGAGAAACAAGGAAGTTTTCTACTTGACTCTTGGCTATAGAGAATGGAGTAGACTGACATTTTTTGCAGCAATTGTAGCCAATTGCAGCCGTTGATATTTGAAGTTTCTGTCTTCGTTTAAATCTTCCAAAAACTGCAAGGCACCATTGCAATTTGTTTAAAACCTTAACATTTGACAATTTCACGAATTTTCTTAATTTTGTTAATTTTTACAATTTTTCTTGATTTCTACTTTTTTCACAGAAATATTGGCTATTTTTTCGGGCTATCACACAAAAATTGATTCTTCGCTTATCTCCATATTTCTTTGTCTTCTCAGTCTTAACTGGTCTAAAAAATCAACCAGTTTTCAACCAGCTTTTCAGCCAATTCTACAATTCGTTTACCTTCATATCGCCCCAAACCTATAGTGCCACCATATTGACCCTGTTTTTGAAGCCATGAATAACAGCCGGAGCAGTAGCCTGGTTCATAGCCTGAATCACAGCCTAAATTATAGCCCGAGCAATCATTTAACTTATGGACTGACCAACGTACGACAGACCAATCGAACTCCGCCATCCACACCGCCTCCCGACCAAATAACGTTTGCATCACCTCCTCGAAATGGAGTCAGAAAACAAAATTCAGTTATCCTCGCTAGATCTGGTGCCAAAGTTCATCGATTCGATTCGTTCTTCGACTCAGGTTTCGTTAGCTTGAACGACCCACCAGACGCAGATAACTCATTCGATGACGTACATTCTGTGGCTACTGAACGACTGATTCTACTACCAACAGCTCTTTCCGCCACGTCTTTTTCAAGGATATCTTCAATGGCTACTACTGCTTCTACTAGCATCATTATTTGGTACTATGACCCAACGGTTCGGGCGGTGCTAAAGTGCCTGTTGGCATACCTTGTAGCTTCTTTGGGTGTCTACTGGAGTCTATTTGATGACTTTTTGGGGAATACAGACTCTAAACATGTGGTAGCAACCGTGGCTGTATATTTCCATCCTGCCAGAACAAAAGGGTCTATGCATGAAACGCTTGTATTTGTAGTAGTTTCGTTAATTTTCAGTTTCGTTATTTCTATGTTATGTCGGTCACTTTCAACATATTTCTTCATCATCGGAGAAGACGAAATTAGCTATACTATTGACCTTTTTGTATCTTCAATTGGTCTTGGACTTATAGCATTCATGAAACAGAAAATTAACAAGGCTACTTTCAATACCGCTTGTTCATTAGCCTCAATTCTGGTAGTCACATGTATTGTCAAAGAAGGTAGTTTAAATTCTGCTGAAATCCCATTCAGAAGATTGGTTTCTACTGCTTATGTCGTGGTGGTGGGATCTCTCATCTCCGTGATATTTTGTTATATCTTATGGCCTCAAAGTGCTATTCTTGAGTTGAAAAATACTCTCAATACCTCTTACAATATCATGTCTCTGAGTCTTTCTCTTTTGGCTAACAAATTTATAACTGGAGATAAACTTACCCCACAAGATATTGAGATTTTGGGCTCACTCAAGAAGAATATTACTCAACTTAAAACCAACTTGGATGAGGCTTACTTCGAGTTAAAGGTTCTTGGAAGAGAAGCGGAATTGGATAGCTTTATGCTGCTTGTAAATACTACAATTGTTCTTTCTACTCATATCCAGGCACTTCATTCTTCGGCAGATATGCAATGGCAGCTCTTACACGCTACAAACCGTCTGTCCTCATCATCGCCTGGTTTTGATCACATAAGCCTTCAAAGCTTCACCTCCGAGATCTTGAGGTTGTCAGAATCCGTAGAAAATATGAATCAGATAAAAAATTTTGATGATACTGAGTCAATAACTATTGATGCCATTGATTCTTCTGAACTATTTCAAATGTTTGTTCATTACCTTTCTCCCTCCATAAAATCTTTCATTTTCACCATTAAAGGAGTTCTTGCTGAAGTACCATTCGAGAATTCTTTTGAAGATAATCAGGCTGATACTAATGTTCTCTCTTCTACTAAATTTATCAAGTCAGCTACGTTTCGAAAATCACTTACTTCAGCAATCGAGCTTTTCGAAGAGAAACAGACGTTGTCACTTGAAAAATTATATTCACAGGAAATATTTAAGTCAGACCAGTTCGACATAAAAGCAGACCAAGAGGAAGTTACTGCTTGTTGTGGGAATTTTGCTTCTATTCTTGTTCTTTTCGGTAAAGAACTCATATCGTTTTTGAATCAAGCAGAGTTACACGAATCCAGCAAAACCAACCCTAGAACTTGGAGCTGGCTCAGATTAGGACACAGATCCCCTTCATTAACTCTGAATAAGCTCAATCGTAATCATGTAGAGTCTTCTCTTAATGAAGCTCTCATAAATCTTCAATCTCAATACAGATCAGCATCTAGAAAGTCCAGAAAAGAACCCAAGAAAATCGAATTATTTTCTTTTCAGCTATGGAAGGGACTCAAAGTATTTCGTCGGACAGATGTTCAATTTGGCATAAGAGTTGGTCTAGGAGCATTTTTCATATCCTTGTTTGCTTTCCACCCTAAGACCAAAGAAACTTTCAATAACTGGAGAGGTGAGTGGGCACTTGTAATTTACTGTATAATGATGAACAAGTCGTTGGGGGGAACGACCATGACGGTGAAGTGGAGATTTATAGGTACTTTTGGTGGAGCTGGAGTTGCATACCTTGTGTGGATCCTTACTGACGGTAATGTTTTTGCTTTAGCATTGACTGGATTCCTTCTATCGATTCCGTGTTTCTACATCATCATATACTGGCCCATGAATAACGCGTTTGGACGATTCATTCTATTGACTTATAATTTGACGGCATTATATTCATACAGTATGATCCAGCACGATTCTGAGGATGATCATGAAGGTGGGGAAGATCCCATAGTAGGAGAAATTGCATTTCACCGTTTCATTGCCGTATCACTTGGAATTCTTTGTGCTTTAATAATGGCGTCTTGCTTCCTACCCAATAGCGCTCGGGCCCGATTGAAAACAGGACTCACTATATTGTGGCTCCGAATGGGGGTCATTTGGAATAGTAATCCGTTAGACTACGGTACTTCATTCAATAGTGAAGGCAGAGAGGAAACTAGATTGATTGGATTAAAGGATGAGAAGGGAGTAAATGATCTTTTGGCTGAATGTAACTTACTCTTGAAACAGGCACCGCTAGAATTCAGACTTAAAGGTAGTTTCCCCAAGAATACGTACGCAGAATTAATCAGCTATACGTCGTCGATAATCAATGATTTTCAAAACATGAATCTCATGATTGACGTTGATCCAATTTTAAGCAGGAATGAAAAGTACGTTATTGATTATATCGCTGAGGAGAGAAGCGAAGTAGAACACAGAATCTTCTTGATCTTCTACATGATTGCCAGTGCCATGAAACTCGGATTTCCATTACCGTCAAAACCAGCATCTACAGAGCACGCTAAGGATAGGTTGTTGTACAAGCTCAATGAGTTCCGAAGTAGGACTAAAGAGGGATCTAGTAAGGACGAGAACTCATTGACTAACGAGGATTACGTGTTACTCTATTCATACATTTTGGTGACGTCTTCCATCAGTAGTAAGTTGGACGAGATCTTGGTGTTGATCAAAGACTTATTTGGTGATATTTCTGAGGATATATTTCAACTTGTATAGAATGAATTAAATTTGAATAGAGTAGTAATTTGCAGCCACGTCACGTGCCGAGGTCACGTGCGACAACACACGAAACATAATGTCGCACATCGCATGTCGCGCTGCATGTCTTCGCATATCTTCTTCGAGATTTTCAACAGTCATCTTTTATTGAATCTACTACTTCTTTTCTTCACCATGCTGTACGACCCAGAAGGACCTGTTGCCAAACAATTGGCGCCTCTTTTACTGAGAGAAATTGCCACACGCTACAATATCGCCGATGATGCCGATGATGTTGCTGAATTTATAAATGTTTTGATTGGTAATGGCAAAACAGCACAAGAAATCTGTGTTGAAGTAAAAGAACTCGTAGATATTCCAATCGACGAGGCTTTTATAAACACCGTTTTTGCTGAAATCAAACTGATCATGGAAAAACCTCAGCAGCTGGATCAAATTCAACCGCCACCACAAGCAGCACCGGTACTGGCATTTGCACCAGCTCCACAATCAGCACCAGTGCTGGCATTTGCTCCTACCTCACAAACAGCCCAAGCTCCTCAACAAACTGCACCAATACTGGCATTCCCACCTGTTCAGTCGGCGTTTCCTCCCCAATCAGCTTTCCCAGCTCCAGCTGAATCTTCAGTAGCTTTCGCAGGGGCTCCTCCTCCATTAAAACCTCGTAACAGAGATTTTGAAAGTAATAAGTTTAAAGGTACCCGTGGAGGACGTGGAGGTATCACCAAAGGTGGTGCTGGACGTAATCCGGCCGTCAAAAAGTCATTTGCTCTTCAAAATACTCAAAATTTCGAAAGAGCTCTTGATATGGCTGATTCTAATAGCACTAATTTGGGAGATAAGCCATTTACACAAAGAGCTCCAAAGGGTAGATGTCCAGACTTCCCTTACTGTCCTAATAAAGAGTGTAGATTAGCGCATCCAACCAGAGTGTGTTTTGCTTATCCAGACTGTCCACATCCAGCAGGAACTTGTAATTATTTACATCCAAATGAAGATCAAGAATTAATGGCTAAATTAGAAGTCACAAAACAAGAATATCTTGAGAAAAGAAATCAAAACAAACCAAGATATACCCAAGTTGAAACTGCTGGTACTCTTGGATTATGTAAATTTGGTATGCTTTGTTCTAAAGATATTTGTCCTTTCGGACATCCAACTCCTGCCAATAAAGACGCTAGGGTTATTGTGTTAGAATGGTGTTTTGACGGAAAACAGTGTACTAATGTTGATTGTAAGAAGGCCCATCCTTCTCCTAACTATCAAGCTCCACCTCCCGAACCTGTTGCTCCTCCAAAGCCAAAATTTGAGCGAACTTTAGAGCAGTGTAAATACGGTACTGGATGTACCAAACTTAATTGTCCAAGAAGACATGCACTTTCTTCAGTTCCATGTCGTGAAGGGGCTGGTTGTCAAAGAATTGACTGTTCTTTCGCTCATCCAATCGATGAAGAGTGCAGATTTGGTACCGGTTGTACTAATAGAAATTGTCTATACAAACATCCAGAAGGAAGACCATCTCAGTCTAATACTTGGACTAAAGATGGTCCAAACGCTGGTACCAACCAAAGGACGTTTGCTGTTCCTGATGATCAAGTGATGGAACATGCAGTCCAAGGGGCAATGTGATTGCCAAATTTTATATTGTTATATTTATATTGTAAATTAAAAAAAAAAAAAACAAAAAGAAAAGGACAAGATAATAAAAGCAAGATCTAAAGATCGAGCAATAAAACTTAAAAGAAGAACAAGCAAAGATTAACATCAAGCAAGATTCTGATGTAGCAATGAGATCACGAAGAGGATGAGATAGATCATAACGAGAAGTCAGATTATGACGAGAGTAACGACAAAAGCACACATGGCGATAGACCATGAGGGTCATACTACGTAATGACATGTATATAATAAAGTTATAGACTAATGAATAACGAAAGTTTAGTATCTTTAGGAAATGAAGCTGAAGACGAGAGACTCGAGCCTTCTTTACAAGGAGAATATAAAGTTCGAGCTTTCCAAAAGGGAGTAGCTCATATACTGTGGAAAATCTACATTTATAGCTAAATACCACTTAATAGATTGCATAATTCCTAGACATCCATATATACCAGTTGAAGGATAGTATAATTATCGTAACTGGAGTACTTCAAACAAGCTGGAACAAGTAGGAGTCCAATATGATATTTTGCAGCCATCTGGACCTATACTATACACCACTTAACCTATAAATTGATCTAGTCGTTATTAGTGCTCTTATTACATTCTACAGTTTTTAATTAAGAAAATTTATTGAATTAATATACAACCCAATTAGTATCTTCTCTTGTTGGCAGCAGCATCATCAGCGTAAAGATCCAATGGAGAAGGAGCCAATGGGAATTGTTCCCATAAGTTTGGAGTCAAGTAAGCGTAGGTGTTACCAATAGCAACGAAAGCAGCTTTTAAAGTGTTTTCGGTAGTTCTAGTAGAACCAGAAGAAGTAGTATAAACATCTTCAACACCAGCTAATTGCATTAATTTTCTAACAACTGGAGAAGCGACAATACCTTTACCTCTTGGAGCTGGAATTAATCTAACTAAAACGGAACCACATTTACCAGTAACCTTGGTTGGTAAAGAGTGAGGAGCACCTAAATTAGTACCCCAGTAACCTCTTCTAATTGGGATAATAGATAATTTAGCAATAACGATAGCGGCTTTAATGGCAGAAGCAACTTCCTTGGCGGTTTTAATACCTAAACCAACATGACCGTTAGAGTCACCAATGATAACAACAGCCTTCATTCTAGTTCTTTGACCAGCTCTGGTTTGTTTTTGAACAGATCTAATCTTCATAACTTCATCATTTAATTCAGGTAATAATAAATCAATGATTTGGAATTCCTTAACTGGTAAAGAGTGTAAGTAGATTTCTTCAATAGTGGTAATTTTACCAGCTTTTACTAATCTACCTAACTTGGTAACTGGAACCCATCCTTTTTCTTCTTCTCTTCTACCACCTCTTCTACCGCCTTTTCTGTTATTACGGCCAAAGTTTCTTTTTGGAGCTTCAGTAGCTGGGGCTGGAGCGGACATCTTATTTAATTATCGGAATATTACGTGGAAAGCCGGGGTGTTGGTTTTCGATCGATAAATAGTTGATGAAGAGAAACCAAGAGGTTTTTTCAATGAAAATTTTTGTAGCGCAGTAGGTCCAATGGCACTTGGGAGATCACGTGCAAAGAACCACCAAATAGAAGGGCATAAACCCTAGCTGCGACATGGTAACCACACACCGCGACGGTGCTCGGACGACGGCTCTGACAGCAGCCGTGCCCCGCCAAGAGTCACGTGACACGCTTCCACATCCTCGCTGATAAGCTCAAGGTTGCTATTAGTGTGGAGGCGAGACGTGAGTTGTAACGATGATTTTCTACAGTTACAGAGCTATTAGGACATTGAAATTATGTTAATCGATATCCTTAAGGTCGATCCCGGTACCCGGCCAATTCCGGCGACACCTGCAGCAACGTCGTCCAGTAAATTTAAACTTAATCCCCAAAAGGCCTCCGTACACCATGCAGGATATCAGGTCACTAAAATGCGAGCAAAGGGCAACCCCCATAAAATTATATATAAGGAGAATATAATTGCGGTACCCGTGATTGTTTTATTGTAGGTAATTTTTTAGAAACCAATTAACATGTCTACATACGCTGATGCTGCTGCTTCCTCCGGACCTACCGGAGCTTCCAAGATCCCAAAGCCTGCCCAAGTTGAGACTACTAGTACTCCTTCAGGAAATGTAGAAACGGTTTCAGAAGAAGAACTCAAAAAAGTAAAGGCAGATGCTAAAAAACTGGCTGAAAAAGCTGGTGAATACGCTAAAGGTAAAATTGGTGATTTCCGTGAAGAATTGAATGAAATTGAAAATAATGGTAAGAGTTACCTTGACCAATTTGTTACTTATGTCAAATCAACTTATGATGATGTAAGTGGTTATGTCAGCAAACAAGTCAATTCTTCAGACTATGCTATTACTGCTAAACAAGAGCTTAAAAATCCAGTGGTCATTACTCAAGCCCTTGTTGGTCTTGGAGGTGCTGTAGCTGGTTACTTTGTATGGTTGGAAAGATATAGAATCAAAACTGATAACAAAGTTGTGTTGGCAACACACGCTGCAGTAATTACAGGTTTAATAGCTGTCGATGGATATTTTTTTAACAAGTACTATCCAAAGTACAAGAAGAATTGATCTAGAGCTACAGGAAAGTCAATAAATATTCTTAACTATCAAGCGTAGAGAGGGCAAGTACAATTAGTACAATAAGTACAATGAGTAGGAAAACTGTAGAGGTAGACAATGAGATGAGATAGGTAGACGAGATAAAAAGCCTGGCTTGCGAAAAGGCAAATGTTGTGTAAAACCGACAAATATCAGGAATACTAGACAAAGAAGCTTTAGTGAGACAATGTGATAATGAATTTGCAACGGTGGGTAGCCTATCGGCGACAAGAATGAGCTGGGATAGCTATAAAGGTCGACAATGCACAGTAGAAACTTACAATGAGGTAAAATTGTTAAAAGAAATATCGTCTGGTAGAATAGACAGGGTTGAGTCGTCAAGAGTATAATCGTCAATAAGCATTGAGAAAATTTACAGTATTAAGCATAAAAATGCTAAAGTAAAATAGGCAAGCAACTAGCTAGAAGTCAAGTAGACAATATATTGGGATTTCATCACGTTAGAGAATAGCTTACAATAGTTCAACCCAAACGACAATGCCGCCGAAGAAGCAACGAATATTCGCCTGAGCTGTAGATTGTGAATATTTAGCACTAATCCGGTGAAAAAAACTATGCAGAGTGAAAAAATAGGACAAGAGGAAAAGCTTCTGATAAGAGAATGTCCGTTGTCTACATCAACATAGTGAATAGTCAAGCATTATGTTTAGCCAACATGCTTTTGCAAATGAGGCTTTAAATGGTTAGGATTTAGTGTTAGAATTAGATGTATTTCAATAATCTATGGTTTGAAACTTGATTTGAATAACACCGTACAAGTGTTTCAAGACTCGATTGGGATAGCGATGACTGCCTTATTGAAAGTCTGCAATTGCAACTGCAAGAGTAAAACTGCAAATTGGGTTAAATTCAATATTGAGGCACTAATAATTGCAATTAGAACGCTGAACATTTCTTCTTTTTTGTTACATTTCCGAAGTTCAAAATCAACTCAAGCCGAGGAAGCACAAAAATTTCGGAAATTGACGCAGGTAGTCAAATATTTTGAAATATCTTGTAATATGATATATGCCCAAATCGGACACATTCAAATTAATATTATTTACAAAGTGTAAATAAAGCTATAAAAATAATAAATAATATTAATTAGTATGATGCTGGCTCATTATTAATGACAAGCATTGCGACATATTAGATAATGAATTAAGAAATGTTTGTCGGAAAATATGCAAATGGAAGTTTTGTAAATAACCCCGTAAGAAGATATTATCTCCATAATTGTTCTCCATGATTGTTTGTCTAATTCTTCTACTTTGCTACATTTCTTTTTTCCGTGATATTTTATATTCGGCAATGCACAGAAAAAAAACTTTTTGCAAATCTTTAAGTATATCGCCTAAAAATTGCTCTCTGTGGCGTAGTCGCATTTAGCATGTCAACGGTTTTGAGTGAAAAATAGCATTACCACTTTAGGCCAAATTCTCCATCTCGTGTCTTGACACTTTTCAACAATGTAATCGAGGGTTCGACTAGCATTCCCTTGCTGAAAGAATTCTTATGGTTTAACGATATCTGGTAAAAACAATCTAACTATGCTTAGACGATGCTGGTAAAGTTTAATAAAAAAGTCAGACGAGAGTTTTTAGCTATGACCAATTATTGCTTCAAATATTGATGCAAAATTATTGGACGATGGCTTATGTGTGTGGATAGGACAAAGCTATTTGTGGCTTTAATTTCTGGAGATAAACGTGCTAAATTATCAACTAACCAGTGCTTTTACGATGATAATTTTGACAAAATTCTTATCAGTACATATTCAAGTATGATTTAAATGACCAAGTATGGTTTAGAGCTTATCACCTATTGAGTTTGATTGCAAGGTAGTTGAAGCAGTGACCAAATCAAGGTATTTGATGCACCTTTTGTCGGCGCGTGATGCAAGTGAAGGATGCAAGTGAAGGTTGTGATCAGTAACTACAGGATTTATGCTCATTTCGGAATATCTGTGCATGACAATTGAAAAAGAAATTCTCATCTTCCGAATCCGCGAACTTTATGCAGAAGACTACATTTTCCGGAAGTTTATTAAAGTACCAGCAGCAGGAACAATGCCTACTTACAGTGTCAGGGTTTTTGTACTCACCGGTACTCGGGTATGCATAACAAATCAGTGCGTGAAGTCTTAGGCAGCCTCAACGTCAATCTGGTCACTACTGTAGTCATTACAGAGCCTTCCATAGCGTATATGTTATGTAAAGTAACTTCTAAAAATATCTACAAACAAATGTAAGCTAATGTTATTATAGTAGTTGCTACCGATAATCTAGCAATTAGCAAAGTGAGCTCGGAAAAAAACCTTCAAGTAAGAGTGCTTGTCAAAATTAAAGTTTTGGTTAGATTGGGAACAACCGATGAAAAGGCACGACTACGAGGCTATACTTTCCGAAATTGTCTGCACCAGTACTTCGGCGCTAGTTACAATCGGTGTCTAAATAACGAAAGTTGCATAAACTCACGCTTAAAGAAGTCCACACCTTGCATAAACGTGTAAACATGTAAACTGAGAAGCAATAGTCGGAAATATCAATTAGACGATTATGTACCCTTATCGAAATATTACTCTTTTGCGATAAATAAAGTGGGTTAATACATAATAATAGACGAAATAATACACTATTGTTAGACATAATAATGCGCATAAAGTCTCGAAGTAAGGATAATCCTTAATTTAGGGTGTTAATAAAAAATACATTAGATTTCAAAAATCAACTATGCATAGTAAAAGTTTGTACTAATTTCCAAGAAATAATCACCGAAAGTTCGGTGTCTAATATTAAATGGTAGAATTTAAATGAGTTTGTACCTTATTTGAGTTTGTGAATTATTGCGTGATAAGGGAGAATAATTTTTATAGTACAAAATCGGATAGAATGATTTAGATTACAAAATGGAAGTTATTTTAGTACCAAAGAAGGAAAGATAACTCTATTGTGGTGTAAACCCGACCTTTCTATCTTTAAAAAAATGCATCGAAACCATTGATAATTCCTACAAAGAAAGAATAATTGCGAGGACCGAGGAACGGGATTTGATATCGCGGTTAACTAAGTTAAAAAACATTTAGGTGCTGTACGTATATGCACTCCAGGCACGAGGATTTGTGTGCAGGTACCACCACTTAAATTGAATCCCCATCTATTGAGATAATTCTCAATTGGGAAAGTAAGTTAGCAATCAGCGAATCAATTGTGACAGCTACAAAGAGAACAAAGGTGATATTTTTTCAAAGGGGCTGACAGTATGGCTGGTTAAAATTGATAAGTAAATAATTCTTATATGAATAGATTATTATATGTTATCACACAAATTTATCATAACTATATTATAATTACGATATTTATTTATTTACTGAATGCCGATACTAGCATATCGTAGACGTTATCAGAGACCACCTGCGAAGTTACTGGTACATATACCTGCATAGTTGTCTGGAGCCCGCAACGTACACAAAGCCTTTAATACAAATAAGGTTAATGCGCAAGCACCTAAACGCAAGGTTCATGTGAATTTCTTGGGTTAGTGTCTATGAGGATTCGATTGGCATGCACCGAAAAAAAGTTAGTTTTCGTTTACTCTTGCTATTCAAATTAATTTAACTTGTAATATTTACATAACAATTAATACTAGATTGCTAGATGTTCAAGCCTTAGTCAATTAAGTCAATTAAAGTTTAAATTCGTATGCTTGCGCATGCAGAAATGGGTAAAGTAAATGATATTTTTTAAGTGAAAGAAAACAACCTCCATCGAATATTGCCACTACGATTATGTACCATGTACTAAATGCAGTTATTATTTTCCTTTTTTTTATTCTTCACTCACTTTGTTCGGATTTTTTTTTTTATGCATTCTGGCTTTTCAATATTATCCCCCATTAGTAATTACTAAATTTAATTATATAAATGACGTTGTCCTTCGACGAATGACTATTGTCATCATCTCATCGCATCTTCTGGTCATCAACATTTTATTAATACTTAACTCAATAATATATATACATGGTATATTCGCTCAACCTGTCATAAGAAATCTTGTTCAATATGTTCTCATCTATGTCTAATCCTCTTATGTTTAATCCATCATCAGAAATTAATCATATTAATAGTGAGTTCCCATTAATGTCTACATTCGCTAATTCAGAATCTAATGAAGATCCAAACTTCATTGCAAATTTTATTCCAACTCCTATTACTCCTGGAGTTATTCCAAATAATTCAACTGGTAATATATCAAATGATAATTATATGAATGCTGGTAATTCATTATTTAATTATGATATGCCAATTAATGATAGTTCTGTTGATACCATAAATACTAATCATGATTTTAACTCCATTAATCCAATTCAACCTGATTTAAATCAAAATTTTAATTCTATTTCTCATATTGAAAATAATAATCATCAAGATATGTCAAATGCTATGTTTTTTGAAAATGTAAATGATTTTGGTTCTTTAAATTCAAAAAATGTTAATTATTATTCCACTCAACCTGTTCAACAACAATCTACAACTTTATTTTCTGCAAACTCATTCGATATGAGTCAACTGTCTCAACTGTCTTTAAGTCAATATGAAATGTCTTATACTCCTCCAACAAGAAATATCAATGTTGATTATAATCAGTATTATAGTCAATCTTTACCTCAACCTACCATGCAACACTACGTCAAAAAGGAAACTCCTGAAGTTGACTTTTATGAACCTCAAGTAAGCGATTCTGGTAAAAAACGTTATAGAGTTATTAGAGGTGTTTCTGCTGGTGGTTGCTCTACAAGACCTCCAAAGCAATCAATAGATAGTGATTCGGTTTTTCTTCCAGTTCAACTTAATATTAATGGAGCTGCAGTTGATGAAATCTGTTATCCTCGTTGGTCTATGGGAGAAAAGCAAGATAGAAGAAGGATAATTAGAATTGAAAGAATTCAAAATGGTCCAAAAATAATTGCTAACTTCTCCATTGTTGGTGCTGCTAATGAAAATCCAATTCCTGCTCCTGCTGATGCTGATGTTGATACCGTTGAAGTTTCTTGTTTAGAATGTTCAGTTAAACCAAATGATGATTATGATTCTCCAAGCAGTGACGATGAAAAGGATTCTACACAACCTCAATATGTTCGAGGTGAAAATGAAGGTGAAGCTTATCAATATTATATAACTTCTGTTGAAGTTGTTGAAATTGTTGAACTTTTAATTGGAACTCAATTAAAAGATCCTGCTGAAAGAAGAAAAGAACGTGGTCGAGTTAGAAGCAACTTGGTTCCTTTCTGGTCTAAGAAATCAATTTCTTCCAGAATGGATAATAGTCATGGACACGAGTCTCCTGTCAATTCAAGCCCAACTAATCAAGATTATAGAGTGGAATTAGCCAAAAGGATTATGGGATATGAAATCAGGAAACCTCGTGGATTCGATAAAGATGTAAGAATCTTAAGATGGGATAAATTAGTACCAGCATTAAAGAGAGCTTTACAAAGTTACTATACAGAAATTCCTCGTGCTGATGCCCATCTTGACTTTTAATACCTCGTCCATGTATATAGTGTGCTATAGAAATGTATTATAATCGGTTAGAAATGATGTAAAAATATTTAAAGTATTACGAGTTTTCTTTTAGGGTAAGTTTTACAGACAATGATTTCAAACCTAATAATAAATTGTGGAGTTTTTGATACTTCAATAGATAAAGTTCACACATATTTCCGTAATGTTCACTGTAAGTAGAAGTTGAAGAAGTTCGGAATTTACCGCTTGAAAATTTCTTTTTCAATCCATCGGGTATGGCAAGTGTATCCGAATAAGGCAAAATACAACTTTCGGATAAACTGGCGAAATAAACTTTAAGTATGAGACGGAGGTGTGTGGGGCTTTTTAATTAAGTGGACTGTATACAATAATAGGTTATTAAAAGTTAATTTATAACATTTATTGCGTTCCGATTGAGAAGGTTCCATTAGTTTTCCGTTAAAACTTCCGATTACCTATTAGGGATATCAAACTTTATTTAATCATGTAATAAAGTTAATCAATATGACAGATTTTTCAATATACGCAATATTTGTAACTTTACCCCCATTATTATTATATTAATGTTCAAATTAATTTAACATGACTCCTATACCCCCCTTGTGATGTTATTCATTCCCTCGTCAAACGAATCAAGTGCAAAAAATACAACCCCGACGCCCATTCTGTAATTTTTCCTGATTTGAACATCAGAACACAAAACTGTTTCACACTAAAATAAGATCGAAGACATAGCTAAATCTTACTATTAACAGGGGTGGATTTGAAGCACAAACTAATTTTTCTTAATTATGGTGGCCCCATTTTTCAAATGGACCCCAATTTATATGGCCTAGACAAGTAAAATTCTCTTTATAATAATTAATCTCATAATAGTTGATCGTTGACTTGTTATATTTAATCGTTTTATCCCCAGTAACCGTTCCTTGTTCGGAGTTTGATTGTTAAAAATTTGTTCTTTTTCGGTACTTTCATTGATCCATTGTCGTTGTCGATACCAATAATTATTTTTCACTTCACCTTCTCAACTAATCTTACTTATCACTAATACCCTTTATATTTCATACTAAGATTATTTATTCATGAATAAAACTTACGATAGAAAGTCTCGTCTTTCCAATTTTAACCCCATCAGAAATAGACCCTTACCGTCTCATCCAGGCGAAGAGTTCCTTATTCCTGAACGGGTAGAGTTCAATAATCAGCTATCAATGACTTCTACAAATTCTACATTCACTACAAGTAACCCTGAATTATGGCCCGATGATAATTATAAACTTGTGAAAATGGATACCAATCGATCCATAGGGTCGAATTTTTCAGTTCAATCCCAGTACAAAGTATCGCTTAATTTATCTAAGAAAGAAATTGAATTGATTCGTTATACTTGGAATATTATGCTTTTAGATGAAAGAATCGAACTTAATAAGTCATCCCTTCCAATTCCTGGTGCATTCCCATCTCAAAGACAAGTTTCTAATTCTAACAAAAACTACATTAATAAGACAAGCGCTTCAACCATGGCATCTTCACTTTTCTGTCGTCAGCTATACTCGAATCTTTTACTGATGGATCCAAATCTCGAGAAGATGTTTCCATCTATCAAACACCAAGCTGTGGCACTTTCTGGTGTACTTTCATTTACTATATCACAATTGGAAAATCTAAGTAATCTTGATGATTATCTTATGAATTTAGGCAAACGTCACTCTAGAATCCTTAATATTGAACCTCACCATTTCGAATTCATGGGAGAGGCACTTATTCAAACCTTTCATGAAAGATTTGGAACAAAATTTACTCAAGAATTAGAAACTTTATGGATTAAACTTTACTTATACTTGAGTAATTCAATTTTACAATTTGGAATTGATCCTGTTCTCAAACTCAATCCCGACCGCAAGCATTCACACCATGACTTTATCTACGATGATAGCAGTGATCAGGGTTCTACTGCTCATTTAAGTGATTTTAATGATAAGAGATCGTCAGTAAGTACTGGACCTAGTAATTATAATTTTGCAACCACTGAAAAAAAGCGGGCTACCATATACACCACCGAGCCAACTATTCTCCCACCCGACATTCCCTCGACCCCTCGTCTGGATAAGAAGAAGAAAAGGGATTGTGTAATTGTATAGCATACTATATTCATGAAGTTTATGACTATATGTAGATGTAGGTATGTTGGTGCACGTGCCGAGGCGCCTCGTTTGGGAAAGGCGCAAACTCATGGTTACGCAATGGACGCAGTACATTGAACCCACGATAGCTATCGTATTAAAATGCGAGGTATGCATGCAGTACGTGTTAAAATTAATAGTGGTAACTTTTTAATCATGGAATGAACGGAGTTACGATCTGGCAAAATAAAGTAAGTTAATATATCAGAGGCGGCTGGTTGCCAAATGGAAAAAGGGAAACGCACTTGTAGCGAAGTAACTTAATGTTGATCAGTAAAGTTACCACTGGAAGTGTTAGGTGCAGCATTTAATTGCAAATCATTAAAAAATTTTCAAATTTTCAACTTTCAAACTACGCAGGTAATCATGTAACACGACAATGTTCGCTAACACCGATGTGTCTGAATTACCACTTGATACATCATCAAACATTTATTACATTCATTTGCGTTTACAAATTTGCGGTGTCCTATTAGTTCAGATATCGAATATTGCGCTTCCGAAAGGCATTTTATTGCCTTGAGTGCTTAAGGCAGTCATTGTAAAGGAGGAACTGGTTGTTGTAGCTATTGATTATACGTGCTACAGCGATGTGCATCGATTGTAGTCGAGTAGTCGTATTTGAAACACGGGGTTCCGCAAAGTTTAATCTTATATTGATTAACGTAGGAAGTTGTACTTTAACTGCACTGAAATGACCCAGGAAGTACTCATTTTCGACAGATTTGACCGGATTTATACACCAGCAGTCAGAGTAAAGCTGAAAAATACGTTCGAGGTACTAATCGCCGCTTTGAGGGCCAATTACCTCAAGCTTAACATTTACTAATTGAATGAATGTCTCTGCAGCTTCAACTAATCGTAGTTATTATCTGAAAAGTATAGTTGTTATGTATGCAAAACTTATGCCAAGAGAGCCTCCATTCGCAGACGGAAATACATATTCAGGCTACGAAATGTCTGATTCTTTAGGTTTATGACGAGTTGGCATAAAAGAGATGCAAAACAGAAGATTCGAAGCACGGAAAAACAACGCGAGAGGCATTGATCGCTGGCAGTCAACAGACACCAACTTAGAAAACCTAGATATATAAACAGGATATCAGACCCCCATAGCGATTTAATTTTACTACTTGCAAATAAGGGTATTTGCAACCAAATTCTCACCTAAGATATTTTTAGTTCAGGTTATTTTTAATTTTTAGTAACTAAAATCTATTTCTAAATATTTAACAATAACATCATCATTTCAAACGTTTATGTAGCCTGAAGTTGTTCAAACATGAGAATGAGGCAGATCACTACTTTCAATCTCCTTAGATTACGTTCGGAATAGATTGTAAAAAGTTCCGGGTTTGTACAAATACCGGTAGTCGCCTCAAAAAACCAAGACCTGTATACAATCAAATTAATTGCAAAATTAATATTCAAAAATCAAAACTTGTATACAGGAATAAATGTTTTTTTTTGCACCCTCAAAAATTACCGGTACATCATCGGTACAACATCCGTACACCCCACCGACCCCCACGCAGGCACGCGACGCGTCATGTAGCGAAGTAAAGCGAACACCATACTAACTACACAATAGAGAAGTCAGAGCTTCCAACAAAAAAATCTCGAGAATATTCTCATAGTAAATATTATTAGCAAAGGCTCAGCACCAATATCACGAAAATTACAATATTTATCCTTTAGGTTAAAATTCGTGGAATAATTTTATGGGTAATAAATTGAGACTGCATACAAATTTTAATTACATTTTGGGCTTATTGCGGTAGAAAAATTTAACGAAGTTTCACCAGAAAAACTTAGTACGACCCCTTCATTAAATATTTATATACATATTGTTTATATTTATAGATTTTTAGATATTGGAGGAATAAAACTCTATAGATTGAAGGATC
Source organism: Metschnikowia sp. yHQL527 (assembly GCA_030578455.1). NCBI lineage: Eukaryota > Fungi > Ascomycota > Pichiomycetes > Serinales > Metschnikowiaceae > Metschnikowia > Metschnikowia sp. yHQL527. The sequence continues at coordinate 440,721 of JAJMRR010000005.1, read as the reverse complement.
ATTACAATTGTTGTCGTTTACGAATCCAAATATTGAAAAGTTCAAGAAGTGGTAGAAATTTATAAGTTTGCAACGACAGTTTAAGTTTACAAACAAGTCATAGATTTATTGATAATTTTCAACCTTGTCACCTTCTACGACCTTCTACGACCTTCTACAACCTTCTACAATCATCCAAAACTCCAGTTGAAATGACCGACGACGATGTTCTTTTGAGTAAGAATTTCTATTCTTCTCCAGCGGCTATTTCGTCACTGTCCTCCAACCACTTGGCCACGCTCCAACAGGCGGTTCAACTCCCCCGGTCGGCGTCCACCGCATCTATAAACACGTCTCTTGTTTCATCAGCTCAAAGGACAAGTTTCATGAAAAATTCTCCTTCAATTAGAGCTCTTGAATCAATTTTAACACTGAAACCTGACCCACTTGCCGCTACCATTGAAGAAGAAGACGAGGAATTACCGGAACAAATTCAACCTTCTAATTCACAACAACCATCGGTTCCTGGGTCAGTTTCCGAATTAGGTTCCGACTTTTCATTTGCTGCTCCACGTTACTCTCGACAATTTGCACCTCCATCACTTGATGCTCACCGTTCATCCACCATTTCCGTACAAACATTTCAAACGGCGAGATCTCATTCGCAAGAGTCACTTCCAGAGTCGCTTCAACCAAATTCAACATCAACTAAAAGAACTTCTGTAACTACCATCGATGAAGAATTTGATGTAACTCCAGTTTTAGCTCAACCTCCGGCTTTTCATGCTAAAAATACAACAAGAGATTTTAGTCCTCGCGTAGTTACAACTCCTGGAGTTCAAGGAACTTCGCCGGTTCCCGTATATGCTACTTTGGCCCGGACTTTATCGACCAAATCACTTGAATCTTTGAAAACAGGTTCAAATTCAATGTATGGATCACCAAATGGTTCAAAAACAATGTATGGATCACCAAATGGTTCAAAAATTTCATTACCTCAACTGAGCCTTCCAGCTACTCCATCACAATCAGTTAACGAGTCACCAAAGCAAACTCCTCGTTATACCAGCATGATCCCTGACGATATTAAATCAGAAACTGGGAAGTCAACTAAAAATATTAAAACAACTAAAAATGGTTCAAGACTTGTAAATGAAATTAATCCAACAACTCCTGATCAACTTTCTAGTGCCAAATTCGAATCAACAACCCCAACAACAATTAATACCGTAAATACCATTAATACTGTTGAATTAATAGGAACTCCAGGTAAAAGTCATGTTAGATCAAGATCAAATTCTTCATTTTCTTTAGGATTTGGAAAAGCTGCAAGACATAGACGTAGTAGTACATTAAGTGATTTTAAACTTACAGATAATGCTATAAATCGTGGGAATAATACATCTACAACACCCAACGTTGAAAAGAAGGAAAAAACTAAAGAAAAGAAGGAAAAATTTAGTTTTAGATCTTTATTTAAACTGAAATCAAAGAATTTCGCTTTGAATGAAGAATCTCAACCTAAGAAACTTAAAAATAAGTCAATGTCAACCCCATCTTTATCCATTGCAGCTCAACCACTTGAAACTCCTGCCAGAAAGAGTCCAACTGTTTCTACATTTAAGAAGATGGAGAAAGCTAAACAGGAAAGACCAAAAACGGAAAAATCTAAACCAGAAAGACTTCCTATGGAAAAACTTCCATCTACATCTTTTTTGAATAAGTTCAAGAAGAATAAGTCGTCTGACAACTTAAAGATATTTAAAACTGAAGAGCCAGAGAAAGTGTCTGTTCCTGCAACTCCGGTTTATGAGACAGTAGACAAAAAACCGTCGTTTGAATACCAAGCTCCCAAGTCTTTCAAATCAAATACAAATATCAACTTCATTCGTGAGGTCAGCGATGACGATTACAATCCAAACTTAGTCTATGGCCAACCTCAAGAAGAAGAAAAACGGGATTCCATTACGTTGCTGGAAAATCCACCAACTAAACATGGAAATTCTCGATTTGATCAGGAAATGACACTTGTACCACATTCGGTTCCACCAATTCAAATTGGTGATGATTTCGGATCTCCATTTGAAGTGACTTATGACGTAGAGGAGAGAGAAAAGGAAAAGGAAAAGGAAAAGGTACAACAAGGTGTTGATTTGGAAAAATTACTTGAGCCAAAAGTAGCTAAAAATACCTTAGGTTCACAACTTGGAACAACTTCAGTCTCTGATGGAGGTTTTGAAGCCAAAGCACCAATTTCCAGTTTTGGTTTAACATCTGGTTCTGCTTCCACTCCCGGTTTAACTTCAGCCTCTAATTCTCTCCTTGGAGAAGCACTTTTCCCTAAATCCTTAAATGCACAGGAAGTTGAAAGTATTGTTTCATTAGAAAGATCACGTTCAATGAGATCAGTTAGATCAAGTAGTGGAAACAAACGGAATTCATTTGTTAATTACGATGGTAGCGATGAAAATATCGTTAGTGGAAGAGATTTACCAATTGCTCAACCTAATGCAATGAAAAGATCAACAAGTATATTAAGAAATTCATCATCTAGAAAGAATTTAAACATTGATGCATTAGATTCATCAATGAATTCTATTGACGCCAATTTAACTTTAGAAAAATCCATCCCATCTATTGTTGTAAAGTCAGATAATTACGATACTACAGAAGATAATTTCCAAGATTTCATTGAATTTACTGATTTTATTGATGTTGATAACCTTGATTTTTCAGTTTCTCCAAAAGAATTAGATTTAGAAGAAGAAGAACGTCCACAGGTAATGGAAGTACCACTGGCTGGTTTAACCTACGAACAAGAAGTAACAAAACCTTCTGAAAATCCAATTAATTCACTTGCAAATAAATTAAATGCACCAGCATTAAATACACCACCAACAAGTCAAAACGATGAATTATCACCACCACAAATTGTTAAACGAAATGTTCCATCAATTGACGATTCTACATTACTTGCAGATAATGAAGCAAGTGATAATGAAAGTGATGAATTTGGACCAAGAATTCCACTTACACCAAATCTTAAACCTATTAAGAAAGCGCCAATGGCATCACCTGAATCCATAGGTGAATCTGTTAAATCACCAGAAGTAATAAGGTCATCACCAATCTTAGAAACCGCATATAAGACATCAGTTGAAAGAGACAATACACCAAAATTAAATGATGGGGGGTATAGTGAATTTAATAATCGACCAATTTCAATGTCATTTAGAGGCAAAGGACTTAAAGGACCATCATTTGGAGGAAATCTTCAAGATATTCGTAATTCTGAATCACATCAATCATTTAATATATCATTTGGAGAAAGTGAAATTGAAACTGATACATCATCTAAAGCAGTTGGAGATGGATTTGGAAGTGATGAAGAATTTAGTGATGAATTTGATCTGCTGGAAAAAGAGAATCAATTTATCCCACCAAATAAACAATGGAAGAGTTATGTACCACCATTACAACATCGTGGTAATGAAAGTACTATTTCAAGTCCAAGATCAATTAGTTCAATAATATCAAAGATGAAGAAAGGATCACCACAAATACCAGTTAAAACTGGAAGAAGAGTTAGATTTTCATCAAGAATTATCTTGTATGATACATATGATGGAGAAGAGTATGATAGACATCCTGATTTGGCAGCATGTAATCAATTAACTCCACAATTAGCACAATTTATTAGAGAAGAAGTGAATGAAATTAAGAGTGAAATGGAGTGGCACGAAGAATCAAAATGCTATACGCATTTCTTATAATTGCATAATGAATAATACTTAAAGAGTGTAGAGACGGATGGTGTAGAGGGAGAGGGGAAGAAGAAAGAAGGAGAGAAGGAGAGAAGAGTAAAGAGTAAAGAAGAGAAGATTAAAAAGTAAAGAAGAGAGGAGAGGAGAGATAGACGAGAGTAAGAGAGGGGGAGTATAGACAGAGAGTAAGAGAGTAAAGAGGAGTGGACCGACAGAGGTCTGACTGGACTGACAGAGACCAGCTGAAGAAATAGCAACAGCGACGGTTGGAGTCTGGATCTTCTACACTGGCATACGGTGTAGACAGGTTTAAATCGTTGACTGGCAGCCAGAGATGGAGAAAGAGAGCAGCTGTCAGAGCTGGCCTCCAACAAGATATTGTCCGTGTTAGCTGACTACCCAGGCCCCAGACTATCACCCTTCAGCTCCGTTCCTGTCCAGGTACGTTCCAGCGTCTTATGCTCTGAGCAGATCAATAGCTTTGAACTCAAGATGTACTGTGGCGCTGTGGTTCTTTCACTGCTATGTACCATCACGCAACCAGGTGCTTTCTACATTAGCTGTTTGTATCGTCGATTTCTATAGACGTGCTACGTACCTGGCGACTCGGGCGAGTCAGGCGTAGACAGAAGCTTGAGCAGGTCAGAGCTTATGGCAAGTCTACCGACCACCAGCCATTCCATATGGTTCTTCCCCGTCTCTCCCTCCTTCTCTTCCCCCTCTCTCTTCCCCTACTGGTTGGCGTACTGCTGTTTGGCACTTCTGAAAATCTTATCGAGAGTCTCATTATCACCAGAATCAATTCTGGCAACCACTTGCTCCGGAGTCTCCATTACAACAACAACATACTGCCCGTCACGGAAGTCCACACACGTGGTGGCGGCCCAGGGGGCAACATCATACTGTTTCAAGGTAATAACTGGCGGTTTTCCGTCAATGAATTCAGGGTACATATTGATGGTTTTTTCACTCATCGCAAAAAATCATTATATTCTACCTACTACTCTTTACTTCGTCATTTCCTACACCCACGAAAATTATCTTATACGATGTCTGTGATCCCAGGACAGTACCTCTTCCCGTCCTATAAGGTTGTTGACGAACAAGTTCATCGTTATATTCCCGGCCGCGGCGCTACCACCATCACCATTTCCAGTCCATCGGGCCCAGTCCCGGTGATTCTGTCGACTCTCCTTGGACGTCAGGTGGTGCAAAAGATTGTTTCTTCGACTCCTCAGCAAGCTATAAGTTTCCTCGTTTCAGTGGTACCAAATTCCAATGCGTACACTGAATTTTCTAAAGAAATTCATCTCGAACTGCCAGTAGATTCAACTTCAATAAATCTCCCTAAAGACGGAGACATTGTTCTTGCCAAAGTTACTAAACTTACTCAACGTCAAGCATCAGTGGAAATCGTCACGGTAGAAGGTGCTGGAAATGTTATTTCAGATCTGGGAATTGGAGCATTAGGTGAAGTTGCTCATGAATCAATGGCTGTTGGTGGTGGATCAAGTGCACTTACTTCAATTCAAGCAGTAGCTTCTACACAACTGACTCCTTTAGCAGCCCAGGCGGCCGATGTAGGTGAATCATTCCGAGGAATCATTCGTTCTCAAGATGTAAGATCAACAGATCGTGATAAAGTTGAAATTATTGATTGTTTTAGACCCGGTGATATTGTAAGGGCTCAAATCCTTTCGTTAGGTGATGGTTCAAATTATTATTTAACTACCGCCAGAAACGATTTGGGAGTAGTTTTTGCTAAAAGTCACGGTGGAGCCGGTGGTCCAATGGTTGCAATTGATTGGCAAACAATGATGTGTGAAAAGACTGGTGAAATTGAACCAAGAAAGTGTGCAAGACCGTTTGTGTAATCAAAGAGCCTTCCTACAGCGGCAGAATAACCAATAACATGTATATTAATGAATATAAACAAGTATCCACCGTAGTTGATAGAGTCTGACAGAATAGTCAATAGAGAATAGTCAGTAGATAATAGAATAGTAGTATCAGCTATGTTCAACTCAAATACACACAGTATAGCTGATTCAGCTAGTCGTAGACTTCAACTTAGCTCCATTTATAGTCTTAGACCTCAGCTTACGATACAACCCATGGTATTACATGTTTCAACTTACATTTCAGCTCATAGACCCAGCTTACGATTCACCTAGTCGATGTATTTCACTACATTAAGCACATCTTAGTCTTTCCTGTTAGCACAATCTCTTTATTAGCTTATATACAGCTCTATACATTAGTCACTCGAGCCAGGAATTATGACAGTGACGGATTCTTTTAACTTGAATATTTAAAGTATTAAGGTTTGGCTTCAGCCACGGTTTCATCTACGGTCTCTTCTATCACTTTCTTTGTATCGTTGGTTTCAACACTCTCCTTCGCACCCTCGTTGGTTTCCTCGGTTTCATTCGTTTCCTTGGATTCATTTAATGTCTCTTTGACAGGATAAATTAACTCATCTCCATTACCTCTTAAATCAACTTCACTTAATCCAATTTTTGAACCAAATCTCTCAAATCTTTCAACATATTTCTTCTTCTTTTCAGTTGCAATTTTAATCATTTCATCCCAATATTTTTCATGAACATAATCAAAATTAACATCACCACCAAAATCTTTATCTAATTGTTCAATTGGAACATAATCTGGGAATGGTTGATCGAAGACTAATTTTTCTCTTGTAAGAGGATCAATAAATGGATGAATAATTTTAAGGAAACTCCAACCTAAGAATGGAATATTTGTTAATAATGCTTTTCCTAATCTTTCAGGATAATGAGTTTGTAAAATATGTAATACTTGTCTACCAGTTCCAATTGGTGGGATTTTACCACCTTGAGTACCAACAGGTGATGCCTTGAAATCAATAAGTAAAGCAAGTGAATCTTGTCCTGATGGCATATAATCAATAACTTTTTCTAACATATAAACTAAATGCTGAACTTGTCTAAAAGAAGATTTTGTATTTTGTCTTCCTGGCTTTAAATAAAGACATGGACGTGAATCATTATCATAACCAAGAATAACTTCTTTACCTGTTTCATTTTCTGGTGATGTTAAATCTCCATTAACGATATTTTCATCATCAAAATTACCAGATATTCCAAATTCTCTACGCCATGCAAGAGTTAATTCAATTCTGTCAATTGCATCTTGTAAATTCCATTTAGTAGCACGAAGATAACGTAAAAAACATTCTCTTGTTAGCCAAGCTTTTTCAGCTTCTGTTAATGATTTATAACTTGAAACATCCTTTTGTTTATGACCATTTTCACTTACTGCTGTTTTAAATTCAGGATTTGCAAAATGTTGATAAACTTCATGATATTTACTTTGTTGTGATTTATCAAGAGCATTTTCTGGAATAAGTTGACTTTTCTTTGATGGTGAAGTAAATGGAACAAACACTTGAGCATGATTTGCTTCAACTTGTTTTACTTTTTCATTTAATTGATTTTTTGACTCTTTCAGTCTTAGCTTACTAAACATAATCTTTCTATATAAATTTATCGAAATTTAATGATCGGAAAAAAACGGTTTATATTCTTTTGTTTTTAAACAACGTATATCAACTTTAAATTATTCAATAAGTTGAAAATTCGTGTTTTATATCGAAGTTAAACACCGTCTTGCCGTTTGTTCGGAAGGAAATAAAACTTTGGCCCGCGAGCCGGAGCCAGCCGCCAGCCGTGAATAGACGCGAACATCCGTACCGCACAAAAAAATTCATTCTTGCCGTGTGCAAGACCCGTACACCACATGTATATGCAACTACTCATCGCAATCGTCCATCTACTCAACTCAATTTGCCATGGTCCCGTCATTGGTGGCACTAGCGACTGCTAAGTGTGCTCAGCACGTGTCGAGACTCACAGATGTTGGTGCTACACCGTACCATCTCGTTGAGCCTGTTTTAAAAAGAGCTAATGCTAAACAATTAGATACTATTGAAACATTTAGCCCACATATAGCTAAACATACTGAATCAATTTGGCAAATATTAGTAGAAAAAGATTTCCCCGACCGCCCCGGTTTGAATCCTAGGGTAGGATTGTCTCTGGACACTCCATCGAAAACCCTTTACTTTAAATACGCTGCTGATCGAGAGAAATTTCGTCAAAATTCAGCTCAACGTCTAAGAAGTATGACTAAACGTCTTGCTCGAGAAAAATCTGCTAAAAGTATTGTTCCCGTGTCTGAATTTCTTCGAGATCCAACCGTTCGTATGCTGCGAACTTCTAGTGGTTCAAATGGGGCTAGAAATTCTATATTGAATAAAGCTCGTCGTGATGTCCAGAATCGTTCTATAATGTTCCGTCGACCTACTCATACCAAAGCACCGACCATGATGCTGTTTCCTACTAGACCAAGACCGACTGCTACTGCTTCAAAGTCAATAGAGCCTGCTCCTAACCCTAAACCATCAATAAAACCAGTCATGAAACAATCTTCACCTACTTTCGTATCAACCAGCCCAAAGACTACTTTGCATTCTCCAGTTACCACATCAGTGGCTAGATCCCCAAATCAACTACGAAATTCGCCAATACCTTCGAATTCACCTGACTCAAATCCCTCGAATCTGGTGGAAACTGAACCTTTCGTATCACCTCGAAAACGGCGACCTGAGCCATCAATTTTCTTGAATAAACGTCGTCTACCAAGACCAAAACCAAGAGAAAAGCCTGATGATAAACCTACACCTTCAAAAGTAACGAAAATCAAATCTTCAATCTTTGATTGAACTGTCAAATTCATCTACATCTTAATTTTAAAAAGCTGGTCTTTCATTAATGCATTACGATTACATATTAGCCCGTAGCGACTAAAAGTCTATTAAATATTCTTTTCTGTCTTTTGTTTCTTCTTCTGTGGTTCTTCACCTTGAACGTATAAAACTTCTCTACCTTTATGTCCTGAATCATTTAAAATTACCTGTTTATGAGACTTAACTCTTAATCTTCCACTTATAAGCGTATCCTCGGCATTTTTCGCTATACTTTCTTTACCTCTATTAAAAGGAAGTCCAAGAGTCTGTAGTAATACCAATATATCGGTATAATTTCTTACTTGAACCGGCATTAAAGCACCACTGGATATTACAAGTCCTCTATTTCTAGAGGCTCTAATGAGCTGTAATAAATTATTAAAGTAATTTTTACGAGCCATCAATGCATTGGTATTGGAGTCACTCACCACCGAGTATCCTGCCAGTCCGCTGATGAGACCAGCGTATGTAATTTCAAATTTTATGCCTCTGCTTACACCAGACCCTACAGCCTTATGTTTAAGGAAAAACGGTAGTCTCAGAAGGAGATTAATACTAACGATATCGATATCAAGATTAGTTACTGCTAATTGCAATGCTCTTTCCGTGGCGGGAGTGATGGCGACCAAATCAAATGCCTGACTAAGCTTGGCTACACTTTGACACTTAGATGGATCACTAACTGTAAGAGTTACTCTTGAGAAAAGTTGCAAATCAGGAAATTCCAGGAATTTGCTCTGTATCTTTGCCATGGGGATTGGATTGAGTTGCTGGGTCTTGGCGGTAGGGATCTTGACATTTTCTCCAATCGAGAAATTAAGTGCTAGGCGGGTGTAGCCGCTGGTGTAAAGAGTAGTGATGATATTATATAAATTAGTGAGAGCTTCAGGTGATGGTTCAGAAGCGTAAGAACCGGGCCACGGGACGTTCAAGTCAAAGAGCATGACGGTATTCAAGTTGGGAGAGTCACGAATAATCGGTCGAATGTTCTGGAAGTGGCAAGTTGTGAAAAAATGTAGTAGGAGGTTGAAATAAATTTGTCATCAGCGATGGCGCAAATCGCACAAATAAACCCAGAGTTACTTTACTTTTTGCAACTATCAAGTATTTCTTTCGTACTCCTAGGTCTATTCCTTCGAGTTTGACTTCTATAGACTTGTTTCTTGATCTTTTGACATTACCCGATCTTAGTTTAGTAAATACACTTTCTAAAAAGTTCAAAATTTAACTCGGATCCTAATCTATAACCTTCTCCAGTTTTAATTCCCCCAGCTTCAACTTCCAACCCTGTTGTTGACCATGACAAAAGACCAGGGTGTAATGAACCTCGGTAAGCACTGCGATAAGTGTCAGCAGCTAGATTTTCTTCCGTTTGTTTGTGAATTGTGCAAAATGACCCTTTGTGCTCAGCACCGATCTCTTGAATCTCACCAATGTATTGGAAAGGCCAAATTTGAAGCAGGTCAACGACCAATTCATCATGATTATTCTGGTCCTACGGCTGCGTCTTTGTTTCCCGATAGAGATAGCGATAAAGCCAGGATAAATCAATTAGCTTCTACTAAACCAAAACCTACAAATATTTTTCAAACTCAATTTAGAGTAGGAGACGCTGCTGCTAATAGTCCTAATGCATTTAGTAAATTTAAGAAATTTCTTAAATTACAAAAAACATCCAAAAAGCCTCGACTTTTTTCTAAAAAGCCCAATAAAGTAGTTGAAATAGCTAGTATACGAAAACTGGCATTAGGAGATTCAAGAATTTCAGCAATTGATAGAATTCATATTTGGTGTGTTTTCGTCGATAGTAAAGATGTTGGTGAAGATGATTATTTTGCCAAATTAGACGTTACAAAAGAACGTAAACCAATTTTTGTATCGAAATCATGGTCGGTTGGTCGAGCTCTTGATTCAATAGCAGATCATATGAAGATTGCCAATCATAATAATGTCACTCGAGATTCAGCAGAGAGACTTCATATCTTCATGATCGGGCACAGTGGCAATGATGAAGTACCTGTGCCCGTGGCTAACAGCGACAGAGTAGCTAAGTCGTTTCAGAATGGTGATACCGTTTATCTTGTCAAGGGCAGAGTTGATGTGTAGATGATAATTGTGTAGATGATAATTGTGTAGATGATAATTGTGTAGATGATAGTGATGTATAAATGAATATTACAGTGAGGAGTAAGATAGGGTGTAGAGAAGTGTAGAGAAGTGTAGAGAAGTGAAGAGAAGTGAAGAGAAGTGAAGGGAGAAGATACGATAGAGGGCATACCAAGAGTAAAAAGAGGCAGGGAAAGAGAGTACTGAGACAAGACTGAGACAAGACTGAGAAAGCACTGGACAGAGTAGACTAAGAATTAGCAGACTAACCAGTAATTCACACTTCATCGTATTAGATTTGTCCATTGATCGGGTAGTTAGTTCATACCCCAACCGCTCTTATACTCATCCGTCTCCTACTTAGTTATGTTGACTCTCTCTCTTAAGCTGTGTTTGCGACCATTAGTTAAATTTATCTATATTTCACACATTTTTTAAATGTTTTATCGCTCTCAGTTCAGACTACTTTCATTTTCATTCACCTCACTTATGCTTACATTATTTAAATTTATATAGTTATTCTCCAAGTTTCTGGTATTTTTGCAGCATTTACGAAAACCGAGCAAAATCGCCAAATTAGTAAATTTCTCAATTTAGTAAGATTTGATTGCAACCAACAATATCTAGATGACATTTAATTGCATTCTATTCGATAATTCTCAAACTAATTAATAAATAAACTTCGTTAACATTCGTCTGTCTATTGTGCCGTGTTATCGCGTCCTTCGTTGCCTCAAGTTGTTTGTGACGGTAACGCCATCGTCTGAGTTTAATAATCCGCCCGTTAAAAGCGGTCTGCGCACGACCCCAATTTTTACAAAAATTAATTTAATGACAATACTCAATGTCTTAATGATCATAATCAATGAAAATAATCAATATTACGTATTTTTTTCACTTATCGTAATTAAATTATTGCCGTGTATTTTTACTACATTCCAGGCCCGATCACCGTCGAATCGCGCAAAAAAAGAAACAAATTATGGAGCCGGGGTTTTTTTTGTCCACCTCGCACTGTTTTTAGCGACAAGTACAAATTTGTGATAATTCCAGCAAGTTTTTATTTGTACTTTCATCGATTGGAAGGACATTAAATAAATAATTATCAAATCAAACAATCATTGATTGTAAAGGTTTGATTGATTAATCTGCAACTCTAAATTTGTGGATTTTAAAACCTCCTTTTCTCCCAATAAAAATCATCGTTTAAAATCAATAAATTATCGATAATAATCGATATTGAATATTTAATTTACAACTAAAAATTTAATTGGTTTAGCTTAAATGGCAACCAGACAACAGGTGTCAAACCCCGCTGCATTAGCTGCTGCTGCTGCTAGTCATAATCCAAATATGAATTCTTCAAGTTCAAATAATTCAGTAGTTGGATTACATTATAAAATTGGTAAAAAAATTGGTGAAGGATCATTTGGTGTACTTTTTGAAGGTCATAATATAATAAATGGTTTAGCAGTTGCTATTAAATTTGAACCAAGAAAAACTGAAGCTCCTCAATTAAGAGATGAATATAGAACTTATAAACATTTACAAGGTTCACCAGGGGTTCCAAATGCTTATTATTTTGGTCAAGAAGGTTTACATAGTATCTTGGTAATTGATTTATTAGGTCCTTCTTTAGAAGATTTATTTGATTGGTGTGGTCGTAGATTTTCTGTTAAAACTGTGGTTCAAGTTTCAATTCAAATGTTAAATTTAATTGAAGAAGTTCATCGTCATGATCTTATTTATAGAGATATTAAACCTGATAATTTTCTTATTGGTAGACAAGGAATGCCTGATGAAAATGATGTTCATCTTATTGATTTTGGTATGGCAAAACAATATAGAGATCCAAGAACTAAACAACATATTCCTTATAGAGAAAAAAAATCATTAAGTGGAACTGCTCGTTATATGTCTATTAATACTCATTTAGGTAGAGAACAACTGAGAAGAGATGATTTAGAAGCTTTAGGTCATGTTTTCTTTTATTTTTTAAGAGGTCAATTACCTTGGCAAGGTTTGAAAGCTCCAACTAATAAACAAAAATATGAAAAAATTGGTGATAAAAAAAGATCAACACCTGCTTCAACTTTATGTGAAGGATTACCAAGACAATTTGCTGAATATTTAGATAGAGTTAGAAGTTTACCATTTGAAGCTGAACCTCCATATGAAGAATATAGAATGTCTTTATTATCTGTTTTAGATGATTTAGGTCAATCAGCTGATGGTGATTATGATTGGTTACATCTCAATGATGGTAAAGGATGGGATGCATCAATTAATAAAAAACCAAATTTACATGGTTATGGACATCCAAATCCTCCAAATGAAAGACGTCGTGATCCAAGAAGAAGTAGACAACATCATTCTTCTACTCAACAAGCTAATAACGTTAATGGTAATCTTGTAAATTCATCATCTCAACAACAATTATCAGCTGCTCAATTGCATCAACAAAAATTACAAAATTTAGTTAATCGTCCATTACCACCAATTAAACAAGAACCAAGTGCAACTAATAATGATATGATTAATCAAACATCCGTTAGACATTCTCAAACTAAAAATTATGATCAAATGCAAACTAACAGAACTAATCAATATGATACATCTCAACAACAATATACTCAAACTAATCAATTTGAACAACAACATCAACAACAATTGGTTGATGATGATCATGAAAAAGGATTTTTCGCTAAATTATGCTGTCAATAATCCAATTAAATTAATCAATTCTTTATTCTATTTTTTTATTTGTTTGAAAATTATTCTAGAAAAAATTGTCAATATCTAGAAAAGCATCGTCATTTTTATATATGATCTCATTGAGTTAATAAGACATAATCATAATAAGTGTAGAAAGGAAAGCGTCAGTGTAGTAAACTGAAGAAATAATAGAGAAAGGAAAGTGTCCACAGTATTAAACTAAAGAGAAAAGGTATAGAGATTGTGACTTCAAGTGTTACAATAACTGTCAGATATTATACTCAAACGGTCTTTAACATTACAAATAATCGATGTACAATTCGTGTTAAACATATAAAGCTATCAAGCTAATTAATTACTCATTGGATAAGATTTACTTACTCATTGGATAAGATCTTTTTCCATTCAGCGTCAGTGACTTCCATTTCCTTTCTGGTTTTCTTCAAGTAATTTTCAATTTCTTTCAATGAATCCATTGCTGATTCTTTATCAAAGAGTTTACCTGATTTCCAATCAGATTGAACCAGTTTATTAACGTTATCCAAACGAGATTTTAAAATTTCAGTACGGTAGTCAATCCATTGAGGGTAAAAATCATTATATCTTGAACCAAAATTTAATTCTGGTTTAACTGTACTTAAAACAGATTCTTCAGGAGTAAGAGGATTTTTTGCTCTGTAAGAAGTTACCATTGTAATTCTTTCACTTGAACCTAATGGTGTAGGTGCAATATGTTCAATAAGTCTTCCTTGTAAAACAGCTGCATTACCTAATTGAGGACCTGGAACAATTGCAATTTGTTGAGGACTATCAGGATCACTAGCTCCCATTCTCAAAGATGTTTCACCTCCAATCATGTTGGTGGTATCAGATAACATAAGAACACATACAAATGGGTAACTATCGTGGTGCCAGCCCACGATGGCAGGAATATCTTCACCAGAGGTTGATCCACCCAATGCTTTTTCTCTAGCAACTTTAATTCTTTCTTGGTTTGCTTGCTCTTCTGTTTTAACGCCAATATTCATATGTGCAATTTCATAGTCCATAACTACTTCCAATTCAACACCTGCCATCATTGAGACCAATTCCATGGTTTTAGGATGAGTCCAGGCGGTATAAGTAAATGGACAATCAATAGTATCACCGTTTTTAACATAACCTCTAAGGTTACAGTCCATACCAGATGTAGAGTTATAACAGTAACGTGCATATTTTAAGAAGAGATCTTTTCTTAATACTTCTTGTCTCATGATATCCACGGCTTCTTCAGTAAAAAGAGGAAATGGATCAGAAACTCCAATGGGACTTATTTGCAGCTTTGAACTCAACCCTAATTCTTCAGTTGTAAGTCTTCTAGTGGAGTTAAAGTTATGTTTTTCCAAATCATTAGCATAATACTTAAGATGTTTAATAGGATCAAAAGTTACACTAGGTACTGGCTTTGAAGATAATCCAAGTTTTTCAAGGACATTATCGTGGGTTGATCTAAGATTTTGTTCGTAGTGTTCTTCAGTTAACAGTTTATTAAGACGGCCACCATGGATAGCTTCTAGAGTTGCAGCAGATGCCATAGTTAAATGATTAGGTAATATATGATGATGAAATATAATGATTTATAAATGTTGCTGTTAAACGTCCTTTTATAATGATGTGAAAGATAACAACAGTTTAAGCAGCAAGTGACAGACAATTTTAGATTTACATTAACGTTTAAAAAACGGAAGGGGTCACCCAAACACCGCTATCTATGAAGGATGTATACACTGAAATTGCTGCAAAAATTGGTATCTATCGCGGTTGACAATGCCTTGGCTGATAAGCATTTCCTATTTAGGCGCAGCTGATATGAATTTACCATTTTCGCACATTGAATCCAGGGATTTAGCAAAAAAGGCAGGTGACTGAACGGAGTGAAAAATATTTACGGCAGGCTAAGGAGACGGTGATAGAGTACAGGGAGGTCACAGAATGACTTAATTAAACAATAGGCTCGGAATAACTTACAATAGGTTAAATCATTTAATATATGGAATTTAATTTATTCAAATACCCGCACACCATAGGAATTTACGGAATTTACTAAATCAGTAAGTGACAGGAGAGGGTTGAAACTGAAACAAAAGATAGCGACAGATATCAAGGTTTCTTCCTGCAATTGTGACAGATAATTGTGTCGAATTTAGAAACTCACAGCTAGTTGTAATCGCATGAGTAACTGTGCCTCAGCCATGAGCTCTGTCAGGAAGCCAACACCCAAGTAGTTAAAATGCCGTTATAACGGAACAGATAATTATTGCTACTACTGCAGTTGCTGCTGCTCCGAAAGATATTCCGTCAGATCAATCCTTACACCGAATTTTGATTTCCCCGGGAAATGGTGTACGGGTCCTCTTCCCCACCATAGTTCGGATCATTGAGGTTTTCGTCCATTTCAGTCCAGCTTTTACCTCCTCAATTGACATTCCATCATGAGTGACAGCATTCACCACCATGACTCAATGACTGCAAACAACAAGGCATTCACCTCGCTGGTTGTAGAGGAGTACGATGCCCGGCTGTCGATCCAGACCCTCAGCAAAATATTTTGCCAGAACTTAGTAAATTTCGATATCAGTCAGCCCAGAAAAGAGCTGCCTGCGGTCCTTGGAACAGATATCCCGCTGGATTCAGAACATTCAACCGATTTTCGCTCTCTAATTCATCCTGGGATCAATTTGATTGATTTCGCTTGCGGAACAGGTCTCGTTACTGAAAAAGTTATACCTTACCTACAAGGTGATTATCTCTCGCTGGTGGCAGGTATTGATATCAACAAAGATATGCTTGAAAGATTTGATCTGAGAACAGCTTCGGCATCGGCCGAATTGAGCGGAGTGAATGTCAAGTCATACCTTTACGACGTATTGGATGAGACTCAGCACCAATTATCAGACCAGTTTACAGCGTGGGCCGACGTTATCATATGTACCATTTCATATCATCACCTACACAACTACGAACAAATCACTAAGAAACTTGCCACTTTCTTGAAGCCTGGAGGATGGCTCTTCATTTACGATTTTTATAACGAAGATGTTGAGAAGAAACATGATTCAGAAGCAGTGGGAGCAGTGGCTCATATGGGAGGACTTCGTATTAATACATTGAATCACACTCTTGGTCAAATAGCAGGACTTACCAATGTTTCCAGCGCCGTAGAGTTTAAAAGTCACCTTTGGCAACACGAGAAATTCATAAAGACCCACATGCCACAAACCGTTATCGACGAGCTTGAAAAAGGGGAAGTTGAGTCCAGAAAAGACCCCGAAGGAACTACTTATTTGGTAGAGTGTAGTATCGTGCTAGCTATTGGGCAAAAGAGTAGGGGATAGCTCATATCGATCTGAAGTAACGCACAAGCATCAAGACACTGCAATGGTAAGCAAGCATCAAGTCTTCATTTCGCTGTTCTATAGAATAAGTAGAATATACAAAACGTTTCATATAATACCATGATTGTTGACTCGACATACGTCATAAGGGGAGAGGTTTGTCGTCCAAGAACTGTTAAGTATCATGTGACTTGAGCTACAAGTTAGACCATAGTAAATTGGCTCCGAAGGTGTTATCTTGACGTTGAGGGTCTTAACTTTCATGAAGCCATGTGTCGAAGGTTCAGATTTATACTAGCTGGTATAGAGAGGTGAAGATTAAGTACTATCAGGATTATGAATTGAGAACTTTCAAATGGAGTTCATTCAAGTGTAATAATTACTTGATTTATTCAGACATATGGGTATTGCGATTCATCTGCATAGGTGAAACAATCAATATGGCTAATATGCAAGTGTTTATATAAGATGAAGTTTGTTTTGAAGAGTTAACTAGTCTTAAAACAATAGTTTTACCTTCTTGCAAAATACGCAAAAGAGTATACAGCACCCTACGAATATCAACCACCATGGTGACTCAAAGAGCTTACTCGGTCCTAAAGGATCAATAGTGTTCCAGTACGCAGCCCGTGGTAAATGTGAATACGATAGTACGGACTATACGATAACAATATGACCACTCAAGGTTATTAGTTTAAGTTTTGTAGAAACCAGGGCTTGAATGCTGTGACCAGTTTTTATGTTGCACTTTTCATGATGTGCTTGACATGTGGCTTATTTCCAAGCTACGTCTTACAGTTTTGCATCTTGTCTCGACTTCTTTCTGGAGCTTATACTTGCCAGATAGACATTGTCTAAGAACTCAAACTCCACCAATAATCAAAAAAGTATAGTTTCTTATCGGGCCAGAGGCATCGACACTTTCATAACCCGACAGCAACAAAAGCCTGTAAACTTCCAAAATAAAATCTCCAAATTCAAGACTGATAATTTGCAGCCAAATAAGCAATTTTCAATGGTAGTGCGACTTTGCCATAAGTCTTCGCTCTTCAGTTTCTGACGTCTGTCCTTATCACTACAATCTATGGCACCAGTTCAAGCACAGAAACGACTTTCCAAAGAGTATAGGTCGATTTCAGCGAATCCTCCTCCGTATATTACAGCGCGTCCAAATGAAGAGAATATTCTAGAATGGCACTACGTAATTACAGGTCCTGATAATACCCCATTTGATGGAGGACAATATCATGGATTACTTCGATTCCCATCAGAATACCCATTTAAACCACCTTCTATTTCTATCATTACACCTAATGGTCGTTTTGCCTGTAATACCAGACTCTGTTTAAGTATGAGTGATTATCATCCAGATACTTGGAATCCAGCATGGAGTGTATCAACAATTTTAACAGGACTTTTAAGTTTCATGACGGGATCTGAAACCACCACGGGTTCGATTTCCACCAGTGACAATGTGAAAAGAAGACTTGCTAGAGATTCAAAGGGTTGGAATATTTTAGAAAATCAAAGATTTCGTAAAATTTTCCCTGAATTAGTTGATCAAAATAGAAAAGATATAGCGAAAGCTAAAGAACAACAACAACAAAAGATCGAAATAGTAGAGGAGCAACCACTTGATCTTTCTAAGAATTTAGAATCTCTTGATCCAGAAGATAGAGCAAGACTTATTGTAGAAGATGATGATGGTGTTAGTAGGATGCTGCCACTTACGGTTATTGGAGTTATCATCGCTGCAAGTGTTGCAGCTTATTTGAGTTTACAGAGCCGGTAACTGTATACAATCAAACTTGCGAGAAGTAACCAATTGGCGAGTTTAACGAAATGATCAGAGATTTTTGAGGCGTTCACCTCAAGATGAAGGTTAAGATGAAGAAGAGGCCATGAAAGATTTAACAATAGCTCAAGACAAAGAAGATGATTCGAATGCCAGTGATATCTGAGTTTTTGAAGTCTAGAACAACCATATAGCACCAACACCCTAGAATTAGCGCTATAAGTGCTCAATATACCCATATGAATATATTTTACAGTAGATTAAGTACGACAGCGTCGCGGTAGGTAAAGATGTAGATGAGATTCAGAAACATCGGCTAGTTCCGGTGCCACCACCGCACCAACATGGCATCAAATAAGTGTGGATGCTGGTCCCACACGGCGTCATCGACAGCACCACTGACCGACTTGCCCACCGCCAAGGCCGCCAACTGTAACTCCGGGTCCAACAATTATCCATTGTTTTGAGTTTGCACCCGTGCACCATGCACATGTACATTAAGTAACTCGCATACAATACAATAAACCTAACTCGCTTATAAGCACGTAATTAATCAATGGCAGTGCCGGAATGAGATCAAAGTTGGTATAATGTGAATAATTTTTGGCGAAAATAAACATTAATATAAATTTTGAACCCGTTTCAAAATGACGCAAAAATATCACATTTGAAACTGGTAATTTTACCTCTATTTTTACCTCTATTTTTACCTCTATTTTTACCTCAGCCATTTAATTTTTTCCAGGTACAGGTTATTTTTATACAATTGTAACTACATCTATTTAACAAAAAATAAGTAGATATTTTTATTATGGCTTCTCATCCTTATCGCCAAAAAGCATCGGCTCCATACCCTGTAGATGAATTAAGTGAAATTAATCCTCTTCATCTGTCTAATCAATTAAATATTACCGACGAAAGTTTTGAAGATGCTGCTGATACTTCAAATTCAGGTATTATTTCTCCTTCCATTGCTTCTCCTACGGTTGGATCTCCGGTGGTGCCTACATCTTCACCTAAAGGTCCTATTAATTCATCCATTACAGCCATGGCACATCCACATACTAAAATTGATTCACCAAGAGGTCAATCTGCTCCATATCCAATTTATGGACAACAAACACCACCTCCAGTGTTTGCATCAGCTAAAGAATTAGCATCACCTCCATCAAATTCACTTTCTGCAACATCATCAGTTACAAATCTTAATTTAAATCAAACTATTGATTATTCAAAATCTGATCAAAATTTATTAACAAATTCTGGACCTCCAACAAATAGATTTGGTCATACAAGATCAGTTTCTTCAACTTCTTCATTTTTTTATGATAGAAGTGATAATGCAAGTATGGTTGATTTTTCACAAAATGTTATTCAACAATATCTTGGATCAAATTCTTCTCATTTAATGCCACGAATTAAAACAATTGATTTATATCGTAAAAATGCAAAAAAATCAAATGATCCAACAGTTTTATTTCAATATGCTCAGTATATGTTACAAACAGCTTTAATGCTTGATAATGTTAATATTGAATCATCTGCTTCACCAAGTCCAAATCCTGTTACACCAGTTGATTCACCAAAGAAAAATTATTTTGAAAGAAATTCATCAAATTTAACAGTTGGTTCATCAAGAATTTTATCACATCAAAAGTCAAAATCCGCTTCATCTTTTGATCTTGAAAAAGTTTCAGAATCTGGTGAAATTGATGATGCAAAATTAAAAAAAGCTTTATTAAAAGAAGCAACTCATTATTTAAAAAGACTTTCTGATAAAGGTTATTCAGAAGCACAATATTTACTTGCTGATGCATGTAGTAGTGGAGCATTAGGTAAAATTGATAATAAAGAAGCATTTCAATTATTCCAACAAGCTGCAAAACATGGTCATATTGAAAGTGCTTATAGAACATCATACTGTTATGAAGAAGGTTTAGGAACTGGACGTGATGCAAGAAAAGCAATTGAATATTTAAAAATGGCAGCATCAAAAAATCATGCAGCTTCAATGTATAAGTTAGGAATTTATTCATTTAATAGTAGAATGGGATTATCAAATAATATTAATACAAAAAAACAAGGAATTAAATGGTTAACAAGAGCAGCAAATGTTGCAAATGAATTGATTGCTGCTGCACCATTTGAATTAGGTAAAATTTATTTTAATGGATTTGAAGATATTGTTATTTCTGATAAAAAATATGCATTAGAATTATATTCACAAGCTGCTGCTTTAGGACATGTTGAATCAGCATCAATTTTAGGTAAATGTTATGAAATTGGTGAGGTTGTTCCACAAGATTCAAATTTATCAATTCATTATTATACTCAAGCAGCAATGGGTGGACATCCTGAATCAATGTTAGCAATGTGTGCTTGGTATCTTGTTGGAAGTGAACCATATTTACCAAAAGATGAAAATGAAGCATTTGAATGGGCAAAAAGAGCTGCAATAGCTGATTTACCAAAGGCACAATTTGCATTAGCAAATTTTTATGAAAAAGGAATTGGTTGTATTAAAAATGTTAATGAAGCTCAAATTTGGTATAAAAAAGGTGCAGAAAATGGTGATGAAAAATGTATAAGTAGACTTAATGATAAAGATTTAGCTACAAAATTACAAAAAAAGATTAAAAAGAAGAAATCAACTTCAGGTTTAGGTGATAAGGCAAGTCAAGAAAAAGACTGCATTATAATGTGAAGATATTAAATAGAGATGTTAGATACATCATAAACTTTACAAAAATTAATTAAATAAGTATTATTGATTTAAATCATTTAATAAGTTAAATTCTATGCATTAAAACTTTCTATGCATATGCATGATTGCATCGCCAAATGTAACTTAAAAATCCGCGACATTTCCTGTATAAAAACCTAAAGGTATACGTGTAGCAAAGAGACAGAATGTGGTAAGCTGAAAAAGTTTGCTTACGTTATTGCTTATGATATTGCTTATGATATTGCTTATGATACTGCTTATAATATTGCTTATGTTATTACATAATGAACTAGGCTACGAACACATTCTAGATTGCTAAACGAGGTTAAAGGGACAGGTTAATTTATAAATATACATCAGCTTATGTGCAGGATATAAATAAACAAAGAGAATAACCATTTTGATTATATACAGGTCGTGACCAAAATTAAATGATTGTAACTTTTTTGTGGCAGTTTACGTATCCATAATAAGCGTAATGGTCACGTTTCAAACACAATTCCACGTGAATAAATGATGGATTTAAACGTGTTTTACCGGATTAGTAACGTATTGGTTAAGTCTTCGTAAATAGTCAGTTAATTAATCGCCACAGCCTTGGGTTGAAACTGCACATAAGCTTTAATACTAAACTCAGTAATTAATCAGTATTCACAATTAAGACTTATGCTATACAATCAAGCACATTAATTACAGCAATTGTAATCAGCTCAATACAATTGAATTCTGAATTATCCACCAATTACGTCAATTGGATCCTCTAATTGAGTGAATAATTGGTAGTAATTCTTTTATTTCGGCATTTGAAATTCCAGCCTGCATGTGACCCATAACGTATATACACTCCTTTAAATACAATATTTCAGCCTATCTGGATCTAACAGATGTCGACAAAGTTGGGGTATAAAAAGGAGACATTCCCCATTGAAAATTAAATAGAAATTCATCAAAATGTCAGCTAACGAATTTTACTCATCAGGAGAACAAGGTGAATATAAACCAAATCAACAAACTCAAAGTCAATCTAATGAAGGTGGAGAAAGAGGACTTTTATCAACTGTTGGTGGAGCTCTTGCTGGTGGATACGCTGGTGATAAATTAAGTGGTAATCATACTACTTTAGGAACTATTGGAGGTGCCATTGGAGGTGCTATTCTTTCTAATAAAGTTGAAGATAAATTTGAAGATTATGAACATAATCAACAAGGTGGTCAACAATCACAAGGTGGTTTCTTAGGTAAAATCTTTGGTGGTGAATCCAATCAACAAGGTGGCCAAGGAGGTTACGGAAACCAAGGTGGATATCAACAAGGTGGCCAAGGAGGTTACGGAAATCAAGGAGGTTATCAACAAGGTGGCCAAGGAGGTTACGGAAACCAAGGTGGTTATAATCAAGGTGGCCAAGGAGGTTATGGAAACCAAGGTGGCCGTGGTGGAGAATACGGTGGACGTGAAGAATTCGGCGGTCGTGGTGGTCGTGATGAATACGGCGGACGTGATGAATACGGTGGTCGTGGTGGTGGCCGTGATGATTACGGTGGACAAGGTGGTCAAGGTGGAAGATGGTAAGTATTATGTATTACGTAACTAAACGAAGTTTGAAATGCTATATGCACTAAATTTATGGAATATATGACTAAACTAATTAGTGTAGGCATTAATATGCAAGTGAAATAGAGGATGATGTGAAGTTAAAGATGAAACCTGAATGTTAGCTCAATGTTAGCTCAACGTTAGCAGCTTGGCAGCTTAGCAGATTATCTTGAAGTATGCAGCTTAGCTTGAGGTATACACCCTAAACTTTACTCGTTAGCTTAAAGGATGCAGCTTGAATGCAGCTTAATGCATGGAAGTTACGCGTACCTTGCAGATTGACAGTAAAGTACATATCGAGTCTCTAACTAGTTGCCAACTTTCAATCAACTCTTTCAGAGCTGCTGATACTTCGGTTTCCATTATTATAGTCACCATAACTCATTACCTTGCTAGGTTCCATACCAGAAACTATTTTAGATGCCAGTTTGTTGAGTAATGGTGGTTTCACTAATTCATCATCTTCATCACTAGTACGTAGTTTCCGATTGGTAAATGATCGATTCTTACGGTCTTCAGGTTCCTTAAGCTTTGTTTCCTTTAATGGCTCCTTCATTTTAACTGGCGGTGAATCAATAGTAGGATCAAATTTAAAATCAAGTTCATCAAGAAAACTACTATCTGGAGGAGAATCAGTACTTTTAGGATGAATTACCGAATCATCCATACTAAGATCACTTTCAACAACGCTCATATCGTTATCCCATCTTACTTTCTTAGTTTGCTTGACTCGAGTTGGTGATTTCTTCTTAGTGATGGATTTCTTTGACTGACGTGGTGGTGATGACCTTAATGGCAGTGTAGATGCTCTTTTTGAGTCCCGGACTCGAACATGAACTTGATTTTGAGCTTGCTTTTTTGATTGTGGTTGCTGCATCTGCTGCTCATTTTGTTGTTGAATCTGAATGAATTCTGTAGTCAACAGTTCAACTACCGAATCAAAATCACCATTATTCATCTGCTCATAACATTGTGCCAACCCATCAACAACGCTGGCCACACCATGATTCTCCTTGTTGTCAGCAAGATCAATGAGATTGACCACAACTCCAGGAAGATAATTGTACTCCTCAAGTTCTGCTACCAAATAGTCAAATAATATTGAAGAATTTACAAGCACATCTTTTTCTACACCACACCGTAATGTTTCAATCATTGATTCAAATATCGTCGTGTATCGTGCTGTCCAACCTTCTGATTCTCCAAGGCGTTTGAGCGTGTAAGTAGTTGAGTGATTGAGAATATTGTCGATTTCTCCCGGAGTATCATACTGTTTCTCTAAATTGATTATTTGATTATCGATTTTTTGTTTTAGTTGATCAACCTGAAACACAAGACTTTCCACGATCTTGTTATGACAAATGGCTGATAATTGAGATGCAAGAGACGATGTTTGAGATTGTTGAAATAAAAGTAATTTTCTTTTAGCTAAAAGGTAATATTTTTTCCATTTTTCTTGAATATGATTATTAATGGAATTCTTTGTAGTTTCTACCGCCATTACTATCGATTCCATGATCTTATCATGTTTGGAATTATACTCAGTAATTGCTGATTCCACTATATTGGTTTCACGACGTCGTAATTCAACAATTTCTTGTTTCTGTTCTGTAATCATCTTGAGATACAGACCAACATGACGATCAAGATTATGTTGATTTCTTATAAGTTTTGTTTTAATTTCTTTAGCTCTATCAGCGTACTTTAGAGTATTAAGAGTCTCATCATAGTGATGAGATGATGGAGAAATGCAAACAATCATTACAGTTTTACAATTCCCACCTAATGAAAATTTTAGAAGTCTAGTAAGTTTCAGATCTCGATATGGAACATGATTTCTTCGTCTTGGATCGCATAATGCATTAATACAATTCCCCAATGCCAATAATGATCT
Source organism: Metschnikowia sp. yHQL527 (assembly GCA_030578455.1). NCBI lineage: Eukaryota > Fungi > Ascomycota > Pichiomycetes > Serinales > Metschnikowiaceae > Metschnikowia > Metschnikowia sp. yHQL527. The sequence goes on along the minus strand of JAJMRR010000005.1, from coordinate 415,987 downwards.
ATTAATATTAGCACCTTCATTAAGTCTAGCACCAGTATTTTTAGTTGCAGCAGCTCTTTCACTACCAGCTAAATCAATGATTGAAAGAGTAGCAAAAGTATGCTCTTGAGATAAGTCAGCGGTTCGATCACGTTGAACAACATTTATTTGAAGTACGGCATGAGATCTTGAAGATGTTGCATTTGCTTCAGTTGGAGAACTTGTTCTATTTGCATTTCCTTGTAAAATTAAATTCATGACGTGATCAACCGACTGTGGACGATGCAGTGATAAATTTGATACCGTTATTTTTTTAGTAGCATCTTCACGAATTACTAAAGATTTAGGATTAGTTTCAGGTGCAAGAAGATCACGAATAGTTTCATTATAAATTTCAAGAAATGATACACTTAATTCAACAGTTTTAGTATCTGCAAGTAAATCAACTCTACGGAATAATTCTTGAGTTGTAAGAAACACAAGTCCCGGATCTGATGGAGTCCCCAGAATCGTATGAGTTTTCCCACAACCTGTTGCTCCATAAGCGAAAACAGTTGCATTAAATCCATCAAGAATACTATCTATTAATGGGAGGGTTGTTCCCGAATAAACATCATTTTGAGAAGCTCCAGCATCAAATAATCGATCGAAAACAAACCTGTACTCTCTTAATCTTGATTTTGTTGCTGGGAATGCCAGAGTTTGCATTGTCCAAAGAGGATTTGTATCTGGAGGATCAAAAATAAGCATTTTATCATCAACAACGTTAATAATTTTTCGGACCGCCCGTGGGTTTGTCGAAGACCCGTTTTTGGAGGAGGACGCCATCGAACCTTGACTCAGACCATCAAAAGAAGCATCACCAACGAAAATTGGATTAGGATCTGATGCTATTAGTCTTGAAGTTTCAGATTCTGTAAATGGACGAACCCGTACCGCCACGGCAATAGACGACTCCCTCGTCAAAGACGCCACGTTCATAAGGATGCAGAAGAGAAAGAAGGAGTTAAGAACGAGGAAAAGAACAAGATAAGAGTTGCCGAAGAGTATGGAGATTAAGTTAGAGTAGGTAGAGATGGTAAACAACGCGTGTAACATCCGTACACCAGAGAAGCGAGAGTGAAAAACCGGTACACCAACTAAGAAAATTAGTGGTAGACTAAGTGAAGTAGAAGGCAAAATAGAAGGCAAAGCCGCTGGCATAGGATACATCAAGTTGGAGTGAGGCGAGTGGCAGCCGTTATGGCGGTCTTTCGTGTTTTCCACTGATGATGAAAATCGGCTTGAGCATAACGTCTCAGATACTTAGAACCAACTCTGTGGGCACTAGAGGCTACTCTATGAGAGATGCTACTCAAGGCTGCTCGGCACCTGATCTGCACCTACTCATGTCTCAGCCAGACGTGAGTTGTGCTTGAAGGTACACACAGAAATTCAACAATTGAGTAGTCTGCCTGGATAAGGCTATATCGGCTGGTCATTCCTGAGTTTGAGTCTTGCTACTTGACTAGAGGAAGAACCAAAGCTCTCACCTAGTAAAGAAAGCCAATTAGTTTGACTGCATTTACTGAAATCTGATGGAATATCCTGGTTTTGGCGAGCAGTTCCTCTTCACTTAAAGTTTCTGGGACTTCGCTGTTCACTAACGATTTTCTGGCTTATTTCACGAAATAACCACTGAAATAACCACCTCCCGCTTTCTAACACTAACCTCCAACTCTCAACACTACCTCCCTATCTTATCCGTCGGTACTTGATCCTTCAAATATCATTTATTTGCAGCCATTTCTCCACCTGTACCGCACCAACTATGGCGCACCTTATCAAATTCCACAATCACCAACTTGTTCTGTACTCCTCGCCAGCTGTTTGGAATTCCCGGCTCAATCCACCGTGATCTCCCAAACCATCCATTTGACTCAGAAACTCACACGGCCCTATCTTCGAATTGCTAATTTCGCTGAATCTACTTCAAAAACTTAGCTCAAAACTAAGCCCAAAGGTTAGCTTAATCAAAGCAACTCAAAGCACCCAATCAGAGCTACCAAAAGCTACCAAAAGCTAAAAAAACTTAGTTTTTTTCACCAGCTCTTCACCAGCTCTTCCCAAACTTCTCGCCTACTCCTTTCGTAATGGCGGCCTCCATGACCTCGTCGGCCGTGTCGCTCGTCAAGACAATTGTCGGTGCCGGCCTTCTTTCCATGCCTCTAGCTTTCTCCACCGACGGCTACTTCGTGGGAGTTTTGATAATTCTCATAGCTGCTGCCTCTTCTGGGTTTGGCCTTTTCCTTCAGGCTTACGTTTCCAAATACGTTCCTCCTGGCCATGCAACTTTCTTTAATCTTTGCTCCATAACATTCCCTCAACTTTCTGTCATTTTTGACTTGGCTATAGCTATTCAATGCTTTGGATGTGCTATTTCTTATTTGGTTCTTATTGGTGATTTAATGCCCACAATTATTGAAAAAGTTCCTGGAATTGACTCTAAAGATGCTACTACTTTTTGGATTCTTGCCAGTGCTGTGGTTTGTGTTCCATTATCGTTTTTGAAAAATCTTGATTCTTTGAAGTATACTTCGATTCTTGGACTTACCGCTATTGGATACCTATTTTTGCTTGTAGTTGGTCATTTTATCGTTGGTGATGTTCCACAATCACTTAAAGGTCCTATAACTGCTACACCTCCTTCAATTTCTGGTGTTTTTTCAACTTTTTCAATCATCGTTTTCGCATTTACTGGTCATCAAAATATGTTCTCTGTAATTAATGAAGCTAGCGATAAATCACTTCTCAATTTAACTAAACTTGTTAATTTAGCTATTGCTATCTCTTCAGGACTCTTTCTTGTATTGGGACTCGCTGGTTACTTGACTTTTGGTAACACTGTTACGGGAAATGTCATTTTACTGTACCCATCAGCTTGGACTACCACTTTAGGTCGGTTCGCTATTGTATTCATGGTGGTTTTTTCATTCCCACTTATGATTCACCCAGCAAGAATATCTTTTAATAATATCTATTTTTGGGTAAGAATTAATGTATTTAATCATGCTATTGAACCTGCTGAACCTGAAGAACAAGATTCATTACTTGAATCAGGACAAAAATCATTTGTTGTTCCATTTCCAAACTCTGTATTCTACACCATCACTATTATCATGCTTTTAGCTGGTTACTTTTTGGCGGTGACGGTTAATTCATTTGCATTAATTTTAGCAGTAGTTGGAGCTACTGGATCTACGGCAATTTCATTTATTTTACCAGGTCTTTTCGGATTTAAATTAATTGGATCTGAATCTGATGAACCAAGTCAATTAGAAGTAATTTTTAAGTGGCTTTCATTAATTCTTGTTATATGGGGGTTTGTAGTTATGATTGTTTGCTTATACGTTAGTTTATCATAATCCAGTATATAATTTACTACTACAATATTAATTGATACCATTTCTATTATACTTTTATAAATAACCTGGAGAACCAAGAGATTTAGTTGATAGTTATACTATCAGCCAGCAATGGTTCATTTTGTCATATAGACTTCATAACTATTTCGTTCCTAGAGAAAAATCCCTGTAGTTTTAATTAGATCAGTTTCATTTAGTTGACAAATTAATTTGATTAAGTTTTGGAAGTTGTGTCAAGTTAATTTGTAAGTTGTGTAAGTTGTGTCAAAAGTGTCAAAAGTGTCAAATTAATTTGTCAATTTTATCAAAATTGAGTGTGTTGCATTAATTCTGAAATTTAGTTTATTAATTACTATAATTTTCAGATTTTTCATTTTCTTCAGTCAGCAGACTTTCTTCATACCAATCTTTTGAATCTTGATGATCTTCTTCATCATCAGTATCATCTTCATCACTACGAACATCTTCAGCATTTTGACCAGTAAGAATTTTATAAGCAACTCTTGAAATAAAATACATCCAAATACAACTTATAATTTGTAAACCACCAAGTAAAGCAAGAAAAATATCAATTGTAAAAGGTTTAAAACATCTTCTTTGAATTGTTCCTGCTATACATTTCCCACCATCATATAAAACATGTCTTACAGACCAAGTATGATAGAATAAATAATTATAAACTCCATGTCTCATTATAATCCAACCAACCATAAACAGAACAAACATAAAATCACATGCAACTGTATGACCAGTATATTTTAATAATTTAGCGGTACATAATAAAACATCAACAGAATCCATTGTCATAAGAATTAAATGACCAATTCTAGTATAAAAATAATAATAAGAACCTAACCCTAGAAATAAAGTTATAATATGATGAGAAAACATTTCATAATAATCTTTTCTAATTGCTTCAATATTTAAAACAAATATTTGCAGAATCCAAAATGAAATTGAAACTAAATAATAAAATTTAAATGGACCAGTTAATTGAGTATGAGGCCAATTTGAATAAACATTTGTAACATCTAAATAATAAGGAGAATAATAATATAAATAACAACCAAAAAAAAATGAATATGAATAATAAAAATTCAGCCAACTTTGTTCAGAAAATCTTTCTCTTGCCTTCTTTGAATTAATTTTGAAAAAATGATGAGCAGTTGGATTAAAAATATAATCCATTAGGAAAGCTCTTAAAAAAACAAGTTGAACTAACCAACAAATTATAAAATAAATATCATTAATTCCTCCATCATATAATGGACCATCTATTGGATCAATTCTAATACAATATTGTAACCAAATAAATTTTGAAGTATATTTTTGTTGAGGAAATAGATTATGAATTCCATATAATAAAATTAATAAATTTCTAGTTATTGGAATTTGATTTCTATCGAGAAATGTAAGAATTTTTGAATGATGTGAAGGTTTTTTAGAAATTATTGTCCCCCCATTTTCCACAGACGTCATAATGAAATATTTTATGAATTACGTGGTTTAAAAAAATTGCGATCTAAGATGAAGTGAATTAGGATGATTTTTCACACGTTTGATGTCGAGTTCTGGCCGCGCCACGACCGGGTGGAAATGGGCCCGCGCAGCGGTCGACGGGGGGAGTCGATCGCGGAGCGCCAGAGAAATGGGCTAGCGCGGAGCGCGAAATGGACTGAGGTGGGCCGAACGACAACAAAACGATAAGATACTTCAAAAGAGACAGACTTTGAAGCAGAGACAGACTTCAAAAGAGACAGACTTCAAACGAGACAGGCCTCTAAAGCACCATTGGTAAGGCCATATGTAAGGGTCTGATAGAGTTTCTGACTATTCTCTTTCTTCTTCCCCCTTCTCTTCTCTTCTCTCTTCTCCCTACCTTCCCAACAACATGTACCGAAGCGATTTCTTTACATTGGCCTCATCGTATCGATTCCAAATAACATACAAATTTATCATGTCTTGCATCGATTCAACAACTTCATCTAGATTTATATGTGAATGGTTGAGGAAATTCATAAATTTATTGATCTTAATCGTATCTTCATCAAGTTTGATATCATTAAAATCAACCGTAGTCACAGCATCTTCTCGTCCTCCAGAATTAGCCAAAACCATAAGATCTTCTATTTGCATAGTTGAAGCATCAGGCTTGGATGTTTGATCTATTGATAGCGACGTATTGGGAATATCTCCCATATCACCACCTTGACCTCTAACAGCCCGTAAATTTTTCTTAAGTACTATAGTGATGTAAATTGCTGCAACTGCAATTATATGAGGAGGAAATAAAAGATGTAAATCAGTTAAATAACTATCGTTAATTAATGACCAACAATGTTGTAATTCTTCATCTCCCAAAGTAAGTCCGTAAACAGCAATATTATCATTAAGAAATCGATGAATTTGAATAAGTGACCGATACGGATGATGAAGGAAAAGAAACAGTTCCATTTCTTCAATAAGATAAAATTCCAACTCCGCAAGCTTGGTGATATCATGTGGAATGTACTCGGGCCATAGATTACGGGCTTCCAGAACCATGAGTCGAATATGCTGTGGACACTCTTCAATCTTGCAAGCTACATAAACACATGCAGTTACAAGAAGGTAGACATTAACTTCTTTCAACAGCACTCGGGTAAGAAACCTAGTCAAGTACACTTCGGCAGATGCCAATGCAATTTGTCGAATATTAAGACGTCGTCCAAGTTTTACTGCAAGTGTATGGAGGTAGATTCTCATATTATAGTCGTAATTTATACCGGGGAAATCTTTGATGAGTCCATTATGAATCATTTTTTTTTCAAGTACAAGAAGCTTCCTACGGGATTCAAGAAGCGTCTGACGTGTGAGTTGCCACCGAGTTCGTTGTGAAGAAGCCCAGAAGTCGGCTGACATTGCAGGGTGAATATGGAGATAAGACCGAAAATGTAGGTACCTGGGAAATGAACAGACAAAAGAGCAATTAAGCTGGGAAAATCACAGGTGAAAGTATTTGGTGGTGTGATGACAGTAATGGCGGCAATAAGGAGCGGTCGGGTCAAAGAGACTGACAAGAAACCGGCGATAGGTTGAAGCTGAGTAGCTGGATAGGAAGAAGCGAAGGCGCGATAGTTTGACCAATTGGTACCCCGAATTGTACGCCGGTGGGCACCCTGGTTGGCGCGGGCCGGTGGAACGAGGTCGACCGAAATGGGTGGGAAATTGTCGGTTTTGGCAGGCATCGACTTTGTTGAGTTCCCCAGTTTTGAAACCTTATTAAGCACTTATAATTTTCACTTTACTCAGCGTTTCCATACCATCATGCCTTTGAAAAATTACCACACTTCCAATCCGGACACCGATACCGCCATTGATAGATCGATTCCCGACTTCCCAGCCGCTGGACTTTCCGACGAAGATAAGTACTTCCGATCGCATCTTCCTCCGCCATATCTCGACGACCTCTCGGACCAAGTCAGTGAGTTTATTCAATTCCATAAAACCCACACTGGTAAAAAAGTGGCGGTTGTGACGTCGGGAGGAACCACGGTGCCGCTAGAGAACAATACGGTTCGATTCATTGATAATTTCTCGGCAGGAACTAGAGGAGCAACATCAGCTGAATACTTCTTGGAAAATGGATATGCAGTGATCTTTCTTCATAGAGAATATTCTCTCTTACCATACTCTCGTCACTACAGTCATACTACCAATTGCTTTCTTGACTACATGATTGAGCAAGATAATCGAGTTGAAATCAATCCTGATTTTGCTGATCAAATGCTCGTGGTTCTTCGTAAGTATAGCGTTGCTAAATCTTCAAAATCATTACTTCTTATTCCTTTTACAACCGTAAACCAATATTTATACACCCTTCGTCTGGTGGCTGAAACAGTTCAATTACTTGAAGAAAAAGTCGTGCTATACTTGGCAGCTGCAGTTTCAGACTTCTTTTTACCTCAATCAAGAATGCCGCAACATAAAATTCAATCTCAAGCTTCTGGCAAACTTATTGTGGATTTAGAACAAGTTCCAAAGTTTTTAAGTAGATTGGTGGATAATTGGGCTCCAAGTGCAATGATTGTATCTTTCAAATTAGAAACCGATTCTCTGCTTCTCATTAAAAAATCAATGTCTGCTTTAGATAGGTATCAGCATCAACTCGTCATTGGGAACTTGCTTCAGACCAGAAAGAAGGAAGTGGTTTTCGTGACTCCAGATGGATCTGAACAGTGGATTAAATTATCTGGGGAAGAAGTTGAAACAAACGTGGAGATAGAGAGTAGAATCGTTCCTGCTGTGATTGAACAGCACGAAAAATGGATTTCACAGAATAATCAGAAATCAAAGTAAGTTAAGAGATTGACCAATTCAGCGAGGAAAGTTGAAATTAGAGAAACTGTACCTTAGGCATTCAATCTATTATATTTATGATCTTATTTATGACCTTAGTCAATACGAAATTTATTGAATATATCTTAACAACCAACGAGTCAGAAACCAAGGTAAATCTGTTCTGGGACAACATCTAGTTTTGACGTAGCCATAAGACCGTAAGCTTGAGCGTAAACCAACGATAAGCTTCACCGCAATGACGTGAAGGATAACACGATTTGACCTGGCATCACAGCACGCGTTGACTTGACATCAAAGCACAACTTAAGCTTAGCGTCAAAGCACCACCTCAAGGTACAACCTAGCTTCTTGCCATTTATTGCAGCATTTCCACAGCACGTCTTTCGCTTCTACTGCATTGGGCCCTCAACTGACTGACCTACAACTCTTACAACATGTTCATTAGTATTTACAAGAAAGACACCCCAATTCCGTACTGCAATCCCTTGCGGCTATAGTCTCGTTCGTGAACCGCCAAAGGCAAAACAAAATTCAACTCAAACCGAGCCATTGGGTGGTTGTAAAGGATCCCCAATCCACATCCCACTGAAGGTGTAGTGAATATATCTCGAGCCAATTCCAGTACTGGTTTGTTGTAATTTAAAGGCAACACTTTTCCAAAGTTTACAAAATTATGAATTTTAAAATTAGAAGATTCGTATCGTGAAATCGACGAAATAAGCGATAAACCTCCATTGACGAAATAATCACCACCCAAAGCTGAGTTATAAGATTTTGGTCCAAGTCCGTTGATGGTGAAGGCTCGCACGTCAGTGGGCCCACCGGCATGGAACCGGTCGAGGACGGTGGTAGCGCCACGGGCGGCGGGGGCAGGCACTATGAGACCACCTTTAGACGAAGCAACAAGCCAGTGACGACTACCGATAGTACGAGTAGTCTGGCCTTCAAATACAAATTTAAAGTATTTAGAAGCGCTAGCACGCCATAATCCACTCCATTCAGCACCCAATCGTAAGTAATGACCATGTTTTGGAAGATGTTTATTATCTCTAGAATCGTAGCGCCAATTGTAAGTTACAGCCGTCCGAACATCGTGGCCCAGCGCCGCGAGCGCTTGCACTGACCGCAGCCCCGTGTTGGCGAGTGTGCGCCACGCGCCGTCGACCGAAAGCTCGTGGTTGATGGGCCCATCAAACTGAGTGTACACCCGGTGCGACACACCACGAGCAGCCACTTCTGCCTGGATCCATTCGAGAGCTCTTGTATTGATCAGACCAGTGGTTTCACTCATTAAATCAGCTCGCCCAGCTACGGGCTGTGTATAGTTAAGGAGATAAGAAGAGTGAGTCTTTGTTCCCGTTAAGGCATCAAATGTAAGCAGCTCGGCACCGCCAAATAAGTTCTTAAGCTGGAATTGAATGTACCCATCACCTTCACCATTACCGATATTAGTCCCAGTTTTAGCGTAGAGTCTCTTGACTGGAATGATATTGAAGATAGGCACCACTTCCGTGGCACGGTACCGGCGCCAGAGTGTTTTTGGGAGCGCTTGTAGGTTGATGGCCAGCGATTCCACCACTCCCAATTTCAGTAAATTAGAGTGAACTGAGTCGATATTTTGTAGAAGTTGGTCGAGAGTTTGAGGGTTTTTGGTGAGTAACGGAGCCACCTGCTGTTGTAAGAACTGGGATCGGAAAGATTGTGAATTGGTGACCTGGACGTTTTTAACCAGAAATGGCGTCAGCTTTTGTTGTTGGAAGAGTTCGCTGAGGTACTGCTGAGACTGTTGATTTAGCTGATTTTGCTTCTCGGCGATAATATCTTGAAGTTGTCGTTCTTCGGGCGTTAGTGTTGTCAGCGACCCCGGCGCAAACCGGTCTATCATCTGATCCTCGTGCTCGAGCGACATGACAGTGTAGGATTAGAAATGAAGAGTTGAGAAGTTGGTGAAGATGAAAAATGGAGTACAAACGCTTGAAAAATCGCGATGGAATTCACACCTTGAGGCAGGAATGTGGTCGAATGAAAAAGTATTGAAATCCACTGGGATATGGCTGCTTCTTGAAAGAAGGGTAGAATGGAATCTCAGAACGTTTTGTTTGAAAAATTGACTAATTTGGGCCCAAATTGAAGAAGTGAAGAGAGTTTGAACTTTTTTCACCTATTGGTTCAATATCTCTCCATATCTCTATACCTCTACATCTCTACAATTCTCATCGCTTCTCTCGGTGTCTACACTTAGTTGGCCTTGATAGCTGCGGTGCATTGGTCTATAGATACACATAAAAGTACACTGGCATAGCCTTAAGATTCATTAGGAAACATTAGATCTGCTGATTATGGCATTTGGCCAATTTGGTGGTGGAACAACCAGAGTATTATACTCTCTGTTTAATCCGGTGGTGAAATGGCCACCAGAGGGATGGAATTGGTACTATTTGTTGAAGCCTGTAATAAGGCACTTGTTGGACTTAAAAATTCTTTTAAATCAGATTCAGCCATTGGATTTTTAAATTTTTCACGTTCATCTTCCTCAACCAAAAGACGAATACATTCTTTACCTGCTTCTGTTTGGAAATGTCGTCTCAATGCATCAGCACGAGCAAATTTCCGTCCACACCCATATGGGGTTCCATTTTTTAAAAATCCTTTACATTGAAATTTCTTCTCTCCAGTATGTAAATCTTCATGACGTTTACGATCGTGTTGTCTGGCGAAAGCTTTACCACAAACATTACAAATGAATGGTCTTTCATCTGTATGAGTACGAAGATGAGATTTTAAATTATAAGGTCTTGTAAATCTTTTCTCACATAAATGACAAGCATATACCGACGGATGTTTTTGAGTTCTTTTCAGGGATTGATTAGGAGATGCTAATTCAAGCATCTTTTCTCGTGACGAAACCGGTCCTTTTGGCTCGTCACCTTCTTCGTCATCGTCATAATACTCGTCTTCGGAAATCGCCAGAGGACTCCGCGACGGCAGTCTCAGTCGTGAACGCAGTCTTGCATCAGTTCGATTAGAATGAGATCTTCTACGACCAGCTTTAATGGTATTATATTCATCAGGTTTAAGTAACAATTGAGAATCAACATCAGAAACTACTGAACCAGGACTCAGTAACAGAGAAACCGGATTAACCATTAAATTTTGATGAGAAAAATTATTGTAAGGCGCTAGATTATTAGATTGTTGAAATTTTTGCTTTGGAGATTCTTCCAGTGAATTATGAGAAGAATTTGAAAATAATGAAGGAGTTCTACGAGCTTGTTGTTCTGGAGCTCTATCGATATTTATAGTAACTTCACGATTATTTGAATCTTGAACAGCAATATTTGATACATTTGACATATTTGTTTCTAGATTCAGAAGATTATTTTCTGTAAGAGTTGAACCAAAATCAAGAAACTGATTTTGATGTTGAGAATAATTTTGTTGACCCAGAATATTTGTTAAATTTGTTGAAGAAATTGACCCTCCTAAAGCAATTTCATTATCAAAAGTTGAAAGAGGATCAAGAAATGAAGTCAGATTTGGAGGATGAATTGAATTTTGTCGATTATTATTATCATCATTTTGATCAGGAAATGGACTTACAGCACTAAAATGAGAAGCAGCATCCATAAATGGACTTGCAGGATTCAGTGAAGCTTCACTATAAAGTGAATGACTCAGATAAGCACTTGGACTTCGAGGATGAAGATTATGACCTACTGGCAGGAGAAAATCTTGATTCCAAGAAGTATTAACATAAACACCATTTGTATTACCTAAATTAATATTTGCATTTTGATTAAAATCATTATCAGAATGGAAATTATTTGAATCAACTCCAGTTGGAGGCAGAAGATTTAAAATATCATATAATTCATCTTCTGGTTTAATTGAATTAGACATATTCTGCCAATTCTTTTCAATCTAACAATAAGTTTTAGTCAAGAAAAATTTACCCTATGAAAAACGACTTAAAATATTTATTAAATTATACAAAAAACGTCAAATAATAATATTTGATAACATTCACGCACCGATTATCTAACCGGTTACTAAGCACAAATTATTTTTTATATAACTACTCCGCCAATTATTTAGAATTACACGAACCTACTTACGACTTTAATCTAGCCCCATTTCGTAATCCATTAATTTGGTGATCAAATCCCGTTGAAATCCCGAATTTTGGCTTATATATTTTTCAAGCTTTGAATAAGCGTCACCATGGTCATACCGGGCGCAGTGGCGCAGCACGTGCTAAACCCCCCGAATAGGCAACCAATGGTACCTTGCATCGACCAGGGCACTACAACAACCTTAAGGTATTGACGATTGCAAGATTAAACATTTAATGATGTATCGTTTAATTAAACGGTTAACTTGCATCGGCGATTCGGTGTTTCCAACTTGGAGATTACATTCTCATCTCAAAATGCACTGTCATGCACCTCGCTCAACGTTTTTGCAACCATCATGCAGTGGGTTCCAGGTTTATCACCGAAGGGTTTTCCATCGGTATTTCGTCCGCGAGTCTAGATCTGTGGGTTGGATACTCATCATATGTCGTTAGCCGTACTAATGTTGAACAGTGCCTCTTTGCTGAATATGGGGCTGGGGTTTTGTCACACGACATGTCCAGGTACTAGACTGTTGAAGTCTTAATACCGGTTTAGATTCTGGTATATACATCGTAAGCTGTTTGTAGCAGCATGTAACGCTCCAGAAATCAACCAGGTCTATGGCAGCAACTTTTTTGGAAACTAAACCAACGTCACCGGGATCGGTTGGTTTAGTTTCATCAGCAAACCCTGAGCATCAACGGTTCAGAGCTCATTATTGCTCTCGGCCTTCTCTTGCTCTCGATTCTCTTTGTCTCTCCTTCTCGGTCCATATAAGGAAACTCATTGCTGTGACGATCATCTACTGTAAATCTATATTCTTTTACTATGTAGCATGTGTTAAATCTATCACTTGTATTAACCTATTGTACGAATTAATCTACACCTCTGAATCCTCCGTAGTTTTCACCTCAACATCAACTACAACATGCCACACGTCAGGTGCAAACGTCTTCACCTTTTCTAAATGCAAAATCTTAGCGTTCCCACACGGTGAAAATTCTTGTACTACCAATTGCTGCAAATTGCTTATCTCATCGATATGTACGTTCTCATGCACATGAACAACAGTAGTTTCTGTCAAGCGGTCCTTACTAATTAACTGTCGACATATGGGCCATGATAATTGTGAGCTGGGAAGTAATCCAAGATTGATATGCGATATTGATACTGGTCTCAAGATCTCAACTCTTTCAAACGCATATTCATTGCTTTCTTCGAAGACGAATAACCGTGTTCCTCTACTCAATTCAGAAATAAATCTGTCCTTTGTCAAAGTATCGTTTCTATTGACTTTATAGAATTTTACTCCGCCAGCAATAGCTCCTCTTATCATTCCCTCGACCAGCCATGGATTGAGCTCCCAGCTCATCACAAACGGAGCTCCTCTTTTGAGGTACGAGAGAGTGAAGTAACCAATACCACCATACATATCGAAAACACTACCTTTCCCTATCTTAAATTCATCGCTGTGGAGGACTCTAGCCTTCTCTTTTATGTTTCCACGAGAGAACATGGTGTAAAAAGGAGCCCAGGTTTGAAAAATGCTATTTTGAACTACGGTACACCAGAAAGCTTGTTCGAAATCATGTTTGGTAGGATGCTCAAATGTCTCCTCGGTAAGAGTGGGCCCAAAGTCACCGTAAAGTGGCTGAATGTTGAAGGGACGGCGCATGACATCGGATTCGATTATGGGTTTATTGATAGCCAAATGTGATGTACCTTTGGGAAACACCGACGATTTTTGTAATAAGATGACGAAAAACTGATTCTGGTCAATTCTACCAAACACATCTTGCCATTCTTGACTGTCGAATGTATCCTGTTTAAAGAGGATCATTGGCGGATACAGCGACCATTTTCTGGGTAGTTTTTGAATTAAATCCGGGGTAAGTTCCAACCCAAAATGCTGCAACACCCGTGCCACCAATTCTTCTAAGGAAGACCCTGATTCTGGTTCAGCCTCATATGTTTCCACATGCCAATGTGTTTTAGAAAGAGACTTGTTAACCAGCTGATCTATCAAGTGTTGGTCATCGCTAGTAGTGAAAATTTCAAATACCAGACGAGAGTCGATTAATTTTCGAACGACTTTTTTAGATTTTCGAAGTACTCCAAGCAGTTGCAACACAGTCTTGACCGAAGCCACATCACCAGACTCGTACACCACGACTTTCAACGGCATTTATAGTAAGAAGTTGGAGCCAATCGATACATAATGCGGCTCGACACTACTGCATGGGCACTACCTATTCGGGATACCATAGATTAATCAAAGATTTAACGGTCAACGGTCACTTGCTGAACCGTTACGAGACATTTGGGATGCATAAAAACCAAATAATACTCAAGCGATGAAGCCGGTAGCCTCCTAGAAAAGCCAAACTTCTAAACACAGGTACCGGGGATTTCAATTTTATTCCCTGTGGTGTACGGATCTTAGGTTTTTTTTCCCGGACGATATTCGCTTCACGTTTACGGTTCGTTGTCGGAACTTTTTCGTCTGACAATAACCAATTTTTTCTAAATCTTTTACAATTTCACCGTTTTTGACTTAATTTTTTGTAGTTATAAACGGCTTGGTTTTCTTTGCATCTTCGTGTTTTTGTATTCTTTTTTTATAAAACAAATTCCATTCTAAACTCAAGTTTTGGTACCCGTGTATGATTTAAATTTACCAGGTAGATTTTTAATTATAATTTGTTATTCATTACATTTTATTCCAATTGACATAAGTCGTTCCACTCCTTTAATCCTTCGCTAATTCCTGACGTTACTTCATTGGAAAAAATAGAGTAATTCCTATCAATTTCGTTTAAATTATAGATCTTTTCCATAGGTTTAATTTTCAAAGTCAAATCCAAAGTAAAGACGATTTAACTGTACAATTTATAATTACAAGACATAAAGTGTATCATTTACCAACTCAGATCAATTATATTACCTGATCAATTACATTACCTGATCAATTACATTACTTGATCATTACATTACAAGATCAATTAAATTATCATAATGACTGAACCTACTGAAAAAACTGTTGATCAATTACCTCAAGTTGAAGCAGTATCTATACCTTCACCCGAACCAGTATCAGGAGATGATTCCAAATCACCTAAGCCAGAAACATCTCCAGCATCCGCCATTGAAGGTGGTCGTGAAACAAGTGACCGGATCCTTTATATTGGAGGACTTCATAAATCAGTATCCGAAGAACAACTTCGTGAAAGACTTGAAGTAAGTGGAGGTGTTAAAACCATTAAAGTTCTTAATGATAAAAATAAACCTGGATTTAATTATGCTTTTGTTGAATTTGAAGCTCATGAAAATGCTAATTCGGCTTTACATACTCTTAATGGAAGAATTGTTAATAATTCTGAAATTAAATTAAATTGGGCATATCAATCATCTTCAATTGCTTCAGCTGGGTCACCAGAACATCCAGTTTTCAATATTTTTGTTGGAGATTTATCTCCAGAAGTTGATGATGAAAGTCTTGGTAGAGCTTTTGCCAAATTCCAATCCATGCAACAAGCTCATGTGATGTGGGATATGCAAACATCTCGATCCAGAGGGTATGGATTTGTTACTTTTGATCAACAAGGAGATGCTGAATTGGCATTACAAACCATGAATGGAGAATGGATTAATGGTCGTGCTATTAGATGTAATTGGGCTTCACATAAACAAAATGGTAATGGTAATGGACCAATTCGAAATGGTTCAAATCGTCACCATGATCGTCATCATGGACATCGTCAATTTAGACCATTTAATAATCCTGGCTCAATTCAACAACCATTACCTCCAAATAATAGTATGATAAATGGAAATTTAAATCTTCAACAAAATCCTATGAATAATACCATACTTCCTCATGGACAACCAGTTTTACCCCAACAACCTCCAGCACTTGGTAATAATCGAGGACAAACCAATATTCCGGTAATGTCACCACAATCATTTGATATTGTTTTAAGACAAACGCCTTCATGGCAAACTACAGTTTATTTAGGGAATATTGCTCATTTTACACAACTGGCAGATTTAATTCCATTATTACAAAATTTTGGTTATATTGTTGATTTTAAGTTTCATCCAGAAAGAGGATGTGCTTTTGTTAAGTTTGATTCTCATGAAAGGGCTGCTCTTGCAATTGTGCAATTAGCTGGATTTACCGTTAATGGTAGACCATTAAAATGTGGATGGGGAAAAGATAGACCACCAATGGGGCAATTCAATAATTTCAGAAATGCACCAGCTGTGTATGGTCAGAGATGATACGTAGAGAAGATACGTAGAGAAGAATACTACGTAGAGAAGAAGTAGATGAATAAATCAAATACAGATATAGTGTAGAGTAGGCACCAGAGATAGAGAGAGAGATAGAGAGACATCGAACTAACGAGCTGGAAACAACTTAATCAACAAGTCACCCAAGTCGCCCAAGTCAGCCGAACAAATACTCTCTTTAACTCTCCTTAACTTTTTTACTACCTCTCTCCTTCTCTTCAACTCACCTTCATCTCACCTGTCAACTCACCTTCTTCTCACCTCTTCTCATTCGCATTTTGCAGCCACCAGCTGCTTGCAGCAGCTGCAACCATAGGCCGTTTTCGGACATGGAATCATCACCAAATACCATCATACTCCACTACTCAAGCCTTCGTTCATCTCCGTTTATCTCGTCTTTCCATCTCCCTCTTTCCATCTCCGTCCGTCTCCCCCAACGGTCATTTCCTCTTCTGTTCTTCCCCACGACTCGTGCGTCTCCCAATAAATTTTTGCAGCGCAACATCCAAATCGTAGTACAAATCTCCAGGTTTTAGTAAGTTTTTAAACACAACTTTATAAACCTTCAAATTCGTGAACACTCGACCGAGAAAGTCGAACCATTGGCACCTGTGTAAATTTTATTCGGGGTTTTATTCTGGATTCCGTATGTCCGGTATCAAAACAGCTACTGGAATTTTCATCTTATTAGTGATTTTAATATTATTCAACGTGGTTTCAACTCTGATAACTCTGTTTGATCTCCTTCGTGTGAAAGAATTATCTACATCTGGTCGTTCTAAGTGGGTATCTTTAGCGTTGGTGATTCTTCCGGTATTATATTTATCAAAAAATCATTCAATTTTTTCATCAATTATACAAAAGATGAATTCAAGTTATAAATTCCTTTCATCACGTCGAAATACCGGTCCTGAAAAATCAAAACACTTGAAATTCGCCATGAAAAATGGTGGTGAACCCGGTGGAATTTCAAATGAAGGTAATACTTGTTTCATGAATTCAGTTATTCAATCATTAGCATCATCTCGTCAACTCCTTAATTATCTTGATACTTACTATAATGAAACATCTCAATCACAACTCCCTTTCACCGGAGCTTTGAAGGCACTTCTAGATGCCGTAAATGGTCAGTACGGCTCCAGAGGTAAAGAATTCTCAACAAAACCTCTTCTTAATCGCATGCCCAATGGGCCTAAACAAAATTTCTTTACTGGCTACAATCAAGAAGATGCCCAAGAATTTTACCAGCTCGTGATGACTTTGGTAGAAAAGGAGTATAAGAAATTCACCAATCCCAGTGAAGCGGTAGAAAAACTGGAAAAAATCGATCCATCACCGGTAGAAGCTACTCCTAATATGATCTCAGGTTGTGATAGTCTCGGGAGTCTAGGAAAAGTTTACGTTCCAGCTTACCAAATAGACCCTAATTTAGTCGATGCCGACCATAAGGTATTTCCACTTGAATTGGTGGCTCCTGTTGATGGGGTTTCTGCTGAAAGAATCGGGTGTTTAACATGTGGTGAAGTTGGTGGTATTAGGTACTCTGTTTTAAGTGGTTTAAGCTTAAATTTACCTTCTATGCAAACTTACTACTCGTCTTGTACTCTTGAAGACCTTCTCCAGAATTGGATAGCTCCAGAAATCATTGACGATGTTAATTGCAATCGTTGTGGACTCATTCAAACTAAGGATTTCCTTGAAAAGAAAATTCAAAATTCTAATAACGAAAAATTATCGACAGTTTTCGGTAAGAGAATCGAAGAAATTAATACTGAACTTGCCAAAGATCATATCACTGACGATGTATTCGAAAAACTTACAACCAATCTGATGATCACTAAGTCTCGCAAGTCTAAACTGATTCTTTTGGGTAGACCAGCCCCGCTTCTCTCTATGCACATTAACAGATCAGTTTTCGATCCTAGAACCTATCTGATTGTCAAAAACTCATGTAACGTTTCATTCCCAGCGCATCTTGACTTGTCGCCATACGTGGCCGAGCCTCAGGATATTAACATGGACGCTCGTCTTCCATTCCGTAAGCAAGACGAGAAGAGTGTCAGTTATCAAAGAGATGTTGAAATGGATGAGGATTTCAATGCTGAATCAGATGAAAATACCAGTATTGAACAAAAAACATCGTCTGACCTCGACGAGTCCAAGGAATCTCAAGACTCTCCGTTCACCGAGTCCGATGATTCTCTGAACGTCACTCCAGACACCGCCACGTCACCTTCCACATCACATTCTCATATTCCCACCAACCCCAAGTTGGTATATGATTTGAAAGCCGCTATTTCCCATTACGGTACTCACAACTACGGTCACTATATATGCTATAGAAAGCTACGTGGATCATGGTGGAGAATCAGTGATGAGTCAGTTTATGTTGCAACCGAAGCCGAAGTTTTGAACTCTCAAGGAACATTCATGTTATTCTACGAAGTCAATGATGGTTACCAAGAAGTTTTACAGCAATTGGACTCGGAAGATGAAAAGCAAGATTGGGAAGAAAAGGACTCTGATAAAGAGTCAGAAAAATCACTGAAAAGTAGCTCAAGTTCCGATGAAAATATCGATTCTGACGGCGACTACGAAAGCTCTGGATTGAGTGATTCAGAACCTCATAATAATTCAGACTTTGAGGTGGGTGAACAACTAGCTTTCCATATATAGTGTATAAGTAATGGTAAATGAGCAGTTATCGAGTAGAGGGAAAGAAATGAGTAGAAAGAAACGACACGAATGTAGAAAAAAAGAGTACCAGCTCAAAGGTACGAGTCCAACTTAGACAGTAGTAAGTTTGTAGCTTCTTCGGTTCCAATATGGTTCCGAAAGAGTTTTGGTACTTGATTTTGACTGCCCCATACTTTTTGCGATGAGGTGAAAAATTCCAGATATTCACTGAACTTCTTCATATAAAAATGGCCAGGAAACTCAAGGGAAAAATCAATGGCAAAGGCCTCAAGGCTGCTCTTATTCGTCATGATGCTACGGCCAAGTCCAAACAGAAAGAATCCCAAAAAACGGCCGCTAAGAAACAGGCCCATGAACAGAAGATAAAGTCAATGAAATCAGGTAAATCAGGAAATCCTAAACATTTCCAGCAAAGCCAAAAGGGACTTGTTCCCTTCGATATCGACCTGAAGTTATTGCTTGTAGGTGAAGGTGATTTCACATTTGCTCTTTCAATCGTGGAACAGGAATTCATAAAACCTGAAAATTTGATTGCATCCTCCTACGATAGTCTACAGGAACTCACTGAAAAGTACCCCAAGGTAGAAGAAACCCTAGAATTGCTTAGGGCTAGCGGAGTGACTGTGCTCCATGACATTGACGCCACCGACCTCATGACCAGCTTGAAAGTCAAGAAGAATAAAAACCCATTGGTAGAGTCACTCAATTGCATTATGTTCAACTTTCCTCATACTGGAAGAGGAATGAAGGACCAGGAAAGAAATATTCGAGACCACCAGAATCTTGTGTTGAAGTACTTCAAAAGTAGTCGTCAGCTCTTCAAGGCATTCAAAGACGAACTGAAGAACGATTTTGCTGGATACAGCGAAACCAATTCGTCTAAGATTATTCTTTCTGTATTCGAAGGTGAACCATATCGATCATGGAACATAAAAATCCTTGCAAGAGCTGAGAACCTTCGTGTAGAGCGTCTGGGTCATTTTGAGTGGCTGAAGTTTCCGGAATATCACCATAAGAGAACCAACGGAGTTAGAGATACAACTAAACCAGCAGCTGAAAGAGACGCTAGAATATATATATTTGATGAGTTCGTGGCCAAGCCGGTCAAGGGAAAGCCAGTGGAAAATGACTCTGACTGAGTTAACTGGTGACTCAAGAGTCGGTTTTGTATAATAGAGCTACAATAAATGTGACTGATGAATATAATGCTATTTAGAATTTCATAAACCATAGTAAACAATACGATAGTGAGCTGCCAAAGATCTAGGCAGGGTAAACTCTTTCACAAGTATCTATGAAAAAACTCTCCTTAGTAAGAGGATCTTTCACTTTGTTCATTCGCAAAAGTGTATTCTTCTCCGATAAGTACTTATCAGTAGGAGCCAAAAGCTTATCAAACGGGTAAATGTTACCGTTAGGCAACTTGTAAGGTTTGTCAAAGATATGAGTAATGAGCTGAGCGTACGGTAAGTTTTGTGATATAGCAAATAGTTCTGGAGAACATACGGGACAATGATTTATTTTGCCTAATAATTTATAGTAATGATTAGGACCCCTATACTTCTTGTCTGTAACCACGGCCTGACTAACGTCAAATGTGGGAACACCTGAACGATCGGTAAATATTGTATTTTCCGTATTGCAATAGCAGGATTTTGTTTTCAAGCTGGAAAGTCCAGCTGATAAGTATACGAATAAAGGATAAACTTTTGAAATTCCATAGATTTTGTTAAAGTCTTCAATAAAGCAGTTGGAAAGTGATTCCCAACGTTCATTAGAAAGAAGACGCTGGTAGTCACCGTATCTAGTAGAATTACTGAGTAAAGCACTGGAAAAATTAATAGAATTATTGGTACTGATCCTTACTTGTTCATTTATTGATAAGTAAACGAGTAGTCCACCCATTTCCTTCAATTTAATTCTGTTCTTGGTGTAATTATCAATACCCTGATCAGTGTAAGCGGCCTTGTTACCAAAAGGTGACAAATGAGACTTAGAGAAGTCAATAGCATCATTTACCTTGCCGTCTTTTATGAGCGATAAGAACCGACAGTAATTAATTTCAAATTCAAGATTAGAGTTGATCTTTTTCAATGCATTTTTGTTATCGGAGAACCATGAAGATACCAACGATAGGTCGTGATTTTCTGTTATTGATACAAAGACTTTGTTGAAGACTTCAAAAAGGTCGTAGTCAATGAGTTTACGTAATTCAGGCAGTTCAAACAGATCAAGAAGTTTCAGTCCTAAATTTACTTCGGCACTAGTACTGGATTTGATTAAATAGTCCACTATAAGAAGATTGGCCTGATTTCGGTACCAATTTATAAGACGAATATCGTGAAGATCAAGGAGTCTATCTGATGATCCTTTTTTTGCCGGGAGTGTATAATTGGCAAGTTCCTGAAGGTTTTCAAGTCTGGCAACAAGACGCAGGCGATACTCTTGATCTTTACGTGCTGCCACTACAAGCTTGCTGTGTAGCAGTTCGAATCCGGCTATGAGCTTATCGATTTTTACTAGCTTTTCTTGAGCCAGTAAGCCAGATACGTTAATTTGTTCAACGTCAATTGAAAGTTGCTTTTTATGTTTTTCAATCTGTTTTTGAATGGCTTTAAAGTTCTTCTTGATCAATTCTGCCGGAATCCGGAACGACGTGAGTCGGGCCTGGATGTGGAAATTGACTGTGGGTTCACTCATAGTAGCTGGTAATTCTAATGATGCAGCGATTTATGAGTGGGTAGCGCACCTGCCCTATAAGGAATGTCGCGAAACGAAGGTTCTGAAGCGGTGAATAATATGATTTGAATCTAGAAAGTTACTTAGGTTTATTTGAAGGGGACATGACTTCTTTTGTTTGCCTTGAACGATAATCATACAACAAACCCACAAAAGTTTTTTTGTTACGGTATTTAGTCACATATTGATGTCTACAGAATCGTACTATTTAGTGTATATGTCGCACATTGCAAAATTAACTACAACCGGCTCCTTTATGGTTCCATTTGATTTTCAAGTAGTTTAATTTCGTAGCTTCAACCTTTTTTACCCGAACCGTACGATAGAGTCTTGATTTAATTTCGTGGCTTGGAGTTCTTTCGGCCTGGTAGATCATCAATGAAAATGAAGAGTGAGACCATGCTGATGAGTCCAGGAATTCACAGCATTGTGTTTGAAGAACGAGTCAGTTGCCAGTTTCCGATTCAGCTGGATGCGTCAACTTGCATAAGCGATCACCCTAAAGTTAGACCTGTCAATATGCATAGGCCTACAGTTGCCTGCACGAATTTGACTTTGAATCAATAAATAATTGTGTTACTTGTATGGACATTGAAGTATGATGTTTCGTATATCAGCCAATATTGCAAATTCTGGACTGAAACGTTGATAATCTCGCTATCCAAGGACTAGACTGGAAGAAATATGTCTTCAGCTGTACTGAGAGATTGCTAATGACTCCGATGACCGAGCTCGTACTTACCGGCGATATGGTTCTTGTAATATTGGAAGACACAGCAATGCGACATTCGGATTGCAGAGGTATGTAATTTATGCCGAAATCAGGGTTCTTGCACTTTTATGGGGGAGGTGTACGGGTATCGTGCTGTGGCTGCAAAAACATACACTTATTCTTCAAAAGGACTGGATGAAAGGAAGAATAGAGGAAAGTAGAGTAGAACAGATTATATATTAAAAGCTATTTACTGACTATATCAAAACGATCTGACTAAGGACTATTTTGACTGGCTATCTTGAGTAATCTGGCTAGTTTCTAGCGATTACCTCTTGTACCAGTAAAGTTTAGCTAATAAGGCATTACATTCGGTATGAGTCTGTTGAAACGACAGTCTGGCTTTCTTGACACTCCTGAACTTTCTGCATGTTTGCACTTTTTACGGTGGTAATTTATTGTATTTGTGGTTGTAGTAGAAATGAGTTGATTTGGGTGCAAAACAATCGATCTTATGGTCAAGACAGGCACCACTTACCGCCCAGAGTGGAGAGTTGACTCCTTTGGTTGAATTTGTCTTGTTTGTCTGACGAACTAATCATCTTTTCTGTACTATGGCTGCATTAATATGTATAATTCTACTCCTGTATAAATATGTATCTCTACTCTTCGTCCGACTCAAGTCTAAACTGATCCGAATCGTCAGTCTTATTGGAGTTTTCAAGCATGCTCATTTCGTAGTCGTTGATGCCTACGGTATTATCAAGGTCTCTGGGGTACTCAGTGACACGACCAGATTCTTCAATATCAGGAACCGGTCTATACCTCTGACCTCTGAAGTAATTAACCAATCCTGCTACTTTTTTAACCACCTGTTTCAGCTTGGCTCTCACGTTTTGGAAAGCCACAGCTCTCCCGGACTTTCCAACCATCAAGTACACGATGAAACAGAGAAGAAACATGAATGTAAATATACCATACCATCTATGTGGTTCAATATACCATTTCAGCTCGGTGCCACTTGCCTGACTAGTCTCGTAGTCATAGTGATGATATTCGGTAGTTGGATCAGGTTCCGTAAACATAGGTCGAGGTCCTACTCCAGATTGTTCGGCTCCCGTATGAAATACATTGGACATGGCGGTAAAGTAGTAACCAGGTCTATCCAACTGCTTGGCGTCATTATTGGACTTAGACGTGTAGTTATTGTACGCCTGGACGTACTCGTCGTTGGCATAAAGAAGAGCCCGACCCAAAGTCCACGAAAATCTGGATCCACCAATGTTTTCAGCGAGCTGAAGCGATTTGAATTGGTTGGTAGTTGGAAGCTCATCAATACCAAGACGAGGAAATCCAAGACCAAGATGTAAGAAGTTAAGGATCCACGATGCTTTGAAACACAAGTCTGCCAAGTCCTCCTCTTTCAATTGAGCTTTTTCTGGCTTTACGTTGTTTAATTCCATAAGCTGACTGAATGACTGCGAGCAAAGCTTTGATGTCTCCTTGTAGATGATTTTATAGTCGTAAGTATCAGAATCGGAATCTCGAACAGCCAAAGGTGATACTGGCTTTGAAGAGACGTTTCCAAGTCTGCTTTTTACCTTTCTGTCGGGGACCTTTTGCTCATATGACAATAAGTGGTTTAATGCATCCCAATATCCACTTACTGCTACAAAATGATTGACGTCAAAGTCAAAAGAAGGAATCAACTCATTTAGAAGACATGAGCTTACTTCATTACTTTCACTGAATTGCTTACAATTTTTATTTTCACTATCTGGACCCGTATGAGCAGAATTTGCTAATACCGGGAATATTGATTGTAAGCATTTCTCAAAGTTACTTTCACCAATGAAATCAACTCTTTCGTCGTCAATCTTGATGGTGGTAGTGTACCCCTTGGGCAAACACGGGTCCAGAACCGGAGTTCTGGCGCTCCAGTAACTCCCAGCCGAAATATCTTCATTTTTCAAGGCCTCGTCGTTGAGGAACTTATGGTACCGAGTATGAGCCTGAAACATACCAAATCCTAAGAATGAGTCCGAGTAGATGTTAAATTGTTGCTCGTGTGGAGCGTCGTAGCTGTTACCTTCTTTGTGTATGGGCACCTGGCGAAGGTTGACTCTGAATAAGTTATTTGTATGGTCAGAAGTTTCTGTTTCATTAGGCTGAAAAACAACCTGAGTAGAGGCACCACCCATATCCAAAAGACCATATGTGGTGTGATTTTTACCGTGTTGATGATCTTGAGGTCGATCAAACGAACCAATCAAGTAGTTGACGGCAAGCCAGCCGTAAATACCTTCAATATCACCATCTATAATATTTACATGAGATGAGCAATCAGGAACGTAAAAGTCCGAGTTATACTGGAGATACAGACAGATGGAGTCTAGAATTGGCACCTGCTCGTTTGGAGGAAGTGATCTCATTCCTGCCGTGGCATGGAGGAAGATTGGCGTTCGATGATGTTGCAGTTTCGGTACTACGCCAGCCGCTAACTGGAGGAGTTTCTTGACGTGGTGATTTCCGATTTTCTGTGGAGAAGAAGCAAACGATGAGATTCCAGGTGTGATTTTCCGAGACCAGTCCTTGTGGGAGAAAACCTGGGGAAATAGCAAGGAGGTTTGTGGTTTAGGCTTATTTTTGGACTTGGTGTTGGACTTGGTGTTGGACTTGGTTTTTGACTTGTTTTTGGACGAAATCTTCTCTTTTTGGTCTTTCCTGTATTGCTGTTTCTTTCTAGAACCTTCCTTTGACAATTCCCCCTGTTCGTCTTCATCGGTATCGCTGTCGGAGTCGCTGTCGTCTACCACGGTCTTGACACTAAAATCACGATGATTATCGAGTCCCGAACCGGCATTGATCCAGGAGTAAACAAACACTCGCGAGCCACTCAGACCAGCATCTATCACCACTATATAGTCGTACGGTGTACCATCGGGCGCCGATACCGGGCCAGGATTAATTGGCATATTGATTCGTATATCAAACCAGTACACCTTTTCAATTATTATACAGCCTGTGTGGTGTACGGGTGGAGCCATAAGAATATAGACAGTTGAAGCGCCGACATGAAATTCCACAATCATGTCTTTTCCCGGAAACTACAGAAACAGCGGTAACAACTACGGGCCTCCTCTGGGGCCTCCTCCTGGCCAGTACCAGCAAGGTTATCAGCAAGGCTACCCGCAACAAGGTTATCAGCAGGGTTATCAACAGCAAGAACAAGGCTACCAGCAAGGCTATCAACAGCAGAGTCAGCAGGGATATCAACAGCAACAAGGGTACCAACAACAACAAGGTTATCAACAACAAGGTTATCACCAACAAGGGTATCAACAACAAGGACAACAGGAATATCAACCACAAAGAGCAGGATACCAACAACAGGGACACCAACAGGCAGCGGTTGCCCAATCAGGGCAATTTTCTAAACCAACGACACAAACACAGAGTTTTGGAGTTGATGGATATAATTTCCAATACTCCAATTGTTCTGGGAAAAAGAAGGCGTTATTTGTAGGTATCAATTATATTGGAACCGGAAATCAATTGAGTGGATGTATTAATGATTGTCATAATGTTGAAAAATTTCTTCTTACTCAAGGATTCTCTCAGGATAATATGGTTGTATTAACTGATGATGCTACAAATAGAAGACAAGTTCCTACCAAACAAAATATCATCGATGCCATTGGGTGGTTAGTTAAAGATGCCAGTCCTAATGATTCACTTTTCTTTCATTACTCCGGACACGGAGGACAAACTAAAGATCTTGATGGTGATGAAAATGATGGATTTGATGAAGTGATTTACCCACTTGATTTTGAAACCAATGGATTTATTGTGGATGATGATTTACATAGACTTTTGGTTCAACCATTACCTAAAGGAGCTCGTCTTACAGCACTTTTTGATTCTTGTCATTCAGGTTCTGTATTAGATTTACCATATATGTATTCAACTAAAGGAGTTTTAAAAGAACCAAATTTATTTGAAGAAGCGGGTGAAGGATTACTTGAATCTTTAAAAGGGTATGCTGCAGGTGATCAAAAAGCAATGTTTAAAGGACTTCTGGGAATGGTTAAAACATTTATTAATAAAGATAAAGCTTCAAGTGCTGATAAACTTTCTAAACAAACTAAAACTGCACCATGTGATGCTATAACACTTAGTGGATGTAAAGATGATCAAACCTCTGCTGATGCAAAAGAAAATGGACAAAGTACTGGTGCAATGAGTTATGCATTTATTGCAGTTATGAGTCAAAATCCTAACCAGCTGTATTTGACATTATTACAAAATATGAGAAAGATTTTACAAGCAAAGTATTCACAAAAACCACAATTAAGTGCTTCTCATCCTATTGATACTAATTTACAGTTTATTGTTTAGGTGAATTTGACGTTAACTAAGTTAAGTGTAGGGAGGGAGGAGGAGGAAAGACTTGAGTAGAGATCGAGTAGATATCTGAGTAGGGAACGGAGCAGTCAGTTGAGTACAGATAACGAAGTAGAGATGAGACTAGAAATTAGAATAAGCTGTAGAATTGAGATAGACGAAGTCGAGATGAGGTGTAACGACCAGAACTGGAGCCAGAGTAAGTATGGAGATAACAGCACTTACGGACCGGTACATCTTGAAGTACCAACCCAGAGTATACTCTTGCTTTTAGGTAATTTGATTCGTTAAAATGTAAGCTCAGCAACCATCTCCAACTGTCTGTCCAATGTCTTCTATCTCTCCTACACCTTCTTCTACACCATCCTCATTATTTAATCTGTATATTACCGTACACTTGCCTGTATTGTGAACTACATAATCACACATTTATCTTCCAGTTTAACTTGAGGATTTTGTAAAATTTCAATTTCATCAATTAAACATTCAAAAGATTTTGTTATATTAACATCTTCACGAACTGAAGTTTCTAAAAATTTAATACCAAATTTTTTAGCTAATTCTTCTCCTTCACTATGGTCAACTTGTCTTTGATAATTTAAATCACATTTATTTCCAATAAGAACCATTGGGATTGAATCATTTCCTATAGAATTTAAAATTTTATCTCTAATAACTTCAACAAGTTCAAAAGATTGTTTTGAAGTAACTGAATAAACCAAAAGATATCCATGAATTCCAATGAAATGCTTTTCATTCATTATTGAAAATTCATCCTGTCCAGCAGTATCTAAAATATCAATTGCAAAATCTTGATTTTTATAATTTATAGATTTACTAAATTGATTTTCAATGGTGGGATAATAACTTTCAACAAAATGATCTTCAACAAATCTAACCGTCATGGATGATTTCCCAACCGATCGTGATCCTACTACTGCTATCTTCCTAGCCTTCACCATAGTTAATAAAAAAAGGGTATAACTGATGACCATTTTTTATCTATCGCACTATCGCTTATATAATGCGATCGTCAATGGGAAGTTCAGTTTCAGCTGGGGAAATGTGCTGGAGGTGAAAAATGGGAATTTTACTGATTCGTAAGATGTAGAGATGCCAGGATGGAGATGACGTTGATTGTTTGGTTTATAAGTTGAAAATTCGGTATTTTTAGGCGGAATGTTGCGTGGAAAGTTCCGGGTTCCGTGCATGATCGTGCATAACCGTTCGACATGGCTGAACTTTGCGTAATGCCATTGTAGAAACCTGAAGGTGGTGCTGAGTCGTCGGACATTGGGGTTGTGGTGTGATTGGTGTGGTCCGGAGACTCGACTGACTTTTCCGGGGAATTTACAGGGTGTAGTACTCAATACTTCAATGGTAAAGCTATAAATTATAATAAACTATATACGTAAGAATCACTGCCAAACCAGTGTCAAACACTTTGCTGGTATGGTCTGGCGTTCACACCACTGGCCAACGTGTCGCTGGCACGGTTTTGGTGGCTTTGCCGGTATCGCCGTTATCTCCACGCTTGACATATTTTGGTTTCCTTGGCGTTGGACATCTCATCTCATCTCATCTCATCTCATCTCATCTCATCTCATGATTACTTTGCCCACTTAAGCACCTCCAAACTAACCACAACTATGAAAATGGTGGTTGGGAGCGTCAATACAACATACCCCCAGAATAATACTCCAGACATTTCCTTTTGGTAAATATTATTGAGTTGAACAATCTGCGAAAGTTGAATGGCTGGAGGACTTACCGTCAAGATGAATGCTACAATAAGAAAGATTGGATCGTCAAGAATTGAAATCTTAATGAATTTAACACATAATGCAATTATAGGTAAAAGGATTATTGAAGGTAAAATCATTCTCGAAAGTAATGATCCAATTACAATCTTTTTATAATGACGAGATGGAGGAGGAATATCTTGAGAAGGATAAAGGTTAGAACCAAGAACAATAAGAATTAAAGGGATGGAAACTGATCCTAATTGGGTGATTGACTTAGTTAATGTATTTTTAATGAAAGAATCTTCATTATTGAAGAAAAGATTTTGAAGCCATGGAACAGATGCAACAACAACAGAAACTAACATGGCATATAATGGAGGATTCATAAACAGGAGGAATCCTCGAATTGGCGGAAATTCGGTGAATTTCGCCCATCCCTGACGAATACTGAATGAAGAACGATGAGTAAGACGAACCAATGACTTACTAAGATTCAGATATGATGCAATTGACAGCGATGAAGATTCGCGAGAGAGATTAGGTGAAGTTTCACTTGATGATTGAGCCGATGATGCATAGCTCTCTTGACCAAACAGAGGATCTCTTTGAAGCTGGCTTCGAAGAAGCGATGTTGTTTCTGTAGGAGGTTGAGAAGGAAGAGAAGCAATAATTTGAGGTGCATCATCAGATTCAACAACATCACCAGATTCAAGATGATTTTGATTATCAATATAAGAATTGAGTTCTTCAGGAGTTCTTTTCCTTAATAATTTATTATAACCCCAAGACCAACGTAAGATTTGACCAAGTTGTTGAAAGATAAGAAGGTATAAGATTCCTCTTGAAGCAGTTCCATCAGGAGTATCACCTTCAATATCTTCCCATAAAAGATCTGGTAATGTATAAGCAAGAGATAATGTTAAAGATACCGGTAAAGAATTTGAATTACCGAAAACTGCCATGGCAGTAACATAATCACATTCCGGTTCATTTAACATCAATAAAGATCCAACTAGACGAGAACATAAGAATGCAATCCCAGTAGAAACTGTGAAAAATACCGGGATAATGACAATATCAACCATTTTTTGAAATGATAAAGAAGGTGCAAGTTTTGTAAACACTAAACATGGAGTGAAAAGGTCGACATTTAATTTACTAATAACTTTTTGACCCTTTATATTTAAAAGACCCAGTTTTGCTGCCACAAAACCAGTAAAACAAATGAAAACAACTTCAAGAACTGCTTCAAATGTTAAAAACGCAATATCTTGATACGATAGATCAGTATTTGACATTTAAAATATAGTAGTTTAAAAAATATATATAATTTTCCGATTTTAAATAAAGAATGGCGAACCAAGAATTTTAGTTTTGAGGCACAATTTCAACTGCGATAAGCACTGAAAAATTAAGTCAATTAATTCGCAAAATGCCAGATCGTGACGAAGGCTTTGACGGTGATTGAAAATTTCACCGGGAGCCCTGGAAAAAATCGTTTAACGTCACGATATTTAATTTGAAACTTTTTAATGTCATTAATTGAATGACTACAATCGTTTACGTTGCCTATGACTTTGCTGCGGACTGTCATTTATCTTGCTATGATTTGACATTTGTCCACGTGCGAGATAAGGGTGGGGCAAGTGCGGGCTGTGGCCGTCCAACAATGGCACCATCGGGGCGAGATCGCGCCAGAGATGCCACTTTTTAGCCAAAGTCTGGGCCGGGCCGTGCGACGGCGATGTAGGAACTGGGGGAATTGGAGATGTTGCAGGTATGGAATTTGTAAGAGTTATGGTTGAAGCTATTGAAGTAATTGAAGTAAGTGAAGTAATTGACGTTGTACACGTTGTTGGCGTTGTTGTAGTGGGATACTTTTGTTTGCCGGTCATTTTTCCGAGTCGTGGCGTGACGGTCAATGAATAGTTTAATTGTATGAATCAGGTACTAATTACAATAAAGGAGTGGTTGCGACTGGAAACATCTATATTTAAGGGATTGATAATCGGCCAGGATCCAATTTTTGCCGGGTTCCCTGGACTTAAGTGGCTGTCACAGTGGCTTCTTGAGCTGGTTGACGATTGGTGGGGCTGATGAGTGAGGGTTTACGGCTTGGCTCATGACTCGACATAATCATGTCGCAAGTGCCAAGGAAGAAGTGTTGGAGAAGGAATTGAGAAAAGAGTAGGCGAAAGAGTAGTGGAAAGAGTAGGCAAAAGAGTAGGCAAAAGAGTAGTGGAAAGAGTAGGTGAGAAATCGTTGATCCAATATGAGGTTGGTGTAGATTTCGTAGACTTGAATTTTAATTAGATTGTAATTTGTAGAATTTATGTATTTTACAAATTAGCTGCAAATTCACTATAAAAGTACAAACACAGTAAAGACCACTTCTGAAAGATCCAGATTTAGATGGGGTTGAACTGTCTCAAGCTTTAGCTGGCTACGGTTGATATCTTGGGAGTCGGCTATACTACCCTACCAAGTTTCGTTAACCAAGTTTCGTTAGTGCTTATCAGTGTTCTATGCATTATGCGTCATTCCATACATGATCTAATCGGCATTTACTAATTTAGTAGGATAGTGGTGCACGGGTCTATGGGGATTTATGCACCCACCGACCCGTACATCACTCCGTAGGGGTGACAATGCGGTGGGATGTACGGGTTCCGCACCAAGTGTAAATGTAAACAATCATCATCACTTTTTTGTACCTGTTTCTCTTTCTGCTATTAATTTTAAATTTAACAGTTTTCTGAGGTTCCTGTGTGTCTCATGAGTCTACCGGCCCCTTCAGTAAGCGTGTCGCCCATCAAGATGTCGCCCACAAAAAAACTGGGGAAAAATGGAAGACTTAAACATTCACCTCTAAAACTTTTAAAACAACATAATTTAAATAATTCAAAACTGCCACCTCCTAGATTAAATTGGTATAATACGAAAAACATCGATATTGATTCAGATAGCGAGGATCTTGCGGCGGCTACATCATTTGAACTTGAATTAGCCGGTGCTTCAACACCCTTAAATTCTCAATTACAATCATCATCAAATGCCAATAATACTATTCTGTTTTTATCACCAATGAATAAATTAAATGATCTTCATTTAGAAAATCTGTCACTGCCTGCAAATGATCATCAATCAAGTTCAGAATATGAATTAGGTGATGAAACTATTAATAATGAATCAGGTAGTGGTAGTGAAGAATTTGATACAGCCATTGAACAACCACCAATTTATATAAATAAAAGGAAAAGAAAAAGGGTGGCATCTGATTCTCCTCTGTCAATGATGATAACTCCAAAACCAAAAGATATACCTGAAGCATCAACAAATATTCGAATAATTGAAGATATTCCAATAACTGATAGTAAAGAAATGTCAGATATTTGTTATTCAAATAATTCAATTTCAAATTTATCTTCAAAATTAAGTTTTTCAAATAGTGATTCAACTCCATGTCCACAACCACGTAAACGATTAAAATTTAAAAGAGCAAATTCTTCCCTTTCTCATGATATTACACCATCTCAACCATCAAAAGTTAAACAACAAAGACAAAATCTTTTAGATTTATCTAATTGTATTAAAACTACTGAAGAATCATTAATAAATAAATTAAATTATATTACTGATGATGATCTTGACGATAATGATGCTCTGATTGTTTCATCTCCATCAGTAAATAATATTAAAGGATCAGTATTTAGTAGTGGAACAAATAATCAGTCAACACCTATAAGTCAATCAACACCAGCAAATTCAAGAGCTCCCACTCCTATTGAAGAAGTTGAAGAATATGGAGATACAATCAATGGATTTAAATTTGTTAAACCAAAAATATCACCAAATTATAAATTTGAAACTCCACCAGCAAAACTGCAACAATTAAAACAAGAATTTCATAGTAATAATTTCAATGAACCCAGCGAAAAATATCAAATAGTGGGAGAATTCCCATTATCAGCAGTAGGAGTAATGGATGAATCAGAAGATAATTTACATGTTGGAGACAAAAGGATAAATGATCCATATTTACAACCACCAGTAATAACTAATAATGATAAACAAACAATGAAACAAGAGTATATGAGTACTGTGAGGTTACCATTGCTAGCAACATTCAAAGAAAATATAAGTAAAGAAGAAATAATTAAATTAATTAATGATGGAGAATCAGTAATTGAATTTTATAAATATATTAATGAAGAAGGAGAAATTTATGAATTTATTAAACGAGATAGAATTCGTTGGCACCCAGATAAATGGGTTAATCGAATTGAAGAAGGTATTGATGAAGAAATTGTTAACCATTTAGCTAAAGTGGTTAATGGAATTATTGACAATAAATGATTGACAATTAGATAGATGGACAATTATATAGATAATGATTAGATGACCGATGAAGTGTAGGGAGAGAAACAGAGAGAGAAGTAGAGAGAAGCAGGGAAGGCGAATCAAGAAATGAATCTGCAAGTAAACCGTTATGCACATTTACATGCACATATGCACATGCACCGTCTGAACCTTGTGACGTGTACCAGGCTCTAGGGAATAGTCCTTCATCCCCCAAGAACCAGACGGATATTCAAGTCCATCTATGTTTGAAATCCACTCATGACTGTCACCTCCTGACCTCTCAACATGACCTGGAACTCTTAAAGATAGACTACGAAACCTTCCCCAAAACCTTGCCCTCTCCGGCCCTTCCCAACTCACTGCCTTCTCCGGCCCTTCCCAACTCCCTGCCTTCTCCGGCCCTTCCCAACTCCCTGCCTTCTCCAGCCCCTCCCAACTCCCTGCCACTACGGCTTGTCCCTAAATCTCTGTTCTTCCTGACCTACACTGTTTACCTGTCGTTTATTATCTATACATCTTTGGGTGTATCACCCTTCTTATCGATATCTTCAATGTCTTCCTCGATATCTTCCTCTATATCTTCTTTCTTATCTTCAGCTTCTTCAGCTTCATCTTCTTCCTCATCTTCTTCCTCATCATCTTCTTCTTCCTCATCTTCATCTTCCTCTTCCTCCTCCTCTTCTTCCTGTTGCTCTGGAGGGTACTGATCAGCATTTTCTTCATTATCCCAAACGATATTGAATCTAGTAACTCTTGGTTTTTCAGCCAAGATATTTCTTACAACATGCTCTACCTGAACTTTTGCCGGTGGATTTTCTCTTAATTCTTCCAGATCATATTCATTATTAACATAATATCCAACTCTAACAAATTCTCTATCAGCATATGAACAACTTAATAAAATTACAGTAACACTCACCAACTCACTGGCAGGAATAAGCTCCGGTGACGGAGGATCGGCTTGGAATAAAAACTTATTTACTCCTACCGGTACCGGACCTACAAGAATTGAATCTAATTCTTGATCATGGTCTAGAGATCTTGAACTTCCAACGTATGTAAGTTTCCATTCTAAATCTTCTTTTAGTGGTTCAAGACACTCAAATGTAATTTCAAACTCATAAGGATCATTAAACTTGGCTGGATTATTCAAAACTTCTATCCCAAGCAATGACACTATTGACATGGTAATTGATAGATGTGAAAATTCGTGTTGTAGACGCGTAAGTAGTATAGAGAGGTAGTGCATACAAAAAAGAGGTAGGGTAAAGGCATAGAGAAATGTAAAATGTATAAGAGGCACAAGAGGTACAGGAGAAAGTTATTATATGTATAGGGTACATGCTGTCTATGCACATGTATGCATATGCATACATGCATTACATGCATTACATGATTAACCTTTAGTATGACTTTTAAATATATCTCTAGTAATTAGACCCGTACACCTTTACTAACTATATATATATTTCCATCTGATACCTGCATACAACCACCAGTTCAAATATCTTGGTGCACGGACTAACATTCTTTTCACTCTTATTCTTACCTTTCTATCATGGCCGACATCGTAAACTTGCCGACTTCAAATAATGGAGACTCGTCGGCTCCAGAAACGTCAGTGAAAACTGAACATATTCCTATTCCAGAAGTTGAATCAAAATTAGATGAAAACGAACCTTCAACATCAAATTCAAATCCTGGCGGTTCAACCGTGGATGGTTCATCAGAAAATCGTGAACTTTCCGCCGACCTGGCCGCCGACCCAGCGTCAGAACAGTCCGACGAGTCCGATACAGACTATCCTCGACTTTTTCACCACTATCAAGTACAATTCAATGATGCCTATATGATATCACAGAAACTATTTCAAACAGAACGAATTCAACGTCAGACTCTATCGCATTATCAACGTCGAAACACAGCGTTACTTGAACTTCTAGCACGTGCCGAGGCGGTAGAGCCTACTTCGGCGGTGCTGGCAGATGAAGATAATTTTCTGGATCGAGATATTCTTGATTCTATTGATTTGAAACGACTTGAAAATATTGCATCTCTTAATCCAAGAGTTGCACCACTTATAAGGCCATTGTTGGAAGGACTTTCTGTGAAACCAGCTCATCGTGCTAATCTTATGGTGACTGAATCTATTGCAGAACTTACTAGTGATGATTTATCGGTTCTGGAACTTAATCCTCAAACAAGTGATGTTTGGGTTCGTAGAAATCAACCAAATATGGTTCAATCGAAGTTTAAGCCGCTTGAGTTGAAGGCAACGGGGGTGAGAGAGACGTTTGAGTCGCCTTCTAAGAAGAGACGAAGAAAAGAGTAGAGGGAGAGAGAGAGAGAGAGAGAGAGAGAGGGAGGGAGAGAAGAAAGGAAGAGATGAAAAGAAGAGAGGAAAAGAAGAGAGAAAAAGAAGAGAGGAAAGAGACAGAAGAAAGAAGAGAAAGCTAGACGTTTTGGAAGGCCCGGAAGTTTCTGTGGAATATCAACACATTCCTTCCAGTTCGAACAATACAACTTACTTTACTCGTGCTTTTCTCTTTTCTCTTTTCTTACTCTTTTCTCTTTACTCTTTTCTCTTTACTCTTTACTCTTTACTCTTTACTCTTAATTGTTTATTACTATGTTTCCGGTATTACTCCATTTCTAGTCCTCCGTCTTCACCTGACAAACGAATTCTTACGATCTCGTCTCACTAACAGCTCCATGATTCTCGTATGTTTGAAAAGATCAAATATGAAACACTTGGTCTTGAAATCATAATTCCCCTTGTCAATCACCTTAATTACTTTTAAAAACAATATGGTATTGTCGAAAACTTGTGGTGTAGTTTGCCTAATCTTATTAAGTTCTTTCATGGCTTTTTTCATAATTCGAGCCAGTACTATAGTTCCGTGAACTAAAGTTAAATGATTTATATAATTAAGAATCTTATCAAAGAGCTCTTCGTAACTTTCAATGTTTGCCAATACTTCATCGTCATCTGGTTGCTGAAGATCAATAAACTCGTATGCCGTTCCAGTCCCGCTAAATAACGTATAGTACTTAATATTTCGATACGGATTAGTTACTTTAACCTGAAATATATCTTCTGTAGCAATCTCCTTAGGATAACTTAAGTTCATCCACGTACTGTTAACACAACACCAATTTAATTCGTCTAGAATTTCAACTCCTTCAGCAGTAGCTCCTACTTTCCCAAGTTGGTAAAATGCAATCCCTCTAATTTGCCATATTCTAGACCGATTGAAAAGTTGAAGCATGGTATCAATGATATTGATCTTACGACCATTGATATCGGTGTTATTGTACATTGAATCAAGAAGTTGAATACCGTATTTAGAAGATGCTATTTCTCCTAAAATCCAAAGATTTTGCTTTAATGTATTTAAATTGTACGAATACTCATCTTCATCAAGACCAATTTGGTCTCCGTAGAAATCGTCGTCTTCATAGTCTCCATCAGTTTCCACTATACTGGTATCGACTTCATCGTCTTCTTTGAATGGCGATTCAGACTCTTTAGCCAGAAATCCTTTGAGTAAATGTAATCTATCAATAATTCCAATAGTTTGTTTGACTATATCGTCGTAGAAGTAGCGGTAATTAGCTATAAAGTACGAGAATCCTTCCTCTGTTGATAAAAGAAAGTAAAGGAAATGCCTCGAGAGCACTTGGTATTGAGTTCGTGAAAAATAAGGATACATTTCCCACGTTAAGCTCTGTTCTACGGTTCTGACAAATTCAAAGCTTGTAGACATGATTTGAATGCATTCGTTGAGTTGAATTTCAATAAATCCAGCTTCGTTTAAGTACCTGAACCCCAGTGAAGTCTTACAAAAGTTTTTAAGAAGTAGAACTCCTGCTGGAAACCGTTTTAAAATCCCAATTGATGGTCGGTACGACACCACATAGTCTAACATATCATTACGGCCTTCATTGTCACAGAATTCGTAGATGGCGGAGATGGCCTGCATTACAATGGCATCGTTGGTATCATAGACCAAACCAACGAGAAGTTTAACCACGAAGTATTCGTTTTGTTTGACTTTAAGAAGATCAGGAAGAAGAGTATCGATGATAAATGACTTAACGGTAAGATTACTCACAGAAAGAGCCTTGACAAGTAATAACCTGATCTTGTTATCGTTAGAGAAATCAAGAGAGTTGAGTAAATTAATTATCAAGTAATTGTTTGACTCACTGGATGAACTAGCTTCAATTATATTATTGAATATAGTAAACAACTGCCATTGCTCCATCATCTTGATTCCATGAACATTTTGTGATAATACACCAACAAATTTAATGTATCCAATACTGAGGGTGGTCTCAAGACGTTTTCTCGAAAGAATTGGATCTTTGGCCAGAATTCCACTGAAAGGATCAACCTGGGCGAAGATTTCTGAAATTTGTGGAAGGAACTTGTTGGAAGCAAGATACTTCACACCGTTGTTCACCAGAAGGAACGATTCAAGAAGAAGAATCCCGGTGGTGATATACCGTTTGTGACTTGACTTGGTAGATGAGATGGAAATGTTACAGAATCTGAATTTAAACGGACGGTAGAATGAGAAGAGTCGTTTAAGAAATTTAGGGTTCTTCTCCATCAACTCATCAAGACGCTTGGGGTTTCGGAGCGGGCCCTGGATCACCTGCCCTAGCAATGTCCAGTTCCAATTGTCGTACTCCTTAATGGTTAGCACGCGAGTATTGTTGATAAGGTTTTTGAATTCAAGGTCGTCAATATTGAGTTTGGCCAGCATAGAAATGTTCTTCATATGGGCTTTCAATTCTCGCAGTTTGATAGGGTCAATGGGCTTGACAGGGTTGATTTTGGTTCGTGTCACCGACTCCAATTTGGTTATGGCAGCAAGAGATGCAGCAAAGTTCGTAGTTCGGGTGGCATGGGGTTTAAACGTGAAGTCACTCACCACATCATTAGGTAGAAGTGTATGAGCCAAATCAATGATGTGACCATAGAGAAGACTTGCTCTATAAGAATTATCTTCGTCGAATTCGTCCTCGATAATCTCGTTGAGTCGATGAAGAAGTCCGGCTTTTAAAACAAGGATTTGCACCAACAACCCCACGTAGTGATTTAGGGGGTTATTTGCAAACAGGTGGCGATCAACCAAGCCATACGAGAAGCTATAGTGTAAGTTGTTTACAAGATCATGGTAATCCTTAATGGAATCCCCCACCGACGAGTTTTGTAGCCATGGAAGTGCCTTGATATGAAGAATATCTAGTACGATGTCGATGATGATGTTCCTGAGCTTAACATTACGTTTCCGCAAGAGATCCACAAGATCTTGGAGAAGTTGGAAGTTGTGATGGCTGAATGCTAAAAGTCCATTCCAATTTTTCAAGAAGAAAGTTATAAGAAATGCTACTTTCAAAGATTTAGTAACGAGACGTTTGTTGAATGAACGAGACTCCTTACGGTTGGATTTCTTTTCCTTAGTGGATTTTTCAGGAGTTTCAATGGGTTGGTCTTCAAATTGAGAGAATACCGAAATCAACGAGTTTAAATCGACTCCATTCCGAAGAAATTTTCTTGAATCCGGCAGATCAAGTATTGAAATGGCTACAAGCATACAATTCATAGAAATATCAGCAGGACCGTCTACCAACACGTTAATAATTACTTTTAATCCACCGGAGTGGAATGCAAGTTCTGGTTTTACTAAAGCGATCTCACAGAGAGTTTCAACACAGATTTTCTTAAAATTTTCAGAAACCCCATCGTCTTCATCGGCCACATCAGCGGCCACCGGCTCAAGGATATCGTCGCTGTCACCGTTGGAGTATTCCACCAATGTTATAAGACATTTCACCACCCCAATCGAGAGATTATCACCACCACGCGGGATGGTAAAGAATTGACGAACCAACTTCAATGCCTCTTCCTTTTCCAAAAGCTTTGTTTTTGTACTAAGAGTGACAATGATGAAAACAAGCACCTTGGCCTGAACCAAAGCCGTAAGCGATTCGTAATTTACTACCGAATACCGTAAAATTCGATAACCCAAAGCCCTAATTTGAGGATTGGTATGATGAAGCATAAACATGACTCTATTAATGAAAGGTTTGGTTTCGATGTCTTGCTTGAGCAGTGGGTATTGCGACAAGAGTAATGCCAAATCATTTCCTTTGGTAATGATGAAGTACTCGTCCTTGTCTCTGACGGAGAAACTCTGGAGGATATCAGAGAGGAGCCAAGTTGGTGATTCGGGATTCCCCTGAGGCGGTTTCGCCGACGTTCGAAGCGAAGACGCTGTGGGAGATAATGCAATTGAGTTGATGCTGAGATTGTCGAGGGTAGAGCTTCTGGTTCGAGAGTTGTAGTTGGGCGACCGTTCACTGGACGCTGAGTTCACGGATATCGACCGTATTCGACTAGACATGACGAGAAAATGAGCGAAATGAAGGGCGGTTGAGAATTAGAGAGCTCTACTGAAGAATTGTCAAGTCCCAGGAGGTTGAAGGTTTTGATGAAGGTGCTTAAAACTGGTGGATCTTGAAATTAAGATGGTTGAACGAATGGGACTGATATTTGAGATTTGAGACTGGAAATTTCAAGGTACGGAGCTCGGGTCAGGATGCTTGCAACTAACACGGTCTTCGGGCGACTCGAGTTTCAGACGCTAAGTTGGAATCACTGATAGATGGAGGTTATTTGATACTTATTGAGGTCATATCGAGGTAATTTAATCAGAGAAAACACCCGTGCACCACACGCAAACACCAAGTAATAGAATCAGACGTGACGTTGGTAGGGAGCTTATGATGTTGACTTGGAGCTTGTGTTCGCTGGCATACTGGAGAGTATCTCTGGAGTGCTATGATTGTGGAAGAGCTGGTGTGCACCTTGACGAGTATTGAAATGGTTGCAACATCCTTAATTAGACGCAAGATAATGGCTGCAAATGGCCATAGTTTTGGCCGGAGCATAATCCCGGTCCTATCGCTTGGGAGACTTCATTCAAGCTCACACAAGACGAAGAGCAAGAAGGTCAGATTTTCAAAGGGTAGCAATCCAGTCCATAATTCATGCCAATTGTCAGAATCAGAGAATCACCATGCTCTCACTACTCAGATCACCTGAGCTTCACGTCCTATAGATTTCTACAGAGGGTATGTGATACGGCAGGCATACAACTACCCAGACCTTTTCATTAGGTCACTGTTGTGCCAGCCAAGTACTGAAGCAGCACATTCTGAAGGTCAGTCTCATTCTGTCCCCTTTTGTTTGGCATTTACGAGTCTACAAACTAGAGGAGACAGTCAGCTTTCTGACCGTTTAACTTCTGGTCGCCTCCTGTACTCCTGGCACGTACTCATGTACATTTAGGTTTACCACCTAAGTTGTCTTGACTATTTGGCAACACGCTATTTGAAATTTCGACATTTCGTATTGCGTGTATGAAGAAGGAATGTTACATTTACGAAATGACACTAAATATCAACCTCATTCAGCCAGACCTACTGGTTCCATACATTTCAATCTTTACAAGCTGCAACATTGCAATACATTT
This sequence comes from Metschnikowia sp. yHQL527, assembly GCA_030578455.1. Lineage (NCBI taxonomy): Eukaryota > Fungi > Ascomycota > Pichiomycetes > Serinales > Metschnikowiaceae > Metschnikowia > Metschnikowia sp. yHQL527. The sequence continues at coordinate 375,649 of JAJMRR010000005.1, read as the reverse complement.
CTTCCTTAGGTTGGTTGCAATTAAATCACGGATTTATTCCCTCTTTGTTTGTATGCAGGCCGCTTCAAAACCGGCCCTTACGTCCCCAGACCAAAGATGAAATCACAACCCACGCACCCCGTGTTTACGGCGTGCGGGTACCGCCCTGATACGGTCAAAGGCTATCTTAAATTGTGCCGCACAAAGCAGAGGGGAGACTAAAAAAGGTTGATTACAAAAATACCTCATATTAGTCGGGGATCGCAAATAGATCCGACCCGCCTCAAATCATATTTCCGGTTCTGTGTGCAAGCGTAATTGCTGGTGCCAAGGGTTGTTATCAAAATTTGGACCAACTCTAATTAACTTAAATTAAATGACTACTATAATGTATAAAAATTTATTACAAACTAGGTAAAATTAATTTAAGAGTTTTAATTGGTGCTCGTTACTACATTCAAGAATTTGTAAATTTACCACAGCAACGGCAGAGGCTCATGTTTGTTTGTCCAAAATTTATCGAAATAAAATTTGTATGCAGTGCTGTAGAATCTGCAAGTTTTGTTAAATAAATTATTTTATTGTAAGTTATAATTCTAACCTAGTATCATATAATTATGTAACGGTTGTTTCTGATCGGTTACGTTCATACCAACCATAGTAACCATTAGAACTTTATAAATCAATTGATGTTGCTAGATTGATTCAAGTAGACAATGCATCATCGAATTAAGATTAGTTCCGAGGGTACATATTTTCACATTTAAACAATTCCCCGGTTTTTTTCACTTTCCGAGGGGAAGGCGGTAATAGATTTTGTCGGTCCTGCGGTTTTATTCTTACCATTGGAGGGGGTTGTATGCAGGAATCATTTTATTAAGGACCAGGTTTTCACCAAGGCTTTATCCCCTACTGACGACTTCATCTTAACTACTTCTACTTATTTGAAATAAAACATATTATAGTTTAAGACGTGAAATATTTGTCATTTAACAACATTGATTGAATAATTGCTATCAAAATCATAATAAATTAAAATATAAACAATGTCAACTATTTCAAGTACAAAAAACAACGTAGAACCATCAAAAAGAAGATTAAGTCTTTTTTCATTTGGACTGAGTTCAGCTTCATCTTCTAAGAATTCTGTTCATAATATATCAACTTCACCAACTACTGGAATTAAAGGATCAGAAGAAGAACCATCACCATTAGAATCTTCAGTTACATCAAATTTAAGTGAAAAACCTGAATCTAATATATTTGAAAGATCAGTTCAAGAATTTTCATTTGAACCAACACTTGAACGTCAAGTTTCATGTAAAGTTAAAGGATCACATGAAAATTCAGTTGTTTCTTTGGGAGGTCTGTATTTAAGAAATGAAGATTTAATTCCACCAGCTCTTGATGCAACAACTTCACTTTTAAATAATAAAGATACAAATTTAGATGATGTTGAAGTAATTTATTCAAATCGTAGAAATTCTTCGGTTCTTGGATTAAATGCTGCTTTAGGAAGACCATTTACACCATCAAGAAAAAATTCAACATATTCAATGTCACAATTTCATGAACAACCTTCAATTTCTAGTGGAATTCAACATCCTCCACAAAGTCCAGTAAGTCCACCAAAATTAACATCATCAAAATCATCAGTAAGTTTTTTCTCTTATGCTGATATGATTCAAAATGATGAATTTTCAAGAAGACCATCAATTAAACTGACTTATAGTCAAGGAATTATTCCAACAAGTAGAAAACAAAGTGTTTCAAGTTGTAATGGATTTCCAAAAATGTCAAAAACAAAATCATCAACTCAACAATCTCAATTATCAAAACAAATTATGTCAAAGGATAAAAAAGAGAAGAAATCATCAAATAATTTAGGTAAATTTTTAATAAGTCCTGAATCTTCAGATGATGAAGATCCAAGTATTTATTCACCACAAAGTAATAGAAAATCAACAAGTTCAGCAAATTCTCAAATTGATAATGAAAGCTTTGTTTCAACGTCACTTGGCGACAGCATCAGACAATCCCATACTGAAATTAATGGTCATTAATTATATATCTTCAATTCTGTGTATTTTAAAATGTTTTATGTCAAATAAGTAGTGGAGAAGTAGATGGAGCGAACGGAGAGAGATAGTCAGAGACAGACTCTATAGAGATCGAACAGAGATGCTTCTGTAGATACTTCTATAAAAATACGGTCATAGACACCCTCTTCAACTTCAATTGCCCTGCTTTCCGAAGAGCTGGGCGCTTTCTCCCAACCCATACTCCTTTTTACCAAGACTCCTCTCTACTGAGTTCGATCCATAAAAACTACTATAGCTATACATACTTAGATAAACCCAAGGCTTTCCAATCACTTTCTGCTTTATCTAACATTTCAGGCCTCAAGACAGATCATCTACTTGAATTGGTACATTACTTCCCATATTCTGCAATAACTTTAGATCTACCTGGATTCACTCTTGTTTCGAAGTTATAAATCCTACGTTTGATCTCATTCTTGATCTCCATCTTGATCTTTTATCTCCATCTCTCTCCATCTCTCTCCATCTCTGTCCATCTCTGTCCATCTCTCTCCATCTACTGTCTATTCTGCTAGCTCTATGTTTATTCAGCTAAATAATTCTTTCTATTGGCTGTACGTATAAATCTTCTCAATTGCCATTCAACATCAGCATCTTTATTATCCACCAATCCTAATCTAAGTTCATACAATCTCATTTCAAATCTAGGACCAACTTCACTAACTTCAACTCCTTCCTTTGTCTTTACGTAAACGTGATGTCTTACAGAAATGAAATCTTCATTATTAATAAAAGTTATCACTCTTGAACTATCCTTTTTAACACCAGGTGGGAATAAATGTTTAAGCATCTTGACAACTCTTTCACCAAGTTTTGTTGTAAAATTTTCAAATATTAAATGTGGATAACTTTCCAGTATATTTCCCATATTGGGAAGATCATGTCTTAATTTTACATTATGAAGTGTGAAAATGGCTGTTGGTCCATGAGGGAAATGCGATATGGTGATGGATGTTGGAACCCCTCTGTGTTCGTGAAGCAAAATGAGATCGGTGATGGCGGTTCGAGTACATGAAGCCACCAAATCAGGAATCACATAATTACCTCTATTAAGTTTAAGAGAATTTGGAAACATTAATTTCATTTCTTTAGAAAATTGAAGAAGTTTGGCCGATGGGTTTCTGGATGTCGTCACAATCACTCGCGGCTCACTGATCCCACTAAGAGCACTATACTCATCATCTATGCCTGTTTGTTCACTTTCATCATATATGAAATCTTTGTGCAATTCTATATCTTCACTAAGTTCTTTTGAAAGTGGTTTCCCACTAGCTAAAGCGGCTTTTAATTGCTGTCTTTTTTCAGTCTTACTGGACTCTTGAAGCTCAAGCGCTTTACGGTAGAGATACTCTCTTCTTTCTCTGGCTTGTTTTCTGATCATGGCGTAGGGAAATATATAGTGAAAAGTTAAACTTATGCGATGAGGTCAATTTTCAGTGCGCTACCACTATCATTATGGTGTACCATCGTGGTGCACGGGTGCAAGTGAAACAATTTAAAACCTACAATTATTATCGTCAATGTATTACGTAAATGCGGTATTTGTCTACTGGTGTGAAGATTGTGTGAATGTAACGTTGCAAAGTGATTCCCCCGATTAAAACATGTGGTTGCAAGGTTGTACGTTGGGTGTTGAAAACTTCTCATTTTGCTACTGACTCAACTTGGTCGCTCCGATGTGAGGTTGGTTAACTCTTCAAGCTCATGTTCTTCACGACTGGGTGTAGTGACCATATAATTGGGAGTAGTAGAAGTTCCTACGTCGTTGGACGACGAATGACGACTCAAATGAGAAGATCTTCTTCTTCTCAGCATAGCTTCATCGAATCCAGGTATAAATGATGTTCTTCTACTTATTGCCCTCCGGATATTGCTGCCAATCCCAGTACCAATATCTGTAGCATTAGTGGCGGCTCTTTCAAGTGTAGTATTCCTTCTTATAGCATGATTTTCTTGAACTTTATCTCTCCGATGCATATCAGCATCTGGTAACATGATGGCTCGATCAAGAGAATACGGTAATCCTCTATGACGACCTCGGATCATCATGGCACATATAACAAGTTTTGAAAGAGTTGAGAACTTATACGAGAATGATTCATCGACATTAGGGTACCCAAGAGAAAGCCCAACTGTACCATAAGCACTAATAATTTCAAATAATACTGTAAATACGGTAAATCTCAAGTCTTGGTTGTTTAAGTGACCACCTTCGGCAATGCAAATAACAAATAGTCCAAGAAAAATAAACCATAAATCGAAAGATAATTGATTTCTTAAATGGGTTCCAATGAAAGTACTTGGAGATTTTTCAACGTCATCTTGATTAGCTTGCTCTTTCAAGTAAAGCCCTAATGATTGTTCTTCGTAAACATTAGTTCTTCTAATGGAAATAGCTAATGGTAACACAGAGATATACATCATAATCATATAACTAACTTGAACTGCTGGATGAAGTTTGGATAAATCAACTACAGCAAACCCAGCTGTTCTCGTACTGAAAGCTTGAAATAATCCATCCATAACTCGATAACCTGTAGGAATATCTTTTAAATACGAATTGCTCAAGTCAAGAATAACAAATAAGATTAAATCCACAGCATTGAGAATCACCAAGATAGAGAAAAGCCACCAGGTAGGTAATGAAGGGAATAAAAGAGTGAAGCAACGTCTAGGGTGATCTAATAAAAACCCAAGAGATTCTTTGAAAAGAGATAATGGTTTAGCAACTTTGAATAAAATCCAAATTAAGAATCTTAAGAAAACAGGGAACCCCGTGTTTCCAATGACAATGAAAAACGCCATCCATATCATGACGTAAAGAGATTTGTTGAAACTCAACATGGAGTCTGCTGTCAAAGTGTAACCCAAATCATTAAATGCAGATTGAGCCGTGAATATGGCCCACCAACTGATACCGACATTATTTGAACGAACTACTTCCTTATATTTGGCTGTGAACTGAATCCAAATCACAAACACAAGCATGGCAATAATGTGGAATCCAATGTAGTACGCCAATATGATCTTGATAAGAAGTTTTACAGCTCTGTATTCAACACCACCGAGTTCTTCTTTCTGCTCTTCACTCAAGTGAACGAACGTCGAGTTTCTTCCAACGGTTGGAGTCCATGACAAGTAGTTTGTGCTCATGGTTTTACGCAACGAATGGTCGTTACTAAACACATCGTCCTCCTCGTCGCTTGTATCGAACTCCGACTCTGACCTCCTTGATGTAGTGGGGTGGAATGATGGGGTTCGCCATTTACTGAGTCTTGTTGGTTTCTTCAAAAGCTTTTCAAAAGTAGGCGATTTTATAAATGAAATCTTATGATCGTTTTCGTCAAAGGTATTGGCCCGTTTTTTGAACTTGGCTCCGCCAGTAGCGTCTGACGACGGTATCACCAAGTTTGATTGTGCTGGTTGCAACTCGTTTGACTGGGTCATACCCAAATGGTCATTGGTTTGATCTCCCATCTCAATGTCGTCATCAGTGCTGTCGATATGCTCGTAGTCCTCATCGTCGTCTTCATGTTGGTCATTTTCGTTTTCACTATCTATAGACTGTTCTTCGTCCAGTTCAGGAACCATCAGAGACACCGAACGAATTCTACGGTGGCTTGGTGCACTATTGGAGAACGATTTTTTCAATTTAGACCATTGTTTTCTTCTTCTATATGACTTTTTCTTTGGTTTACGAGGTATTTGGTCTTCAGTGAATTGAATTCCTTCCTTTCGAGTGAAAATTGCCTGATCTTGCGTAGCATTTTCGATTTCCTTGGGTGATTTGATGACAAGAACGTCGTCACCCTCGGTAGATTCTGTACGTTGTGGTGCATTACGGTGATTGTTTCTAAGCATCGTGATAGACATATACATGTCGGATGGATCAATTTCCTTCTTTTGATTCAGAGGGTGGGGCAAGTTACCGAACTTAATTCCGTCACCAGCCAACGGGTCGACAGATGTGGCCAAACGCAAGTCTGCCAAGTCGGACGAAGCACTTTTTTGGTGATCATTTTCGTCATCGCTGGGTTCGCTATAATGCTCAACATCATCGTAAGTATCTGTAGCAATACCGTTTGGTGAGTTCTGCATCTTTTCGTGGATTGTGGACGACGACTGCGGTGACGTATCGGCATCTCCACCATCGTTAGGATTGCTTACGTTGTTAGTGTTACTAATGTTATTTAAGGTCACATCTTGGCCCAAACCTTGGTTTTGAACAGTATTCATTCTTGTAGAGTCCACCGATTGTGTACGAGCTGCAAGCGTAGCATTTCTTCTCATTTTGAAGTTAAGTTTCGAACTTTCTTTGATATTATCGAAATGACGTTCAAACCAGTACAATCTAACGAAAAGTAATGAGCCATGAATAAAAATTGGTGTAGTCAACGTGGTGAAAATATAAATTATAACTTGTTGATAAAGAGTAAGCAGATTGAAGTTGATAGTATTCAAGCCTGCCTGAGTGGAAGCTCCTGACATGGTGAATAAAACATCAATATATGGAGCATTTTTCACTGGGTAGACGAAGATTGAACCTAAAAATGCCATGAAAATAATGTAGAAATAATGAGCTGCTCTAAAATTAGGTAGAATGACAACAACGTAAGGATGAATTGCTGAAGTCACTTCATGAATCAAATTTCGAATCACAAGACCCCAAGTTGAAGACTTAGGCTTTCGTTTATGACGAGTCCAGCGCTGGCGAAGATTCATTGCAAATTCACGACTGAAATTTTCAAGGTTTGATGCCGAAAAAAACGGATTTTAATCCAGATAAGCACTCTGGTCAGTAGAAATGGTTCCACTTACAACCAGATATCAGGAAGTATTTCAAAGGGACAATTAAGTAACAGTTGAAGATATAAGAAGTTTTAGTGTATTGAAACGACAGTCGCAGGCGCAGCACCCGTACCGCATGGAGTTAAGCTCATACAGGATGTCGCATGCGATGCTGCAGCAGAAGATTCTACAAACTAAACGCCGTAGCTCAGCCGTGAGAGAAGGTGGGATGATAGCGGTAATGCTATCCACTCAATGGCTACTGGAAATATGCTGGTGTTGCTTTAAGGCAGGTACAGTTTATTTCGATTAAGTTACTCCGACAAGTAGGCGCATCTCGTTAGATGCATCTCGTAAGATGCGAAAGCTACAACTAAAGCCGTATGAAGAAGATGTTGTGGAAGGGAAAGATAACGGGTTGTGTGAAGAGTTGAAAAGTGTCGAAGATAAGAAGTAGAAGAGTTTATTGCAGATATATTCAGCTATACGTTACTGTCAAGCGTTTCTTTGACGAGTAATTTCGAGGCATGGCTCCAGAGCGGCCTGAGCTCCTATTAGCAAGAGTTTCCCCCCAGACTTCCGAGCTCAATGGTATATGGATTCTTTCTTGACACAACTAGCTACCCTACATACACAGGTGACCATGTAGCTCTAACCTAGTACATTCGCGTGGTAAGTGAGCCTCAATTAGAGTATCATGTTATATGTTAAGTGAAGCCGTACTCAACTTTAGAAATCTTGTGGGATACAAGACTCCATTGTCCTCGCTCTCTGACACTTCGTGGCAATACCGCTGGGTAGAGACGCATTATACTCTGTAGAAAGTCTTTGTGCTGTGTACTGATTTGAGTGTTTGCAGCCATCGTCTCTTTAGTCGCAATTTTGCAGCAATTCCACAAAACGAGAGAAATACCTTACAGTTAAATGGTAACAAATATACTCAACAGCATTTATCAACAAACTCTACCTACAATCTAATAACACGTCAAAATTCACGACTATCTTACTACCCTACTATGAACTGCAGAACTTTTCAAGCCAAAGCTATCCTATTATCATCAAGACCTTTCAGGCTTAACTGCTCTTCCGGCTCAGTCCACCAATTATCGACCCATCTCGGTCCATTTTGACCTATTTCTGTCCATCTCGACCCATCTCGGTCCATCTCGGTCCAGTACACACACGCCATCTTAGGCCATCTCAGGCTATTTGTGTTGTTTGCTTGGTCGTCCCGCTACCGACTGCACCCACCATGACGTTTGAAAAAAGTGAAAAATTCGCAGAAAAATTTTATGGCCGAACTCGCGATGAGAAGCGGTTTTTTCCACTATAAATTCAGCCTAAATCGCAGCCATTTTGTTAGTCTTTTATTTTATTCTTCTCCTCTCTCTCTCTCAACACTGAGCTTCCATCCAGATAAATCTTAGGTATGTTCGTGTTGAGAGTGCGTCGTAGCACTCGTAGAAGGCAGCCTGCCAACCTGAAGAGTTAAGACCATGTGGGATTGTCGTTATTATTTGAGATCGTGTGATTTAATTTTAAGGAATTTTTCATATTTTCATTCAATTATTGTCGAGTCAATAACTTCAATCTTCACTATATGCACAAATTATTTACACTTGTCGATCCCGTCGAAGTTACCATTACCTCATTCACTTGTTTGAATACCTGCCGTTTCCGGCATGGTGTACCGATGTGATTCAGGTCTTCGCTCTTTGCTCTTCGCTTTTGATTAATTTTTTTACTAACCTCTAGTCTCTGTGTCGTATCTGTTAGTCCCCCCAACTAATTCTATTGTATTATCATGACTAAGGTTTCTGCTCCTATTAGTCCTCCAATGGACTCCACCGGAGATCGTATGATGACTTTACAAACCAAAGATGGTATGACCCTTCAAGGTTATTCATTTGGTGCTCCAGTAACTGCTGCTGGTGAAGTTGTTTTCCAAACCGGGATGGTTGGTTACCCTGAATCCATAACTGATCCTTCTTATGAAGGTCAAATCTTGGTTATAACCTATCCTTTGGTTGGTAACTACGGTGTTCCTGATCTCAATATTAAAGATGATATTGTTGAAGGACTCCCAAAATATTTTGAGTCAAATCATATTCACATTGCAGGTTTAGTGGTGGCTCATTACACTGAAGAGTACTCTCATTACTTAGCCAAATCTTCTTTGGGACAATGGTTGCAAAAAGAAGGTATTCCTGCTATGTATGGAGTTGATACTAGAACTTTAACTAAAAAATTAAGAGAACAAGGTTCAACTTTAGGTAGATTAGCTCTTCAAAAAGAAGATTCTATTGCAAGTGTTAAAATCTTAGGTGCTTCTGATTGGGAATCTTATTTCGATGTTCCAGAATATGATGACCCTAATGTTAAAAATTTAGTTGCTAAAGTTTCTATCAAAGAACCAAAAGTTTATAATCCCCCAAAAAACTTGGTTAAAACTGATAAAAATGGTAAAACTATTCGTATTTTAGCAATCGATGTTGGTATGAAATATAACCAAATTAGATGTTTTGTTAATAGAGGTGTTGAATTAAAAGTTGTCCCATGGGATTACGACTTTACATCTGAACAATTTGATGGGTTGTTCATTTCTAACGGTCCAGGTGATCCTTCAGTTATGACTGAAACCGTTGAAAGATTACAAAAAGTTTTGAAAGACGCTAAATTCCCAGTATTTGGTATTTGTCTTGGTCATCAATTATTAGCTAGAGCTACTGGTGCTTCTACTGTTAAATTGAAGTTCGGTAATCGTGGTCACAATATTCCTTGTACTTCCACCATTTCTGGTAGATGTTACGTTACCTCTCAAAATCATGGTTATGCTGTTGATGCTGAAAGTTTGAATGATGACTGGAAAGAATTATTCGTTAATGCTAATGATGGTTCAAATGAAGGTATGTACCATACTTCTAAACCATTCTTTTCCGTTCAATTCCATCCAGAATCTACTCCAGGTCCAAGGGATACCGAATTTCTCTTTGACGTTTTCATTGATGCTGTTGTTGATTTCAAGAATACTGGAATCTACAAATCCGTTGAATTCCCAGGTGGTCTTATTGCCGATAACAAGGCTGCTCATCCAAGGGTCGAGCTCAAGAAAGTTTTGGTTTTGGGATCTGGTGGTTTATCCATTGGTCAAGCTGGTGAGTTTGATTACTCAGGATCTCAAGCCATTAAAGCTTTAAAGGAAGAAGGTATTTACACCATCTTAATTAATCCTAATATTGCTACTATTCAAACATCTAAGGGTTTGGCTGACAAGGTTTATTTCTTACCTGTCACTCCTGAATTTGTCAGAAAAGTTATTCAACATGAAAGACCAGATGGTATCTACTGTACTTTTGGTGGACAAACTGCTCTTAACGTTGGTATTGCCTTGAAAGATGAATTTGAAGGTTTGGGTGTAAAAGTCTTGGGTACTCCAATCGATACCGTCATTACCACTGAAGATAGGGAATTATTTGCTCAAGCTATGGATGAAATCAATGAAAAATGTGCTAAATCTGCTGCTTGTTCTACAGTTCAAGAATCTATTGATGCTGCCAATGAAATTGGTTATCCACTTATTGTGAGAGCTGCCTTCGCTTTGGGTGGTTTGGGATCTGGTTTTGCTGACAATGAAGAAGAATTAGTTGCTTTATGTAACAAAGCATTCGCTACTTCTCCACAAGTTTTGGTTGAAAGATCCATGAAAGGATGGAAAGAAGTCGAATATGAAGTTGTTCGTGATGCTTTCGATAACTGTATCACCGTCTGTAATATGGAAAACTTTGATCCATTGGGAATTCACACTGGTGATTCCATTGTGGTTGCTCCTTCTCAAACCTTGTCTGACGAGGACTACAATATGTTACGTACTACTGCTGTCAATGTTATTAGACATTTAGGTGTTGTTGGTGAATGTAACATTCAGTACGCTTTAAATCCATTTTCAAAAGAATACTGTATTATTGAAGTCAATGCCAGATTATCTCGTTCCTCCGCTTTAGCTTCTAAGGCAACTGGTTATCCATTGGCTTATACAGCTGCCAAATTGGGTTTGAATATTGCTTTGAACGATATCAAGAACTCAGTTACTAAATCCACTTGTGCTTGTTTCGAACCATCGTTAGATTACGTTGTGGTTAAGATTCCAAGATGGGATTTAAAGAAATTCACTAGAGTTTCATCCTTGTTATCTTCATCCATGAAATCTGTTGGTGAAGTTATGTCTATCGGTCGTACTTTCGAAGAAGCCATTCAAAAGGCTATTCGTTCCACCGACTATCATAACTTAGGTTTCAACGAGACCTCGGCCTTGATGTCTATTGACATCGACACCGAATTACAAACTCCATCAGATCAACGTTTATTCGCTATTGCCAACGCTTTATCCGATGGATACTCTGTTGAAAAAGTATGGAAATTGACTAACATTGACAAGTGGTTCTTAAACAAGTTAGACGGTTTAATCAAATTCGGTAACCGTATTGCCAGTTTCGGAAGTAAAGAAAACTTACCAGTTCCTATCTTGAGACAAGCTAAACAACTTGGTTTTGAAGACAGACAAATTGCTAAATTCTTAAACTCCAATGAAGTTGCTATCAGAAGATTGAGAAAGGAAGCAGGTGTTATTCCATTTGTCAAACAAATTGATACTGTTGCTGCTGAATTCCCAGCTTTCACCAACTACTTATACATTACTTACAACGCTGATTCTTCAGATGTTACATTTGATGATCATGGTGTTATCGTATTGGGATCAGGTGTTTACAGAATTGGTTCATCTGTTGAATTCGATTGGTGTGCAGTTCGTGCCATTAGAACCTTGAGAGAAAACAAGGTTAAAACCATTATGATCAACTACAATCCAGAAACCGTTTCCACCGATTACGATGAAGCTGACAGATTGTATTTTGAAACCATTAACTTAGAAAGAGTTTTGGATATTTTCGACTTGGAACAATCTTCAGGTGTTATTATTTCTATGGGTGGTCAAACATCTAATAATATTGCCCTTCCATTACACCGTCAAAACGTTAAGATTTTAGGTACTTCTCCAGAAATGATTGACTCGGCTGAAAATAGATATAAATTCTCCAGAATGTTGGATAGAATTGGTGTTGATCAACCAGCATGGAAAGAATTGACCTCAATTGACGAAGCTGAAGAATTCGCTGATAAAGTCACTTACCCTGTTTTAGTTCGTCCTTCTTATGTTCTTTCGGGTGCCGCTATGAATACCGTCTACTCACCAGCTGACTTGGCATCTTACCTTTCTCAAGCCGTTGATGTTTCTCCTGATTACCCTGTCGTTATTACCAAATATATCGAAAACGCTAAGGAAATCGAAATGGACGCCGTTGCTAAAGACGGTAAGATGATCATGCACGTTGTTTCCGAACATGTTGAAAACGCCGGTGTTCACTCTGGTGATGCTACTTTGATTGTTCCTCCTCAAGATTTAGATCCCGAAACAGTTAGACGTATTGTTGAAGCTACTGCTAAAATTGGTAAGGCTTTGGATATCACCGGTCCATACAATATTCAATTTATTGCTAAGGATAATGATATCAAGGTTATTGAATGTAATGTTCGTGCATCTCGTTCATTCCCATTCATTTCTAAGGTTGTGGGTACTGACTTGATTGAAATGGCTACTAAAGCCATCATGGATTTGCCATTCACTCCATACCCTGGTGAAAAACTTCCAGAAGATTACTGTGCTGTCAAGGTACCACAGTTTTCATTCTCTAGATTAGCTGGTGCTGACCCTGTTCTTGGAGTTGAAATGGCTTCTACTGGTGAAGTTGCTACTTTTGGTAAGAACAAATATGAAGCATATTTGAAATCTTTGATTTCTACTGGATTCAAATTACCAAAGAAGAATATCTTATTCTCCATTGGTTCTTTCAAAGAAAAACAAGAATTGCTTCCTTCCATCAAAAAATTACATGAATTGGGCTACAAGATTTTTGCTACTGCCGGTACTGCTGATTTCATCAAGGAACACGGTATTCCTGTTCATTACTTAGAAGTTTTAAGTAAAGAAGAAGACCAAAAGCTGGAATACTCTTTAACTCAACATTTAGCTAAAAATTTAATTGATTTATACATCAATTTACCTTCTGCTAATAGATTCCGTCGTCCTGCTTCTTATATGTCTAAAGGTTACGAATCTCGTCGTATGGCTGTTGATTACTCTATTCCTCTTGTTACCAACGTCAAGAACGCCAAGTTATTGGTTGAAGCTATTGCTAGAAATATTGACTTGACTGTTTCCAACAACGATGCTCAAACTTCTCATGCTACTGCTACCCTTCCTGGTTTAATCAATATTTCATCTTTTGTTCCATCTTTGGATGATTTTGAATCAACCACCAAGCAATCACTTAGTGCTGGTTTCACCTACAATGCTTTCTTGCCTCAAACCATCAATGGATCTACTGTCACCGACTTAGATTCTCTTTCTGAGGCCATTGATTCTGCTGCTGAAGGTGCTTTCACCGACTACTCCTTGTACATTGCTGCTTCTGAAACCAATGCTTCTGAGGCTGCTGAAGCTTCTGATGATGCCAGCGCTTTGTTCATTCCTTTCAATGACTTTGTTAAGTCCAAGGTTTCTGCAATTTCTGCTCACTTCACCTCATGGCCTGAACTGAAACCAATTATTACTGATGCCAAAACTACTGATTTGGCTTCTGTTTTATTGCTTGCCTCTTTACACAACCGTTCTATTCACATCACTGGAGTTTCTTCTAAAGAAGATTTAGATTTGATTAAAATGGCTAAAGACAAAAAATTACAAGTTACTTGCGACGTTGCTGTCTATTGTCTTTTCTTGACCAAAGAAGATCACCCAGAATTACCATTCTTACCTTCTCAAAAAGATCAAGATGCTTTATGGGCTGGATTACCAGATATCGACTGTTTCTCCATTGGAGTATTGCCATATGTTATCTCCAAGGTTATTAACAATAAGATCATTCCAGGTTTAGGTGTAACTGAAGCAATTCCTTTGTTATTCTCTGCCGTTAAACAAGGAAAACTTACAGTTGAAGATATTATCACCAGATTCCACGATAATCCAGTTAAACTCTTTAACATTCCAAAACAAGATGCTACCATTGAAATTGATTTGGAAAGATCTGTCAACCATTTACGTAAGTTGACCTACTCACCATTCCAAACTCAAAACTTATACGGAACCGTCGATAGAGTATCTACTCATGGTGAAACTGCTTGTTTAGATGGTGTTATCTTAACTTCAAGTGGTGTTGGAAGAAATGAAGTTGGAGCTGCCAGAGCTAGATTTGGTTCAATTACAACGTCAGTTCCACAATCACCAGTTTTGAACAGAAAGGCTAGAATGTCATTCAATACCGACCGTCGTCCTTCTCTCCTTCAACAACCAGCACCTGCTGCTTTTGAAAGATTAGGTTCAGAATTAGTGTCACAACCACCAGTTGGTGCATTATCACAACCAAATGCTTTACTTGAGTACATTAGAAATAACAATTCATTCTTAAGAAACTCAGTATTATCTGTCAAAGACTTTACTCGTCTGGATTTACATTCTCTTTTCACTGTTGCCCAAGAAATGAGATTATCTGTTGAAAGACAAGGAGTCTTAGATATTTTACGTGGTAGACTCTTAGCTACTATGTTTTATGAACCATCAACCAGAACTTCTTCTTCATTCGATGCTGCTATGCAAAGATTAGGAGGAAGAGTTGTTGCAGTAGCCATTGGATCTTCATCTGTTAAAAAAGGTGAAACTCTTCAAGACAGTATTAGAACTTTAGCTTGTTACTCTGATGCCATTGTATTGAGACATCCAGAAGAAGAAAGCGTGGCCGTTGCCTCCAAATATTCTCCAGTACCAATCATTAATGGTGGAAATGGAAGTAAAGAACATCCTACTCAAGCATTGCTTGATTTATTCACCATCAGAGAAGAAGTTGGTACTGTTAATGGAATTACAGTTACCTTTATGGGAGATTTGAAATATGGTAGACCAGTTCATTCATTATGTCACTTATTACGCCATTATCATGTCAGAGTGCAATTGGTTGCACCAAAAGAATTAAGCATGCCTGAAGATATCAGAAAGATGTTGGTTGAAAACAATATGTTAACTATTGAATCAGAAGAATTAACACCAGAAATTATCGCTAGATCTGATGTTTTGTATTGTACTAGAGTTCAAGAAGAAAGATTCTCTTCAAGAGAACAATATTTGAGATTAAAAGATACCTATATTGTTGATAATAAGATTTTATCTTATGCTAAACAACATATGTGTGTTATGCATCCATTACCAAGAACTACTGAAATTAGAGAAGAAGTAGATTTTGATCAAAGAGCTGCTTACTTTAGACAAATGAGATATGGATTATTCGTTAGAATGGCCCTCTTGGCTATGGTTATTGGTGTTGATTTTTAACCATTTTAACACAAAAACAATTGGGGGATTGTTATAAAAATAAAAAAATATACCGTCATTATCGGGGGATTTTGACGTACAGTTTAGAAGCCAAAGGTTATATATTAAATAAATATCGTATAAGAAATTGTAGCCTACCTTTTGGTATCGTTAAAAAGTTAAGTTAATCCAGAATTAGTTTAGTGTTTGAAGTAAATATTTTCATCGTCTGTTTCAGTTCGTCCTTTTGTATCATCATCATTTGATTGCATTAAAGCCCTTGCAATTTCAATCTCTTCACCTCCTGGTCCTACATGATGATCAAAATCAACCATATTTCTCTTTGATCCACCTTGACGTCGGTAATCATTATCGTCAGGTGAATCATAGTCTGAATATTGATATTGATTATTATCAGATACAGCTGCTGCTGCCACTGCTGCATAACTAGGAGCATTTTCATGATTTGAATGCGGATGCTGATGTGGTTGATGATTTTGTCGATGTTTTTGAGCCGCTTCAACAACAGCCATAAGACCATCATCTAATGTAAGATCATGTGAAGAAAGAAGTCCTTCCATTGATTCTACATCATCATGTTTGTTTCGAAGTAAATTACGATGTGCTAAAACTTGTTTCCGACGAGCGGAATTAGGACTGGTTGGAACCAGTTTCTTAATTATTGGTCTTGATTTTGGTGCTAAATCTTTTGAAGTTTCCCTACATTCAGCACAATTTTTAATAGCAGTTGCAACAGTATCTTTTATACGAGTCCAGTGATATTTTTCAGTTACTAATGAAGTAGTTTTATTAATCCCACCGTGATTAGACATGTGAATTTCTGTACAAATTTGTAGTTGTCTTACAGGATCAGAAATTACTTCTCTTCCCTTTAAAAGTAATTTCCCATCTACTAATTGATAATGAGCAGCACTTGAACGAAGACGAGATTTCTCCAGACGATCAGCCATAGCTGGATATTTCCCAGTTTCCAAATAAAATTTAATTTTATCAAATCTATAAGCTCCAATTGCTGGATCACTAGTATTTACAAGTTCTCTTCCATAAATCAATGCATCAACAGCGGTATCATGACCTTTTAAAATCCCAGCAGCTTTAATACGCCCTACTCTTTTGAAATTGAGCAGTTCCCAGATTCTTCTTGCTGGTACATTGCTTTCAAATACAAGATTGAAAACACTATAGGTATATCCTAATCTTGGAGCCCATTGTAAGTAACAATCTGTAAGAGTTCTACCAATTCCTTTCCCACGAATCCCAGCATTTACAAGAAATCCCGCAGTACAAATATGCAGACACCTTCCAGCGTAATTTGGTTTAATGAAAAATGTTCCTAAACATTCTTTCTCCCATTGTCTTGAACCCTGTAAAGTTGGAGAATCTCCTAAAACCATAACGGCTGCAAATGACCCAAACCAGTAAGTTTGAAATGCTTCAATATCAAGAGTTTCAAAAAACGGGTAAGTATCACCTCTTTCAATCTCCATATTGAATTCATCACATAGAAATGCTAGAAGTCCAGGAGGAAGATTTTGAGGTGAATAAATAGGGTAAATTGTCGCGGTGGTTTCTCCATCTTTCAAGAGAACAGTGTACCGGTCAATCACAGTGACCGAAGTATACTCTAGTTGAGGCCGGTAGTGGCTGGGGGTCGTGACGTCGTCGAACTCAGGCATGTAAACAGGGAATAAATGTAATGAGAATTTGTTAAATACATACCTGGTGCACGGGTGCAAGAAGACAAGATAGGATGAAATACCACCAAGTACTTTGACTAAACTTCCAGATCAAGGTGATCTTCGGTTCGATTGTGAGCGACAGGATGGCGAATATGACCAGTCTACGAGTTTGGGGTCAACGGGTGAATTTTCATATAAATCTATGGCATATAAATAGTCGATATTTAGGTGAAATTTTTCATATTTTAACTTCAAAGTTGAGCTTCTATTGAGCTCCAAATCTACAACTTCTATGGTACAGCCTCTCAAAATCTGCTAAAGTATCTGAATCTATCAGTTTTCTACTTTTGCAAGATCTTTACCAAACATGACTGCTCCTGTAAGCTTGTTCTGTCCTTTAAGCACAGCTACGTTCTTAACATAACCAATTCTTTCGAATTCCAACTTATCCCAGAGCTTAACACTAGCCACATTGGTTTCAAATACAAGATTAAATACAGAGTAGACGAATTTGAGTCGTGGTGCTAATTTTAAATATTGTTTGCCAATTTCAAGTCCGAGACCTAAACCTCTTCTTTTATGATTGACAATGAATCCTCCATTACACACATGAGAACACCGTCCCACGTAATTGGGTTTGATGTAGAAATGTCCAAGATACTTTTCCTGCCAAAAAGTTTTGGATTCTTTGTAAATATCTTCAGCAGTAGATGACTCATAGTCACCTTCAACTAATACAGCTCCATGACAAGTATAATGGTACTCTAGGAACTCCTCGTAGTTAAAAGGACGATGGTGTGGATAAGTTTTGCCTTCTTCCACCACGTAATTGAACTCATCCAGCATCACCTCGTTGAGTCCTTTAGGAATATCCTTTGGATCATAGGCAATGAATAGAGTAACTTTCTTAGGTTCTTTGGTGAGAGTAAACCGTACGGATTCCTTGATTTTTGGAAGAGATTCAAACTCTCCGTCGGCAAATGGTAGCGATTGAAGCTCTTGGTAGGTTATAGACATGATGTACTGGGAGTAGTAGATAATTGAAGAAGTTGAAAAAAGTGAAATATTGGTAAATTGTACTGCCAAGAATTCCGAGATCAAGAAGTAGCGGAATTACTGCTGCAAATATTAGTCATCTCGCAGCCGTTAGATGTACCGATAGATGTACCGTTGGATACGAGCACCATTGTATGTTTTATTCGATACGTAGTATACCGTTAGATACTTCGGTGCACTGTTAGATACTTCAGTGTAGCCCTTGCAACTGTTGGAAACCTTCCCGCATACCATCTGGGTTCAGAATATGGAACACTATCAGAGTGGGTTGTCGTTATCAAGGCCAAATACCCGATAAATCACACAATTGTTACAGCCCACTACTAATTAAAAGATTCTACGTCTTATTTTCGAGAATCTTCTCCATATTGGTAATTATCTTGCATTAGCTAAAGTATGGTCATAACCTCTATATCTATTCGTTATTCTTTGCATGCAGCATGTCATACCTGAATTGCATTACGTGACATGACCCTCAATAGTTACGCTCACATTCAAATACAAACTACTCCACCCGGCGCCAGCCACCATACATCTACGCCTAGATAACATTGCTTGTTCTTTATTATCCTTTAAGGGTTTAATGGAGTGTACGGGTGTGAATCCACGGACGGACGTGCACGGACGTTATCGGATAAGGTCTGGTGTACTGATGTGATTTTCAAACCGAGTTTTGGTTACCCGCCTTCAGCATCGCTAGAAAGTACTCCATTATCCAAACTGTTTTTAAGTAATATTTCTAATCTTTACAAATTTGTTGATTTTAAATCGAATCTACTCCATTAATTCTATTCATAAGACTCATTCACAAGATGGACAGAAATATCGATAGCATCAGTAAAAAAGACAAGAGACGACAGCAAATTAGCCAGCGCTTGACTAAACTCGACATGACGTTTGTGGCCGAGAAGGATAACTTCTATGGAGCGCTGCTTCATCATCTTCAAACTTCATTGGCAACACTTCAGCAAGGCACTAATGAAGAGTTTATCAGGAAAAAAACCGGTCTTGAAGAAGTTCGAGATTATGAATTAACCCGACTCCGGCTCTGGGAAGAATATCAAGTAAAAAGAATTGAACTGGAGTATAGGGATGATTTAGTTAAAGCAAAAGAGAATCACGATAGAATAATAAAACTTGTTAAGGAGAAACTCTATGATAAACTTCAGAAACAAATCAAACAACTAAAAGAAGATAAACTTTTATTAAATTTAGTAAATGCTAATTCATGGAATTCAGTTTCTAATGATTCATCAGCTCAAGCACTTAATGCGGTTGTTGGATCAATGAATTTAAATGAAAGAAGATCTTTACGTAAAAGAGAAGTAAGTTCAAGATTTACCCCCGGTGAAGCAGATGATCTTTCTGATGGTCCAGGTGCTACTAGTCATGGAGTTAGTGGGAATGGTAGCGGAAGAGGATACATTTCAGCTTCAGGAAAACGTCGTCGTCATTATGCTACAAGATATTCATCAAATGATGAACATTCATCAGGGATTACTAGTACTGGACCTAGTGGTCAAAATAAACACGGTCATAATCATAGTAATGGTGTGAGTAGTGGTAATGATAGTAATCTTAGTGATAAAGACTATGATGCTCTTAATGACATTATAATGGGAGCTGAAGATGGAGGTGTTTCACTAATACTAGCAGATGCTAAACTGAGTAGACCAAATACTAGAGGTTCACATAAACAATTTATTGGAGTACAAGGACTCAAGCCGGAGGAGTTGAATGATGATTTGGCATTGTTAAGAGGAGCTATACAGAAGCAGAGGTAGAAGGAGAGAAGAGAGTGGCAGTGAGAGAAAAGAGGGAGAGCTGTGCTTTCACTTTTCTTGAGTTTTCTCGAGGTATTTCCTTCTTATCTCGCCTAATCTCCGCCACACGCCTTAAACCTCGTCCGTCGACTGCAGTGCCGTCCCCGGACCATGCCCTTTGTATTCTTTGACTTTATTCTGAGACTGAGTCATTTATTTCGACAATGTATTAATGAACATTAAACCAGTAGGTTGTAGTGACCGAGAAGAGACTCAAGGTCGAGCTGTAAACTTAAGCAACCCAATTACAGTAGGTTGACATTTCGAAGCCTTCCTTCAACCCTTCGAAGCTCCAGACTCTCCAGACTCTTCCTCCGCAACTGGTGATGCTCATCTCATTTGTACACGAGTCGCGAATCCACGTTTCCATATGTTGTAGTCAACTTATTGATCTTCTTCTTCCCACCTTCCTTTCATCTTCATTTCATCTTCAACCCTTACACCCAAACCTTGTGAGCGATGCGTCGACCCCAAAATCGGTACCTTTTCCTCCTTCTTCTGGGGGTTTTGGTATTGGGATTTCTCATATTCACTCGATCGTCTTCAGCGCCAATTTTACCAAGAGAACCACCCAATGCATTCCTTCGAGACAAGACAAAGCTTGTTAGTGACTCCAACTTAGAGTCTTTAATAGACTCACCATTTCAAGTGGGTTGTAGAGCTCCCGATCTGCTGGCCCCTCGTGCAAATGCCGCTTTGGTAATGCTAGCGAGAAATTCAGAACTTGAAGAGGTAATTCTGTCCATAAAATCATTAGAGCGTCGATTCAATCAATGGTTTCATTACCCTTGGGTGTTTCTAAATGATGTAGAGTTTTCCGATACATTTAAACAAACTATTCAACTACACACCGAATCAGAAGTAGAATTTGGACTCATCGATACGGATCAATGGGAATTCCCAAAAGACGTAGATCCGGGAGTTTTCAGTGAATCAATAGAAAGTCAGGGTGATAGACAGGTTATGTACGGAAACTTAGCTTCGTACCATAAAATGTGTCGATTCTATTCATTCAATTTCTATAAACATCCATTGGTTCAAAAACGAGATTGGTACTGGCGAGTTGAACCAAACGTAGAGTTCTTCTGTGATCTTACGTACGATCCGTTTGTGGAGATGGAAAAACATAACAAACGATATGGGTTTAATGTCCTCATAGATGAATTATACTATACGATTCCAGGATTATTTCGAGAAACTCGTTCTTTCATTAAGAAGAAGGGAATAAAAGTCAAAGATACATGGGAACTATTTGTAGATTCGTCAAAGTACTCAGTAGGAGAAAACTGGAAACTTTATGAAGGAAAGAAGAACTTTAAAGATATCATTTCAGAGGTTGAAAAAAATGTGTATATTCAAAAGATATTGAATACGAAGAAGAAAAATAATCAATACCTTAGTCTGCTTCCTGACGAACTTATAAGTGGGATTTTTGAGCGTGCCAGTGAAAAGCCTAGTCTTCATGAGGACAGACTCGATAGAGAAGATTATAATTTATGTCATTTTTGGTCGAATTTTGAAATTGCAAGAACTGATGTATTTGATAATCCAATTTATGAAAAATACTTCAATCACCTTGAAAAAAGTGGTGGATTCTACAAAGAACGATGGGGAGATGCCCCCATCCATTCATTGGGGGTAGCGATGATGTTACCAAAGGAAGAGATTCACTATTTCCGAGATATAGGCTATAGACACAGTAATATTGGTCATTGTCCTAGTAATGATCCGGAAAATCAATTAAAGTATCCAGAGTTGAGTAAAATCAAGTACAACAACATATGGGACAAGCCAGATAATCCAAAGACCAACGGAGTTGGATGTAGATGTCAGTGTCCCCGAAATATGAGGAAAGTAGAAGATTCAGGTAGTTCTTGTATAAAGAAATGGGCCAAAATCACCGACGATAAGTACCAGCAACCGCAGCCTGTTGATATTGAATTTTGGGAACAGCACATTGGCAAGGCCATCGACAAGAATATGAATCGAGGAGGAGAATTGGGCGATAGCGTCGTCGATGGCATTTTGAATGCCCAAGAATAGAATAGCTTTTAGTTAATATATGCATTTTTACAGATTAATTAGTATTAAGATATGCATAAACTACACTTTTTCGTCTTAACAATATATTCTAATATACACTAGAGAACATAAAATACATTTAGCCTCCGAAACCGTACAAGGTTCTACCTTGTCTCTTCAAAGCGTAAACGACATCTAAAGAGGTAACGGTCTTTCTCTTGGCGTGTTCAGTGTAAGTAACAGCGTCTCTTATAACGTTTTCTAAGAAAGATTTAAGAACTCCTCTAACTTCTTCATAGATTAAAGCAGAGATACGTTTAACACCACCTCTTCTTGCTAATCTTCTAATAGCAGGTTTTGTAATACCTTGAATGTTATCTCTTAAGATTTTTCTGTGTCTTTTAGCACCACCTTTTCCTAAGCCTTTTCCACCTTTTCCTCTACCGGACATATTGTATAATAATTATTTGATAGATAATAATTTTTAATCTAGAGATTTGTCTCTGTATTTATACAATTTCCAGGTTTAGTATTTGTTTATTTAATTTTGCAATCGTATTTGTGTGCGGAGCGTACTTGGTTTTACTCACCGTACCCTGTACATCGCAGCACGGTCAATATTAACTTTTGTTAAAGTAAAGTCGCTAAACAATACTAAAATCAATTACACAAACATTTTAAAAAGGGTGTAAATTTGGGAATGGCGTTTTTAAAGGTTTTTCAATACGTGAAGTGAAAATACCGACATTCATGACGGGAATTACGCGGTGTTGTTTACATTTTAGCATTTGTTGATGTTTATTTTGAAATAATTTGAAAAGTATATAAATTTACTAAATTCCTGCCCTAGATTCAAATTATTCTTTTCATTATTCATCCATTATGGCTAGAACTAAACAAACAGCAAGAAAATCCACTGGTGGTAAAGCCCCAAGAAAACAATTAGCTTCTAAAGCTGCTAGAAAATCAGCACCATCAACTGGTGGTGTTAAAAAACCTCACAGATATAAGCCAGGTACTGTTGCTTTAAGAGAAATTAGAAGATTTCAAAAATCTACTGAATTACTTATCAGAAAATTACCATTCCAAAGATTAGTCAGAGAAATTGCTCAAGATTTTAAAACTGATTTAAGATTTCAATCTTCTGCTATTGGTGCTTTACAAGAATCTGTTGAAGCTTACTTAGTTTCTTTATTCGAAGACACTAACTTGTGTGCCATCCACGCCAAGAGAGTCACCATCCAAAAGAAGGATATCCAATTAGCCAGAAGATTGAGAGGTGAAAGATCTTAAGTGTAAATTAGTGTATTTTAATAATATGTTCTGAATTAAAATGTGTTGTAAAACCAAATTGTGTAGTTACTAAAATGACATTATTTGATGTGGTGCACGGGTCTCCGGCCAAAAACTTTAAATGTTTCGCTCTGAAATACGACCCTGCGGCGTCCGCGCACATGACCCTAATCCCCTGGTGCACGGGTGCCAAGTCCGGTCCGATTCGAACTCCGAACTTACCTCGAGTTACTTGGCTCTACACAATTATCTACAACTTTTAATTGAATTCTTATGTCGGCACCTGCTTCTTTAACTCCTAACAGTACGAACTCTGTTACTGCTCAATTAAATAATGTTGCTGAGACTCCGATTCCTGCATGGATATTATCATCGGGTCTTCTCTATAAAGGTTTGATTAATAAACCTGTAACTTTCACATCTGGTCTGTATAAACTTCACCAGCAATTGGCTAGACCAACTAGAGCTTCTTGTTTCACTTTTGGTTTGACTCACTTATTGGGAGGCTGGATTATTTTCGATGGTGATGTGAGCGATGGTGCTGGTTTCACATTTGCTTGGTCAACTTTATATGTTTTAGTCAACGGTACTAGCAGTGTTAAGAACGTAATCAGAGGAAGAGTTGCTCCTCTTGGACTTTCGGCATTGGCTATTGGAAATGCAGCCATTTACGGAAGAAAATTCTTCTGGCCTTAGATATAGACATATAGTAATCAACGTCATGGAAAGGCAAGTGTAGAATGAGACCAGAGAGCTGAAGGCTCATTAGAGTAGGTTCAATTTGAATAGGCTACTTTGGCTTAAGCTTGAATGGGATGTAGTGTCTATGTTATCTGTTGACCAGTCATCGTTTTCCGCTATACATAAGTCTCTACTTTTCACTTTACTTCTCACTGTGCTTTTCACTGTCCATCAATTCCCCCACCAAACATCTTTGCTCTACGAATCCCATTACGCTACACTTTTTCTCTATTGTCTATTACCTACTCTTACATTACCACCTAAGAGGTAGCAAACCCTTATCCCGAGCATACTCCATAATTTCTGTCTCATCATAAAGCTCAATGAATTGTTGATCCATTGGACGTTCTTTTGGAGCAGCAAATTTCCGGTACTCATCAAATATTATTGTTAATGACCATTGTTGTAATCTTCTTAGAACACCAACTAAACATCCAGTCCTATGTTTCCCCCGATTACAATGAATGAGAATTGGATGATTTTCAGGATTTATAACGATTTTTATCGCTTCTGTGATTAAATCATGGGGGATTTTAACAAACGGTTCTTTATTTCCCGACATTCCTAATTGAAATAATCTAATGTTTTCATTTTTAAAAAATTCTTGATGAATTTCAGGGTATTCTTCAGGTATGAGACACAATACCGAACGTAACTTTAGTTTCTTAAGAAATGCAAAGTTATTTGGCTGAGGAAATGACGATCTATAAATTTGATTGATAACAGGTGCAAAATTTTCTGGTGGATTAAGTTCAGTACTAGGATTAAGTGTATATTCTCTTTCAAGTTGTTTTTGCCTGTTAATATCTACTTTATCATCGGCATCTTCTTCATACTCTGGTGTATCGTTGGCATATGAACTATTTTCTGTTGGATCTGCTTCTTCAAGTTTGTATTGGGCAAGCTTCGATCGTATATACTTATCATCATCGTAAATATTAATAGGAGGGTCTTGATACCGGGGAGTAATATCATTGAATTGGGTTTGACTTTCTGGAGTTTCCTGAGGATATTCAGCTTTCACATCTCCAAAAATTGGCATGTCTTCATCCATTTGAAATGGATCTTCACTATACTCGCCCATTCTGCTATATTTGCATGACAATATGAAATAGAATAAGTAGCTGTTGGTTAACGTATAATCGTCCGATATTGCGTTGGAAAAAATCGGTACACCTTTGAGTCAAAAATGCATAGACCGGTATTTTCCACTTCTGGCGGAACTCAATTACCGGAATAGCTTAATTTGTAAAGTCAACAGAAAACAATTCTAGTAGTGTCAGCTAGAGGAAGTTTCGTGGTGAGCTTGAATAATGTAGCAATTGAGTTCGGTCAAATACCAACATTTGCATTGAAGAACGGTCTTTTTTCCTTGCAATTTGAACCATAATACACTGAAATAAGAGAAGTTAGCAAAATGTAGAGATGGCAGAGGAAAAGTCGAGACAGAGCAAGAGTTAAACGTCATCTTCACTATGGGCCTTCATTTTGTCTGATAGTCTTTTGGCTACGGCAAATGTCTGACTTACTAAAGACGGTTACCTTGCTTCTGACAACCATCTACGATGTTGCAAATTGCCATGATTCTTACCCCATATTTGCTATGCTTTATTGGAAATGTAGACTTTCTGCATTGACTTATTCGTGCTTTGATTCGTAGATAAGGATCTGTATTTTGCAAGTAGCTGATAGAGCTTCATCTTTTTTCATGAATCGTGGACATCAATTTTAAACATATAGCATTCGAAAACTTCACTTACTCGTAGCGACTATATGTAGTATGGACTAAGGAAGTTAACCTCTTCAGTAACTTATATGTGCCTTCAAAAGCTTGTTAAAAACGAAATATTCACTTGAAGCAGCAACTGTCCGTAAAAGGAAACCAAGACAAAAATGCCTTCACCCAAATCGTTAATGATCGACAACTCAACTATCGCCACATCATAATGAACGTCACTAAGTGTATGAACGCTGAAGCCCCCTTTCGGTTTCTTGTATAGTAGATTGCCTCGTACGAACTGCTAGGATCCCCTATACTGAGCTTACTCCTAACTCTACTCTACTATTAACTTTGGGGCCTTCCATAAAGAATTCATACATCCAAAAGTTTCGCCTTTGGTCGTAGACAATGAGAAAATATAGCTGTTGATCTCTGTAGTTATTTATTTTCATCCTACTCTATATACTACTCATCAATTGTATTCCGCCTTGTTTTCCACTCATCTAAATTCATACATCTCAGTAGATGAATTACAAAGAATAGGTGCTCTTTCGTTACCCACAATACGCTCTAAGGAAACAGCATCCCACCTAGAGAACAAAGTCTTAATCATACAAAGATCTAAGTCAGCTTGATTTTTGAAGATCAGCTTACCAATGAATTTTACCAATTCTTTGTAGAAAATTGGATTGGATGGAGCCTCGTATACTAATACATTTTTAACACCCACTAACTCGTATCTTCTGAAATGATGTAATCTTTCAGTATAAAGTAAAACCTTTATTTTCCCTTGTTGAAACAGAGATCTAACTCTAGACATCTTAGACTGAGAAGAATACTCATCAATAGAGTCAAACAATAGTTTGGTAGAATTCTTCATAAATTCTTTAACACGAAGATAATCAAAATATGAAGGAATGTAAATCAAAAGACCATCTTCATAAGACATTGATCTACCCAAAGAAGGTACGATGGAGTTTGTGAAAAATTTAAATCTAGCTTCAGCATTCATAGCTGGATTTGCACCTCCATCAAACCTTTGATAAAGTTGCTTGATCTTCAATCCAATCGAATTCATAATACATGTTTGTGATGTAATTGTAGGTTTGAATTTGAGCTTTCCCGCTAAATTCTGGGATTTACTAATGATATTATTGATATTAGGTGTAAGGAATTCACTGAATACCAAATTTTGTCTCAACATTCGAGCTTGATCATTGATTGACCACATTCTGATTCGACTAAAATCAGCATCATGAAATTCTTTAGGGACTTTGTTGATATAGTTCAAAACAGTGTTAACATGATCCCAATTTTGCATTTCAATACAATTAGCTTTATCTACAACTAAAACTTCAATAGATGAGATAAAATCGTACAGTCTTTTGCTTTTATCAGGACTTTCCAAAATCATTGATAATCCAATGGGTGATGCAATTATGATATCTGATGTGTAGAATGACGAGTATAATTTTATCGATTTTCTAGTGAATTTAAGTCCAATTGTAAAAAAATCACTATTATTACCTTTAAATGCCAGACGGAAATCTTGTGGTTTACCTTCAGGTAAAACTTCAGAAGAATAGAATTGATCTTTAAACTTCTTTCTATTCTCTTGCTGTTCTGCTCCCAGAAGTTTAATAATTAAACTGACTACTTCAAAACAGGCATCTCTGGTTGGAAGTAAGATCAATACTTTTGGACGAGTAAATCCTTGATCTCTCAATTCAGGCTCATCACGAGATTCTGCTTTCCCTTCCTTTACAGCTGCTTGAAATCTATGAATTTTCTCAGTATTCTTCAATATTCTATCTCTGGTCTTGAAAACATGATTTATAACATGTGTAACATAAAGTTTTTGATAAGATGTATTGCTGTATTTTTGATAAGGAAAACTAATATCCTGGTAGTTAAACATTGGGTGAGCAAGAAGCTGATCAGTTTTACTGAGTTCACTAGTCTTATAAGCAGCTTCATAAGCATCAAGAACTCTTTTCTTGATTTTAAGTTGTGATAAATCAGTTTTCTTATCGTTCGATACTTTCTTATTGTTTGAAGACAGTCCGGGAGGCAATTGGAATATGGAAGTGTATCTATCATGAGTCTGTTTAGCCACAGAAACCCATTTTGACTTTTCTTTAAGTAATTTATCACTATTTTCAAGTACAGAATCTTCAATTAAATTAAAGTGTTTTTCAAATGCATCTTCTTGATCTTCATCGTCGTCTACATCTAAAATTTCTTCATCTTCTTCATCCAGATCAGCTTCGAAATTTTCACCAGCAATTTCTGAGTCATTTTCAACATGCTCAACCTTTCTTTGCTTTCTAGGAGGTTCATTTTTATGTTCACTGGATAATAATGTAAGTAATGCATTATAAGATTGAGTCTCATCATGAATTGGTTTTTTCAATTCTACTTCATCTTCCAGACCCAGAGATTCGGCTTGATCGACGGACGGGGTATTTTCTTCCTCACGATCTCTACGAGCGGTTCTGGTCACCGTTCGAAGCGCTTGACGACCTCTATTTTTATACATGTTGAATTTTCACAGTAGCGATGAGCTAAGAGTTAATGGTTTGATGTGGTGTATGGGCCTGCGGTGTAGAGAATCGAAAGAAAAAAATTGATGTGGTGTACGGGTCTTTTTTCTAAGCAGCGAACATGCGAACAAGCGAACATAACCGCGTAGCGTCTGATGTACGGATGTGGCACTCCTTAATTGATTGCCAATTTTTTTATTTGGTGTACGGATGTGAGGTACAAGTTACAACGACGTGACTGGTTGCTAAGTTGAATGAAATTAAGAATATTTACCAAGTTATTACCTTGCTTATCCTTAATAAACATCTTAAATCTGGGGTCATTTAAAACTCCGAAATTTATTTCAGTTGAAATTTAAACTGAAATAGTCAGACGACGAATTTCACCTTTTCGGTACCAAAGAAATCGTCCCAATCTCAAATCTTGTGCAGCTTTGAAACACAACACAAAATCCTCAATCTAAACAAGCGACTAAATTTTTTCTAATATAATCTTAATAAATTTAATAATCTAATATCAAATTTTTCAAATCCCTATGCTCGATGAATAATAAATTTAAGTTAACTCGATGGATAGAGCATATTTTATCATCAATTTATTTAACATTATTAGTTTTATGTATACCACTTTCATTTGATATTGGAGGTGTTAAATGTGGACTTCTGTTCTCTTTTACAACATTTTCACTTCATTTTTTTTCAACAACAATTCGACTAATTACAAGAAAGAGTAAATATTTTAGATGGTTTTCAGTTTTATTTTATTTACAATATCTTTTACTTCCAAGTTTATTAACTTTATTCCTTTCTTTTTATAAATCAAATTTAAATTCTGGTAATCATCCTTCAGTTGATTTATGGAAAATTTTTATTTTAAATTCAACTCCTATTTTTACAATTTTGGAAGGTTTTTGTTCACTTCTTTTAATTCAAGCTATTGGTCAAACTTTAAATTGGTTAACAACTTATAAATCTGATAGTTGGTTAATTGTTAGTTTAATTGGTTCTGGGTCAACAATTGCTGGTACTCTATATTTCCTTTACAGAATTTATGTTTATCCTTTTACTATTGATGTTTTAAGTGCTTCTTTACTTGGTTCCCTTTTAACTTTAACTATTGGTTTAGGAATTTATGGTATTGTTAGTGGTAAAGGTTCAATGATTGAATCTTCTTTACTTTTTGCTTATATTGTTCGTTGTATTTATGAAACTTTCCCAATTCTTTCAGCTGATGCAACAAAAGCTTTAACAAGTTTATTTACTCAAGCTACTTTAAATTTAAAAAATGAAGTTCCAAGATTACCTCCTCAAATTTATCATACAATTTCTCAATTATTACCATTTTTAGCATCAAATTTACCTGGATCTTTGAAAACAATTTGGGAATTTTTTGTTATGGCAATTCAAAAATTAACTTTAGCTTTACTTTTAAATTTAGCTTATAGAATTGGTGTTTTTTATGCTGCAACAAAAATTATTCCTTCACTTTATCATGGTGCAAATTATCCTTCTTATTCTCCTCCAAGAACTCCTCCTCAAGTTCGTTCAAGACAAGCATCAACTACTTCAGTTTCAACATTACATTTATCTTCAGGTTTTGAACCTTCAGAATCAAAAAATCATTCAATTATTGATCAAGATGATTGTGAAACAAGAGTTTCAACTCCAACTTCATCTCCAACAAGAAAGAGATCATTTCAATTACAAAAATCTCAACGACCTTCAACTATTATTCAATTAATCTATGCATATTCACCTTGTATTATAATTGCTGTTTATACCCATTTAATGATGCTGTATAATGGAGAATTAGGAACTGAATTAAAAATTTGGGGATTTTGGCTGCCAGATTCTTTTGATGTTATAGTTCATCCTTGGCAATTTTGGAATTGGGTCAACATGGGGACAACATTGTTGCTTTATACAATTGAATTGTCAGGAACAAATGGACATAATGGGAATTCTGCTTTAACAAGTCATTGGCAAGTAGAATAGGACTTGCATATCTGTATTATATTATTTATCGTTAATAAATCGTAATTTCAATTTAAACAATTAAACACTTAAATCTACAATTTGACACAACTCTCTTATTAAGTCATGTTCGAAACTACATTACAATTCTAATAAATCTATAACCATGCTATTTAAGCGACGTTGATCAGAAATTTTTGCAACTCTCGTCCACGACGAAGAACCTGCCATCTTTCCAGACAGTGAACTGTCTCAGAGCTTGACTCTATGTTTGCTTAGATGTTTCATCATAAAAACGTCGTTCAAATAACATGACACCTCTCCTGAAGTGAAATAATTTTAAAACTTGGCACATTTGACTGTGCAATCTCAAACTAATTATAATTAGTTTAGATCAAGTTTGGAGACGTTCATGAATCGAGAGTGAGCTCCATTGGGTTGACCTGTATTAAACAAAGTCATTCGTTATATCTATCACTTAGAATTCAAGATTCCAATGCCGAAAATCATCATCTAGTAATATAGATGAGAATTTAAGATAATAAATTTTAAAATGTCGATTTTTTTCAGTAGTACCCAGTAGAAATAATATATAATTTTCACACATTCAAACTTCCATGTCTGGGAACCACAAGATTCAAAATAGAATAACATCTAAGTTTGACAGGAAAATTATCATTATAAAAACCAGTTGCACTAAAGAAAAAAATTTTCACATCAAAACTATCATCTCAGATTGATTGATGATCAACCACGTTTCCGCATATATGGCCGGAGACTTTCCCCGAAGCAAAATTGACTTAAAGTCCGTGTGTAAACTTCGAAAACGAATCTTCGATCATGAACGTAGAGAAAAAAAATTGTGGAAAATCTTTTCTTTATATACCGTGATGGGTCGTGCGCCACCGGCTGCAACTGCAACTTTAAGTTACACTAATAGGGCTGGAAGTTACACTAATAGACTGGCTGGAAGCTACGCTGATAGACTTAGGGCTGTGGGAGTTTAGGGCTGTAAGGATGTAAGACCGTTAAGACTGCCACATACGTCACCTTGCAGCCGGCACGGCCTTTACAACCGTTACATTGCAGGTTCTTTCTACACATTTACCATAGTTATTATTGGTATTAACTATTTAAGTATTCTACAAATTGAAACACTCAAATACCAAGTTCTCATCCAACAATCATCTCTATGAGTCCTTCCGGTATAAGGACTGATGCAAGGTCATACGATCTGGCTCCTGTTCCACAGTAAACAACACCTGCTGAATTCTTACTATAGATGATATCGTATAACGTATGATATAGTTCTCTAAGGCTTGAACCACGGCCTGCAACATTGACAGGATTCGATTTAATTTCGGATCTACTGAATCTGTCAGCATAAACTTGCTGCATTTCATGTGACCATCCTCTAATTTCCGAATTTACAATGGTGGAAATACGATTTCCCCGTGGACTATTGGTTACATTCAAATTTCCTAATTTAACATGAGTAACTGAAAGTCCTTGTGGTTTAAGTTCTCGACTTAGCGTCGTGAATAAATGTTTAATGCTATTTTGGAACATGGTCTCTGGTGCATGGTATGGCATATTAAGTGAACTAACAATATTAGTAGACATAACAATTGTTTTAGATTTTTGAACTCTCATGATATCGATTAAACCTGATGCAAATACCTTAAGATAAACCAGAAACCTTTCATTTATTCGATTCCATGAAGCTACACTAACACTCTCAATTGGACCAACTGGAAAGTATAAATTTGGAGTGAAAACCACCGCCTTTAAATTCAATGTATGTGGTTCAGCTCCAGGAAATGGAACTACTGGAAGATCAAGTAAGTGTCTAAATTTCACCAATTGTAAATCATAGCTGTATGAGTCTGCAAAATTAATATAATTTATATCGTCCGTAATTGGATTAACTTCAATATACTTCAAGTCTTTCTGATCAAGAATAGTAAGATACACAATGAATCCTCTTTTTTCAAAATCTAACAGGATAAGTCGAGTAAGTGGTTCGGTTGGTGATCCAATCACAAGAACAACATCTTTTCTGGCTCCATTAGCAAGCTTTGGTACTCTTCTTCTAGGTTTTACAGGTTTATCTTTATGTACAGTTAATGCTTGATGATCAAGGTAAAGTTTGGTTCCAATTCCAATAGTAAGAAGTAATAAAAGAAATTTACCCTTCCGACGGTGTTTGTGGCGTCTCATGGCGGCATAATAGTACTCATCTCTTTCCATTGATTGTCTGTACCATGACCATTTAGGTAATTTCTCTAGTAAATAAGCATGCCATCTTCCTTGAATTTCAGTAAACTTATCTTCCTGTTGCGAGAAAAATGACCCCACATCAAGGTAGTACTTATTAAGCGTACTCAAGGCCGAATCTATCATGGAAGTTTTCGCTGAATTGTTAGGAATGCAAAAAATCAAGCATACTTTATGCTGCGAAGGATTGATTGAGGATGGCAAAAAAAAAAAACAATGCCGGTCCCAGGAATCGAACCTGGGTCTAGTCGGCCACAACGACTTGTACTGACCACTATACTAGACCGGCGAATTCGGGGGATGTTTGGAGTATCTTCTACAGACGAAGGCCGATGACAATCAGACTCAATTCACCTGAGTAATCACGCTCTCAGCTGTAAAGTACCACCCTGAGACTTAAATTGGCTTTTTCGAGGTCCTTCAGTAGCTTGAAGCATGAAGTTGTAATACCTTAATAAAGTATCTTAAACTAGCGTGAAATTCTCAACTGTAAACTTTCAAGCCTTCCATATCTTCTTAGAATCCTTATGTCCACTCACGTATCATTCCTCTACTTTTACTCGTCTACTCGCCGACTCTTCTTTCCTGATACTTTTTTCTGTTTTCTTTCTGCCAATACTTATCTACTTCTCATAGAGCCACTTAACAATTGGCTGCGAATTTTACAAAGGTTGAGAGAAATACACATTAATTACACACAAACTATTGAACCTTCTTCACTTCTTAGTGTGAGAAGTCACTGCCTTATAGTCGTCAGTATTAAGATTATTCAAAATACGTTCAATTGACTCAACATCGCTACCAGATTCGAGTTGTCCAATTTTTTCAAAATCAGATTGAGGTGAATGGAACGTAGTTGGCTTGTGATGAACACTACCAACAGCGGTTCCACCTGAACTCTGAGTAGAAGTTTTCGACAAAAACACAATCGATGAAGATGAAGGCAGATGACTTAAATTAGATGCAGATGCCCACATAGATGAAAGAGGAAGCATTATTACAATAAGAATAACACTTATAGTAGCCAAATAATTTTCACCATTCTTAATATCCTTATAGTTGACAATGACCAAAATCGATGGGATAATCATCGTTTGAGTGGTGACCAAGAGAAGAATATGAAGATTATCGAATTGTTTAAGACCTAAGTAACGTCTTGTTCTAATAGCATGAAACAATTTGATAACTAATAAAAGACTTATGATATTAATAGAAGATGAGAAAAGAATGAATGGCACATTATTGACCCAACCTCCAAAACCAGTAGTTTGCTCGACATTGTTGAACAAACCTTTATAAACCCTTGCAACAACAACTGTTGAGTGAATGTATAACGCAAATGTGGCAACCGAAAGCGACCCAAAGAATACCGTCAAGAATAATCCTAATTTTTTTACCGTAGGTGAAAGAAATACTACATACATTTGATAACAAAGCGAAGTTTGAATACTAGCAATCAAAAGACATTGAAAGACATTAGTTACCACTGTAATACGGTAAGTATAGTAAGTTTCCGGGATAAGTATACCAGTGAATGAAAATGAAATTGAAGCTAATGGACCAAGTAAATAGCTCAAGTAAAGAGAACTTCTTATTACCAAGAGAATAAGAGAGCATTGGTTCAAAATGAACATAGGCGTTTTCTTTTGTTTAATCATAAGACAAAGTACAAACAGAATAGACACAGCAGCACCAATTCCAACACCATAAATGATCCCATACTTAATGGACTGGTTCATATACTCATCAAGCATTTCAAACGTGAGTTGTACCGGTTCATCTTCACCAGGTAAAGTATATGATAATAAGATATTCTGAGGATTAGTAGAAAATGATGTAGATACGTTCAATCTAGACATGATGATTAGTTGCAAATGATTTAGGGGTGAATCTTCAGAGTCCTTATATATTGAGTCAAGTGTTGCAACCTTTACCCAATTAGGCAGCGACAATGGGTCGCAAGTGGTTTATGATGTTCCAAAAATTGTCTTATCAAGATGAAATGCCGATAAGGAGTCATTACTTACACTATTCATGCATCTAAATATGAAACCGTAAAATATGCGTTTTGAGTTGATTGTGGTTTACTAATTAGGCTATAAATCTGTCACTAGCTTCGCCGAACGTAGTGGTGCATAATTTACGAGATTTCTTTCAACTACAACAATAAAATTCAATTGAAAAGGATGTTTTAGTAGTACATTTAATTGCTATCTATTTATACACAATTTAAGTCAATACTACTAAAAAAATTATCTTCAGAGGCTAGACTCATATCGTATGAGTAACTGTAACAGAATTTTCGGCGTATGCACGCGGGAAGAGGGCGAAATCCCGAAATGGCCACTTCTCATTATCAACAATCTCCGCCTTAAACTAAGAAAAAGAAAACTAACTGATTTAATTACAAAACAATCTCATGTCGGAAAACAAGGATGTGTCCATGGTAGATGTTTCTAATGCATCTAGCCAACCACCTATAAGAAGAAAATCAACCATTATTTTATCGGATGAAAATGATGCCAATTCAAAGTCTGAAAATGATGATATGATTGTGGATAGACCTCCAGCGGATGAAGCGGAGAAATTAAAGCAACAACAAGAACAACCACAGGAACAGCAACAGATAGATCCTTCCATTACCGTCCCTGTAGATATTAAATGGGTCCAAGGAGGTGAAAAAGTTTATGTTACTGGTTCATTTACAGGGTGGAGAAAAATGATTGGATTAGTTAAACAATCTGATAATTCATTTCAAATCACTCTTGGTTTACCACTTGGAACTCATAGATTTCGTTTTGTTGTAGATAATGAACTTCGATTTTCTGATTTTCTTCCAACTGCCACTGATCAAATGGGTAATTTTGTTAATTACGCTGAAGTAACACCTGAATATATTCAAAATCATTTAAAACAACAAGAAGGTAAAGAAGATGCATCAATTCAACAACAACAGCAGCAACAACAACAGCAGCAACAAGAGCAACAACAACAACAACAACCTACACAACCAGAAGTACAACAACCTCAACCAAGATCAAGAGCTTCTTCAATATCTCGTCGTGGAAGATCAGATTCAATGTGGGGATTAACTAATGATGATGATGATATGGGAGACGGATATTTTAGATACCATGATGAAGATGGTGAAAGTGGTGAAAAATCAATAAATTATATTAATGATATTCCCCCAATTTTCACTGATCCAAAAGTTATGGAACAATATTATATGGCCATTGATAAACAATCAAAACAACAAAATGGTCAACAACAGGCATGGTTACATCCTCCTCAATTACCTCCTCATTTAGAAAATGTCATTCTTAACAATTTTAACTCTCAAGATAAAGATAATAATTCAGGTGCTTTACCAATTCCAAATCATGTTGTTTTAAATCATTTAGCAACTACTAGCATTAAGCATAATACTTTGGCTGTGGCGTCCATTGTAAGATATAAACGTAAGTACGCTACTCAAGTATTGTATGCTCCATTGCAGCAACCTGAAGTATAGTTTGTTAAACCAAAAAAATTGGTGAATAAAAATTAGATAAATGCACTAAGTAACGATTCAAGTAAATATGTGTAGACCCAGAACCACTCACCACCGTAAGACCGATAATCGGTGTTCATATAGCTCGATACTAATTAGGATTATTGACAATGCATTAAGCTGTCAATTGTGCATATTAAACTAAGTTACCTTGCATAAAGAAATTTAGCGAACAAATTATTACCATTCGTGCATAACAGTATCCATTCTATTCACGACCATTAAGAAACTTCTATTGCATAACCGAATCATGTACTAAACAGGATTTTAATGTCGGAAGATACTTGAATTGCGGCTGCGAATTTCCTCGTAATTTTCCCCAGATATTCCTCGGCCATATACTCATTAACAGGTTTTTTTCTGTCAAATTTTCTTTGACATCTTCAGAATTTCCCAAAATTATTTTGACCTTCAATTAAAGCCAGGTTTAAGTTAACTGTGAAATATCCAAACCTTCTGTTATGGGTGTTGTTACTTTTCTTCACGATAATTTCGTGCCCCATATTCCGAAGCAGGACATACCCCAGAACTCTGACCAAATAACCCCGGCATCGACAAATCCTATGGTTATACAATCTACAAATCCCGAGTCTAAAGAGAAAGGTAACGACCAAGGGTCCGTTCATACAAACTCCACCGTATCTACAGGTCCTGTTATAAATCCACTCCATAGAACACTTAAAGGTAGACATGTTCAGCTTATTGGAATAGGTGCAACTATTGGTTCAGCTTTATTTGTTACTATCGGGAAAGCTTTGAAAGCTGGTGGTCCATTAAATTTATTTTTGGCTTTTGTCTTATGGAGTTTCCCGATTCTTGCTATTACAGTTTCGGTAGCTGAAGAAGTTATTTACTTACCTGTACCATCAGCATTCGTTAAAATGGCTGGAAGATGTTGCGATACTGCTCTTGAAGTTATGACAGCATGGAATTTTTGGTTCTTATGCTGTGCTCAAATCCCTTTTGAAGTCACTAATGTCAATACTATTATCCATTACTTCAGAGATGATTACTCACCAGCTATACCGTTGGCGGTTCAAGTTGTTCTTTACTTTATAATTAATGTATTCAGTGTCAGTATATACGGAGAAGTTGAATTTTGGTTGAGTATAACGAAGGTCATTCTAGCTATTGGTCTTATACTTTTCACTTTCATCACCATGGTTGGTGGTAATCCTCAACATGACGCATTTGGTTTCAGATACTGGCAAGATCCAGGTCCAATGAACACCGTATATCACACTGGTGCCTTAGGTAGATTTCAAGGTTTTTTGGCGTGTTTGATCCAGGCTTGTTTTACTTTTGCAGGACCTGAGTATGTGTCTCTTGTTGCAGCAGAAGTTGGTGGTGATGTTAGAAAGACTTTGAAATCTGCATATTTACAAGTTTTCATCAGACTTACAATCTTCTTTGTTGGTGGTGCTCTTTGTGTTGGGATTTTGATTCCTTACAATGATCCTATCCTTATGGAAACTTTAGGTGCTGCTAAACCAGGTGCTGCCAGTTCTCCTTATGTAATAGCTATGCAACATTTGGGAATCGGTGTACTTCCGTCTATCATCAATGTTGTGCTTATATTGGCGTGCTTTTCAGCAGGTGATGCTTATATCTACGGAAGTTCTCGAACCCTCTATGGGTTTGCACTAGATGGGTTTGCACCAAGGATTTTAACTGCTACTACCAAGTCAGGTATTCCCATTTACTGTGTGCTTATATCATTATGTTGGTCTTTACTATCCTTTTTGCAATTAGGAAATCAAGCTTCGCAAGTATTGAGTTGGATTATAAACATTATTACATCTTGTCAATTAATTAATTTCTCAATATTGTGCTTCACTTATTTATTCTTCTACAGGGCCATGAAAGCTCAAGGAATGGATAGAAACAATCTACCTTTCAAAGGATGGGGTCAACCGTATACGGCCATATTTGGTTTAGTGTCATCATTTGTAATGATCTTTGTTGCCACATATGAAGTATTCTTACCTGGACAATGGAGTATCAAGACATTTTTATTTGAATATCTCTTTATTTTTATCGATATTGCCATTTTTATTGGGTACAAAATGTTTTGGAGAACAAAATGGAAAAACGCCAAAGACGTTGATTTGGTTACGGGTCTTAGAGAAATAGAACTACATGAAGAACGTTACTTTGAAAGTCTTTTAGAAAAGCATCAATTAAGTGATGAAGGAAAGGTTAAAGTTGCATGGTATCTGAAAATCATGGAATTCCTCTTTGGTAGTGATTAATTTTAATTCATTAAATAATTAACTTTGACACATGTATCTTTCTTCTAGATATATAGCTTGTGTAGGCATTCAATTCATGTCTTTCAATTTGTCGCAGTTATACAAACTCGCATATACGATGTAGCTGTAGGGCCGTTTCCCTGCATAATAGAGATCGTTTTGGATACCATAACCAACTCAATATGCGCGGAAACATTTTATTGGTAATTAAAGTCAGGCGGAAAATTCCGCACATAACACCGACATAGGCTTATTGACGAAAGAACATTATAACATAATTGAACTTTAAACAGAAGATAATTGAAACAAAATTTTTCACAAAAAATTTTACATCTCCATAAGACTAATAAACTAAAGTTATATCTTCGCTTCCGGTCGCGCTCGTGTACCTTTTTCCCCCTTTCCTAATTTGACGATAACTAATTTCAGGTATTGAATCTCAACATCATCAGTCAAAGTGAAAAATATCTCAACTTAATAAAATCACTTGAACAGACGTGTTCGAAAGTTAAAAAACATTAAAACTGAAAAGTATTCATTCTATAATTGAAGTTTTTGTTTCAGATTATTTTCAATGTTAAACTTTGAAGTTTTCACCAATCTGGCGACTCAAATTATTGAACGAGCTGTGGATCAAGAAACTTTATTCACTCGTCACCAATCATTTGTACAAAGAGTGTTAGCACTTTCTTCATCATGTATGTCTATAGTTTTTTGCTTGGTTGCCATGTACTTTTTCCTGGCAATAGATAAAAGAAGATTAGTTTTCCGTCATCAACTTATTTTCTTTTTACTATTCTTTGATTTATTAAAAGCATGTATTCTTTTATTATATCCAAGTCGAGTCATAACTCATTATACTGCTTATTATAATGATAGGTTCTGTGAAATTGTTGGATTTTTCACAGCAACTGCTATTGAAGGTGCTGATATTGCAATTTTATCATTTGCAATTCATACTTTCTTATTAATTTTCAAACCAAATTTAACTGTTAAAGTTAAAGATTCTGATAGAACTGAAGGTGGTCTTTACATTTACAGATTTTACGTTTATGCTTTATCTTTTTTCATTCCAACAGTATTGGCAAGTTTAGCATTTATTAAAAGTGATGGTTATCTTCCGTACGTTTGTTGGTGTTACTTGCCTCAAAAACCAGTTTGGGTCAGACTTGTTTTAAGTTGGGTCCCTCGTTATGTTATTATTGTGATTATTTTCATGGTTTATGGTTTTATCTACTTTCACGTCATCAGAGAATTTAAAACTTTAGGAGGTGTTTTCACAACGATTCATAAACTGAGAACTAAAGGTGGAATTTACCCTAATGCCCTGAATGAAAAACCTTCTTTCTATGCAGCATTTGCATTTTTTTGTCAAGCTTTAAAAGATCACATCTTTCCCAAATTTGTACTCCCAGAAGAAACAGAACTTGACACCACTCCATCCAAAAGGTCAAACGTTGACCCAAAACATTCTTCCGACCGGTTTGATGCCAGACATGTAGACACTGAAGGCATAATTAACGATCCGGAAATTCAAGCAACCAATCTAGCAAATTTTCGTAAACGTCAAAAGATCATTGAAAAACAAATGAAATCAATTTTTATATATCCCTTTGCCTACTGTCTTGTATGGCTTTTCCCATTCATCTTACAATGCACTCAGTTCAATTATGAAGAAGATCATGGTCCTATTTATTGGCTTAATTGTATGGGTGCCTTCACTCAACCTATAAATGGATTTATTGATACTTTAGTATTTTTCTATCGTGAACGTCCATGGGAACATACCGTAATGAAGACGTTTGAAAAGGAAAATGAGACTACCATGGATAATTTTGTTAATAACGGAACTTCAATGGCAATTGCAGGTTCTGTTGCACATACTGGTACTTCACTCACTCTTAATGGTCATGGTAACGATTCAATTGCAACTAGTCATGTAAAAAACTCTATCAATGCTAGTCTTGGAGTTGATTTGACTCAATATCCTAGATGGAGAAGATTATTCGCCAAACTAAAATTACCACTCATGAAATTACCTACCGACGAAAATATTACTAATTTTCAAGTCAAATATTTAAGTAATAAACTTGAAGAGATTCGTGGTACTCAAGTTGATTTGAGCAATAAATCTAACACGAACGTTAAAAAAAGAGGAACTACCGTTTCTAAACACGATTTTTCAAACATTCTTTCAAGTGATACAAACGATAAAGATTTCCGAAGTACACTTGAAAAATTTTCATTAAATTTCAATCAAGGAAGAAGATCTTCAATGAGTTCATTAACTCAAACGGTAGCAATTCCTAAACCAGCTGAAGTATCTGATTTAAGTAGTTACGGACCTTCAGAAAGACAAAGTAGTACACTGTCAAATAATTCTACAAAAGCTAATAAACTCAGGCATATATCCATAGCAGATCCTAACGAGCCAATAATATTCGAAGGTAAACGAGTTAAAAATACAACCACAGACATTCCATATAAATCAACTACAACAGATTCACCCCAAAGTACTTATGAGGTTCATAGACCTCATTCACAAGTATTCGCAAATACCACTGCAGCTAATACTATTAGTTTATTAAATTCACTTCAACAACAACGCCGACAAACTGGCACAGGTGTCAGTACAATCGATCCATCGTCACCCATCTCTCCAACAACTAATTATTCCAATTCTACAACTCCAAAACGGTATAATACAAAACCTCCACAATCACTGCGGTCTGATAATTCTACGGCCGTAGATACTTCAGATACTGAAGATGACATGGACTTTTTGGAATTTTTAAGGAAAGGTCCATAATCAAGCTTGGCTTGACTGTAATTTGCATATATTTATTAGACCATATACGGTTTGTATTAATTGTAGAAATCTCACACAATATAAGACAATTTCTGCTATCAGAAGCTGTCAAACCCTGTCAAACCCTGTCAAGAATCCACATGCCAAATTCACACTCATGATACGGCCTAATTAAACATTTGAAGCATGCAAATGACCTTATTGACGGATAAATCACTAATTATTTTGAGGGTGAACGGTGGATAAATATTAACCCGAAGATGGTTAGAAGACCTCTACTCATTTAGGAGCTATTAGATTTTGCATTGGCTAATAAAGACGAGTTTTTCCACCCACAGGAATTGTTCCAGAGACCCGTGTTCCTGTAGTCACAACACTTTCATTATTGGTTTATGGCACCGATAACTCACAACTTCTAAACAATCTTCGGTGGAACATTGTTCCATAATGGTAATTTCGCCGTACGATTAACCATCGGTCTCCCTAAAACAAACAAACGAAGTGGGGTACGATTGTCGACTATCTATAATCAATAATCACTCAAGTTTATCGGCATTTGAAGAGCAAGCCAATGAACGGGCTTAAAAATGGTTGTGAATTCGGTATCCGGATCTATATTATTTGCTGTTCATGGCCTGATGGGGTATGCAATCTGTACGTCTAGTGCCAGTCCCCCGCCTGAAATACCCCATACTGGAACGCAAGTACCCCACATACGCCAAAAAATTAGGTTTATCGGAAAAGATTGTGCATTTCCCATAAATATGCCGAAAATTTCATGCTTGTAATACCATTATCTGGGTTAGATTTTAATAGAGATTAATTCACCCCACTTACCCCAGCTGCAACCCCACATAGTTTGCGCATTTACAACTTGGTTGCATTACCGTAAAAGGCTCAACCTTTGTAGATCCGTGATTGGTACCTATTCTATATGCACATAGTTGCTTACACAATTGTATTGGGCATTGTTTGACGTGGTTGTGCAAAATCAATGAGCCGAATTATAATGTACCCCACGAACTTCGCAACAATACTCGTATGCCATAGGTTGTAATGTTTGAAGTTTATGGTCAAAGTATTTAAACCTTCAACTCGCTCTTTGAAGTCAGTTTTTAGTTTTTCCGACTTGTAATATTACTTCAAAATGGATGGTAAAAATAATGTTTTGGCATTGAAGTTCAAGGATTTCCTTGATAAATTCCCTAAGATGTATAATATCTTTATGGTGGTTTCTATTTCATGTTTATCGGGTTTTATGTTTGGTTTAGATATTTCTTCAATGTCTGCTTTTATTGGAACTGATCAATATAATAGATACTTTCATACTCCAGATGCAACCATTCAAGGTGTTATCACTTCATGTATGGCTCTTGGTTCTTTTGTAGGTGCCATTCTCTCAACTTTTACATCTGAAAGTTTAGGAAGAAGAGCTTCTATGTTTATGAGTGCAAGTTTATGGATTATTGGTGCAGCGGTTCAATCTTCTTCTCAGAACGTTGCTCAATTATGTATTGGAAGAGTTATTGCTGGGTTTGGTGTTGGATTTGGTTCTTCAATTGCTCCTGTTTATGGATCTGAACTAGCTCCTAGAAAGATTAGAGGTCTTATTGGGGGTATTTTTCAATTATCTGTAGCAGTTGGTATTCTTGTTATGTTCTTTGTATGTTTTGGATTCCATGAAATTGATGGTCAAGCTTCTTTTAGACTTGCTTGGGGTGTTCAAATGATTCCAGGATTTTGCCTCTTAATAGGTCTTTGTTTTATTCCTGAATCTCCTAGATGGTTAGCAAAGCATGGATTCTGGGAAGAAGCAGAACAAATTGTAGCTAATATCCAAGCAAAAGGTGATAGAGAAAATGCAGAAGTTATGGTGGAAATATCTGAAATTAGAGAACAAATTCTTGTGGATGAAGCAAGTAAATCATTCTCTTATTTTGATCTTTTTACTAAAAAGTTTTTCTTTAGAACTACTACTGCATTATTCGCTCAAGTTTGGCAACAATTTACTGGTAATAATGTCATGATGTATTATATCGTTTATGTTTTTGAAATGGCCGGTTACAGTGGTAACGCTAATTTAGTTGCATCTTCAATTCAATATGTTTTATTCGTGGCTGCTACTATACCTGCTTTATACTACTTAGATAAAATTGGAAGAAGACCAGTTTTATTATTTGGTGCTATTATGATGATGGCTTGGCAATTTTGTGTAGCAGGTCTTTTAGCTACTTATGCAGAACCAGTTCCAGGTCTCAATGGTGATGATACTGTTACCATTAAAATCCCTGCTAGTAATAAATCTGCTGCTTATGGAGTTATTGCTTGCTGTTATCTTTTCGTTATGACTTTTGCTGCCACCTGGGGTGTCGGTATTTGGTTATATGTCTCTGAAGTTAGTGGATCTAACATTGCCAGAGCACATATTACTTCTGTTGCAACTGCTGGTAATTGGGCTGCCAATTTTGCACTTGCTAATTTCTCACCATCAGCAATGAAAAATATTTCATGGAAGACCTACACTATTTTCGCAAGTTTCTGTGGTGTTATGGCAATTCATGTCTACTTTGCCTTCCCAGAAACTAAGGGTAAGAGATTGGAAGAAATGGCTCAAATTTGGGACGA
Source organism: Metschnikowia sp. yHQL527 (assembly GCA_030578455.1). Lineage (NCBI taxonomy): Eukaryota > Fungi > Ascomycota > Pichiomycetes > Serinales > Metschnikowiaceae > Metschnikowia > Metschnikowia sp. yHQL527. The sequence continues at coordinate 331,976 of JAJMRR010000005.1, read as the reverse complement.
ACATATACCTGCTTGGAGATCAGCATCATTTGTTCCTCACGTTCCAATTCTTGGTTTAGAATCTGGTGAAGAAGATAAAGAGAAAGCCGATGTTGAACACGTCGAAAGTAATAGTAGTAATTAACTAAAATTGTATTAGCTTGATGCTAATAATGTGTATTGTATTGATATATTGACACAATAAATGTTACGTAATATATGGCTGCGAAAAATATGCGGTTAAGCCGTTTCCATTTAAGCAAGTAATCAGATGGTTCCAAAACGTTCTCGGGAAGGCGCAAGACTTACTTAACTTGGCAATTGAAAATGCTTATTGTATGGGCTCGTAGTGGCTATAAAGGTATTAGTAACTGTAGCGAACACATCCTGATGCTTCATGCGCTAGTAACAAATTAAGGTTGCGCTTTCACAGCAACGTCAATGCAAGAAAATGTCAATGTTGCATGATGTGAACCATCAATATATAACCGATTTGTCTACAAAGAGCACCGAATTTGGACCAACCTTGTAGTAGAATTAGAATCCCGATAGAACAATTCACTTATGACGTTGCCTTAGTGCATATGCAGTTATGATCGTAAACGAAGGCAATATTAATATGATGACCGACGCGCAAAACCTTTATATGGTATTGTAAAGACATATTTCGTACAAATTTTGCATAAGTCTTTCTTGGTTGAAATAAATGAACCCGCTTTTTCTTTAGCCTTCAATAACAGCTAGCAGGAAGTTCAAATGACTTCTGAAAATTTTGTTGATTCTAAGACCAGTTCACTGTCTCCAGCGCAAACTTCTTCATCTGGCCAGTATGAGAAAGACATTGAATATAATGAATTTGACGAAAAAAAACATAATGATAATGACCCATGTAGTAGTCCTCCATCAAGGGATGAAATATCTAGAGATGCCGATATTGACAGTTCTCTGAGAACGTCAAGCTCTAGGGACGTGATTGGTCCATTTGCAGCAAATCCAAACCTTGAAGCCAATACTAAAACAGAAAAATTTTATGAAAGTAATGCCGGTGATGGAACTAAAGCTACTGACCAATATTTAACAGGATTCCGTCTTTTTTTAACTCTTGCAAGTTGTGTGGCTAGTCTTTTCATTGTTGCCTTGGATCAAACTATCATTTCTACTATTCTTACTCAAGTAGGAGATGAATTTGATGCATTCAGTCAGATTGGATGGCTTACTTCTGGATTTCTTCTTCCAATGGCATGCTTTGCTCCTTCATACGGGAAATTATCCATTGCTTTTGGTCGTAAATACACTGTTCTTTGTGGAATAATAATTTTCGAAATAGGATCGTTAATATCAGCTTTGGCTCAAAATATGGGTATGCTTATTGGAGGAAGGGTAATACAAGGTCTTGGAGGAGGTGCAGTTCAGGCCATGGTGATAGTAATCTTGACTGAATCTGTGCCCATGTCTAAACGTGCATTATCAATGACATTGATGGGAGTGACATTTTCCATTGCTAGTGTTATTGGCCCTTTTGCTGGTGGAGGTTTAGCTAATGTCACTTGGAGGTGGTGTTTCTACATTAATTTACCCATTGGAGGATTAGCCTTTTTAATGCTTATTCTAAGTTTCAATCCTCCTCCTCCTCAAGGAAATCTTATGGCTAAATTAAAGACTATTGATTATCTTGGGACCTTTTTACTTACCTCAGGACTTGTTCTTGTTCTTCTAGGATTAACTTTCGGAGGAGTTGATTTCCCTTGGAAATCTGCAGCTGTCATTTGTTGCTTCATCTTTGGTGGACTTCTTCTTATTGCATTTTGTTACTACAACTTTAAAATCTCAACCAAACCCATAATCATCAAGGAAATAGTGGTTATACCTCAGGTTATGGCTGCTTGTATCAGTGCTACGTTTAATTTTGCATTTTTCATGGCCAATCTAACTTATTTGGCAGTATACTTTCAAGTGGTCTTTGATGCTTCAGCCTGGAAGTCAGGAATTGATTTACTTCCTCTTATTGTCGCCGTCACATTATCTTCTGCTTTAAATGGTGTTTTTATGAGATATACCAGATATATTAAGGTTACTATGATGATTTCAGCTATTCTTGCACCTTTAGGAAATGGATTACTTCTCCTACTTACTTCTACATCTCCTGCAAAAGACAGAATTGGTCTTTTGATTGTGATTGGAATTTCCATTGGTCTTCAATTTCAAAGTGCTCTTTTAGCTGCACAAATGAAAGCTCCACCAAACGTTGATGGATCTTTAATTCTTGTAACTATTCTTTTAAACTTCATGAAATCTACCGGAGCCGCTATTGGAATTGCACTTGCCCAGTTGGTTTTCACTAGCACCGGAACTCTGTACCTTAACGAAATTATCAAGTCTCTTGATCCATCTTCTGATGGATATAGTGCTCTTTCTGTGGTTCCAGCCAAATCTTTAATTCAAACTCCAAGTCTTATAACTTCATTACCTGATTCAGTTCATGATCTTGTTATTGGTGCCTACATGAAGGCATTAAAAAATGTATTCTACTTAGGTTTGGTATTTTCAGTAGTTTCGTTTGTAGCTTCTCTTTTCACTACCAACAAAAGAATTCCAAGAGATGAAGATATGTGGGCTGGCAGTGATGAAGAGGAAAAGGAGAAGGTTGAAAATTTTGATTAAAACATTTCTTAATTTATAATTAAAATTATTGGTATATTAAATACATTTGATACTTTACACTAAAAATACATGTAAAAATACAATCTAATCATTGTAGTTTTTATATCTTGTTGTTCATTTCCGCAAGGTATAGTTTAAGATGGGCAGTTAATCTTGAAACTGCACTTTCAGCATTCCTTATTTCCAGTTGAAATTCATTTCGTTTCAGTAGCATTTGTTTCTCTAAATTTGAAATTAATTCTTTCTTTTTATCCAATTCATTTTCTCTAACTTTCCTTTCTTCAACTAATTCTTCATAATGAGTTTTAAGTTTATTTAGAGTTTCCTTTGATTGTTTTTCTTTTTCACTTGCTTGATTAAGTAATTTTTTCAGTTTTTCATCAATATTTTCTAATTGTCTTTTAATTAATTGAATTTGACGATTTGAATCTCCAGATTCAATTCTTTGTTGATCTAAAAATTCTTGATATTTTATTAATTTATCAGCAGATGCTTCTGATCTTTGTAAATCATTTAAAATTTCTTCTAAAATTCTAAATAAACTTTTTAATTCTTGTTCAATTACTTGAATTGATTCAATTGTTGCAGTTTTATTTCTATATTCTTGTTCCAAATTATTATAAGTATTTTGAACTTCATTTAAATTATTTCTTAAATCTTGAATTATATTCCGAAGCATTGATGGATTAATTTGAAGATAAGATTTTAATTTATCAATTTCTCTTGTTGATTCAATATTTAAATAATGATGATCTTCTAATTTTTCAATAAGTAATTGTTTTTCTTCTTTATATTTTGAATGTTCTAAAGTTAATAGTTGTTGCAGTTTTTGTAATTTTTTTAATTCAGATTCTAATCTTTGATTAAATGCATTAATTTGTTTAAATGTTGTGGTTTTACCTGAACCTTCATTAATAATACCTGCCAGAAGTTTTTCTCTCATTTCTTGAATATCATTAGAATATTTACTATTAATTTCTCTTAATCTTCTAATTTCATCAATATTATCTTCACTTGCAACAACTAATCCTTCACATTCACGAGAATGTTCTTCTCTAAATCTAGCATAATTAATTACTGCACTTAACATTCTACGAGTTCTTTGTGGTTCAGGTTTCATAATATCTTGAAGCAGAAAATCATAAACTCCACAAGTTTGAAGAAATGAATATGATGCTCGAAATAAAACAAGAAGATAAAGGGTATTTTCTGTATCTTCTTCATCATCATTTTCTTCGTTGTTTTCATGGCCATTTTCTGTTTTTCCTCCATTAACAACCGCCGAGTCTCGTCCTGTCATTGCTCTCACTCTCAGCGCAATATGCTCTGTTGGAACTGCCATGAAAGTATCGAGAAATTGTTCAAGTAATGAACGAATATATTGAGTTGATGGTTTTGACACTAATTCTTCATTAGCTACAAAATCACATGTTTGTAAACAAATTGATAATTCTTTAAAATCAAGAATAGGAAACTCATCCTTGGGAACAAGAAGGTGGTTTCTTCGACCTGAATATGTTGAAGACCCTCCAGATCGGTACACGGAACTAAGTCGAGACATGTAGTTTAAGTTGTTTATGTTTGTTCCTAAAGTTACGAGTGCGACAAATAGATACGACACCGAGGAACGACATGCGACATTATAGAGAAGAGACCTAAGAGAAGAGAGAGAAGAGAGAAGAGAGCTAAAATAAGAGAGAGCTAAAAGGCTATGGAAAGGCAATTGAATTGCAAATGATGCTATTTCCATGGTGAAAGAAATCTGGAGGGTTTCAGAAAAGCTCGGTGTACTCATATCTTTGCTCGGTGTATTTCTCATCACCAAATGCCAGTCCATAGTACCTTCCACCTACCGACAGAACCAAGGTCTGTGGCCTTCACTTCAATTACACTGCCTACTCTTGAGTAGAACCTGAATTCATATATACTGTAGAGATATGGTGCCCGAATTTCTCAGACTGTAGAATATGGAGCAGGTTCTCGGTCTGTAGCCTCTTGGCTCTTGCCTTTGCCTTTGCCTTTGCCTTATCCTCTTCTTCTCGCCTCTGGCTTATATCCTTTCGGCTCCCCAGATAGCAGCACGGCAAACAAGCTTGATGGCCTCCGTCAATAAAAGGTATGGCACTGCTTTCTCTGCATCATGCTCAATGGCAGTATCTAAATGCTCTAATTCTTCATCACGAAATTCACTTATTAATTTCTTTAAATTTGATAATTCAGGTGAATTTACTAATTCCATAGCCACTTGTTTCTTATCAAGTAATTCACCGGTTTCCTTATTGTAAATTGGAATATCATATTGATTCATTAATACTCTTAATTGTTCATTATAATGACCTCCAATAACAGTTTCAACAGCTACTGTACATGCCATGGCTGCTTCTTTACTGATAAGTGCAGTACCAACACCCATTCCAAAGGCTCCAACCTTCCATATTGGGGTGAGAAGTGATGGACGAACTCGACGCTGCGTTTGAAGATTATTAAAAGTATTATGATGATGAACTTCTTGATCCCACATATGTTGTAAAACTGGCCTCAATTGCGGATATTTAGATGCCAAGACCGTGAATTGTCCATGGTAAATATAGTTGGCTCCAAGTTCCCCAGCTTGATCAACTCTAACTACTCTTTCAAGAAATGCTATTTGAGCTTTAGAAAGTGCACCATATTCAACATCTCCATAAAATTTTTTGGCTGCTTCTTTCTTGCTTGATCCGATTGACGATATCAGTGATGCCAATCTGACCTGTGACCCTATTCTCGTGGTCTTTGCTAGGCTATTTATTATTTTCATAGACATTATTGGTAAATTTTATAGCTAGTTTTTTCAAAGTGCAGCAATAAAGTGGTGCGATTTATATGACTGTATATATCAATAAAACGATATAATTTGCAACACTAATTAATCTTAGCATTTTTTTGTTTTAAAGTTACTAATTATTCTAAAAAATTCAATGGCTATATCAAAAGGTACTTCTTGTGTATCTCTCGAATGAGTTATAGGTTTATTCTCATTCAGTGGGATTTTTAAATGATTAAAAAATCTATTAGGCACATCCTTGATAATTTGCCATTCAACAGGAAAAATTCCTTTCCAACGAGATTCTTCTTGCCAAATATCACTGGATTTAGTGTAATTAACTTTACATTTCATTTCACAGACTCCACTGAATTTACCTGAGCCATTCACAGAAAAAAATAAGAAAACTCTTTCGGTGTTTGTTTCAGTGTATGCCGCATTAAGTCGTTTATTTCCAAGATCAGTTGAGCTCCATATTCCGTGTCTTATACTAGATTCAACATCAAGTAAGTTGTAAGATTTTATAACGAAGAATCGACACCTTTCTGAAATATTACTGAATTTAAAAACTTGTAATGATGCGGGAATTGATACCTCTTCATCTTGAACTATAGACAGTATCTCCAGCACAGTAGATTCCAGTAATGTAGGCGAGAACTGAGATCCCAAAGAGTCAATGTCAGATGTCATTGAACTCGCCAAATCGACTGAATTGACTTGAACCTTAGAATCAACCAATGGGTAGACTTGCGAGATTGAAGGGCCTGAGTAAGTGACAGACCAAATATTTGGTTTACACCCAATAACTACTGACTCGGACAATCTGTCGTTAAACCGTGAGACCATACCCAATGCTCTTGACGAAATCCTTGCTTGGGAGCCAGGAGCCTTGAAACCAATAAGATGTGAATCTAAGAGTGGAAAAGAAAAAGAAGCCATCAAGAAACTGAATTTGGGGGAATTGAAACTATAAAATGATGTATTTATAATGTGGTATTTTGACTAAATAACTAAAAATATATGGCTTGGGGTAGATTGAAAGTGGGACTGCCCTCTATTTATATAAATGTAAATGTGATGTATCAGATTAGTATCAGTTTTTTTGCAACCACTACATATAACCTGTAAAATTTAAACCTGTAAGAATCACATCCGTACACCAAAGCTGTTGCACCCAAGTTTTTGCGATATAATTAACCCGTACATCTGTCCTATTACTTATAAATATTACTATTTTTCATGTCTTACAGAATCTCCACTGCCAACGACGACGAGGTTCGACTCCGACAGTCGAAGGATAAGGCGCAGATCAAGTACCCGAAGTCGTTTAAGAAAAAAGTTGATATTTCAAAAGTTAACTTAGACATCATCAAGCAATGGATAACAAACCATATTGAGCAACAGCTTCCAGATGACGATATTGTGGTAGACTATGTTTATGAGCTTCTTCAGTCTACAGACGGTGAAAGTCCAGACATAAAGGCAATCCACCTTCAAATGAAGGAGTTTCTTGGAGATCAAGAACTGATGCAATTCTGCGATGAGCTATGGAAATTATTGGTTAGTGCCCAGGAAGACAAAGACGGTATACCAAGAGCACTTTTGGAACAGAAGAAGGAGGAAGTCGAGAAGGAGGAAGTTAAGGAAAAAGTTGGGAAAGATTTAGTAAAGGAAGAAGTCAAGAAAGATTCAAGAAAGGAAGAAAATCTACAAAAACTGCAACACCCTCAGAAAGCTAAGAGAACCAACTACAACAGACAATTAGATAATCTGGAGACCCCAAGCCATAAACCCCACATATCTGAAGATAATTGCACCACACGAGAGTCTAAAGAAAACTACAAGTCTAGGCAGAATAACTATAGATCTAAAGACTTGCGAGAGCCATATAGTCATAATTCTTATAGCAGACGGCCACTTTCTGACCGAGATAGAGCCCGAGACAGAGACCCCAGATGAAGTGGGATTGTCATTCTGACAGTGGTAGTGAAATGTAATGAATCTGTGGATATAGAATGTTGTGAATATAACATGATTCTATGAATCGTAGATTTTCTACATATTTGTTCAAATCACATAGTTTTTTCTCCTTTTTAACAAACTTTGTTACAGTCAACACCCGCTTTCTTCTTTCCTAGCGCCTATTCCTCGTTTCCCGCTGCCTTACTTTACTTTCCTTACTTTAATCTCTCCAGACCCTTACCTGTTCTGTTTTGGTGTACCGGTGTTAACTTCTGGGGGCCTGGTGTACGGATCCGCCCTGTCCCCTCTATTTCAGCGCTCGCTGGACAAACCTCCCCTTCAACAACATGTCTGAACATCACCATCATCACCACCATCATAAACACGAAGGTCAAGCGGGTGACGCCAATGGGGCCAGTGGGCCACGTATTGGGAAATATCAGGTCATTAAAACTTTAGGTGAAGGATCCTTTGGTAAAGTTAAACTTGCTCAACATTCAACTACTGGTCAAAGAGTTGCACTTAAAATTATTAATCGGAAAACATTAGCTAAATCCGATATGCAAGGAAGAGTTGAAAGAGAAATATCATATCTTAGACTATTAAGACACCCACATATTATTAAATTATATGATGTTATAAAATCAAAAGATGAGATCATTATGGTTATTGAATTTGCTGGAAAAGAATTATTTGACTATATAGTTCATAGAGGTAAAATGCCAGAAGATGAAGCACGTAGATTTTTCCAACAAATTATTGCAGCTGTTGAATATTGTCATAGACATAAAATTGTTCATAGAGATTTAAAACCAGAGAATTTATTATTAGATGATCAATTAAATGTTAAAATTGCTGATTTTGGATTATCAAATATTATGACAGATGGGAATTTTTTGAAAACAAGTTGTGGATCACCAAATTATGCTGCACCTGAAGTTATTAGTGGGAAATTATATGCTGGTCCAGAAGTTGATGTTTGGTCATCAGGTGTAATTTTATATGTTATGTTATGTGGAAGATTACCATTTGATGATGATTTTATTCCTGCTTTATTCAAAAAAATTAGTAATGGAGTTTATACTTTACCAAATTATTTGTCTCAAGGTGCTAAAAATTTACTTACAAGAATGCTTGTGGTTAATCCATTAAATAGAATAACAATTCATGAAATTATGGAAGATGATTGGTTTAAACAAGGTATTCAAGATTATTTATTACCTCCAGATTTATCAAAAACAAAATATAATAAAGTTGAAGTTGATGAAGATGTTATATCTGCTTTAAATACAACTATGGGTTATGATCGTGATGAAATTGTTAATGTTATTGATACTTGTAATAAACATCGTCATCCACAACAACAATCAAATGAAATACTTGATGCTTACTTACTTATGAAAGAAAATCATTCATTAGTTAAAGATTTAAAAAGGAATAAAATTGAAAAAATGGAAAATTTTTTATCACTGTCACCACCTCCTTCATGGAATACAATAAATTCTGATTCAAGAGGTCCACCTGGTGCTCATAAAGCACCAGGAGTTCTGCAATCATTAACTTATCAAACATTATCAACTGTACCAGATTTATCAACATTACCAAATTCAACAATTGCAATTTTACCATCTTCATTACCATCAATTCATCGAGCTTTTATGGCAGAAAATACTTCACCAAATCAACCAAAAATAAATCCAGTTTCTTCCAAAAAACTGAAAACAAGATGGCATTTTGGTATAAGATCAAGATCATATCCATTAGATGTTATGGGAGAAATTTATCGAGCTTTAAAAAATTTAGGTGCAGAATGGGCAAAACCAACAGAAGAAGAATTATGGACAATTAGAGTCAGATGGAAATATGGACCAACAACAACAGAAGATCAAGCAATGAATGAAATAATTGCACCAGATATGATGAAGATGCAAATTCAATTATTTCAATTAGAACCAAATAATTACCTTGTAGATTTTAAATTTGATGGTTGGGAAAGTTCACAACAACAACAATTAAGAATTCAAGAACAACAACAACAAAGAGGTTTTGAAAGTCTACCAGGTCAAGATGTTGATGAAATGAGTTCTTTTTCTGCTTATCCATTTTTACATTTAGCTACACGATTAATTATGGAACTTGCAGTTAACAGTCAAAGCAATTGAGCGTCTGCTATTACAAAAAATGTCATGTCTAGAGTTTAACTTTGATGTGTTGATGAGTTTAACTTACTAGTGCCAACTCTTAAATAATGAATATATAAATGTAAGTCACGAATTAACTGTCATCTCAACCTCACACATGTCAACTTACCCTCCAATTCTATCTTTCATCTATCCCTCCAAATCTATTCTTTCGCGATGTTTGAAGATGACATGAAAATTCAATAAAGTTCCTTTTTGCGTATATACAGCCCGTCCTTCGAATGGTACTACCGTCCTACTTATCACAAGCTTCCAATGTACCTGACACTATTTTTCTGCTACTTCCTACTCACCAGTTTCAAAGAAAAGGTCCCACTAACTTTTTACCTACAGTTCAGTTCCGGCCCACACTCAACTTACAACCCCCATCTTATCAACAACCTTTCCCAACTACCCGATTTCTGGTGAGTTTCATAATTTGCATTCATTTCCAGATTACACCCATACACCATTCGCACACGACCCGTGCACCATCCACCTTCAACTTACACAAAGCATCGCGAAACACGAATTTCGAAACAGGAATATCACTGTTCGAAATGGGTTAAATTATGCCTCGTAGGTCCTAATTGAAGGTTTATGATGTCTTCAGGTAGTGGAATTGGCCTGGTCAACTGTTAAAGCATCTCAACCAAAAAACTGTAGAAAAGTCTCAAGTTCAATAAAATACGTAAATTTCACTTACATCTTCAACCTAATCACTTTATAGCCAAATTGTATCATATCCAATAACTTTGAAGAATTGGTAGACTTCAATCTTCTATGATGATTAAGTAGTTCATGTCATTTGAGTTCCTTTTTAGGATTATTTGTAAACATAAATGCAAGGAGCATCCGAAACGAGCGTTCTCAACATATATATAATTTTCCTCAAAACTACCATTAAATTTTTCTTACTAGATTTTTTCAATGAAAACCATCGATCTTTTAAGAGATGGTTACTTACCGTCGGAAGAGACTATATGGATGAATGAAGTATCGAAATATATTTTTAAACTGAGAAAAACTGTTGTTTTAACTGGTGCAGGTATTTCATGTAATGCTGGAATCCCCGATTTTAGGTCAAGTGATGGATTATACAATATGGTTAAATCAAAGTATCCTAAAGCTTTAGTTAAAGGACAAGATTTATTTGATATATCACTTTTTCGAAATGAAATTACCCTCCAGGTTTTCTGTACTTTTATGGAAGGTTTATACCTGTCATCATTAGCTGCTACTCCAACTGATACTCATAGATTTATCAAAACATTAAAGGATAAAAATAAACTTTTAAGATGTTATACCCAAAACATCGACTCACTTGAATCAACTATTGATTTAAATTGTGGTGTAAACCCTGAAAACTTCCAATCAAAAAATTTCTCTAAAAATTGGAAAGATTTAGATGTTGTTCAACTTCATGGGAATTTACATAAACTTTCATGTACTCAATGTTTTAGTAATTTTGATTGGAGTGAAAATTATAAACAAATGCTTAGTAGAGGAGAAAATCCTGAATGTGAAAATTGTCATTTAAAATATCAAGAAAGATTATTTTCTGGTAAAAGATTAACTGGTACAATTGGATTACTTAGACCAGATATTGTTTTATACGGAGAAAATCATCCACAATCTGAAATCTTAACTAAAGGTCTTAATATTGATCTTAGTTTAAAATCAGATCTTCTAATTATAATGGGGACATCATTAAAAGTTGATGGAGTTAAAAGATTAGTTAAAAGTATGGCTAAAAATATTCATGATAAAGGTGGTAAAGTAATTTATGTTAATAAGACTCCATTATCTAAGCAATTTAGTGAAATTGTTGATTATGAAATTTTGGGAGATTGTGATGATTTTGTTGGTGTACTTAAAACTGAAATTCCTGATTTATTCTTAACTCAAGAGCAACTTGATTCTAAGAAATTAAAACAAAAAGCATTAAATGAAGAAAAGAAGATCAAACAGGAAAAGATTAAACAGGAAAAATCAAAGGTTAAACAAGAAAAGAAAGAAATTAAGGTTAAACAGGAAAAACAAAAAACATCATCTGTTTTAACACCTCCATCTACCCCAAAGAAGAAGAGACCTACATTAAAAATACAGAATCCAAAACCTGTAAAGAAAGAATTTCTTCCTACACCTCTTTCGAGTTTCAATGAAAACATGTCAGTTAGTATCAAACAAGAACCATTTGATATACTGGACGATAAAAAGCGTCCTTTAACTGAACTAACAACATCTCAGCTCAATAAAAGAGCTAGAGTTTAGCCAATTATTCACGATTCACGATCCCTCACACATCTTTAAATAGCTAACGACTATTTGTATTATACGATTACACGATTCTCTACTGTAGTTTACACCTGGAACTGAAACAGTTCTACCTGTTGGGTTGTTCCTGTTGGGTTGTTCCTGTTGAGCCCTTAGTTCCGGTTGAGCTTTCCTGATTTATAATCTGGGCATTTCTTTGAAATCTATAAACCGGTTTTCTTATCTTCTGCTCCTCTTATCTTTTCTTCTTTTCTCGTTTTCCTTCCTTGGCTGTTCCTCTCATTTGCAACTGCTGAGAGGACCCTCTTGAAATTGCTCATTTTAAACTTTTGGCAATTTCTGCGCTTTTACACCAAATCATTAAATTCTACATTAATTCCAATTTTATCAATTGTTCCATTCCATTTCTTTTTGAATAGCAGTAAACTCATTGACTCTGTCTGGTGTTATTTCGGCACTCACACATCCTTACACCAAACTCCCTACAATCTTCAACCTCTAGTCATAGACTTATTTACACTAATATATTAGTTATATTAGTTTCATTTTAAACACTATTGATTCCCCATTGACTATGGAACAAGTTTCAAGCTTCTTCGAAAATATCCTTGCACCAGAAACCCTGCATGGATCAGATACGTCCAGTGGCAGTCGACTGCTGAATCCTTCTGATCCCATAATTGCTACAGATCCAGATATTGAAACATCATCTAAACGGTCATCTATTGCTTCAACAAGTACAAATGAAGAATTAGAAAAATCAAATATTAGAGAAATATCAGCTTTCTGGTATTTGGATACAGGTGATGACCCTAAAAAGTCTAATCTTATGACAGATAAGTTAATTGAAAAAGCTATATCTATGATTATTCCAAAAACTACTGAAGAACAAAAAATTATTAATGATAGAATAATTATGCAAGAACAACGTCCTCCACTTTCTATAAATTTAATGTCACGAAATGCAATTCAATTAAATCAACGACTTTCTTCTCCTTTCAAACTAATTGATAATATTTTAAAATTTGTTTCGTGGTATAATCCTTACTATACCGTTGGTGTTTTACTAATTGCAACTCATATTGTACTTAATCCTTCGTTGGCTGCAAGCTTACCATTTGTTTTGTTGATAAATAATGTTCTTATCCCTCATTATTTACAACTTTACCCTCCTGATTCTTCTGTAGTCAAAGATGAATTATTAGAATCAAATCCTACACCTTATGAAGGAAACTCGTCTCTTGATGATTGTAAAATCCCTAAACCAGTTCCTGAATTTTCAAAAGAATTTATTCTTAATCTAACTGATTTACAAAATCATATGGTGCTTTACATCAAAGGTTATGACTTTATAATTTGGTTAACGAAAGACTACTTTTATTTCAAAGATGAAAAAATCTCAACTCTTGTATACTTGTTGTTATTGGCATCGAGTATATATGCTATCGTAGCATTACCGGTGATAGTACCCATAATGATTCATTATTTACCTATAAAAAGTTTACTTATTATAACCATGTGGATTTCAGTTACTCTATTTCATCCAAGTTTTAGGTCGATACTTTTCGATTTTATCTATAATGAAGAAACTAGAATTCAAACGGTCAATGTTGTTAGTAAATTAGAAAATTTTGGTATTAGTACGTTGGATGATGAACACATAATGGAAGAAGATACTAAACAAGTTGAAATCTTTGAAATTCAAAGACTTAATAGTCAAACAAAAATTTGGGAAATGGTTGGATTTACAAATGATTTCTATACTATAAATCATCCAATAAGACAATTAAATAACAATTTTTTCGAAAAATTAGAAAAAGCCGAAGTTGAAAGAATAAAGAAAGATCAAAAAGAATTGAAAAAACATCTTAAAGAGCAAGAAAAGGAAAAGGAAAGACAATTTCAATTCTTTTATAGTAAAGCACTCAATCAAAATAAAGAACAGGTCAAAGAGTCTATAGAAGAAGAAGGAGATGACGATGATACGTCTACAATCAATGATAGCAATGCAATTATTGATGAAGAAGATAACGAAACATTAATGATAAAAATCAAGCTGAAATTTAGTATTGATGATATAAAGTCACCTATAGATTGGCAATTTAGAAATGGCAAATGGCAACTCGATCTTGAAGTAAATCAGTGGGTACAAGATAATTATATTGAAGATTTAGTAAGTATTGACAGCGATGAGAAATGGGTTTACGATATTACATCTAGTGATAATTTAGGAGGTAAAAGTATATTTCGGCGAAGAAGGTGGATCAGAGAATGTGAACGAGAGGTTAAACGAAGTAAAAAAGTTAAAGTTGTTAAAGAAGAAACAGAGTTAAATCGACCAAATAAAGATCGACTTAGTAAATCATTTTCTAACTTTTTATTGAACTAACTAACGAAATAAGCCAATTATCAAATTAATACTCAATATATGAAATATCAAGAACTGGAGCTTTTACGAACCAAGATCCAAACTGACCAATAGAATTTATAATTATGAAATATATACTAAATGAAATAGAGGTTATGCGTACGGGAAACGTCACGTTATGCAGTTCGTAAATATGCGATTATGTCCGAATGTGAAATAAAACTAAAGTTATTGGTGTGATCAAAAGTCGCTGAGTGGGTAGATGATTTGACGAGGATGACAAAAATCCGGTTGAAATATCTGTTCGCTCGTTGGATAGACGGGAAAGACATCGAATTGACGAAACACGAACAAGGGAGTCTGAAAATGTCTAAATGTTAGCCATTGTCGGACATTACGAGCCAATTAGTAGCGTGGGATCAAATCAATTTTTAATGCATTCGATAGGTGCAAAAAATAGCCTTTAGTCGCAAATGCGTCGCGATGAGGCTGTAGTTTGACATATTTTCACAAATTTCACTCAATGAGGAAGCCTGTAGAGTTTGTGGAAAATTTGTTGATGTAGATTTTTGACTGTAAAGTATGATAAATCAACCAAAACATTATCTCATGAACTCCATAAGGTCAAGAGTTGGTTTTTTAACTTTTTTCTCTGCCAACAAGGATGATAAACTGGTATCTTTCTTCTTTTTAACTACCTTGACTTTCTTTTGTATGAGATCGGTTCTGTATCTAACAAACCCACATCTACAACAAGTAGTTTTAAGTCTTCTTTTTTGTGAATTTTTACTATTTTTACCTCTTTTCTTGTAACTTATTGACATCAATGAAGAAATTCCTGGTATAGAAACCACGCCACAGTTACTACAAAAACCATCGTTAACTTTGGCACTTGTAGCTAGTCTATTTCCAAATACACTAAGAGGTAACGCATAAGATAATAGGTGGAGTTGATTCACTCCGCCTTCGTCATAAGTGGTGTGATCCATATAATTCTTAACCTTCACCGTAGGTTCAACTACCAATTAAATTTGCAGTACTCCGCAGTAATCCAAGTCGGTATAATGCCATTGCACAGCGATGGATATCCGAGTTTCGGTGCGAATTTTGCAGCCAATCACCGGATGCGAATACGCAATTATTCATCACCGCTGACCGATAAGCGGAGCTTTGGTTGCAACCAATTGAGTTTTTACTAACTATGCTTACCGACACAAAGCTAAATTAATTTAATAAAATACTTAATAATTAATATAATTAAAACTATTAATACATAAATAATTAAATATAATCCAAATTTGGATAATTAATTTAACTTTATATAATCTTTCAAATGGCTGCTATTGTAATGTCACTTCAAAATAAACGCTTGCGGCTTATTACACCTGAAGTACCAGTTAAAGGTAAAGTATTAAAATCATGTGTTAGATGTCGTCAACATAAAACTCGTTGTGATGCTTATGATACAAATCCATTACCTTGTACTCATTGTTCAAAGAAAAATATTAATTGTACTCTTGATTATATAACAACTCCAAAGAGAAGTAATGATGTTGTTGAAAAATTAACCAGTGAAGTTCATAGTTTAAGATCAACCCTTGATTCAATCATTGACAAGAAAAATCTTATGATAAAACTTCTTATTGAACGTGGTCAACAAGTCAAGGTAATTAATGAAAAGACTAAACCAATTACTCCTCCAACTCCATCAGTTTCTGAAATTCAAAGTTGTTTGAATTCTCCTGCTCCATCACCTATCCCACAAATATCTATTGATCCAATACCGTCATCCACCAACAATAATGTATTCACTATTAAATCAAATAAATCAGTGACTCCAATAACAATCTCTTATAACGAAGCATTAAATCATTTCGATAATTATCATATTCATTTCCATAAATTCTTACCTGTGCTACCAGATTCTTTTTTTGAAGATATAAATCTTGATTCAATACATAAGGATAATAATTTACTCTTTTGGTCAATCATCACCACCTCTCATTTAAACCTTAATAATCCTCGTCAATATAATATCTTATGTGAACATATAAAGAATTTAGTGGTATTTAATTGTTGGTTAAACACTCCAAGATCTGTTTATACCTTAACTTCTTTATTAATTCTCACCACTTGGCCATTACCAGTCCCCAAACAGCATAAACTCCAGGATAATTTATCAGTTAAATTTCTCTCGTTGATGAAAAATTTGGCCTTACAATTAGGTCTTCATAAATTAGAATTCATTAACGAATTTAGTCATAAAACAAAAATTAATATTGCATCAGAATCCGATATGGATAACCTTATAAGAGAACGGATTTATAAATTCATAAATATCAACTCAAATTATTGGTTAGTTCATCTTGGACTCTCAACTTCTAATTATAATGGATTTCATCAAGATTATATCATTAATAAATCAGCCAACGTTGATTTATTTAATAACGATGACTTTGCTATTGAAGATAATTTCATTAATTCATTATTAAAAATATCTTTAATTCAACTGAAACTAAATGAAAATATGAATGATCTTATTGAAAATCCAAATAATATAACTAAACTTATAAATTTAAACATGTTTGAAATAATTCTTGATGATTTCACTAAGAAGGATAACTTTTTATTCAATAATAATCTCATTAAATTACTGATTGAATATACCAAGTTACAGATTTATATTTATTCATTTTCAAATGTTGATATCAATGTTTTTGAATATAAAAATGTTATACGGAAATGTGTTAAATCTTGTGAATTAATTCTTGCATTATTTAAACAAGAATTCGATCATTTAGGAAATATTAATCAATTACCAATTCACTATAAGTTTATTGTGGAATTAGCATTACTTTTATTGTTAAGAATCTTTAAGAGTCCTTTACTCAATTCAATTGAAGAGTATGAATATGTAAAGAGCTTATTTAACCAAGGGTATAAGGTACTTAAGTTGAATAATAACAGCGAATGGACATCATTATACTCAAAATTAATAAAGATTATTGAAAAATTTGATAAGATTGGTAATACTACTCTTATAAATAAGAATAAAGAATCATTCTTCTTAGTTAGTAAAATGAGGAATTATTTGGTTTCAAGTTTACATTACGAGTTAATTTGGAATATTTACGATAACGAAAAATTGCATAATTCTGAAGATATTGAAATTAACTGGGAAAGTTACGGACTTGATGAAAATAAAGATACACAACTTATTGATTATATAATTAATTCACCATCAATAGAAAGTTTATAGAGTATCTAAAAGATAATGCATACATGTAATCTAGCTACTTCAACAAGTGTAACGATTGCCAAAATGGCAGCTTACAAGAAACTTTATATTTACAATCAATAAATGGATACAACTAATTTACTTTCTAGGAGTTTCACTCTATGCTCTATCAATCCATGTAGATGCAAGTTTTTTAGAATAAACCATAGGTTTTGTAAAGAGATAAGCAACGAAAAGCACTCCAATGGTCAAAA
Organism: Metschnikowia sp. yHQL527; assembly: GCA_030578455.1. Lineage (NCBI taxonomy): Eukaryota > Fungi > Ascomycota > Pichiomycetes > Serinales > Metschnikowiaceae > Metschnikowia > Metschnikowia sp. yHQL527. The sequence continues at coordinate 314,254 of JAJMRR010000005.1, read as the reverse complement.
TCAATTTACCTCTATCAAAATTATCACTTAGAATATCATAAGACAACGATGGTTGTACTGAAGTACAAAATTCACTGTATTGGTTGATCAAACACACTACAGACGTAGATTCCAACTCAGTAGCTTTGACTAAGATCAGAGTGTTCTCAGTAACTGCCAATTTATGCTTATGATTAAGAACCTGGTAACTATTTCTAAAAATTACTGGCTCATATGGTACCATTCTAAATTCATCCTGGAAATCTTGCTGTGATAACGGTCTATCATCGATTCTCCTGCTATTCCAGATGAATTTAGGTACCTCTATCAAACTTCCGGTATCAGTGAAGATAAGAATAGATTTCAAAGTAATTCCATGTTTGGTTTGAGTTGATGCCATGTTTAAAATTCTGTCGGGGAAGATAAACGACTTGGTTGAAATCAGGTCGATAGTATTGTTGTAGTTTTTCAATACCGACACCTTTTCTTGTCCCACCGCCTTTTCAGCAGTATCAAATAAATCAATAACTACAACACGTTGTTCATATTTAGGCAGCTGAACAAAGTACGAGTATATGATCCAATTATCGTCTTCAATCAAATTGACAGAAGATTCGTCAATGATCTCGTCGTTGTGAGATTGTGAATATAAAAGATTTCCTGTTATAGCATCTAGTAAATGAAAGTTTAATTGGCCTTCAGTACCAAAACTAATGACAGATAACGTATTACGATACAAGTACTTGTAAATGACTGATTTATCGAACCTAGTGATTCCAATAGAAGAAGTGACGGATTCTTGCGGCTTTCCAGATACCAGTACGATTTTATCTTGTTTGAATTTCCATGTTGGAATAAGTCTTTCTGGTGTCACCTTAAACCCATGTATTTCACCATCTATTGATAAAGTGATGTACTGGCCAGGTTTCAAGTTAGCGACAGGAGAAAGACTGTTTTTTTGTTTGTACAACAATACTTCTGTCTCGATCTGTGGATCTTCAGAGTCCAGATCGAGAAGTGCCGTGAAAGCATAGTCGAATTTGATATCTGATTCAATGGACTCAATAGACTGAGCTAAATCTTCATGTCGTAAATTAATCGTTGAAATATGATTTTCAGAAATCACATTCACAGCTCCGTTCACGTAGATCAAGTCACTAACTTCTCCTTTGGGTGAAAAAGTACACGAAACCACCTCCTGAGAAGCAGTGTCTTTTAAAACAAGTATTTTCTTGAGCTCATCTACGTATACAAGCAATTTATCTATGCCGTAGATATCATTACTAGACTCGTTTGACGACCTGGCCAATAACAAGCGACCAAGTTGAGATAAATGGCGCCTTATACGCGAGATCCAATTGGTTACTACGTTAAATGATCTAGCATCTTCAAGAAGATGGTGAGTACGGTCAATGGACGTAAGAGACTGTGGTTTATCAATGAGTATAGCCTTTGTGGATCCAACAGATTTAAAGTCGTAAGTAGAGTAGCTAGAGGTATTTCCCTGAAGCAGGTGGGTTGATACTGAGAGGAATTCCGATGATACATCATAGATCAAGAGTTCAAACGATGAGCTAATTCTATTGAATAAAACAACACCAAGACCATCAACGACTGTAGTCTCCACCAAAGAAGCGTCACCAGAGGCAACGAGCTCTGAAACATCAAAAGCTGTGGTTTTATCTACGGATTCTGCCACCAATACCGTAGCTAATGAGTAGTCGTAGGTTTTCAAAGATGTTATTCCAGCGATAGAATGTGACCAAACAACAGCACCAGAATCAACAGTTTTAATTTCAAGTGTTTTCTTGGAATATAAAGCAACATACTCTGAGCTAAGAACAACGGCAGATTCAAATTTGGGAATGGTGGTGGATTTACCGTTGATTTTCAATATTGAAGTATCGGAGACCACGACATCATGACCGACAGTCTTAATTTTGGCGAACGAAGGAATTGATACATGTTCAGCCTCCGATATTTTACTTTGGCGATCAATAGATACCACGTTACCGGTGCTGAGGTAGACATAAACTGAACCGTCGAAATCGGCAGCCTTGAAGTCGGTAACTGAAGCTGGTGCTTCGATGGAGTGAAGAAGGCCATTATTGGCAGCCAAATGGACACGACCATGACTATCAAGGAGTAAAACACCAACCTTGGTGGATATACTCTTGGATATTGCCAGGGGATGAGCAGGTAATTCGAATTGATGGAGAAGAACACCATTAGTGCCGGACCAGACGTAAAGATGAACATTCTCTGGCGATAAACCCCAGATAATTGACCGATCTGGCAGGACATTAAATGAACCGGGGCGATACTGTAACGAGTCCAAGTCGACTGACCACTGGGCCGAAGAAGAATTGTCCTTCAAGTCCATGGCTACGATTTGATTTGACGAGAATAACCCAATGATGGAAGTATTAGAAGAGAAACCTAAAACATTTTCCAATGATCCATAATGGAATTGAGACCAATCTCTAACAAATGCATCATGAACAAATACCGCCTGCACCGTCTGCAAGATCAATGCAGCGATAAGAATTGGGTTCATGGCGATGGCACTAAAAATAAGATGGAGATGAAAAATGGCAACTTCAGAAGAAGGAAAAAACATGCGCAAGTAATGAAGGGTAAAGTGAAAAGTTGACCTTAACATAAAATTTATCAAATTAATTCGAGATTTTGTTGACATACTGACATGATTCGGGGCATAAACTTTTGTTAGAGCATTAAGGGATGGTTAAGTGAAAATATTTCGATAAAAATGGAGTTATATGTCTTGACTGCTGATAAACTCCTGCTTTATACAGGCCATGGCTAAACATACCATAAGAAGTATACAACTATCGAACGAAGGTTGGTATATTACACGAAGGTTGTGGGTTATGGGTCGAATACGGGCTAAACGACTCGATTAAGTGGGGGGATACTGGTACCGATTTTTCACTCATAAGTGGTTGCAAATTAGGTCCGTGGGCCGGAGTCTGAAGACGGAGCTATCCGCGACGACCGATTGACTAAAGTTTAAAGACTTGAAACCGGTTAAAGTTGACTGCAAACATATCGGGTAATTGCCAAATTCTATATCATTACATTCTTATTCTATCGATATAAAGTATTGCATGGTGGTCAATTTTCTTCACTAAATACATCGTTTACCCCCAAAAGCACTTTGTAAAGTCGACCCAATGGGGTCCGGGGCGCACCACCTGGTCGCACCATCTGGGGTACCATTTTATGCTAAACCTTCAGGTTTCAAAATTATTGCTAAATTTTTAGAAAAACATTATAGACAGAGTTTCATTAGAGCTGTGGAGAAGAAATTCGAGAAATTAACTTCATATACATATTCGGTTCAAATTAAGAAGTTGGCCCCATTACCTTTACAAAAGCCTTTCTAAGGTATAGTTTTCTTGAGAGTGTATATCTATCGTGGATTGAACTTTATAGATCGCAATGAGTGGACAACTCAAAATTAGACACTAGCTACTCTCAAATCTCCAAACCATACTGAATCAAAATCAATTTTTATGTGCTATTACTGTAAATAAATATGAAATTCTGGTACTCCAATATTCAAGAAAGTATTCAGATCAGACACAAAAAACCGAGTATGACTTGGTTTATTCGGATCCTAGTCATGTTAGTCTTCGTAATGCCATTAGATTTGACTCAAAGAAGTCAAAGTTGAAAAGAAAGACAATCCTTCTGTAACAGGCTCAAACTCTCTGTATAATTCAATGAATTGTGTCTTTTCACCACTTGCTCCTATTCTGGACTGTCAAAGCCTTTATGAATCACAGACTGTATCATGGTCAAAGCTGATTCCTGTTAAGATGTGTATGATACAAGAAACCAGAGCATTTCGGGTAATCTTGCTTCGAGAGTAACAGGCAGTGGCAACGCACAGGGCAGTACTGGGTTTAATTCAGTAGAAGCATCAATATCAATTTACTTTACTATACTGGAGGTGACTTTTAAAGCGTCATTTCAAATGTTAGTTGTGCAGCCAACACAGCCTGTGTTGGATGTGGTAGTGGCGGTTGATATAGCGCAGGTGGTAGTCGTTGCAGTATAGGTGGTGGTATCTCGGGGATGGGGGTAGTAGTGAGTGTCTTATTAAGTCGTTGGAATTACTAGATAGACTTCAACATTGCTTAAAGTTAATTTGTGAGGTCTTTGTTAAGACCGTAAGTGTTCCCATCAGGCTTTTGCAGCCAAAACATATCTGTATTCTGCGAAGTTGCAAAATCAGCTTCAAACTCACAAAGTCACCAACCCACTTTAGACCTTTAACATTTCGAATTTTAAATTGCATATGCTACACCTTTTAGAGTCTAGCTTTGAAAAAGTCAATCCCGTTTTTTTTTTTATATTGTGAAGCTCTGTATCCCATTGCGAGAAATTGCAACCTGGCAAACCATGAACTATAAATTAAAGCTATGCGCAAATTTTTTGGTGTACATAGCTGCAAATAAAAGTATGTCCAGAGTAGGTTTCTTTCGACGTTTGTAAAGGAATTGCAAAATCCACCTAAAAAGCGGAAACTCATCAAACCTCTTTGAAATTGGCTTTCATTCTGTTTAAGTTCTACGGATTGTGAACTGGACTCCTGGTCGGTTTCGCACTATTGCAGCACCTGCCCGATCAGGCTATAAATCACCATTTTTTGGACCTCTGCTGCATCAACTTGCATAAATCACACCCAGAAGATTGCGGCAATTATATTGGGTTGGGACAATAATTTGATACAAATTTCGTGCAGTAAAGATAAGCATTTGGCTCCTTGAAACACTGAAGGGGTAAATCTTACTGTGGTTATAATCAAGGATTTTCCTTTTGATCAGCCGACCCAAAAATCCTATTTAAACTTTTTGTCTGTGAAAAGATTAATAAGAGTACAAATTTCCGGCAAGGATCGTAATTTCATAAGATATCTATTATATTTTAGTTCTTTAATTTTACACTTGAGGTCAGAATTACTTTATATCAACTACGATTACACGATGAATAATTTCAATGATCCCTCCAATCTGGAAGCGTCGTATCCCCGATACACTTTTTTAACATCTTTAAGAGATGTTGATTTGAAAAGGTTACTTTTCAACCCGCAGACACGGCAATATTGTCCTCCATTATATGCTGCACTTGAAAGGGACCGCACTGTTAACCGTAGCTATTGGGTTGTGACTGAAGAAGAGTTTCGAGACTCGCTTGGTAGGGGAGAACTTAACGAAACTCTTATTAGATCGGCTCTTGGTCTGTTCCAACTTCACAGTTGTGTTATGAACTTGAGTCGAAACGATTTCAATAATGTGCTCCGTGATGCAACGGAGTGTTATGATTTTTTGACTGGAGAAATTCATACATTGCTTAAACCATTGGGAAAAGCATATGTGCAAGGTTACCCCAAAATGTTATCTCAATTCATTCTACTTCTAGCCTTCTTCCATTTTGATACTGCTGGATTTGAAACCACGAATGTCTACCCAAATCAGCCCAGAACGTCACTATACAAGTATTTCGCCGAGTTGATACCCAACTCTGTCCCAGCTTTCGATAATAGTTTGAAGCCGAAAATAACAGAGTGGATACAAGACATCACGGGTGAGGCACTCACAGGCCGAGTTTTGGACTGGTGTAGTACTGTGAAATTTCCTGGCTCGGGCTGCAACGAAGCTGATGTCGCCCAATATTTTAACACCTATTTGTGGAATAATGTAGGAAAGTTTGTCAGCATTATTGATCCAAACTTAACTTTTGAGACGAAGCCAGAAAAGATTTTCGGGGGTGGGACTATTCCAGGAAGCATAATAGAAGAGGGAGATACCACTTATACTCGCTCACCAACCCAGAAGCCAGACACCGTCATATGTATGTATGCGAAGACACAATTTCCTGTTGAATACAAGTTATCCAGCATTAAAGAGAATTTACAGCTGGACATACAACACCAAAGGCTATTCTCTCAGATCTTTTACCAATGTTTAGGGTGTGACTCACTCGGGGGAGTAATTATGGATACATCCACTGCATACATTATCTATTTAGATATAGAGCAATTACTTATTGATGTTTGCAGAAGATTCCCTCATTTGAGGTCACAACCGCCATCTCAAAACGGTAATTCTGCCCCAAGTTCTGCTGGGTCTTTGAATCCTGAAGAGAATGATGCAATTAACATGATCGCCAGCGAAATTGTCCATGATGTAATAAATTCGCCAGGAAGGAGACGAACGTTTTGCAAAACTATGGTTCTCGATTCGACACCAGATGATAATTTTCCACTCTTAGATCAATATTCTCTTGCGCTGACGGTTCTAGCGACTGTAATGCATGCATCAAAAGCCAATTTCACGTACAAAAATCCTATTGGCTTGGTGATGCAAAAGGTCCGTGAAGCACTCCAGGAAAAATACCAGTCTGAAATTCTAACGTTGAAGGGTATACCCCATCAAATGATAGACAGATCCAACGCTTTTTTGTCAAGCGGCGAAGACACCTTGAAATTGTTTGTTCCTCGTTTAAAAACTTCAAATTTAAAGCATGTACAAATATTGCAGGGAAGTGAACCTTTCATGTTCTGGAGTGTAATTCTATCAAATATAGAGGAAGTCAATTTTTATATGATTAGGACTGTCATTAAAATTTTTGATGCTGTCAGAATTTATATGCCACGTCCTCGGGGAGAGACGGCAAGGCAGCGAGAACACCGGCCCGAGGCTGGACTGGTGGTCGATCAATGTTTGTTAAAGTATCAAAATGAAGTCGAAAGTATGTGTACGTTGACGGATTCCGGAATAACTCCAAAGTTATTAGGCTTGGGATTTATCGAAAATGAAGAATGGGACATATTACCCCTGAACTTACAAGATATCCCTGCTATACAGCTGGACTCAATAATAAGGACAATTTTTGGTGAGTTAACTCCTGCAAACCTTTTGTATTTATCGGGACCGTATATTAAGATGGAATGCATGATTTCTAAACTCAAAGATGATACAAATACCCAATTACTTGCATGTATCAGTTTAGCGATCAAGCTTAGAATGATGCACAATGAGGGTGTCTGCCATCAAGATATAAAACAAAACAATATTGTCTTCAATGGAAAAGATGTCTTTTTCATTGATTTCGGAAAGAGCGAACAATTCGATAATCCGAGAGCACGCAAACATGATTACAGTATATCTATTAAATTCCCCAAAAGGCGGAAGATTAAACTTCCTTTGGAAGAACTTTTGACCAGAGACAAAAACGATCTTACTGCTGCATTTGAAGAACTGGTAAGCGACCTTACTCCCGATGCCTTTACTGCAAGTGATATATTTCCTTTAGTAACAAATCATTTGATAAAGCACCTCAGAAGAGAAAGATTTAGTACGCTTCACGAAATAGTTGATTATGTGTATGATACCACGACTCACGATGGCAAAACTCTAACGTTTCGGGGTGTTCGTGGGTTCTCGAAATTTCCTTAGTGAGTTGAGGGTTTGATATCTTCTGTTGTTGCTTTATATGACCAATTATTTTAAATATATTATATATGAGCATGAGTTTAGTGTATACAACAAATAAGCTCTATTTGCTTATGTAGAGATGCTGAGGCAATTAACTAAATACAAGGCTTTGCAAGAAACGATCAGCAGAGATTTGACATGGGTGCAAATCATTTGCGACATAATTCTCAAAGAGGTAACTCTGGGATCAGTGAAGAGTTCATGACACTTTGGGTATGCCTCTTTCCAAAAAATGATGTTCTTGATTCCCAATTCGTGTAAGACTCGGCTGTAGTATACCTCGAAGCTTAGTTATCAGGTTTACTTTCACGTAATTAAATTAAAATTGAGCTATGCAGCACTCAAGCTCCACACACTGAATCCGCTCAATATAGCATTACCACTTCTAAATTTTGTTATCTCATTTCATATAAGATAACAATAAGTCAAAAATACCAACTCTTTCGATAATATCAGCCTTGCTACGCAGGTTGTTGATAATTCATGCATTGTGGATACAGTAGTATATATATATTACTCTGTGTACCACCATCGGAAATAAACCGAAGCATATACTCATCAACATATTCCAAGTCCTGGTTTTTCGACATCGGCGCTAGGCCTGGACTCTTGCCGGGAGTGGACGTTTCTGATCCTTTATTATCGTCAAGTTTCTCATCATTAACTGTAACTTCTTTCGTGGAAGCGCTAGCTGCAGTACGATCATCTTCATCTTCGGCCTGGATTTTGATTGGCTCCAACTGGTTTGTCTGGTAAACCTCTGATGAAACAGAGTTACTGACTGTTTAAAGAACTTTCACTACTCCACAGTATGCGGGATACAAAGCACCCCAAAGAGCCATGTGTATCTTATCGTAAGACGTAAACGGTCTGACCCTAAGCTGCTAACTAATGCGCCCCAACGTGGTTTTGTCTTATTTCGGAGGGGATGCTGCAATATATGGTCGGCACCTACCATGTCCGACATTTATCTGGGTCAAGAAATTAAGTGATTTCACCTATCAAATGCCTTCATTGTGTTCAGCCATGGTATACAACCAACTTTTGTAAAGACATGTTTGATGGTTCAGTGGCATGGCTTAATTTGGAATACATAGTGCCTTTTATCTATCGGGCACCCGATCGCAGCAATCGTATATAAACGGCTGACTCCCCAGAAAAACTTGAACTTTTCACCTCCTTACTCCTATTTGAGACATTATTAGACTAGAGTTTTTGACTTATTTTGAGACATTCCTTTTGACACTTTACTTAAATCCGTGTTGAATAACTGTGTTGAATAACTCTGTTGAACTGTGAATTTGCTACCCTTGCTATTCTCCTCTCTACATAAACTATCTTTCCATCCAGATTCTCTTGTCTGAATTTTACTGATATAACTGACTTTACTTCAATCCTACAATGCACGCTCGTGACTGGTTTCTTGTTTTCATTGCCTTCTTTATCCCACCAATCCCAGTGGCTGTTAAAAGAGGTCTTTCAGCTGATTTATTTGTGAATATTGCCTTGTGTCTTCTTGGATTTTTACCGGGACTTCTTCATGCTCTTTATATCGTTTCCTTATATCCTTACAGAGCCAGCTACGCTGCTCTTGGTGGTGACGGTCACAATAACAGAAACGATTACGGTACTATATCTACTTAAATTAATTGGATTTGTGTGGGTGCACGGGTGTTTTCCCGGGTTATTTACTCATCAACTGCGATAAATTTTCACTTTTATTATTCCTCTATATTCAATAAATGCCATATTAATTACTTAGTGTAGTATCGCATAAACTTAAGTTGTCCGGTTAAGCTAGTCTTAATTCGTAACCGGAACGATGTGTCTCTATGCGTAAAAGAAAAAATACCGTCTTTATACCAATGCATTTCAAGATCATACTCTTCTGGTTATTCGTTTTGAATTTCCAGGTTTCTGATTATGAATCTTGTCTTGTCTTTGGTATCGTGGGAGCACCTGCTATGCAAATTACTGCTTCCATTGACCCGGTATTGACATCTGGACTCAGAATGAATCTGGAATTTTGAGTAAAAATAAGTAATTTGTAGACCATAACTGTTTCCTTATACTCTGAATTATTACTCCCCTGTTTCCAAAGCCGTTTTCTTATGCTTCTGATTTATTTGTACCCTGTTTCCAAAGCCACAATGCCTCTATGGCATAAGTTCTGACGGAAAGATTTTTGGTCTTATTCTCATCGGCTGCTACTTCTAACCATTCAATTATCTGTAATTCGGTGATTAAATCCCATACAAGTTTCTCAAACAGTTCATCTTCTTGTTCCTCTTCAATTGGCGTAACTTGATATTTATGTAGTCCAAGCTTATGAAGAATTCTTCCTAGCATTTGTATACTAAAACATCTTTGTGCTGCAACCACCGAACGTGATAAATGTGCTAATTCTGCAAGTGTATATCCTGCAAGTTGAGGATCTTCGGAGTGATGATGGAGTCCCATATACGTAGGAACATCTTGTTTATCCAAATTTACTAGATTCCCCTTAAAATCAAATCTTAAATCACTTATTGATTCGTAGGTGGTAATCTTTTTCGATGGCATTGGTTCTGTCATCCACGAAAGTTTATGAGTTTCCTTGGGTAAATCAGGAAAGTACTTTTCATGCAATTTATCGAAGAACTCTGGATCATTCAAGTCAAGATCATCGGCTTGTGGTTTGGGGAAATGTACTTTAACATGATCTTCATGATCGTTGTCTACAAGTTGGTATCCATCAGGAGCAATATCTCCAGAATTCGGTATAAGGTCATTAAGATCTTCTACTTCTTCCCATCCGGATTCTTCAAGTTGAATATTTTCATCTAGATCTTCGTATTTGACGGAGGTAACTTCACTGAATTTCACGGATTTTTGAGGTTTGGAGTTGGATGATTTTTGTGGGTTTGATTCATTCTCTAAATCTGTTTTCACTATTTGTTCCGACTTGATTCCAAGCGCACTATCCACATCTTTCAGGTCAAGATGAACATGATCTTTGAAACCTCCAATCCAACCATCGTGTCCCTCTGCATGATCGTGTTGATGAGTTTCTTCTCGTATACGTTTTTCAGTTCTGGAAAGAAGACTCTGTACAAGTTTTGGATCAAGTCCACTGAGCAATTCGTGCCTTTCCTGATCGATTTCCTCTTCCGTGAGTTCAGACATTTTTTGAAGATTCTCCTGGTGAATTTTCTCTGCTTCTGTTAATTGACGGTCTGGAGTTGACTTAACTGAACTTCTTTGATTCTTCTTAAATCGACTTTCCTTTTTCCGATGCAACTGACCTGGTTCAGGAAACCCTCTGGCCATCGGTTCGGGTGCCGAAGGTGGCTCGGGTGCCTCGACGTCGTGCTCGACGATTTCTCCGATTAAATCCATAGATTGATGTACTGAGCGATGCTTCGTAATTGAAAAATAATTTTATATTATTCCGCGATGCACGGGTCTATGGTATTTGCAACTAATCTGATTCACCTTTGGGAAAGTAAGATGGTGCAGTGAACTCGCCGTGGGCCGCCCGATCGTGAACCAAGCGGATAAACTTCGGAGAGAAGGTATCGGAAGTATTAGGCCGAAATCTGAACAAATCTACTCCTGGAATCAAGAAAACTAGTATGGCCACAGGTAAACTGGCCTTTGTAGGAGGTGTATTACCATTATTGTTCATCGAAAGATTAACAAAGTTTTGAACAGGTCCGTAGGAGTACGGCACGTCGTCCAAAGAGTATCTTACCACTGCTCTTGACCCGCCAAATTGGATATTTACATATCGAGCGCCAGTATCTTGAATTGGACGACGTCTGTCCAACCATTTCGTAGACTTACCAGCAGCGGAGGCAGCAGCATGGTCTTTTTCCCACCGGGCGTACTTGCGGCGGTGACGGCCCACGAGATCATCGAGAGTAGTGATATTCCTCCATATGTACAGAAGATGTTGACCATAAAGCGTAGATGCCATAATAAAGGCAAATCCACACAATACAAAAGATGCTACGTAGTGGCCATTGACATTAGACCGCTTGAAATGGGTATGTGCCGCTATGGCGGTGGTGACGATGGCGAGAATGGTGGTGGCAATCAAAAACGTTACGAATTTAAGAAAATAGCCGTAATTATTTTGACCCAAAACCGTACCGATCCAAAGACAATAGTGGTCAAATTTGGGAACACATCGCTGTAAGTCGCTCAGGTGGGAAACCCGAGGTGGTTTGAGCAGCTGGCAGTTCGAACACCAGAACGGGAACCCGTTTTCATCACATGGGAAGATTTCAGGTACTGGGTATAAATTTTCAGAATTTGATTTGGACTCACTACCGGCGTCGGCAGTATGTCCATTGCCGTAAATATCATACGGATGGACTTGTTCAACGGTGCCGGGACCGACAACAAGAATAGCAACCCAGTAAATGAGCATCATGGCGTGAAAGTATCCTGTTAGAATATAGACGGCAATAGCACCACCTCTGGAATGGAATGGAGATATTTCTTGGTGACAAACCACAAAACACACCACAAACTCCATGTACCCTGAGAGAAGAAGGAACCCCACGGGTACAAGTCTTTTGGGCCAAATTGTAGCCCAAGTCATGGTTTTAGGTCAAGGTACAAGTAGCTAGAAGTACCTTGAATCCAGTACTCATATCGCGAAATAAGTGTCAGGTTTTAAAAGAAGACTGTACTACTTCTTTTCCTAACAAGACAACCTTTAGTAATCCCAGTTTCCCGAGACCAGCACTAACGTACTGCTGATACAAATCCATAGTATCTGTACTTTTGAGCTGACTAATCATTGATAATTTTCAACCATCTTACATAATACCAACATCTATCTTGCCCATCTATTCCATCTGCTTCACCTACTTCACCTACTTCACCTACGATGTCTGACGCTACCAAAGATATGTGTCCGATCTGTAAGACGGATAGGTACCTTTCGCCGAACATGACATTTCTCATTAATCCTGAATGCTACCATAAGATATGTGAGTCTTGTGTAGATAGAATCTTCTCATTAGGGCCAGCACCATGTCCGTACCCTGGATGTGGAATAATTCTTAGAAAGAACAAGTTCAAAAAGCAAATTTTTGAAGACTTACAAGTAGAAAGAGAAATAGATATACGAAAGAAAGTAAGTGCTATTTATAATAAAACTGAAGATGATTTTGAAGATTTAAATCTGTTTAATAAATATCTTGAAGAAATTGAAACAATAGTTTTCAATTTAAATAATGGCATTGACGTTGAAGAAACTCAAACTAACCTTACAAAGTATGAAAATGATCATAAGATTGAAATTCTTGAAAAAAATATGAGAGAAAGTCAAAAGAATGCCGATATGGCACAATATCAAGATTCTATGGCACGGTTAAAACAAGAGAAATTTAAAATTCAACAACAAATGGAATTTGAAGATTTAGAATATCAAAAACAACTGAAACAAGAATTATTAGATAAACTTTCAACTGCTGATGCAAATTCTGAAGATATTATTCAACAATCTCACAATAATATGTTGAAAAGAACTTCATTACGTAAAAAACAACTTCAACAACTTACTAATCAATTAGATCAACAGTTCCAAACGTCTACATCATTACAAGGTGCTAAAGACGAAAAGGAAACTCCAAAGACTCCATTTACTCCATTTAAAGGTGATAGAGATTATAATAAAAGATATAATCTTCTATCTGGAGCTTCACATCCTGAAGCAGAAGGTTACTATGATCCATACGTTAATAAACTCGCTAAAGATAAAGAGTATCTTGCAGCAGGTTGGAGACTCGAACAAGTCTTTGAAAGAGCATTGGATGAAGCATTTATGGGTCTTAATTGTTTTATAGATCAAGAGAAGATACCAGTTGAACAAGTGAATTCAAATGAAGGAAATGATTTAGTCACAGCTTCTAGCTAAGTTGATTTAACACTAAGCTCGATAAAGCTTGGATCCTACGTGTATAATGATTAGAATAAATATGCATTTATAATGTACATAGTCAAAGACTGATTAAGTATCTAACAGGATAAGTTCATTTTCCTGTTGGACTGGAAGAAATTCGTGTGTAGTAGGAGGTTCGGGAGTTATCTTGAAATTGTCAAGCTCGTCAAAGCCGACTAGAGGTTGTGATGGCGTTTGAACTGATTGGGGGGTGATTGTATTTACATCAACATCGTGTTGAGACGGTTCTACGTCCAGTACTTTGATTGCATCTGAATCTGGCGGTACTTCGTCTTCTTTCTCTGTCTGTTCGTCCTCTCTGTCTCGTTCCTCCTCTCTGTCTCGTTCTTCTTCTTCACCTTCATTGCCTCCTTTCCTGTTTTCCTTCTCTTTCTTTGTCCATAGCGTTCCCGGTAAGAACGAAAACCGTTTAGCCTTTGATTTTTCACTCTTCTCCCCTTCACTCTTCCCCTTTCCACTCTTCTCCTTTCCACTCTTTTCCTTTTCACTCTCCCCCTCGCTTTCCTCAAGTTGATCGTTTGACTTAAACGGATTCTCTGATGGACTAGGCGATAAAACTTCCCAATCAATTTGGTGATGATTATGAGATTGAGTAGTTGAATTAATACCAAATATTGATCCGAAGAATCCAGACTGTCGTACGTTATTCTGGTCGGTCATTGCTGCTTTTAATGCCTGTTCATACTCTTCTTCCTTTTCACGGAGTCTCTGGAGGTGAGTTTCGTGATCTTTACGTTTTCTATCGTGAATTTGTTGTGCAATCTGAGTTCGATGGTGGGCTTTAATTACTTGAATTCTGTCATGAATAAACCGATTCGATTCCAGTTCAATGATCCGGTGAAGATTCTTCGATACTGAAGTTGTAGAAGGGGCATTTTTTGGTTTATTTCGGTGATGATTTGAATTATTTGTAGTTGACTGATCTTGATGTGATCCATTAGATTTCGGCAGATTTTGACTCAGAGTCAATGGAGTTCGAAGGTAATCGCCCGCTGTTTTGCTTTCCTCCTTCTGTCGCCTACTTTGGCTTCGTTTAACCCCTACATCACCGGTTGACCAACTGAAAAGAGAATGGGAAGTCGTGGTTGATTTAGTTCGTTCAACCGACGTATCTCTATCTGAATTCGACCACAAATCCGTGACGGCCCTTTCCCGGGCCTGGAGCGCCGAGCCCGGCCAGCGGACTAACTGTGGGGTGTTGGTAATGAACTGTTTATATGGACTTTGGAAACTGGCATAGTATTTAGTAGCATTAGATGTATGTTGTAGAATTGACTCGGGATAGCACGTAGAAGGCCGGGATTTGGCCAGGTCATTCAATTGGTTGGGATCAGGCGACTCGGCCGGCGGTAGTGCCGTGAACACCGACTCCAAGAGCTGTTCATATGATGCTGGTTGTGCCATTATGACATGAAGATGTATGCGAAAAACGAGTATGTGAAATCGCTAATTATGGGAAATTTTCACAGAACATATCTATTAACTACATCTTTTCCCAACTTGTAGCTATTGATTTGACCCCCAAGTTCCACGATGTTTTCCACGCTCTCGCTACCGCAGTACCCGGCTCTCCCCGTATTCATTTCGTTTTTCCAGCATCTTGAACCATCAAATATATCCACCGTAAAGTCTAATCTCATAGCCGCCAACTCCGACTATGATTTTTGCTTTTTAAACCCTAGTAGAATCGTGTCTCTCGAACACCTCCACGGTTCGATTCACCGGGCGGTGCAAAACTCGGTTGATGATACAATGAAGGCTAAAACTGTCAATACTGAAATTATATTCAATCTTTCTCCTATAAATAACATCATGGATGCTTTAAAGACATTTGGTCTTGATGAGAAAACTCCTTCTTTGGTGGTTGTGAAGGTGGTTTCTCCGTCAGATGATCTTGAAGCCCTCAACCAAAGTCTTTGTCTGTTGCTTAATGCCAAATCTAGTCAGAACGTCAAGTTGACTGACGAAATTCTTTGGGAAAGCCTCGATACCAAGAAGTTTAAGAAGGTTTATAAACTTAATGATGCCAAGGTGGAGGATAGTCAAGCCGACTTCACGAGGTTGGCCATTGGTGCATGTTTGTTAAGGGGGTGCTAACGAGAGATCAAGAGATGAGATCAAGAGAACGCTCAATCACCAAGTCGTTAATTCGACTACAGTAGAAGTAGTTTCAGTATCAACTTTGCTTGAAATCAACCTTGCTTCTACTCAAGCTTGTTAAGACGCTCCAGCTTTGCTTCGCTCCAGCTTTGCTCCATCGGCTGCGAGTCCACAGTAAGTTTATATAAATAAATACACTACAACACTACAAACATTACACTACAACAAGTATCAAGACATTTATTAGCGTCCAAGCCTCTGCACCCTCTTTATAACGTTAATATTCAGCCTCTGGAAAATGCAAATTGACGTAGATCAACATGTCTTCTCGCAGGAACTCTGATTTTATCTTCAGGTTCTTTGACTTCCACTGGGATGTTCTCCTTCTCTCCCACAATATCCGGGTTAGCCTCTACTGCCTCCAACACAGGTCTCTTGATATCAACTTTAGTGACTTTCACTTGAGATTTCTGTAATTTGACCCCATTGGTGATGTGATGTTTTACTGGGGTATCTGACTGTGACTTTAACAGAAACCTCTCTCTTAAATTCAGTGCAAATGAGCTTAAATTTGATTTAACTGGAGACTCTTCAATTTCATCATCTGAATCACAATCTGTTTCACTTTCAATGCCTCCCAAGATATTTTCATGAACTGGAGAAGATTCAGGAATATCTGAATCACCAATTAAACTTGAATCTATATCTTTACTTTGATCTGGGATTGATCTCATACTAGCTCTACTTTTATCAACGCTATCAAAACTTGAGTTATCGTCAATATTTATGCTGCTTTCCATTGAAGTATCGGGCTTTAATGGGATGAAAAATTTACTGATTTGATCAGTACTGCCAATTGGCGTATAGTGTCTTAACTTTTTACTTATTGGCGATAATTTTTCAGTAATTTCAGCTGTTCTTTTAGACAAACTAGCACTTGAATCTGAGCTCGAACTTGATGCTAAACTCAAAGTCGTAGCTGATGCTAAGTTTAGTGCATTTGCAAGAGCAGGTTTTGAGTTGGCACTTGAAATTTCAGTTTGAGTCTCGTTGATTCCCTTGACGTCGATGTTCTCTGACAACTTGATACCTTCACTTAAAGACATCCCCTTAGTCTCGTTTGTTCCCTTGAGCTCGATACCTCCACTAGACACACCTTTAGTTCCATTGATTTCCCTGACCTCGATCTTTCTTGAAGCTTTCTTGAAGAACATGTCAATCCCCCTGGTTCCTACCTCTGCCGTACCCACCGATTTGCTTCTAGCTGCCACCGTTTGATGAGCACTCATCTTTACAGATTGACTTCTTAAAGAAGCAATACTCTGTTCACGAGCCACTAATGTCTCATGAGTATTCGGATGAAGTTTTCCCGTACAGATTCCCACGTGGATTTCGTGTTGCAATGTGTGACCACAACATGACTCTATCAAAGTAAGATCCATTTCTTTGTCCAGTGGAAAATCATGAAGAATTGTGACTTTTTGTAATATAGGATCGAAAACTTTTTGAAATTGAAATGCTAAATCTGCTTTTGCAACTTCATCCAAGAAATCAGAGTCAACCTTCTTACCATCAGCCTTCAATGCCATGATTACACGATCAAAAGTAACATGTTTCCTCACTAACGTAAAGGCCGTTTTCAATCCAATACTAGCAACTCCTTTAGTATAATCACAACCTGAAAGCATTGCAACCATTCGAAGTTGTTCTTGAGTATACAGCAGTAATGCTATAATTTTTTTGACTTTATGGAAATTGTCTCTATTTATTTCAATACATTGACCCATATCATTAAGTTTTGTAATGAGTCTTTTACACCCAAAGATAAGTAAATCACTATCTTCCGATAAGATCCCATCAACTTGACCAATCTTTTCAAGGTAAACCATTTGAGGGTCTGCTTCATAAGGAGCAACTACATATTTGATTTTATGAACATCTAATTCAACCATAATAGATTTAGCCATTTCGGGTGAAACTCCAGCTGCCTTCATAAATTCTTTCCATGCTGCTTTCTTATTCCCCAGACGAATGAACTCATCGGCATTCTTTCGAGACTCTTCTCGTTTGACTCTTCTTTCTCTGGCGGTTTCGGCTTTGGTGGGAAGATACGACCCGTCAAATACAAGGTATGGTTCAACTCCAAAATGACGAAGCATATCTACTTTCTTCATAACATACGTGATATATTTCCTGGTTGGAACGTCCTGGCAAAGTTCCTGAGCACACAGAATAAGCCCACGATGGAGCCATCCGTAGGCGTCGATAGCCAACGTCTTGCCCCGGTACCTTGCAAGCGTACAAGGTTCTTGAATCTCCTTGAGGTTTTGTAGAAGTCCTGTAACTCCCATAGTAACTAGATGTGAATTAATTGAAAAATTAAGTAAGCTGCAAATTTGAAGAAAATGAGTGGACAGTTACGCCTTGTATGGTGGGCGATTCCCTGTGATGCTGTTTATGAGAGAACGTACAAATTTGTGTATAGTGAAATACAAAGATGGGTGTAGATTTAGGGTACAAAAAAGGAAGTAGTAGTGAAAAATAAATATGAAATTTAGTACGCGATCGCGTTGGATGCTGGAATGGCTGCAAATACATAAATACGACAGATGGATTAACAGAGCAAAACGATGGCCTCGTGACGGTGGGTGAAGTCTAGTGACAGGAACGGGCCATACTTCATGTGATTTGGGAGTTTCCGAAAGAAAATCGGGAATAACTGGCTATATATGGTGTATAGCTGGTTACTGGATAGACTTACACTACAGTTTAGACACAGAAAACATTGATTAGGCATATAAAAGATATAACCGCCGACGTTGGCCGGGCACAGCTGTACTCAGGCAATAACACAAGAGTATGGAACACCTCCACGACCAGTAGAGTAGGTCTTGTAGTTATCCTTAGAAGTAGAAGATTTAGTTTGAGATTGTTGAGCAGCCATTGTTATTTAGTTATTGATATTGATATCATTAGCCAGGAAATCGAGCTGTATTTATACTATTCTGGCTACTCTCCAAGGCTTCATAGAGGTCTCTAGCTTCCTCTTCGGCTATCTGACTCTTGTGTAGATTGTTTCATGTTGCGTTTTAGGTGTTTTGCAACATTTCCTATTTGGGAGGTGACAATATCGCATCAAGATAAGCTGGCCACATAAACCATTGCCATGAACCTTTTGGGACTATTTGAAGACTTTAAACCATGTGGATACGGGAGAAACAATGGATTGGATCCTTCGAAGGAGTGAATTAGGTGGGTTCGTTGTTTCAGGATTGGCCGACCATGCTCTACTAGATTACCAAAAATTTCGGCTTCGAATACACCCTCGAATATACTTATCTTGGCTTACTTCGCTTACGAACGGCCGGGTTCTGATGTAGATTTCCTAGGTGGGTTTAGAATTTCTTGGAACATTTCCGAAAGAAGTCAAAGTATATGCGTTTTTCTATGCCTCTTCCACCTCCGCTGGTAATTCGCCTGTCACTCTCCTCTCAGCTGTCAAACTAGTGGCTATTTGATAAAACCATTCTGCTGTTAGTCGAGATATCTGCTTCGTATACACACACCTCTTTTGCCTGGCTCTTTGCTGGCTCTTTGCTGGCTTTGCGTGGATCTATCTCTCTCTCTCTCTCTCTCTCTCTCTCTACACCATTTAGTATTATACATTAATATACAGCTACTCTAAGTATCTGGATTATAAACAGTGAGTTTAGAATTCTTTCTTGACGATTTCTTTGGATCATATCCAAGAATTGGACCAAATTTAATTTGCATTGGTCGGAAATTCTCTTTGTTACTCACATCTACATTAGGGTAGAAAACTTGTCCCTGATCAGATGGTTGTGGATAAGGAATAAATGGTCTTTGAGTATTAATTCTTTGCATCATTTGTGATTGCTGTTGTTGATGATCAAGACCTCCTTTATTTTCTGGTAACGATGATAAAGGACGTGGTGCTTGAGGTGCAAGTTGTGCTAATTGTTGTTGTTGTTGTAAAAACATTAAATATTGATTATTTGGCTGTTGATTCATCATATTTACACCATCGAATCCTGGATTTACTGGCATTACTGATGTATTCATAGGTCCAAGTCTATTCATTACGACTTGATTCATATTGAAAAATTGTCCTGAAATATTGGTCTCATTGGTCTTGGCTGGCGTTGATGTTACCATCATTTGTGGCATGGAAGGTGTACTCGTTTGAGAATTAACAAGGAATGGTGAGGGTTCAGAGTGATTTGGTGGTGATAAATTCGTACCCAACTTACCAGAAATATTACTCATGGAATTAGCCCGTAACTGATTCATATTTACTGGAACCGTGGTTGGTTGAATTGGTTGAGATGGGAACTTACCTGGCCTTTGTGTATTATAGTAGACAGGTGCACTCAATGGACCAGTACCAATATCATTATTAGCTTTTGAAATATCAATTCGAAGATTGCTTTGACTCAAATATGCTGATCCTGAACTTTTATTTGGTGTTATGATTTTATATGGTGAAGAATCAGCAAGAACAGTTGCATTATCATCATCTTCATCATCATCTTCTAATAATTGAATAATATCAAGTTTACTTACTCCAATATCATCACCATTAAAATCATGAAAGAAACATCCATGTAAAGTCTTAACATTTTTCAAATTAAGTTTATCATTTGCTAAAGTTTGAACTAAATCATTTTGATCTTCATATAAAATTTGCATGATTGTAATTTTCTTTGGTTTCTCCAAATTTTCATCTCCATTAAGAATGTAGCTTAAGTAACCAGCCCAAAACTTATTCAAAAATGGAATATGTAAATTGAAATTTCTAGTATCTCGATTTCTATACCCATTAACACAATCAGTACTATTGAAAAGTAAATTTCTATCTGAATAAACAAAAGAAGAACATTTCCATGTAAGCATATCTTTATTTTTAATATCATCAGTTACCGGAACATCAATATTTAAATATGACAGAAAATTACCTTTATTTAAATTTAAAGTCTGTAAATTTTCAACTGGTAAATTACGAAGACTTTGATGATAAGTATTATTTTTATTAATAATTTCAGTTTCCATCATATTTAATCTTGAAGACATATGCCAAATTGGTAATTTATGCTTTTTAATTAAATTTGAAACTTTATCAAAATCATCCAGAATTGATCTAAATAATTTAAGTCTTCTTTTCAATCCTGTTTCAGTTAATGAAGATTCAGTAAATAAATTTGCATTAAATTTTGTAAATATATGAGAATTTGATGAATTTTTATAATTAAATTTAACTCCAAATTGTTTAGGATAAATATTCCATGATTTTTTAAATTTAAAATCAAGATCAATTGGTGTTGATGCTAATAATTCATCAATTTCTTTATCAATATCATTATTTAATGATTTACTACTCATAGATTTATTTGATGCTAAAGTATTTAATGGAGTTTTTAAAATACTTTGATCATTATCATCTACAGTTGATAATTCAGCAAGTCTTTCAGCAATACTCATTGGAGATTTCAAAATTCCTGATTTATTAAATAACATTCTTGATAAAATTTTAGTCTCTGAAGTATTTTTTAAAGTTGAAGTTGTATCAAATAATTGATTTTGTTTAAATACTTTAAACTTTGAATATGCTTTTAATAAAGAATCATCAAGTTCATCATTCCAATTACCATTTGAATTTAAACAATCTGATTCATCTTGTGATTTTTTTTGTCGTTTTGATGGTGATGCAATTGTATCAATTTGAGAAGCAATTGATTTACTTGGAGTTTCAAGATTTGCTTGAGAATTTGTTCTTTTTCTTGATTCAGGTGAAACAGTTAAAGTTACCGATGGAATACTATTTTTTTCATCACCAGGTTTAGATTTTGATAAAAATAATTTATTTGGAGTTAAAAAATTATGTTTATCATCAATTTTATTTGATTCTTCATAAATTGAAGTTAAATTACTTGTAAGATTTTGACTTGAATCATCATTTGCAAGAGACCAAATATCAATAGATTCATCATTCAGATAATTTGAAATATCTTGATTTAAATCTTTATCTTTTGAAACAACAGGATCAAGATATTTTGATGTAGTTCCTGGAGCATTTTTTGATGAATTTGGTGGAGTTAATGAATGGAAAATATCTGAATTTGAAGATGTTCTTTGATGTTTTTTACCTGATGAAGTTACCTTTGAAAGTTCTGATGAAGTATGGAAAAATTTTTGTGGTGAAAGCAGATTAAACATTGAAATATTTCGAGGCAGATTAAATTGGAAACTTGGCAGAAATCCTAAACCAAAACTAAAGGTTGGTGTAACTCCTGAACCAGTTCGTGAATGAGAACCTCTTGGAGTTTGTGGGATTTGAAGGTTGTTAGACATAACAGTAAGAGAGATGAAGGGCTAGAAGTAGAAGATATGGGCTAAATCACCAATAGAATATACCCAATAGCTAGAATTCAATAGCTGAAGTTGTAGGA
The DNA here is from genome assembly GCA_030578455.1 of Metschnikowia sp. yHQL527. Lineage (NCBI taxonomy): Eukaryota > Fungi > Ascomycota > Pichiomycetes > Serinales > Metschnikowiaceae > Metschnikowia > Metschnikowia sp. yHQL527. The sequence continues at coordinate 292,226 of JAJMRR010000005.1, read as the reverse complement.
CAAATCAGTACTCGCAGAGAACGGATTGTCGTCAATATGAACGAATGACTGGAATAGAAAGTTGAATAACAACCTGGTTATAAAAAGAGTGTAAATGAGAGTTTTACAAAATTAGCTAGATTTTTACCAGTAAATAAATTAACTAATATTTCACTTATTTACCGTACGATTTCAACCGCGTCCGCGTTTCTATTGTGTGTGGGTGCACGGGTGTAGTTATGAAAAAAGGACCCTGAAGGCACTCAAAACAAACAGTCGCGGTGGGAAACACCCGTACATCACCCGGGACGGAATGAGGCGGAGGCGGTGGGAGTGAGAGATTGAAGAGAAGGCGGGAGTATCGACGGGAGAGGAAAGGAGGAAAGGAGAGAAAAGGAGGAAAGGAGAGGGGGTAGGAGAGGAAAGAACAGGGTCAGAAGAGTGGGACGGGTTGGAGGTGGTGCTGGTGAGGTGATTTTGAGCTTTAGTTTTTTGGCTGCGAAATGGCTGCAAAATACCTTATGCTTCCTTAGTTGCTCTTCTGTCATTATAATCTAGGTGCCTCTACTCTGTCTCTACTCTCTACCCTCTACCCTCCACTACCTCCACTACCTCCTACTCTCTCTACTCCCTCCTACTCTCTCTACTCCCTCCTACTCTCTCTACTCCCTCCTACTCTCTCTACTCCCTCCTCTAAAGCTTATATTAGCTACTGTCTAAAACTATTCTCATTGATTCGGGTAAATATCTCCTCCATCCATGCCCTGCATAGACCAGGATTATTCTTTTCGTACATTGTTACTTTTTGCATCATATCTCCAACTGCAATTTGAGTTTCCCAAACTCTTGCTCGATATTGAACATTCTTTAAGCATTCAATCATAAAATCAAAATGTCTTTGTCCTGATCCTCCTGATTTATTTTCATTTGTTTCACTAAAATCCCAAACAATTTCTTCAGTTTGTAATGGCTCTTTGATTCTTGGCTTGGCAGGATGTCTTGAATCCCAATATTTTTGCTTTCTTTCAAGTAAAATCAGTAATTTTTCTCTTCTTTTTCTAAGATTATGATCAGAACATAATATAAATTTATGATGTAAAAGAGTTTTGGCATTTGGTCTAGAACTTTTATCCATTTGTAAACAATATCTGGTGAAATCTTTTATTTCATCTGAATAATTGGTTCCTTTAAGAATTGGAGGGTCTTGCTTGGGGATTTCAAAAATTGCATCCATTGGAGGTATTTGAGAATTTGGTGGTTTTCCAGTGACAAGTTCAATAGCTGTAATTCCTAAAGACCAAATATCAACTTTCTGATCATACCCACTGCTTCTAGTCATAATCATTTCTGGTGCCATCCAATATGGAGTTCCAGCAAATGTATTTCTTTGTACTCTTGTAAATGTAAATTCACCACTAACTCCTAAATCTGCTAATTTAACATCTCCATCAAGAGTTAAAAGAATATTGGCCAGTTTAATATCACGATGAACTTTTTTTTGTTCATGTAAATATTTAAGACCTTTTAATGCTTCTCCAATAATATAACTTGTAGTTTCTTCTTTAAGTCTTTTGAAACAACGAATAAGATCAAGACATGATCCTCCACCACAATATTCCATAACAATCCATAATGACATGTCCATTACAAGGGCTTCAAAGTATTGGGTAATATAAGGACTTTTCAACAGCGATAAAAGTTTAATCTCCTTCACGACATTGTGAATTTCATCGTCTGATTCATCAAGATTTAATACTTTAACGGCTACAATTTGTTTTGTCCTAGAATGATGTCCTTTAAACACATCTCCAAAGTTTCCTTTCCCAATACATTCGTCCAAGCTGTACATTGCTAAAAATCCAATAGCAATAGGTGTTGATAAATGTGGGAGTTTTTGTAAATTTGCAGCCATGCGATTTTGCAACCACAATCAAAATACTGCAAATTATTACACCGTCTTTGACAAGAGCATGGGCCACATCTTACTCTATCACGAAGGGCCTCTGAAGCTTACAATTTACTGTACGCTAAATGTCTTATTCATTAGTCATGATCTATGTAGGTGACTTACTTAAACGTGAGGTTTTATTTGACCAATAATCTATAGCTTCTTTGGTCAATCCAACATCATCATGTAATTGTGGAGTGTCTTCAATTCGACATCCGTGAGCCAAAAGAAGTTCAGAAATAATGAAATATTTATGTCCTTCGGCCTCAACAAATTTACGTAAAGAATATTCGAGTAATGTAACTTTCCTCGTTGCTTTATCTTGAACTGAAGATTTTTGAACACTCATTTGAATCATCATATGAACATCACCATCACAAATAATCAGCTTTATAACGTTTTCAATTTGAATTTTCTGAATTGATCTAATTAAATTTTCATTAACATCATTAATTTGAGCTCTAAATCTTTTCTGAACATACTTCTTCTTAATATATTGTAATCTGATTTCTGATCCACAATCTGGTCTGATCTTTTCATGTTCAACATCAAATTCAAGGTACTCGTTAACTTGTGAATTATTAACGTATTTCAATAACATAGCTTGTTCATTTTCAAAATTATCTAGTTTTAATGACTTGATCCGACTGATATGAGATCCCAAACTTCTATGACAAGACGAACAATTAATGCAGAAACAAACTAAGAAATTTATAGATACCCATTCAACTGATTCTGTAGTTGCACAATCTGCACAAATATGATTATTACTATTAGGTATGGATCTTACCATTTGTAAATAATTTGATGTTGTTCCTTTTGACAGAATTGAAATAGGACTTATTGATCTGTCAATAGAATGACCAGGGATTACCGGCTGTTCATGGGAGAAATCAGTATTGATTGTTTTAAGACTTTTCTTATTTTTGTTAACTAATCGATCGGTTAATTGACCGGCATTAAACAAGGCTTTAATCCATTTATTTCTTTCATCTTCATTTATGGCTTGAAATATGTGTTTATTTCCGCTAGATGTTAAAATTTCAAAACAGTGTTGTCTTTTGTCATGCTTTGTGGGTTTGATGTTGGCTAATGCAATATCTATGGGTTTATTGACTGGCTGTCTACCGTTTCTCCAGTCACTATACTCTATTAACCTTCCTTGGTTTAAAACCACCCATTCTTTATGCCAACCTTGTTTCCCCTGTCCACCCAAAGCATACAAGATTCCCGACATTTCTGAGTTCTGATCGTGAATTGGCATTGCTGTTACCGTAGAGGAAACGGTATTATTGAAAATCTCATAGAGGTTTTCTTTAGTGACTTCAAAGTCTTGATCTGGTGCATTTACCAATCCATTATTTTGAATTACTCTAGTTAATTCTTCATTAGATTGACAAGCTTCAATCATTTGTCTGAATTGAAACTTCTCGCTATTGAATTTTGATAGTACATTAAGGTAAATTTCGTAATCTTCTTTCAATAAATCCCGACTTACTTTAGAATCCTTGAAATAGTCAAATTTTAAAAGTTTGTTATCGGTTTTTTCATCATAAGGAATATTAATGAATTTGAAGAAATTTTCAAGAAGTTGATTATAATATTGATTATTAGTTATTAGATGAAGTTTGTTTAAATAATCGAATTTTGAAAGTTCAAAAGTTTTTCGTTTAAGAAGTAGTTTCAGTTCTGGCCTTTCCTTCTCATTTGATAAATACTTATTAAGCCAATTATAATACTCTCTTGAACCATTTTCAAAATGTTTCTTTTGTTGAGTAAGTTCAGACTCATTACCTGAATCTCTGGAAGTGTTTGTAGTGGTGATTACCTGGGATATTTTGGCGGTTAACTTACTATCACAAATATACTTTAAGAAGAATTTTAAATTCAATTCAAAAGGTTCAAAAAGCATTTGAAGAGCACGAGAAAAGTCTGCTTTAAAATGAAGTTTCCTTAGCACTGAATTAAAGTGCAGATTTGATAATTGACCCAAATAATCCACTATTTTATTCTTTGTACTTGATAATTTTCTAGAGTAATGATCTAAATTCTTTAATTCATCAAGTAAATGACCTAGAGTCCTTTTAAAAACCGGTAAATCTGTTTCAAACTGATTTAATGTATGTCTATATTCTGGTCCATCATTTGTAATGAATTTGAAAGCTTGTCTATAATCACTTACTTTCAAATTTGATTTATGTTCTTCAGGTTTATTAGATGATGGAGCCAAAGAATCATCAACCTTGGAAAAATCTTCGTCTATCCAAACAGCATAATTAAATAAGTGAGTGTAAGTATTATTGGCAGTATCATTTTCCCATAATGATACATTAAACTTATTATTACCAAAGATTTCAGGTCTAAAACTATCATTTATAATAATCTTTTGATTCTCATTTGAACTTGTAGAATCTATAGGTAATTGCAAATAAGAAAGTTTTGATATTTCACTAGTTTTATCATCATACGCTTTATTACTTAAAAGTTCTTGTAAAATTTCTACGTTATTATTATTTGCCAAAGTCTTGAATATAACTAAATTCTTATTAGCAGGATTAATCAGAGTTTTAAGAATTATTGCAAGCTTGATTTTACTATATGAGCTAGGAATACTAACTAATAAAGGAGTGGTTTTCGTAATTTGTCTGTTATCATAATATGAAGGATTTGTCTTATAATTTATAAGCTCAGGAAGTACATCTTGAGTTGCTGTATCTAATTTTCTTACTGAACGACATTTCTTATCTTGATCGCTTATCCTAAAGCAAAATCTTGTGGTGTCGGGTTCATTGGTGAAATAAACTTTACTAAGAGTCACGTCCAACGACGATTCAACATATGGAAATGAAAGACTAGAGACTGACTCCATAAATAAAGTTGTTGGTTTAGACGATATTGACGATTCCGTACACCATTGATATTGAGAGGAAACCGGTACACCAAAACTACAGAAAAAATTTCGAGACAAGTACTGTCTTGCACCCGTACACCTCTTTTTTATGCTAATTGACAAAACGGCAACTACACCGCCGGCCATAACTTTTCGTCTAATTCAGTCCGTTCGTCTGTGGTTGTTCCTTCTGTATGCAAAAAAAAAATGCGAATTCTGTGGATCGAACACAGGACCTTCAGATTAACTGGACTGAAGTTTTCTTCAGTCTGACGCTCTCCCGACTGAGCTAAATCCGCAAAGAACCCACGGCGGGACTCGAACCCGCAATCTTCTGATTAGAAGTCAGATGCGCTAACCATTACGCCACGCAGGCAACAATGAAGCAATCAAGGCATGGTATTAACTAGTGTAGCCTGAATGGAAACCAGCTAGCTTTATACTTCAATTTCACTCTTTTCGAATCCGTAAAAAGACTATAAAGTCTTTTCATCTATATTACCTTTTCTACCAAATCTTATCTTTATACTCCCTTCTGCTCGTGTTTGTGCACCCGGTTAGTTTGCAGTGTCTGTGCGAAAGCATCATATTTTTCATCGCTAACTTCATGCAACGGTTGTTTTCCAGAAGTTTTCAAATACGTCATATCCGAAGCATGTCGAGACTCGTGAAAGACTCTGTTACTCTCAATGAAGCAGAGAGTAATATACGAGATCTTCTTGTGAAATTTTGCCAATTTCACAATCAAGAATCATCTGATCCTCTTGAGCTAAGAATAACCGGTGGTTGGGTTAGAGATAAATTACTTGGTAAAGAAAGTAATGATATCGACATTGGTATCAACAAGTTATCGGGAGAAGAATTTGCTGATCAATTACGTGATTTTGTACAGACATATCATCCCGAATTGTCCATGAAAGCCATTCACAAGATCAAGAAGAATCCTGCAAAATCAAAGCATTTAGAGACTTGTTCAACTAAACTTTTCGGGTTAGATATTGATTTTGTTAACTTGAGAAATGAACAGTATACCGAAGATAGTAGAGTTCCTGTTATAGATTGTGGAACTGCTGAAGAAGATGCATTGAGAAGAGATGCTACATTAAATGCATTATTCTATAATTTAAATCACGATAGAATTGAAGATTTCACAGGGATGGGATTAAACGACCTCAAAGCCGGGATCTTAAGAACTCCTCTAGCTCCTCTCAAGACATTCTTAGATGATCCTTTACGAGTACTTCGATTAATCAGATTCGCATCTAGATTTGATTTCACTATTGATGAAGAAACTCTTTCTGCAATGAAAGATCCGCAAATAAAAACCACCCTCATCCATAAGATCAGTAGAGAACGGGTGGGTGTAGAACTTGAGAAAATTTTAGCTAGTTCTAACCCATCGTATGGGTTGAATCTCATTAATTATACAGGATTATCGCTGACTATTTTCAATGCTGGTGTAAATCAAGACTCCATCTTCTCTATCAACGACAAGACACATGTTGATGCCTGGCTCCATAGCGAGTCATTGCTTGATGCAAGAATATCTTTAGCTACCAAATTGTTACCTTCTTTGCATCAGGACTTGTCGGTGCAAAACAGTACTTTCAGTACAATTTACAATAACTTAATTGGTTCTGATGATGTTAAACGATTACTTTGGCTTGTCATGATCCTCCAGCCATTTGAAGGTGTTGGAGTTCAATTGAATCCGAAAAAACAAGTGTATTCTCTGGCAGTTGAAGTCATTTTGAAAGAAGGTTTAAGATTCGGAAAACATGATTTTGAACCAGCATCTACTATTGTGAACCAGTCACCACAAACTTTAGAATTATTCTTCACTGATCCAAGTTCATTGAAACGTTCGCAGTTGGGGTTGTACTTAAAAACTTTTGGTCAGCATGCCAATTTAAACTTAATTTATCGTTGTTTTAATGAGATCCTCCTTCATCACCAAGCACAAATTTCTAATGAAGTTCCTGACCCTAAGCCAGAGATTAAACTGCTTGATCCAGTTTCAATCGAGATAATTTCTCGTTATGATACTTTGCTACAACATATACAGCAGCAACAATTGGTGGATGTAGATAAATTAAAACCATTAGTTGACGGTAAGAATTTAGCTAAAACACTTAATAAGAAGCCGGGTCCATGGATGTCATCGGTGACTTCGGAAGTGTTGGTGTGGCAGCTCGACCATCCCGATGGAACCGTGGACGAGTGTTTGGCACATATAAAGAGAGTAGTTGACGTGTAAATAGAGTAATAGTATATACAGAGAAGGTTAGTAGATAAATGGTGGAAGTTTCGGAGAAAAGTTTGAAAGAAGAAATCCGAAAAGGATTTAAAATGTTCACCCAGTAGAATGGTGTATTAAGTGGCATATAGAAGGTGTAATTGACGTACAAAAAGACTAATGTCTGTACAATTAGATGGTGAAGTTAGTAGGAGTTTGGTGAAAAATGTGAAAAATTGGAAAATTCCGTCAAAACCCCAAAAACTCCGAACCCTCCAAATCATGCAAATCTCTCCACATCATCCAAATTCCTCCTCCTCCCACGTCGTAGTCTCTAACTTTTGTCAGTTTATGGTGTAATTTTTGCAGCTGTATTTTTGCAGCTTTTGGCACGACCAAATTATGACTGATTTTCAACCGATTATTTTTCACAATTTTCAGGTGATTTTTAGACAGATTTTTCACTTGAGACTCATTTTAAATCAACTATAAATCAACTACACCATTCTTAATTGAGTCATGAGTGTTGAAACAGTAGAAATCTTGGGTCAGAAAACCATCCATGTTGGTTACGGGATTCAAGACCATATTGTGGAAGAAATTATCACCAATAAAAAATCATCTACTTATGTGTTAATTACTGACTCTAATGTGGCTAATACCAACCCATTTATTGAACTTAGTAGTAAATTTGAACTTAAATTAATTGAAAAACGTCCAGAATCAAGAGTGTTGAAGTATTTCGTTCCTCCCGGTGAAAATAATAAAAATAGACAGACAAAAGCTGACGTTGAAGATTTCTTATTACTGAAAGGTTGTACTAGAGATACCATCATAATTGCAGTAGGTGGAGGTGTAATTGGAGATATGATTGGATTTGTAGCAGCTACATTCATGAGAGGTGTGAAAGTGATTCAAATTCCAACAAGTTTATTAGCAATGGTAGATTCTTCCATCGGTGGTAAGACCGCTATAGATACTCCATTGGGAAAGAACTTTATTGGTTCATTCCACCAACCAGACTATGTTTTCGTTGATGTTTCGTTCTTGGAGTCGCTTCCAACCCGTCAGTTTATCAACGGAATGGCCGAGGTGGTTAAAACCGCTGCCATTTGGAATGAATCTGAATTCACAAGACTTGAAGATTTTGCACCGGTATTTTTAAAAGCTGTCACTGGTGATGAAATCGATTTACCCGCTATCAAAGACGACTTGGTCAAGACGGTGTTGGGGTCAATTAAAGTCAAGGCCGAAGTGGTTTCCGCCGATGAAAAAGAATCTTCCTTACGTAACTTACTTAATTTCGGTCACACCATTGGTCATGCCATTGAAGCGGTTTTAACTCCTCAAGCATTACATGGAGAATGTGTTTCTGTCGGGATGGTTCTTGAAGCGGAATTGGCTCGTTACCTTGGTGTTTTAGCTCCTGTAGCCGTTGCTAGATTATCTAAATGTTTAGTCGCCTATGGACTCCCAGTTTCTATCCACGATGCCGACTTCTTGAAGAAAATTGGTCCAAAAGTTCACGGGGTCAAACTTGATGTTTTATTGGCGAAAATGGCTATCGATAAGAAGAATTCTGGTAGTAACATTCGTTGTGTGTTAATTGAAGCTATTGGTAAATGTTACCAACAGAAAGCACATCAAATTTCCAGACGTGATTTGGGTGTGGTTTTAACTGATGAAGTTCTTGTTCATCCTTTTGATTCAGACTCTATTCCTACTTCAAATATCGTAATTCCTCCAGGATCTAAATCTATCTCCAATAGAGCTCTTGTATTAGCAGCTTTAGGTTCAGGAACTGTTAAAATTAAGAATTTACTTCATTCAGATGATACAAAACATATGTTACATGCTGTTTCTGCTTTGAAAGGGGCTCAAATTGCTACTGAAGATAACGGTGAAACTATTGTCGTTTCTGGTAATGGAGGAAATATGGTTGCTTGTGAAGAACCATTATACTTAGGAAATGCCGGTACTGCTTCTAGATTTCTTACTACTGTTGCTTGTTTAGTGGGTAAAAGCTCTAATGATACGATTGTATTGACTGGTAACGCCAGAATGCAAGAACGTCCTATTGGACCATTGGTGGATGCGTTATCACTGAATGGATCTCAAATCGAGTACTTGAACAAATCAGGTTCATTACCTTTGAAGATAAAAAGCGGTACCGGGTTCAAAGGTGGAAGAATCGAGCTTGCTGCTACCGTTTCATCTCAGTACGTTTCCTCCATCTTGATGTGTGCTCCTTACGCTGAAAAACCAGTTACCTTGGCTCTTGTAGGAGGTAAACCAATCTCCCAATTATATATTGATATGACTATCTCCATGATGGAATCTTTTGGTATAACTGTCACCAAATCTACTACTGAAAAGTATACCTATCACATTCCAAAGGGGACCTATGTTAACCCTGCTGAATACGAAATCGAGTCAGATGCTTCTTCTGCTACTTATCCTTTAGCATTTGCTGCCATCACTGGAACTTCATGTACTGTTCCAAACATTGGATCTTCTTCGTTACAAGGAGATGCTAGATTTGCAGTTGATGTCTTGAAACCTATGGGTTGTAAAGTCGAACAGTCCGCTACTTCTACAACTGTTACTGGTCCTCCACGTGGTGAATTAAAACCTCTTCCTCATGTAGATATGGAGCCAATGACTGATGCTTTCTTAACTGCATCGGTAGTTGCAGCTATTTGTCGTTCCGACTCCAACATACCTACTCAAATCACTGGGATCGCCAACCAGCGTGTGAAGGAATGCAACCGTATTCTTGCCATGGTTACTGAACTTGCTAAATTTGGGGTTCGGGCTGAAGAGCTTGCTGATGGTATTGAAATTCACGGTATTGATATTTCTAACTTGAAAGTTCCTGCTAAAGATAAAAGAGGTGTAAAGACTTACGATGATCATCGTGTAGCCATGTCATTCTCTCTTTTGGCAGGATTATGTAAAGAACCGGTATTAATTCAAGAAAGATCTTGTACCGGTAAGACATGGCCAGGTTGGTGGGATACTTTACACACCAAGTTCAACGTTGCTTTGGACGGGTTCGAACCTGCTAAAACTGGTATTAAAACCGTCAATGATGCAACCATCATTGTTATTGGAATGAGAGCTGCTGGTAAAACCACATTGAGTAAATGGATGGCTAGTCACCTCGGATACACTCTCATTGACTTGGATGATGTTTTTGTTAGTAGAACTGGTATGGATATCCGAGATTTCATCAAAGAAAATGGCTGGGATCAGTTCCGTCATAAAGAAGCAGAAATCGCTAAAGAATACTTCTCCAAGTACCCTACCAAGCATATTTTCTCTACTGGAGGTGGAATTGTAGAAGGTGCTGAGACTCGTAAGATCTTAAAGTCTTACTACGAATCTGGAGGTATTGTTTTACATTTACATCGTGATATCGATGAAACAGTGACTTTCTTGAGTGAAGATACAACCAGACCTGCTTACGTTGACGAAATTCAACAAGTGTGGACAAGAAGAGAAAAATGGTATCACGAATGTTCAAACTACCATTTCTACTCGTCTCATTGTGATGATGAGTTGGAGTTTAAACAATTGAAAAAATCATTTATTGGCTACCTCCGTACGATTACAGATAGAGAACAATCACAAATTCCTAGTGGTCGTTCATCCTACGTGAGTTTAACGTGTGACGACTTGCGTTCAGGTGATATTGATGTTTCTGAAGCCGTAAGTGGATGTGATGCTGTTGAAATCCGAATCGATCTTCTCAAAGAATACACCAAGACATTCATTGGCGAACAAACGGCGGCTTTGAGAAAACAAACTTCTTCACCTATCATCTACTCGATTCGTACTGTTTCCCAAGGTGGAAACTTCCCTGATGAAGATATTGCTCAGCTCGAAGAGCTCAGTTTATTGGGAGTCAAATTAGGAGTTGATTTCTTGACAGTTCAATTAAACCAGCCATCATCATTGATTGAGAAACTAATTCTTAACAAGAAGAACACTCGTATCATTGGGTCTTTCTATAGTGACAAGAAGTGGGACGATGCTGAATGGGAAAATGTGTATACACAAGCAGTCCAATATGACTTTGATATAATCAAATTGGTAGGTACTGCCACAACATTCCAGGACAATATGGACTTAGAATCATTCAGAGCCAAACACGCTGAAAAACCTTTGATTTGCTTTAATGTTGGAGAAGAAGGAAAGTTATCCAGAGTCTTGAACTCAACCTTAACTCCTGTTACCCACGAACTGCTTTCTCATAAACCAGACGGTGAATTAACATTAGCTGAAATTAACAAGGCATTTGCTGGAATTGGAGGATTCAGTAGTAAGAAATTTACTGTAGTTGGTAAACCGGTTCTGCATTCACGTTCTCCGGCTTTACACAACTCGGCATACGAAGTTTTGGGACTCCCATACAAATTTACTACTTTTGAAAGTGATGATGCCAGTGAAGTCTACCAATTAATGAAGAGCGGTGATTTTGGAGGATTGGCAGTTACCATGCCGCTTAAACTTGATATAATGAAGTATACCGATGAACTTTCAGTGGCTGCTAAGACCATTGGAGCTGTTAATACCGTTATACCTTTAGCAGATGGGAAATTCCTTGGTGATAATACTGATTGGGTAGGAATCGCTCAATCTTTTGCTAGAGTTGGTGTTCCAGACGGTGAATTGAATGGTCTTGTTGTTGGTGCTGGTGGTACTTCAAGAGCTGCTGCTTATGCTTTACATCAATTAGGATGTAAGAAGATTTATATGGCTAATCGTACAACATCTAAATTATATGAAGTCAAAGATGCATTACCTGAAAAATTCAACATTGAAGTGTTGGAATCTGTTGAAGATGTTGAAGCCGCTGAATCGGTTTCTCTTGTTGTTTCTTGTATTCCTGCCGATAAACCAATTGATGAAGTGTTATTAAATAAATTAGAAAGAATTCTTTATCATGGTATTAGAGATAAGAAGAGTACTACACCAATTTTATTAGAAGCAAGTTATAAGCCAAGAATTACACCAATCATGAAGATTGCTAAAGATAAGTATCAATGGGAAGTTATTCCAGGAGTTGAAATGTTAATTAATCAAGGTGAGAGACAATTTGAACTTCATACTGGATTTAGACCTCCATATAAAGTGATTTCTGAAGCAGTCAAAAATGAGTAAACAATGAGTGAAAAATGATAAAAGAGTAGATAGTTTATTTATAAGAATTTAATCATTGTAGATGCTTATGATCGAAATAAATAGATTGTAGTTTTATCTATAAATTGTAGGTATTTCTTCCACGCATCATGCAAGTTCATGCACATTACTTCTATGCATTTAAGGTTACGGTATTAAGATCATTTCTTTTTTTCCGAAGTCATCGGAAAAACTCGGCACTTAACACCGTAAGTGATGAAGTCCTGCACACAAACCATTAAAACTTATGATGAGGGGACTTATATTTTATAAGCAAGTAATTCCTACGGTATTTAAAGCGGCTAATTCCCATTTATTTCAATTAAATATGATTAAGTCGAATATTTCATCATTAATAAGATGTTTTAAATCAAATAATACACTAATAAGTAAATCAACTTATTTTACAAGAGCATTTTCATTTTTCCTGCCTCCAGTTGAAGAAGAAGTTGTAAATCCATATATTCAATACCCTCTTGTTACAAGAGAGCAAATGAAGAGAATAACTGATGAAAAATATAAATTTGATTTTGGTTATGCTTCATTTGCTTATCATAGTAGTAATACCGATCCAACTATTCATTCATTAAGTGATTTAAGTGATCCAACTTCATTAAATAGTTTATTACCAAGAAGAAGACCTCATGGATCACCAATAGATACTTTAAGTATAAAAGCTGGAGATGATGCTATGTTAGTATCACCATCAGTTTTAGCAGTAGCTGATGGAGTAAGTGGATGGGAAAGTAAAGGAGAAGTATGTGATTCTGGGATTTGGTCAAGATCAATGGTGGAAACTTTAAGTAGATTAATGACTGAATATAAATTAAATCATACACCACATCATTTAAATAAGAGAGATATTGATCAAATCTTGGATGATTCATATCTTCATACTTCACATCTTATGGATTTACAAGGGATGAAAGGATCATCAACATTAATTTTATGTATGTTAAGTGAAGAATACTTGAAAATGATCAGTATTGGAGATTCAAAAATTTTCATTGTTAGAGATGGAGAAATCATTGATACTAACGAAGAACAAATGGTTTCTGATTTATGTCCACAACAAATTGGGACCCAAACATTAAATCAATTACCTTCAGAAATGGCATGGGTTGATTCAATCAAATTAAGAGAAAATGATATAATTGTAATGTGCTCTGATGGTATATCAGATAATTTATACCTGTCAGAAATAGCTAAATATGCTGATGAATTTTTAATAAAAAAGAGCTTATCTCCAAGAGCTGTTGCTAATAGAATATTAGGTAAAGCCAAAGAATTAGCATTTGATGATTATGCATTTACTCCATATAATGAAAAAGTTAATAATTTACCTGAATCGAAGTTTGGTAAGAAGATTAGTGTCGGAGGGAAGTTGGATGATATGTCTATTGCAGTTGCAAGAGTTGTTCGTAATGAAGAACGGAGGTAGGAGTGAAGGAGGGTGAAGAAGAAGGGTGAAATGAAGAGGGAAGGAGCGAAGGAGAGAGAGAGAAGGAGAAAAGGTTTAATAGGTCATGGAAGGAATTTATAGATTTGCATAGCGTCATGTACGATAATAGTTTAATGCCAGGACTGGTTAAGTAAACTGTGGAGTAGGTTTGGTGGAAGTTGAGTTTAATACTCAGTAGACTGGTTTCAAGACATTCTGGTGTTCAGTAGACTGTAGTAGACTGTCATGACTAGACTGTCATGATCAGACTATTCTGTTCTCTTCTGTTCTCTTCTGTCCTGTTCTGTCCTGTTCTGCTCCGGGCTGTAGATCATCTTATCGAACAATCAACCTCTACATCTTTTAAAATACTTCTATTATACAAATCTATACCGAGTTTCTATACGTCAGTTTCTTGTCGGTTTCTTGTCAGTTTCTTGTCAGTTTCTACCGAGTTTATAAGTTCAGGATTTCAGCAAAGTATTGTCTTAATACCAACGCCAACATCTCTGGAAGTTCTCTGATATTTCTAACAACCACATAAAATTCAAATGGGAAAGAGTCCAAGTATTTTTCAACCTTAAGTTTCATTCCATTTCCTTCATCAACATAACTCACTTGTGACATGTCTAAGATAGATTCTTTATTATTAATACCATCGATAATAACAAATACTAACATTACTTTTTCCTCTCTAGCTTTTCTTACGAGTCTCTGGATGGTTTCATGATCTTCACAAACTCCATCAGAAATAATGATTTGAAGTTGCCAAAGGTCAGCATTTGAAGAACTTCTAGCATCTTCAAAAATATGAAGTGCCTTATCACATAACATCTTTACATTGGTTCTGGTTTGTTGGAAATCAAACCATTGGAAAATTCGAGATCCTGCTTCTTGGTTGAATGGTTTTTCAAATGGGTGTACTAATTTAACATCTTCACCAAATCTAACAATAGATAATCCTCCACTTTCCAATTGTGATAATGCTTTAGATACAAGGGCAATAGAATGGAATGCTAATTCCACGGCATTACTTTCACTCATTGATTTAGAATCATCAACTGCAATCATAATTTGATACTGTCTCTTTGAAGGTTTGGTTCTACGTAACCAAATCTTATCCTTTTTAAAATCAGATGCAATATATGGAATAATTCTTTTCATATTAAGTCTCTTACCTGTTTTATAATCACCTCTGAGTTTAGTAGATAATGTTGGTTCTAAAATAAGACGAAGTTGTTCACAAAGTCCTGATGCTAATTCTTGTACTGCCAAATCACTATTTCTCCAAAGTTTTCTGGCTTCGTCAATGTCAACCGGTGCAGTATCTTGATTATCAATGGCTATATCTTGATTATTATAGAATTCTTCAATATCTTCATTGTGAATATCTTCAAATTCCGTCTTGATAAAGAGGTCGTCGTTCTTCTCTTTCTTTCTTTCTCCAACGATACCTGCTTTACCATCAAAATCATCAATTTCCATATCATTTTCTCCTTTAGCATCTTCTTTATCTTCTGATTCTTGGTTTTCAACATCTTGAGTTTCTTCATTCTTGATCGCAGTTTCTTCTTGCTTAACCTCAGATTCTTTATCATCTTCAATAGCTTTATCTTCATCTATTGATTGAACTTGATCTTTATCGGCAGCTCCAAGTGCTTGAGTATCAAAATCAGCATTTTCTCCTTCAAGATGTTCAAATTCTTCAGGGTTTTCACTAGCCTTTTGCTCTTGTTCCTCTTCGTCTTTTTGTGCTTGTTTAATCTCTTGATGTCTCTTATGGAACTCTTTCAATGAATCTCCCAATTGTTTAAGAGACTCTTGTGCTTGATCTTGATTTTGATCCGGTGCAGTTTCAGTTTCTTGTTCATCTTGATTATTTTGGGCATTTCCTGATGATCCAATATCTTCATTTTCTTCAGCAATCTGGGCATCTGATCCTTCTCCCTTATCTCCTGTACTTTGAGCAGCAGTAGCATTGGATGTAGGATCTGACTCGTCGTTCATATCACCGGCTTCGTCTGCAATACCGTGTTCTTCTTGATCGATTGCTTGATCTTCTTTTTCTTCACCTTGATCAAGTTCTTCATCTGATTGGACATCTTCATTGACTTCATTCTCGCCAGCATCTTCGCCTTCTTCATTATCTTCTTCTTGATTATCGTCGTTTTCGTCAACTTCCATATCGAAATCGTTGGCTTCGTCGGCTTCTTCATTAGCTTCTTCGTCAACTTCTTCTTCGGCTCCTTCTTCTTGCTTTTCTTCGCCATCTTCACCATCTTCTCCGTCTTCGTTGTTATCTTTAGCATCTTCTTCTTCTTCGACATCCATTTTATCATCAAAGTCGCTGTCTTCTTCTTCTTCTTCGTCTTTATCTTCTCCATCGTCATCTAAATTCATGTCTTCAGGTAAATCTAAAGTTTCGGTTTCAGGAACGTTCTCTTCTAATTGTTCATTTTCTTCGTTTCTTACTTCATCTTCTTGTTCTCCGACTTCTTGACCTTCGTCTTCTTCGTCTTCTTCTTCGCCTTCTTTCTTTTCTTCGGCGTCATCTTCGTTTCCTTCTTGTTCTTCATTATTTTTACCTTCACCATCTTCTTCGTCCTCTTTGGCTTCCATTTCGTCGTTATCCTTTGAGTTCTCTGGCATATTTTCAGAATCTTTTTCTTTTTCTTCTTTGGCTTCTTCGTCCCACATTTTTTCGTCAATAGCATTTGGGTCCAAGTCGTCGATATCATCAACTTCTTCATCTAAATCTTCTTTATCTTCACCATCTTCTTCGTCATCATCCTCTTGATCAGAAGCTTCTTCTAAATCACCGGCCATATCACCTTCCATATCAACAGCATCGTCGTTTTCTTCTTCTTCATCCTTATCGCCTTTTTCTTCATTGTCTTTTTGGGCATCTTCAGTCAAATCATCATCTTGCTCGATATCTTTGGAGTTGTTTGTTGCACCATCTCCATCACCCAACCCAGTACCATCTTGAAGATAATCGTCTTGCTTCTCCTCTTGCTCGGGCTGTGGTTCACAGAATCCTTTTGTTGCAAGAGTATGAAGTGATCTAGAAAGAATAAAAGTACTTCTAGACAATGAAATATAGTTTCCTCTAGTTCTTTCCAAGAGTGTCTTAATCATATTGGTGTAGTGGTAGATTAACGGCATTGTGAATGAAACCAAAGCAGATGTAAGAGTAGAAGTTGATTCGTTGAACTCGATCTTACTGATGGAGTCCAAAACCTTCTCGATTCTTCCTACGATATTCTGGTGGTGACTGCTCTTGACATAAGCAAACAATCTCTGTTGAGATTGAGTCAACCATCCGTCATCTTCTTCAGAGATCTCCTCTTTAACGTTTTCCATGACTTTTTGCATGGATATCATTATTCCATAAGATAAGTTACGTAACAGAGATTCCACTGATTCAATGGTTTGAATTTCAGTTAATGAGGTGTTGGAGCTAATGAAACTTGGTGTAACACAAGAAAAGATCCATTGTTCAATAACCTTTCCAATGAATGCAACATTACTTTCAGCATTGGCTTCCTGTAATGAAACTAAAGCTTGATTGAAATCCTGTTTGAACTCTTTAATAAGAGCAACATCTTCTGAAGTGTAAGTGCCAAAATCTTTAGCTTGGTAGCTTTGTCTCTTAGCAGACCATTTTTCACATAAGCTCTTTAATTCGTACAATTTTTTGGCAGAATCATTAGCTACGTCAAATCCGCTACAAGCAGCACTGACTTGAAGGCCATAGTCAGCTAATTTGGGTAACCAGTAAATCACCTTGGCTATTCCAGCAAAATTGAAGGAGCAAGAGTCAATGATTGAAGTTCTTGCGAGAATAGTGTTGGAGTTATGAAGTTCAGCTACCTTATTCAACTCATTATAGTAGTTGATTAATTTTTCCATTGATGAAGAAAGTTCAACTAGTGGTTCTCTGGTCGAGAAAATCGACAATATAAGACTTTCAGCATACAGAAGAGCTTTTTCAGCATCTGGCTGAGGAACATCTGGTGATAATTCAGAAACTGAAGCTCGAAGTTTTGGTAAGAGATCTAAAATTCTGAAGAAGTACACATCAGTTCCTTCGAACCAAGTTGATTGGAAGGTTTTGGCATTACTCAAGAAGAAGTTCACCGTAGACTGGGTTTTGTTAACTTTCAACCCCATTCTTCTAAGTTCTTTCAATGAATCAGAAAGCAACTTCCTCTTTTGTGTTTTCAATGCAGCAATAACTTTCTTCATCTTATCATCCTTAGCATCTTTAGGAGTTTCTTTACTCAATCTTTCCATGTCAGCCGTCAAATCCTTACTGAAATCTTCTAATTGAGGGAACGATTCAGATGAAATCTTAGAAACGTACACCGACATGTTCTTCTCAATCATTGATAAGTTTTGAAGTCTCTTTGGACGGTCTGCAAATGAGCTTATTTGTGAAAGCAACGTCTGTTTCTCAAAAGGACTGAAACCATCAAGATTACGTATAGTTTTCGAGCCAACACTTTCTAATTGTTCAAGTGAAATTCCGGTTTCAATAACTGTAGATACAGGTGTCTGTAAGATGGCTCTATACTTTCTAACAATCTTATAAAGACTGCTATGTGATTTCTTAGCACTCAGTTTAAGAGCATCTATATTGACATCTTTCCAACTGGCAAGAAGAATGACTTCATTAATATCTTTTTCAAGGGTCTTCTTTTGTTTGTTGATTCTTTCAATCACAGTTCCTGTGAATTGTTCGTAGAAACATATGAAGTTAGCAAGACTGTTGTAAGTTTCGCTATTTTCTTTACTTATATGATTCTTGAATGCCTTAAGTAAATTCAATCTAGGTGTGAATTCTCCATACGTAGCATTACTCATGAATACATTGAGGGCAGCTAATAATTTGACATCATCATTATCTTCGTCTTCGTTACTAAAGAATGGTAAGATGATAGTTTCAAAAAGATGAAACCACCATTTTCCAACGTTATGTTCAACTACTGAATCTTCGTATTTGAAAAGTGACTTCCATGACAGAAGCTCTTTCTTTCTCCAAGTAACAATCACTTGAGTCAATTGATCGAACTTTTCTTTGAGTGTCACCTTGGAAGAAGCGTATTTCTCCCATTCGGCGATATAACCATAGATTTGTTCAACTTTTTGTAAAAGTCTAGCTACTGGAGTATTAACAGAAAAGCTGGTGAACTCTTCGGTAATTCTAGCAATAGTCCGAAGTGTATCATGTTCTGGCCACTCTTCAAGGAGCAGTGCTACAGAGACATTGATAGCTTTGATGGTCACAAGAGCTCTATTGAATTCAGCAGGAGATCCATCTCTGTAGAAATTAATCTTTGAATCATCAAAAGCAGAGCATTTTGAAAGACATAAAACTAAAGATGATAATGTTGATTCATCAATGATTCCGGTCTCTGTCAAGTATTTCACTACTTCTGAACCTTTCATCACCCATTCACTAATGTCAGTTTCCTTCTCGTGAAGGTAATGATCCATGTAAAGACGTGCTAAATCGTAGTATAATTCATTGAATGGTTCAGTTACAGTTGCCTTGGGTTTTTCAGCTACTTCGTCGTCCAAGTCCACAACTTCTTCGTAGTCAGGGAACATAGCTTTGAAATCTTCTTCTCCATCGTCTTCTTCGTGGTATTTATACAAGTTACCTTGTTGAGCAGACTCTTGTTCTTGCTTTATACGACGTAACGACCATCTATAGTACAAAGATTGTAATGCATTCTCCACCACTTCACTAAGTACCTTTTCGTGGCCAAATGAAAGTCTAATAAAATAAATCATTAAGATTTCAGGTACGACCGATTCAATCTTCATTTTCTTCACCAAACTCTTGACTCTTGTAAAGCTTTTAGTCACTTCATTTCCATCTGCTAGTTTGGCTACATTTACTGGCCATGTTTTGCTGATAGAAGTGCTTTGAGTACTTGCAAGTTGAAGAATTTCGAACCCGAATTTAAGTCCAAAGACATAACCTTTCAATATATCATTCAAATCAGCGT
Organism: Metschnikowia sp. yHQL527; assembly: GCA_030578455.1. Lineage (NCBI taxonomy): Eukaryota > Fungi > Ascomycota > Pichiomycetes > Serinales > Metschnikowiaceae > Metschnikowia > Metschnikowia sp. yHQL527. The sequence goes on along the minus strand of JAJMRR010000005.1, from coordinate 272,531 downwards.
ATGTATAGTAATTTGCATGTAAACGAACAAGGAATTGAGTAGAGTTATTTTGGAAAACGGCAGCTTCATTGAAAGATCCACCTTCAATTGCTTCTAAGAGTATTTGAATTGGTTTTTCATCAATTGATGACTGCATGAATGATTTCCATTCTTCAAATAAACCATCTACGGATTCGGCTTTACGATAAACTCTTGGTTTGACTGGCTGATCAGCAATTTCAACGCCAGGCAATTTATCTTGAACGTCCATTCTTGAACCAGAAACTTTTTCGGCAACGATCTCCCAAGACTCCGCTAACTCTCTCGATTTCCTTTGTTGGAAACTGAAAAGATGATAGATAACATGCTCTTTGATAGCTGGATCAAATGCCGAACTTGGTACGTATAATTGAATGGCTCCACAAGCAAATAATATCCAACTTTTTCCTAGGGCCAGAAGGTTATCTGAATCCAAAACGGAATAAATAGCAGGAAGAAGGAATCTTTCAAGAATCGAACCAAAGAAAGTGTTGGCAAACGATTCTTTCAAAATGTTGATCAATTTAGTAGAATCTTGCCATAAATCATTTAATTTTACAGCAACTTCCACATCATGAGCAGCAACAATATGAACAAACCAATCTAGTAAAAGCTTTTTAAATGTACCAACCTGGTTAGTAAGAAGAGACTTTGAGTTACTAATGATTTTCTTACCCAAAAACTTGACATCACTTACGTTCTGTTCTAAGTTTTTTCCGGCCTGATCAGTGAATTGAACTGCTTTTTCCAAAGTTGATGAAACGATTTCATCAGTGAATAATTCTGGAACAAAAGAACAATGTCTTCCATCCTTTATGGTGAATAACGAATCAAAAATAGTAGGGTATGGTTTGAAACTACTTTTATTAGCACATCCCACAAGTTTTGCGGTTGAAATGTCAGAAAAGCTAGATAAGTAGAAGAGTTCACTCTTCAAAGTTGGAACACTCATAAGTTTTGACTTAACAAACAATCTCAAAGCATTGAACTGGTTCATGAAGACGTTAGCTCTGGTGAATGTTCCTGATACTTTTTGTAAGTCCAAAATACCTGACTGTAACTTTTCCGACCATTCAGAGAATTCTCCATCATTGATAGTGTTACTTGTCACACCATGATGAATTTCGATGATGGTATTTCTTAAATCAGCCACCAATTCAGCGGAGTTGTTAGTTTGTCTTTGAGCTACAGTGTCGAATTCAGAAGCCAAAGTCTCAAGAACCATCAAGTTATTCCACTTACCTTCGTCTTCAGGGTATTCGTTTCTAGAAGACTCCCAGATTTCGCCCATACTCAATCCAGTTACTAACAGTAACTCTGAACTGAAAGAGCTGACAATCTTTGCAAGCTTTGGAATGGAATCACGTAAGGTTTCCAAATACTGGTATTTCTCGATCCATTCACTCACAAGATTTTGATAAACTCTAAGTTTTGACTCGTTTTGTTCTTTCGAGATTTCAAAGAGGTTAATCCAAATGTATTGCAACTCAAGTAATGGAGCGTAGACTTGTTCTGAAAACAATTGACGTTGTAAAGACTCACTAACAGCGTGCTTAATGAACTCGTGAATGGATTTGACAAAAGTGTAAATATCCAATCTTGGAACCTTCTTCAAATTCCTATCCAACTTTGCAGCAGCAGAAGCTTCGAGGTAAGAGAGGTCAGAAACCTTCCCTTGGGTAGCAGCTACTTCTAAAGCTTGCATTAATCCTTCAGATACCACAATACTGGAGCTGATTTCCAATAAGGCAGATGGCTCTGTTGAGTTAACTTGAAGAGCAAACTGTTCTAATTCATAGGTTTTATATGGATTGACAAGAGGATGAACTAATTGACTAATCAAGAAAGTTGTAGCGTCAGTTTGTGCTGCAACTGATCCATTTAATTCATACAACTTATCACCAACATTAAGCAAGCTTAACTGTTCCAAGTTTTGCTGAATGTTATAGCAAGATTCAATGAATTCGGATGAGAATTCATTACTAGAAGAAACACTTCTACATAATGATTTCCAAGTAGAAATAGTAGAGAAAGGTAGGATACTTATAATAGCATTGATATTTCCAATATTGGAGTCAATACAATCAGCGATCAAACCTAATACCTGGTTGGAAGAGTTTTGCCATATGAATGAAGAAACGGGAATTGGATTATGAGATTCTTCAATTGAGAGGTCTTCAAGAGCAATTTCTTTATCTTGAACAGTTGTGTCGCTCAAATTCAACACACGCCTATCGAAAGCAGTAGCTCTCTTTTCCAATTCGTCCATGTATACTTCAACACCTCTATTACGCATGGCTCTGGACAATTCACCATATTTTGGATCCATTGTAAGGAATAGTCTAAAGTTTGGATGAGGTTTCAAAGTTCTAGGCAGACCGTCTGTCAAACTGCATTCATTAATGACCAAACTTCCATTTGTTTCAAGTAATGAATTAAGTCTATCAAGAACTGAAGGACTACATAAGTTTGCATTGTCAAGAATAAGCCAGTGACCATTTTCAACAGCATTGACTAAAAGACCGTCGAACCAAGCAAATTTCACAGATTCAGCAGCTGAAATCTTATCGAGAAGTACTTGAGAACTATCAATAAGTGATTCTTTCAATGATGAAGAAAGAAGTAACTTATGGAATTGACCATAGTTAGCAAGTGTAATTGGAGTTGATTCAATGTGTGAAACAACATTCAAGTGAGATTGCTTGCTTGATCTTGTGAGCTCAATCATGATATTTTCAATTGTAGCTGCCTTGACTTGAGCAACAATACCCTGTGCTTGTCTCATAAGATCAACTTGTTCGTATCCTCCTAAGATATCCATACTATCAACATCACTATTCATAGCAAATTCATCTAATTTTGCACCCACGGTATGAGCCAAAAATCTAACTAATGATGTTTTACCAGCACCAGTTGGTCCCACAAGAATGAGAGGAAGATTGTTCTGAATACATTGAAGGGCAGAAGCAATGAATGGGAAGTTACTTTGTAAAGGGAGAATGTTCTGATTAGTAAACTGAGCACTATGATGAACAAGCTCATTTCTCTTGACAATAGATCCATTTGCCTGAACGTAGTCTGGACCAATATGGAAGTACTGGCCATGAGGAGACGAGTCTCCAAAACATTCAGTCCAAAGCTTCTTGGCTTTAGCGGTATCGCTATCAGACCTGAATCTCTGGCAAATAATCATGTCGAAGAAATCAGCAAGGGAAACATCTTTAGCCAAATTCTTACTGCTGAATAAACTCAACCATCTAAGAGTATCTCTCAAGTTGAATTCCCACGGAGCACCTGCATGACCCCATAATTTCTTGACTACAACCTCGTCTTCGAGCCTAGCCATAAATTCAATAAGGCAAGCTAACTGTTGGTGGTCAATATTTGGGAAAAGATGAGATGAAATCAAGTGTAAATCATTGGACTTAAGCATATCGACGTACACAACGTTGAAACGATTGACAAACGATTTAGGAAGACCTTTTCTTCCACCACCTTGAAATTGAGGATTTTGAGCTGCAAAGACTCGGAATTGTGGATGTCTTGGGAAAGTTCTGTCAAGTTCTGGAATATAAGCTTCACCTCTATGATCTAAACAGGCATTTAACCCTTCAAGAACAGATTGTGATGCCAAATTTAACTCATCAAGAAGTACCCATTCACCTAATTTCATAGCACGAAGGAAAGGAGCGTCACGCCATACAAATTCACCGGTATTACCATTTTCAGCAGGAGCATCGGAACCAAAAAGATCAACAAGATCAGTTTGTTCTGATAAATTGATTCTAATAAGTGGGTTTCCGGTAGCAGCAGAAATGGCTGAAACAAGACTAGTTTTTCCTACACCAGGACTTCCTTCAAGAAGAATTGGTTTAAGAAGTTGCATAGCTCTAACAACTCTCATTACATTATGAGAAGTTGTAGGTGCCATAAAGTTGAATGACTCATCTTGCTCTACACCTTTTCTCTCGACTGAAAATACCCCGGCATTGACTGCATCTGGAGTAAGACGAACTTCAGTTGGCTGTTCCCAGATTGAAATCAAGTCTTGTGAAATCATCAGTCCAAGTTTCTCAACGCATTCTCTCTTGAGCTTGGCAAGAGCAACTTCATCTTCAGATAAATGTGCTGAATTATTGGTACCCAAAGCATCAATGAAAACCATCAAGGCCCCGTGAAGAACACGAATACTTAAATCAGTTTCGCTGCTTCTGATGAACTCTACCCACGCAAGAATATCTCTAAGTGATATAGTGACACCAAATCTTTCAGCAAACCATTGAGAGAAATCTACCAAGGAAGATGCAATATTCAAAGTAGAAGCATCTAATTTGGCCTCCACAATCTGGCGAACATCATCGAAATCTTCCATGGATGGAACCCAAATTTCGGTGAAACGGTTTCTAAGAGCTGGAGAAAGCTCTTTCTTACCGTAATCACCACCTGGATTCATGGTAGCAAGGAAATGGAAATCTTCAGTAGCTTTGACGAAAGCATCCTCTGTACCTTTTTCAGCAAGATACAATGTTCTTTCAGGTTCAAGTACTGAATTAAGTCTTTCAAGAACTGAGTCGTCTGCAAGGGAAATCTCATCAAGTAAAAATATATGGCCCAGTTTCATGGATTGTGTAAGAGGACCGTCTGCCCAAGTAAAAAGACTCTTGAGTTGTGATAAAAGAGGTTCACATTCAGCAATTTGTTCTGGAGAAAGATGTGGACGAAGAAGGTCAAAACGAACACTAAGTGCTTCTGATTTATGTTCATCTGAGTAACTGTCAAGGAGTTTGGCAAGTTTTGCAGCCACATCCAGTTTTCTGGTTGGTCTTTGACCTCCAAGAATATCACCAGTTTCAGTATTTTCATGGGCATTCAAAATAACAAGTTTTCTAGCCAAAAATTCTGCTAAAACTTGACATACACTTGTCTTACCACATCCAGTTTCACCAACCAAGAGAAGAGGTTCTTTGAATTTGATAGAAGTATTCACTAAGACTGCTAATTTTCTCATTGCTTTGGTCCAAACTATTCCTCTGTCTAATTCAAGTAACTCTTTATTTTCAAGAGATTCATAGAACTTATCCATATCTAATTTAACTCTCATCACAGACTCGATGGTCTCTTGAACAACTATACGATCAGCTGACTTTCTAACCCTTTCAGCTAAAAGCATATAACCATGAGCAGCAAGTTCTTCATAACCTACTGCACCACGTTGAGCCCATCTGAATAAATCTCTAAGGGTTGCAAAAGAATGTTTTTCGAAGACTCGAGTAGATTGTCTATGTACTGATAATTGACGATAAACTTCCACTATTTTTTTGGCATAAGTAGGAGCAATTTGACATCTCTCTCTTAAAATGATTTCCAATTCGTCTTGAGGAATATCATCGAAATGAAGCTCTAAGAAACGATTTCTAAAAGCACGAGATAATAACTTACGACCACCATAAAGACCAGGAGGATTTTGAGTTGCAAAAAGCATAAAATCAGGATGCGGACGAACAACTTCCCCTGTTTCAGGTACAAGTAATTCACGATTATCATCTAAAAGACGATTAAGAGCTTCAAGAACATCTGTAGGTGCAAGATTCAATTCATCAAGAACGATCCAGTGACCTTTACGTAATGCTTCCACCAAAACCCCTTCACGGAATGAAAGTTTCCCGGTAGAGTCAGAAACATAAGTTCCTAAATACTCTTGAAGATCAGTATGTTCATGATTATTGATTCTTACAAATGTATGACCTGAGAGTTTTGCGAGATACTCAATCATAGAAGTTTTACCTGCTGATGTAGGTCCTTGTACTAATACAGGAAATCTTCTAGTAGCTGTAGCTCTTACAAGATTCAACATGTTCTTTTCCACGAATGGTGTGATAATGTAATGAGGTTGTTCGGTACTAGGATTGTTACCTCTTTTAAGCCAATAGTGTTTGAACTGAACATGGTCTCCGCTAGGTTGACGAGGAATTTGCTTCATAACTGAGTTAGCATTCTTCAACTTACCTACAGTGTATTGTTCAATCACTGGTCGAAGGATCTTTTCACTATTACCATCTAATAGAGTTAAAAATGACATACAGAACCCTTCAAAAAGTGATCTCCGAAGACCGTAGATGGAAACAATATCTCCAACATACATCAAGGTTCTAGTAAGTGTACGAATACTGAAATGAGGTTTTTGACTTGCTCCATCTACAATCTTATTGGTTTCAGCTAATTTCTTAGCATCAAGGTAGAGTGAAGCAATATCATTACCAATCCATTCATCACCCACGGCATAACGTCCCACATACTTATCGATAATAGCCAAAAGATCTTGGATATCTCTATCAGGAGAGTGAACATATATTTCACTGAATCTTGAACGAATACTCATTGGAAGATCTCTCTTACCCACATCCGTAGATGGATTCATACATCCGAACAATCTAAAATCTTTGTGTGCCACAACGCTTTCAGTATCACCACGTTCGGTAAGAAGAATTGATCTGTTGGCTTCTGCAAGTAAATCTGCAATACTTTCCAAAGTATCGGAAGAAGCAAGATTGATTTCATCAAGAAGAAGCCAATGTCCATTACGTACAGCATGCACGAGCGGACCTTCTACGAAATCAAATATAAACAGGTTTTCAAGTGATTGACTTTGTCCTTCAAAGACGTCGACGTCTCTCGAAAATTTCTCCCATTTTTCAACCAACGAAGAGTCAAATTTTTGCTTCTTTTTTGGTTGGGATTCTGTAGATGGTTGACTGAGAGTAGCATTCGCCATTTTCACAGCTTCTCTCCAAAGCTTAACAACATTTCTCCATTTATTACGATTGAATGATTTAGACAAGATTTCAGTAAATTTTTCATTCTTTTTCTTGGAAAATGTTTCGTTAAATAGATCTTCGAATGACTCTTGAATAGGTATTGCAACCAACTTAGCATCAACCGGTTTGTATCCACCAAGTAAGTCACCAGACTCTGTCTGTTGGGACACATTTATAACCGTAATCTTTTTGTTCATCATTTTAGCAACTTGTTGGACCACGGTAGTTTTACCTGTACCGGTTTCACCAACAAGTAGAACAGGTTCAATCATATCTATAGCCACACAAATTTGTTCCATGAGTCGAAGAGAATGATTTGTTCTAGCAAAATATGATGCTTGATTGGACTTTTTAGATGCGTTAGTTTTGATTAATTGTGCTCTTCCGACTATAAGTTTATCAGATTCATTTTGAAAATTTGGAACATGATTATTCAAATATAAGTTAACTCTTGAAGTTGCAATTTCTAAAGATTCTCCAATAGCCTCGACCAATGGTAATAATGCCACATATTCAGTGATAGCACTGGCAAAGCAATCAACTGCTTCAGCGAAGATATTATCGTAAACTGAAGATTCAAGAAGTTGACCCAGTGCTGTGATTTGTTCATTTTCAAGAATTCTAGAGCTTCTTTCACAGAACTTAATCAAATCCCTGAACGAAATAACACGAGGATGAGAGCCTTTATTGAGAGAGATGAAACTGTTTGATCCGTAGATTGAAAGAACTTCTTTATAGCATTTCAAGAATTTAGGAACCATATTTTGTAATAATGGGAATTTCAAGCTAAGAATTCTATGAAAGTCACGTTCGTCATATTCTGCAACGCCAATTAATTCCCACATTCTAAGACCGATGATATCTGGAAGACTAGGTCTAGATACTTCACTGCTAATTCTCACGGTAGAAATCAACTGGAATCCATTCTTGGCCTTGATAACTTCACCACGAGATGGTATGGTGATTTCCCTCTTTTCTAAAAGAGTTAATAATACAGATAATACTTCAGTTGGAGCCTTATCAATGTCCTCGATCAAAACCCATTTACCTTCTTGTACTGCGGTAGTCAAAACCCCAGCCCTCCATTGAAAAGTTCCTGGTTTCTCTCCAGAGGTATAAGTACCAAGTAAAAGTTTGGCATCGGTTTGCTCACCTAAATGAATCTTGACGATTGAATTTTGAGTTTGCATGTATCTTGCTAATTGATTAATGAAAAAAGTTTTACCAGATCCTGCTTTACCATAAACAAGAACCGGCTGATTTTTTTGGATACAAATAGCAAGTTGACGAAGAACTGAAATTGAATTGTTAGTTGGAACAAATTTTTCGATTTCAGAATCTGAAGAATCACCTTCAAATCCTGTACGACTAACGAGAACCCCACAAATTGATGTAACTAATGGACTTAAAGATTGTTTATTGATGCTGACATTTCTGCTACCCTTCTTTTTCTCTATGGAAGGCAATGAAGTGTAATTTGATGCACGTTTGGCTTCGATGACACTCAAAAGTCTATAATCAATTTCGTAACCGTCATCGTGAGATCCCATAATTTCTTCTTCACCAATGTACTTTTGCATCATTTCATTACGAGAAACTTCGGATGCTTCAAGATATTTAGACAATATTTCAATTGCCAAAAACCTACAGACTTTACTGTCACAATTTTCAAGAATGAAATGCAATATTTGAGTATTAATGAAACCTCTAAATCTATGATGATCATAATTAATTAAACGAGTGAATGCTAATAAAATGGCTTGTAATTCAATGACTCCAACTGATGAGGATTGTAAATGCTGAAAGAAATCGATTTTAGTAATAAAATATTCGATTAAACTGGCTGATTCATTAAATATATTGATCAAATAAGTAAGACTTTGAAGTATGGTAGATCCAGTAATTTTGATTTTCTTATTGAGTTCCGATTCGAACTTTCCTGGGGATTCGACCCATCTGGAGATCAAGTCAAGGAATATGTCTTTGTAAGCATAACTAATAGCAATGGTTGTATTTTCCTTTAATGCAAATAATGCTAGTTGATTTAAATTTTCAGATACTGATGATTTTTGGTCAAATTGGAATGGTTCTGGGAACTTTTTTCTGGGATATGCCTTAGCAAATTCCTGATAAAGCTCCTGAGAGTTATCCAAGTCCAAGTAAATGCAATTATTCATTAGGAATTCTGTATAAAACTACCTAAATAACTATAATTTTGAAAAATTTGAGATGCGATGAGCAGGTGCGAAACGCTTGAAAAAGTAGATGCGATGACATTTGCAGCCATATTTCTAAGCTGCAAAATCCTAATCAAGGAATACCAAAGTAAACGTGCTCAGGACTGTAGCATGCTTGGGTTCGGAGAATTGAGTTGAGCTTGGTGATTTAAAACATGATATATCAAATTTTCAGTAATTGGCAATACGTGCTATTCACAAGTTTTGGAGAAACGGTCGCCATAGTTAGCTTCGCAAAGCATCCGTCTCAACATGTGACTTGTTTGAACTTACAACTAAATATAGCTTTCGGTTTCTTATAGCAGTCAAAGCTTAATGGAATACACATCTCACTCCGTACACGGTGTGTTTGAAAAGGTGCTACGATGGACATAATTGGCCTGGCTAGCTCAATGGCTAGAGCGTTTGACTTTTAAAGCAATTTAAGAGACATCAAAAGGTTGCGGGTTCGACCCCCGCGTCGGGCTTATTTTTTTTCTTTAGGCTAATCAAGCCAAAGAAAAGGGCCAATCAAGCCTAAAGATTACCACAACAGTCTACCACAATATACTATTGCATACTCCCGTAACTCTGGTACTTCTGGTAGTGCTTGAATTTTTTTGGTGCTACAGTATTGCCCAGTATTGCTCAGTATTGCCCTATTTTAGATCGTTGTATTTTTGTGGCTGCAAAAAGAGTTGAATTTTGAGAAACACCTCTTACTACAGTAATGTTACTTAAGAAATTATTGATCGCTACGGTAGTAGCAAGCTCTGTTTCTTGTACTGAGTCCCTTCAAGACGTTTTCCAAGCGGGAAATGATCTTGTTAATGTCGGCGCAGATTATTTGCATGGTTTGTAGAATGAACTTCTTTAGACAATTATGTACTAACAGAAAGGGAAACTTTCCGATGATCAGTTGTCAAATTTCAAAAAGTCATTGGCTCCACTTCAGAATCTCAAATCTGAATTGAAGACGAGTATTTATCAAAAGTTTTCGAATGAAAAAATTGAAAAAAGAGATGATGATGATGAGAATGATGGCCATTGTTCACAAATCAAATTTGAAATTCATCGTCGTTCTGAAATTAAAGCTATCAGTGATTGTAAAGTTATCAACGGAGATATCGATATTACTAACTATGAGGATCCTTTAATCCAATTGGGGGATATTGAAATAGTTAATGGAAATTTTATAATTGAAAAATCTCCAGATTTAGTTAGAGTTGAAGCCCCAAATGTTAAAGTTATTGCCAAAGATTTTGTATTGAAAGAATTAACTTCTTTGTCATTGATTTCATTCCCTTCCCTTTCTTCAGTGAAAGTTCTTGATTGGAAAGTGTTACCAATACTTAGTAATGTAAACTTCAATAACAATATTGAAAATATCGAGAGTATTGTTGTCTCTGATACTTCATTAGTTGGATTTTCTGGTTTTATGGCTGAAACATTATTAGATTTAGATATAAATAATAATCGTTTCTTAGATACTATTGACTCTGATGTCGAAGTTATTGAAGGAAAGCTTCACATTGCAGCAAATGCCAAAGATGTTGTTGTAAATCTACCAAAATTGCAAACAGTGAATAATATGAGTATTCATGAAATAAAAAGCATTGACTTGGGTAATTTAGAAGAAGTTTTATCAACTGCTAGTATCATTAACAACCATTTTTCCGTATTGGGGATGCCAAAACTTAAGAAAATCGGTGCTACTTTAAGCTTAATGAAGAATCCTAATTTAAGTAGCCTTGATTTTTCATCTCTTGAAGAAATTGATGGAGGACTTCAGGTTATAAATAATACCGGAATTTCCAAAATCGATTTCTTCCCCAAATTATTCTCCATTGGAGGTGCCTTGGATATTGCTGGTAATGTCAAAGATATAACTATGAGAAATTTAAAGCATGTCAAGGGAAGTGCTAGAATTAAAACTTCCGATAAATCATTTGACTGCACCCAGTGGTTAAAGTCTGAAATGAAATCGATCATTAGAGGTGGGAAAATTCAATGTAGTACTATACAAGGTGAACAAGGTAAAGAATATAGAGGTAACCTGTCGAGTTTTGGATTAAAGTATTCCAGTTCGACTAAAATTACTCTCATTGATCTAACAATGCTATTTATTGGTGTAGTAGGCTTAGCTATGATTTTGCAATAAAAATATAATCAATATATGATACTTATTTAAGGCCATATTAATATTCAACATCAGGTTATTTCTCGTACAATTTTTCTTGAATGATATACTCTTTTATTTCAGGTATGACCTGATCGAACCAACCACTTTCCGTAACTGTTTTTCTTATTCCTGACGAGCTTATAGAGCCCACGGAATCAGTAAGTTCATCGTAATCATCGCCCTTTTCTAACATGTGAATGTTCAGTGACCATTTACATGGGATGTGTTCATGATTCCCATGAGAAATATCGAGAATATACTCCTTCTGATCTTTATAACTTTTTATACTGTCATTTCTTGTGAGGCAAAATAAGTCAGTACGTTTCATGAATGCATCAAGTGAATCCAGTAATTTATCGGGTAAATAATATTTAGGATTGAAAATACGAATTAAAGTATCGAACCCAACTAGGAATGTCAATCTAACTTCATTATTGACTGTAGTGAATTGATTCAAATAATGTAGAATAGATACAGATTTATCTACGAATTTTGCATGTTTTGTAAGTCCAATGCTTACGGGGACTCCTAAATTCGAGTGTAAGTAATTTGCCATTAAGTACATCATTTCGATTCTATCTTCGAATTTTGCAGGAGCAGGAACGGTTTTATCGGCGTTTTTTACGGATAGAAGAAGAAGAAGCAGTCTCTGGTCCGGAGATTCTGACGACCCCTTGTAATTGTACCGTAATGACTCATTGGCAAGACTAAAGTGACCTAAATGTGGAGGATTAAACGAAGAATCTAAAACACATATTCTCTTTGTCAGACTCGAGACAAATTGACCAGGCGAAGAAAAAATTACTTTGAAATCACTACTGGAAGTTAAGAATTCTTGAAGCGATTTAACAAAACGATTATTTGGAGGCATTGAGTTTATTCCAAAAGAAAAAATAGCTGTTACTGTACATCAAGTCAGTAATAACGTGATAAATTTATATTGATTGCGCACCTCGTGCAATGCAAAGATTCAAAGTAGTTGCTACATACCAAGTTTTGAAGCTCTACGTTACAAAGTGGGGTCAATGCTTGGCTGTTGAACAGCATTTAGTGTATATGTAGAAGGTTATTTAGCAAAGGTGTAGTATATTAAGATACAGATTATAATTCATCTTTGACGTTTTTAGCGCCAGCAATGTCAACGAGTTCGGCAATGAAAGCTAGAGTTAGTAATGATTATTTAATGATTTATGAATAAGTAAAAGGATACGTACTTAATGTTGACTTTGGTGGAATTGGACCAATTCCTCTGTCTCCATATGCCAATTCTGGAGGAATAACTAATTTTCTCTTTTCTCCAATACACATATTGGTCAACCCTTGATCCCATCCCTTGATGACCTGGCCGACTCCGAGCTTGAACGCGATTGGCTGGCCTCTGTTGAAGGAAGAATCAAAAGTAGTTCCGTCTTCTAATTTCCCTTCGTAATGAACACTGATTGAATCACCAGCTTTGGATTTAACAGTACATTCAGCTTCAGGAACTGATTCAAGAACACCTAAAAGTTAGTACCCGAGTTTATCAACACATTCACTTACTACATACCAATTTGAAGGTCGGCAATGGCTCCTAAGGCCAATAATAAACTAATGATAAATTTGAATAACATAAAGAAAGTAGTAGATTTGAATTTTTCACACCATTCCTTCGCATAAAAGCTATTTGTCTCACCTCCTACTATCCTACTACCAAATGCCAGTGCTACCTTCCAGAAGTGCAAAGACTTGTAAGAGATGCAAGCAGAAGAAACTCAAGTGTGATGGGAATCGTCCCTCTTGCATCAGATGTCAACAGAATGGTTGTGGAGAAAGCTGCGATTACCCCATAGATAAGAGAATTGATAAGAGGAATAATTTTAATGGTGTATCGTCATTTGTATTTCAGAACTCCAACCCGAAAAAAGAAAAACCGGCCAAAGCATCCCACTCTCGTAAGTCCAAGCTAACTCCCGAAGAAATCTTGAGTATTAGTGAAAGTTCAACGAGTGGAGATGCTCCGAATTTGTTAAATGATTCGATCTTTAAAGAATTTGGATTTTCCAACTCTGATTTACCAGAACCCACTCTGATTGACGAGTTCATTGATTTCAATCACGTTCTCAAGATGTTCGAAGGATACTCGCCGGGTTCTCCTTCTTTTGCACCTTTAACTGGTGATACTTATGTACCTGAGTCTTTATTCGCTCCTACTAATACTGATTTCTTACAAGCGGTTTTCCTGTCTGACTTTACACCTCCGGGTGTGACTTTTGCATCTATATCAGATATTGAAGTTAGGCTTGCTATAAATGAAACTGTTCAGCCCGATGAAAAATTCCTACATGCTTGTGTTCTTGCCCTTGGAGCATTGCTCTTCTCAAAGAGAGATATTGTAAGAATGTTGGATAGAGATGAGAGACACAAGGCCGTGATTCTGAAAGTTGCAACTGCATCGCTTGGCTTTTACAATACCGCAAGGAAATTAATTCCTGATGTGCTTGAAGTACCAAGTAATCTGGGCTTCTTGGGATTGGTAATTATAACGGAATTCGTTAGTATATTTCAATCACTTGAATCTCAACTTCTTATGAGTTACAATGCATTACATGTTGCAGTATCATTAAATTTGCATAGAGTCAAGAAATCCGTGGATCGTGAAAGTGATGCAATTACATTATGTTTCTGGAAAGCTTGGTGTCAATGCTGTTTATTATCATGTTTCTTTGGTAGATTACCACCGATTCGTGCCGATGAAATTCTGAGTCCATACCTGGATCTTCATGTTCCGGATGTACTTCGGGGACCATTAATAAATCGAGTGACGTTATCTAAACTAAGTTGTAAAGTAATCAGGAGTATTGCATTAACTCAAAGTGATTCAGAAATTGAAGAGGCAAGGCAAGAAATTGAAGGTACGGTATCATGTATTGATATAAATGCATTATCAAAATATTCACCAGAACGTCTAAATCTATTTGAATTTGGAATGGAGTGCTGGAAATTTCAAACTCTTATATTAGTTTACCTGAGAGATATGGTTAAAAACAATGCTTTTACAGCAGTTAGACTTGCAAAGACAATGATTGATAAAATAACGACATTATTAGAACCACAAACTTCATCATTTAGATTATTTTTGGATTTATTGAATTGGAATTTCACTTATGCCCTTCGAAGTGCAACAATAAGTATTTGGCTGGCATTAATTATATTAGCATTCCATGCAAATCAAGAAGGAATTGCAGAATGTGGAAAAATTGATGGATTTAATAAAGGTTATAAAACACTTACAGAATTAATCAAACTTATACCTGTAAATACTTGGTTATTAGAAAGATTAGATCTGGTAAGAAGTAATAGTTTAAAACCATCTGCTGCTGAACCTTTTTTGATTCAAATTTTGTATAATGTTAACAATTAATATGTAAATAGTGATTAATCCAATGAAATATAACGTTGGTGTCTGTACATTAATGTGAAGAGTAAAGAGTAGGAGGGTAGAGTAAACAGTAAAGAGTGAGTACAGAGTATTGTAAAGAGGGTACAGAACAGTGCAATTAAGCTCTGAATTTTCAGTACATCTCATTAACATCCTGAGTCATCGATGGTCTTTGAGTCACCTTAAATGTTTCACAGTCTTAAAGTCATCTTGAACCTTCCAATGAGTCGAGTCCGGAACTCGGCCCGAAGCTTGTCCTGACGGCGGAGGCTCTTCCTTTATCCCCAGTTTGGCTGTGGTTCACAGGTTGACTTTATGGTACGTAATCTTGATTTCACCACTTACCCCATCTTGCTTCAGCGTCTCGTATCATCCAGCGCTCCATCAAGGTTACCTTGTGGATGTGGAGATATTTTGTTGAGGCTATCTTTATTTGAGTCTGGTTGATCTGTTGAGTCTCTGTGAGATGGCTGCAAATCTGCGAACTTGAATAACGTAAAGAAAGTAGTAGATTTGAATTGTTCACACCCTCACCTCCTACCTACTTACTACCAAATGCCAGTGCTACCTCCCAAAAGTGCAAAGACTTGTAAGAGGTGCAAGCAGAAGAAACTCAAGTGTGATGGGAATCGTCCTTCGTGCATCAGATGTCAACAGAATGGTTTTGGTGAAAGCTGCGATTACCCCATAGATAAGAGAATTGATAAGAGGAATACTTTCAATGGAGTATCGTCATTTGTGTTTCAAAATACCAACTCGAAAAAAGAGAAACCGGCCAAAGCATCCCACTCTCGTAAGCCCAAGCTAACTCCCGAAGAAATCTTGAGTGTTAGCGGTGGTTCAACGAGTGGAGATGCTCCGAACTTGTTGAATGATTCGATCTTTAAAGAATTTGGATTTTCCAGCTCTGATTTGTCAGAGCCAACTCTGATTGACGATATCATTGATTTTGATCACGTTCTCAAAATCATCGAAGGATTTTCACTGGATTCTTCTTCATTTGGATCTTTAAATAGTGATAATTCTGTACCTGAATCTATATTCGCTCCTACTAATACTGATTTCTTACAGGCAATTTTCCTGTCTGATTTTACACCTCCGGGTGTGACTTTTGCATATATATCAGATATTGAAGTTAGGCTTGCTAAAAATGAAACTGTTCAGCCCGATGAAAAATTCCTACATGCTTGTGTTCTTGCCCTTGGAGCATTGCTCTTCTCAAAGAGAGATATCGTAAGAATGTTGGATAGAGATGAGAGACACAAGGCCGTGATTCTGAAGGTCGCAACTGCATCGCTTGGCTTTTACAATACCGCAAGGAAATTAATTCCTGATGTGCTTGAAGTACCAAGTAATCTGGGCTTCTTGGGATTGGTAATTATAACGGAATTCGTTAGTATATTTCAATCACTTGAATCTCAACTTCTTATGAGTTACAATGCATTACATGTTGCAGTATCATTAAATTTGCATAGAGTCAAGAAATCCGTGGATCGTGAAAGTGATGCAATTACATTATGTTTCTGGAAAGCTTGGTGTCAATGCTGTTTATTATCATGTTTCTTTGGTAGATTACCACCGATTCGTGCCGATGAAATTCTGAGTCCATACCTGGATCTTCATGTTCCGGATGTACTTCGGGGACCATTAATAAATCGAGTTACATTATCTAAATTAAGTTGTGAAGTAATAAGGAGTATTACTTTAACTCAAAGTGATTCAGAAATTGAAGAGGCAAGGCAAGAAATTGAAGGTACGGTATCATGTATCGATATAAATGCATTATCAAAATATTCACCAGAACGTCTAAATCTATTCGAATTTGGAATGGAGTGCTGGAAGTTTCAAACTCTTATATTAGTTTACCTGAGAGATATGGTTAAAAATAATGCTTCCACGGCAGTAAGACTTGCAAAGACAATGATTGATAAAATATCAGCTTTATTAGAACCTCAAACTTCATCATTTAAAGCGTTTTTAAATTTATTAAATTATAAATTTACTTATGCTCTTCGAAGTGCAACAATAAGTATATGGCTGGCATTAGTTGTATTAGCATTCCATGCAAATCAAGAAGGAATTGCAGAATGTGGAAAAATTGAAGGTTTTAATCAAGGTTATCAAACACTTACAGAATTGATTAAACTTATACCTGTAAATACTTGGTTATTAGAAAGATTAGATCTGGTAAGAAGTAATAGTTTAAAACCATCTGCTTCTGAACCTTTCTTGATTCAAATCTTATATAATGTTAACAATTAAAGATGTAAATAGTACTGTAATTTAGTTAATACAATTAATGTCCAACCAGATGAGCATTGATATACGTAAGTCTAGTATCTGACCATAATGTAGTGTGAAGAGAAGAAGGGTGGAGAGTGTGAATTGCATAGTGAAGAGCATAGTGAAGAGCATAGTGAAGAGCATAGTGAAGAGCATAGTGAAGAGCATAGTGAAGAGCATAGTGAAGAGCATAGTGAAGAGCATAGTGAAGAGCATAGTGAAGAGCATAGTGAAGAGCATAGTGAAGAGCATAGTGAAGAGCATAGTGAAGAGCATAGTGAGGAGCATAGTAAAGCGTACTGTGAAGAGTATTATGAAGAATTTGTGAAGAGCATTGTAAAGAGTACTGTGAAGAGTATTGTAAAGAGTATTGTGAAAAGCTTTATGAAGACCGTTATGAAGAGTGTTGTAAAGAGTATTGTAAAGAGTATTGTACAATCAAGCTCTGTGAATTCCCAGTATATTTCATAATTTGTCTCGAGTCATCAGTGGTTTTTAAGATATCTTGAACCTCTTACTAGGCTAGTCTTTGAGTTCAGTCCTGAATCTCTCTGCCTCTGTCTCTGTTTATCCGGTTTGGTTGTCCCTTTATCTCCAGTTTGGCTGTGGATTCAACGGTTGAAATTATAGTACCTAATTTTCAAATTCAACCTGTTATACATCATGGATTCAGCGTTTACTCATATCCAAGTGCTTCAAGTGCTCCAAAATACGCTTACTTGTGGTGTGGAGATACCGTGTTGAGTTTGTCTTTATCTGTCTCCATCTCTGGATTTGGCTGCAAATCTACGACACTCGGCTGCAAATCTGCGAACTTGGCTGCAAAATCAACCTCTAAATCAACCTCTACCCACCCTCTCTACTTCTACTCATTTTTAAATAACTTTCATCTATTGTACAAGCTATATATGAATCATATTTTACATTGAAGGAACAAAAATTTCATAACCCTAACCCATAACACAATAAATTTTTTAATTTAAAAACGTATCCTTTTATTTTCAGAATAAAGTTAACCAGAACGTTTAAACATTGCAATTTAAAAATTAAAAAATTATTGTTTAAAAAAACAAAATAAAATTAAAAGCAATAAGCATGACATAAAATATTCAACTTAGTTAGCGAATAATCTACCATCTTCTAATTCATCAATTGAAGATTCAATGATTTCATCATCATCATCATCTTCAACTAATTCAATGGTAGCGTATTTAATCATGTCCCATCGTTTCCAAAATGCAATAGCATCATTATAATCATCAGAATCAACTAAATCTTGTAAAAAATATTTAGCCTTTGTTAAACGATCTTTTAATGCTTGCAATTGACACGAAGGATCTTTCTTTGCATTAATTGGTGTTGCACGAGGTGATGCAGTTGATAAATGTCTAATGACATTTGAAGATTTGCCAGATTTTGATACTTCATAGTCACTTTCATAATCAGTTATATCAGTTGTATTACCAAAATAATCTTCATCATCAGTTGCAATTGAAGCAGGAGTATTATAACCATAAACTTCATCTTCAACAAATGAAGTTGCATTACAATATCTTGCCCAAGCTTCATCAATTGAACCAACTAAATATTCAAAACATCTTGATCTTGATTGTTTATCAGATTCAGGAATTGATTTTTTTAATGATTGAGAATTACCATCAGATATTTGAATAAAATTTCTTTGATTATTAAAAGTGGCAGTTAAATTTGTACTTGAAGAAGGTGATGAAGATAATTTACAATCAATATTATCATCATTATTATTGTTACTTTCATATCCATCATCATCACTATATTTTGAAATAGCTTTTGATAATTCTGAATTACATGAAGAATTTAATGAAAATGAAACTCTTGTTGATGCTCTTCTTTTAGCTTTAATTTGATCAGCTTTATAACAAGATTGTTCATCATCAGAATCTCCATCATCAGATGATGAATAACAAACTTTTCTTCCAAGACAAATTTTTTTATTTGGACCATTATCAAAACTGCAACTGCGTTTTGCAGTAAAAGCTTGAGAACATAAGGCCATGGTGGTGTGCGAAGGATAAAAAATCTTCAGTGGTGCGTGTGTAAGTCGAAAAGAAATCCAATTAAGAAGGGGATTATGTAAACGGACGTGCACAGGCTGAGAACACGGTGGCAACTAACTGACCAATCAAGGTGTCAGAAACCAAAAAACGGGATAATTAAAAAAAACGAAAAAACTTGATAAAACTCAGCTAAAAACCTATGGAAAGGAATATAGACGGAGATAGTCTCAGAACTTAAGTTATATGGAGGTGCTGCTACTTTAAAATAAGAGCGACAACAACCAAAAAAAAAAAGTTTTTGAGGTTAGAAAATTTAACCTGAATAAAGGGGGATGAACAGGAGGTGGGTTAAAAAAAAAATGAGAAATTTGCGGTTGGTTTTAAATTATTGGCATTCGTCACTCAACCGCAAGGGTTACCCGCCTTTATTCCCGAAAAAGAAAGGTTTATTTATGGTCGGCGCACGTATCTGCCCATTTCAGTTTGTCCGTACCTTCTGTCTCATTCTATGTCAAATTTTACCTTAAATAGGGGAAATTTATTTGCACCCATAGAGATAATGAAAAATGATAAAGATAAAAACAATAGATGCATAAAACATGCAGAAAATTGAAAATACTATGAAAGGCATTATTGTCAAAGTGACTAATCAATTCCTTTTGAATACTTAATCATTTAACGATTAGCTAATTCTACTGAAGTGGTATTATCTTGACTGCATATACTGGAGATATCACTGCATACTGTAGATTAATTTATGTACTTAACACTTGATATTTAAACATTTGAACCTTTCGACATTTCGGATTCATGTCACTTATGTAAGCGAAGTAACATTCCATATAATGTCTAATCTTAAGATAATAACTTGATTAAGATACTTTTGGTTAAATCCACATCTTCTTCCAATTACAGCATTTAGTCAATTGTTTAATTAATTAGCCATTGTTCACATTCCAATGTACCTTACCTTAGGCTTAGTATTGTAACAGAGCTGCTAGTCGTAAATCAACTATCGCGTTGATTATGGTAAATGCTCTTGGTACTATGAGGCGTAAAACACTGCCTGCTCCTCACTAATTGAGGCCGTGTTGTACATACGTTATGTTTGTAGGTTTACGTAATGGGACCCCTAGCACCTTAGGGGGAAATAAGGTCTTTATGTGATTCCTATCTCTAAGAGAGATAATTAACAAATTGTTGCAATTCCAGTAAAATAGATGTACTCACACCTTTTATGTAAATTCGTATCTCAAAGAGAGTTCATTGATGATGTTAGACACCTGTATCATAGGTAGAGTTACGCCCTTTGTGTTGACTCTTATCTCTCAAGTTCGCTTATCAATTGTTAGACACTAGAATTTGCACATTTTATGTTATTTCTTGTCTAAGAAAGTTCGTTTACGAATTGTTCAGCCACCAGTAATACAGATGGAATCTCTTCACTTGATGAATTCAGCGATTTATTCCTTTTGGAAAAGTATCGTGATAACTGTGCATCTTTCATATTAATGGTTTCTGTATACCCAAATAGTTCATTTGACATTTCATCATAAAGAGCACTTGCATCTACATCTTCTGATTGTTGATTAAATCTATTGTCCAAATAAATCATTCCCTTCACCACCGCTTTAATGAACTTATCCAAGTTCTTATTGTTTATCACATAAATATCATTATTGATGAATTTTGAGTACATTAAATGTAATACTGGTATTGATAGTTTCATACAGAAAAAGAATAGTCTGGTAAATAAAACACATAATACTTCAAGTTTATCAATCAATGATGGAGTTTCTTGTTGTTTAATTCTATCCACCATTCTTTTAACGTCATCATTAACATCGTTGAACGTCTCATTAGCCTGTAAATCTCTTTCAAGGTAATCATATAATTGTTTTTTCGTAGAATAATCCATATTTTCTATTAATTCCTTGACTGTAATTTTCGTATCTGAATCATCTTCACAAAGTGTATCATCACTTGGAGGTGGGATTATGACTTTTTGCCCCATTTTACTCCACATCTTTTTAGACGTTAAAGCCAATAATTTTGTAGTTGACCATAATTTCTTGGGTACGGCATCATTTGATGCAAGTAAAGTTACTAACAGGGTAGTTATATTTGGCTCTTCAGGTTCGTTTTGAGTTTTTTGCTGTTGAAGAACTACTTCCAAATTTTTATTTATAAGTTCATCGAATTTTTCGTTTTGTTCGTCAAGATATACCTCTAGGTGTTGTGAACTATTATTTGACGTTGGAGAATTTTCAGTCATATTTTCTTGTCCATAAGGGTTATTTAAATTTCGAGAGTTTTCAGCAAACACATAGTCTTTAAGACGATGTACTGGAGATTCTAGATATTCATCGAAAGTATCGTCAAACCTTAGATTTGGATTAAATTCAGTTTCAACCTCAAGTTCTGATTCTTGGATATTTGCAAGCGAAGGTAAGTATTGGACGGCAGCGGCTAATGTGCTTCTGATTACCATGAAAGATAGGAAAACTAACAATTCTTAGGAGTATTTGAAACCGCTTAAGTGATAAATTTCAATTGAATAATTAGTCGGATATATGTTAATTAACGGGATCCGAGTAGTACAGTAGCTTAAGGGTGAGGTTTATACCTACTCATATGCTAGTTTTACTGAAATACTATTAACTTCTTTGGTGTATGGCCAATTGCGGTGTTTGGAAGAGAGTACCAGTCCTTCAAACCAGAAACTCTATAGAAAAGAAAGGTCTATTCTTCAGATAGGAAATAGATAAAAAATGGGTGCTAAATAAAATAGTTTGAGGTGAAAAAATATGGGGTAGCGGCACGCCCAGCAATGTTGCAATATTTCATCTTCATTCAAAGAATGACATTAGTAAATAACGTTTGAAAATATCAAATGAGTTCTTTTGTTGTTAAGTTCATTACAAATCGTCTTCTTAAAGATAATCAATGGAATAGATTTGGAGTTGAAGATCCATACTATGAGTATGTTCCTATTTCATTAAATGCTAATAATAAACCTTCAAAATATCAAAAGGTTGCTAGAAGAATTCCTGATGGATTATCTGATAATGACTATAAAGTTCTTAATAATTTTAAGAAGAGAGCTTATCGTTACGATATGTGGTTCAATGTGTTTGGTGTTAAAATTGGATGGGCCAGTATAGTTGGATTTATTCCTGTAGCTGGAGCTGTGGTTGCTCTATACTGGTCTTTTGGACTTTATCTTTTAGCTAGAGGTTTAGATGACAGATTGCCTTTAGATTTACAATTGGTGTTTTTCTTAAATATTGCAATTGACTTTGCTCTTCTGTTGATCCCAATAGTTGGTGATCTTATTGAAGTTGGTTATAAAGCCAATAGTAGAAATTACTTATTGATAGAGAAACACCTTGTGAAAATCGGTCAAAGAAACTTGGGAATTATCAGTGATGAAGAAGTTCGTCCTGGTTTTATTAATGACAAGATTCAACCTTTAGTTGAAGAAAAGGTTAAACCCGGTGCTTTGAAAGCAGGTCAGTCAATTAAGAAATTTGTTGATGGTCACCTTCATTCGCCTAAAGGTTCTGCCAATGTTTTTGCTTCAAAAGCTCCAACAATTGAAACAAGTCCTACAACCGTTACTCTGGATCTCAATAGAAAAGACCTGGATCTGGATGTTTCTAGCATAAGAAACTTAAGTGATTCTCTTAAAAGAGCTGACGCTGAATAATTAACCTGTTTTATTAAATAATTAGACCCGTATAATTTTGAATTGATATTTTAAAAGTAATTTATATTTCGTAGCAATTCACTTTCTCATATTTCATTTTTACTAATTTTAACCCTTTGGTGTCAAGTGTCTATGATTGAATTGATTTTAGTTGATATTTCGCAAGTTTTGGCTAAATGTTGCAAAAAATGGAAAAACTACATTTTTACGCATAGTCTAAAAAACCGTTCCTTTAATTAACCTAATGATATACGATATGACTTATCTGCCACAAACAATTCCCAATCATTCAGGGAATAGAAATTTTTACTTGAATCTAGCCTTTTACTATTAGACTTAGATTTAGAAGTAATTTTTTTAACTGAACCAAAACTATTTTCATCACTATTACTTAAATCTCTCTTCTTCCAGACTTGAAGAATAATGTTTCTAGTATAGTTTATATTACCCAAACTGTGATTTTCCATTTTTTCAAGAATTTGTAAAACCACGTATCTCTTATCTTCACATGTTTCATCAAATAGTGATATTTCAACTGCTGCAATGAATAATGACCATAATAATGTAGAACACCATTTATAATCATGCTTTAAAATTATAAATTTTAACATCTTTAGTATTTTACTTACATTAGCATTTATTTGATCACACTCTGGTGTTGCATTAAGTAAGCAACAATCCAAATATATCTTGGTAGCCAACCTTTTCACTTCACAAGATAACAAGAAACAAAATTCTTCCTCGTCAGTATCTTCAACAAAGAAAATCATATCACTATCGGCAACATGACTTTCAATATTGAAATTATTGAAATCACAACCAATATCAACAAGATATTCTTCTGTTTTTATATGAAGATCCATCGCTTCTAAACTTGCTGATACATCATGACAGAGAGTACGATAATTAATCAAAGTAATGTTCCGATTAGTACGTTCCAAAGATAAGTCAGTAATATCCGATATAGCATTAACCAACTTTTTATCACATCCAATCCATGAAATACTTCTAGTTGGTTGACCACTGACTGTTTCCGAATCATCCGTAGACAAGAAAAAGCTATTAGAATCTTTACAAGCAGTTCGTCCCATGCTTTCAGAATAGTCAAGATATTCGAGAGCAAATTTGAACAAAGATTTTTCCACGTCATTTCTTGGATGTATGAAATTGGACGAGAATACAATATGTTTACAACATTTCAAATATATCACCCAATTACTATTACAATTATCTGCCACCTCATACATTATCAAAAGCATCAAACACACCAAAGTATCTGTAGCAGCACAAGTATTATTGTTTAAAACATCCATGATCATAGATAATCCAGCCTGCTGGAAATCCTTTGATTTAATGAGCCATTCATTTCTATGAGATATATTCTTATGTCGGGAAAGATAAATGGAACCAAGGGCAAGAATAAGATAAAACACATGGGTATTGTATTGAGAGTATTGAACAAGTGACTCTAAGTCAAGACCTTTTTCGAACTTAACGTTATTTTCAATTAAATGACGAGATTTGAATAATGATTTAGATTGAATTTTGACAGGATTGAATACTGGGGATATAAAATCGATATAATAACTAAGAGCGTAGCCCAAGCTTTCATCGTCGAATATGTGCCGCACCTCAGGAGGTATTAGAGATGCTTGAAGACTTCGACTGATAGTTGGGGTTTCTTGTTCAACAAATGTACTTATTCCGAAATTAATGAATATTAGTTTATTCTGATTTCTTATACTAAGATAATGGGAGGATTTACTTTTTTCAATGAGTTGAGTAGCTGAATTATTGATCTTAGACAGACTCTTACTCCAAACTCCTTCTCTTCCGAACTTTTTACCCTGATTTTCTAAATCTTCTCTGAAATGAAGATTTATCAGGTATGTACATTTGATACCTTTACTTGAACAGCTTGAACAACGAGGTTTTTGTTCATCACATTTGATTCTCTTATGTTTACAATTATTACATCCAAATCTTGACCTTAGAAGTTTATCTTTTGTAACAGAATTAGAACG
Source organism: Metschnikowia sp. yHQL527 (assembly GCA_030578455.1). NCBI lineage: Eukaryota > Fungi > Ascomycota > Pichiomycetes > Serinales > Metschnikowiaceae > Metschnikowia > Metschnikowia sp. yHQL527. Next base: position 247,830 of record JAJMRR010000005.1, on the reverse strand, counting down.
AATCAGTTTCTCCATAGGAAGTAATTAATGGGAATGATGTAGGAAAAAAATTATTGGGGACGCACTTGAAGTAATTCAAATCCGGGGCAATTTGTTCAGTACACAGCTCATTGGCATATACGAGTTAGAATCAAAAATTCTGGGCTACAAGCTTATAAATCTCAATAAGTTATTCCTTATAAATTACTGTTGAAAACGTGACAAGATGTCAAATTGTAGAATTTCCATTCAATATGCATTGATGAGTGCAGTGTGCATGAAAAATTCAATAAAAAAGCGCAAATTTCAATCTTCCGATAGAGAATACGATATCTTAAAATCCTACTGATACAAACAATCGCCAGTATCTATTATTGTTAGATTAGATTATCTATCATAACTGGGCTAATATATTCAAGCTATTCAAGAAACTCAGCATAGCCTTTTTGCGGGCCGGTATCTGCCAACCCCAAATGGAATGTAACCGCGAGATGAGGAGCGATAAGAAGCCAAGAGCGGAAAAATGGTTAAGATTTCAAATAAGTCAAAAATGTAGCCAAAAGAGGCGGAAAAGTGTATATATACTTGTTAAAAATTGATACGGTACTCACAACACCTTTAAATCAAATTAGATCATCTTTTGAACACATGAATAGTGTTCAAACACTTATTAAATATATTTTCTCTTGTACCTTCTGTAGCAGTTTCAACGGTGCGGAATTTATCGTCTTTATCGCGAGAGATCTAGCGACACTGTAGATATAAGAATCTAAAGAGCCAGATACTTTTATAAAATTTAAAGCAAATAGAAATGGACAAATCTACATCATTTAACATCATTGGAAGCGGAACTTTCGGTCTCAGTACTGCCCTTCAATTGGCTCGTCAAGGCTATACTAATATTACTTGTTTCGATAAGTACCCAGTTCCATCGTCTATCGCAGCAGGTAATGATAGTAATAAAATGGTAGACTACACGTATGTAGCAGAGGGTGAAACCGCAACTGTAGGTGAAGCTATAGCCATTGAGGCAACAGAAGCTTGGAAGACAGATCCAATTTTCAAAGAATATTATCATCCAGTTGGTTTTATCATTTGCGCTTCTTCCGAAGCACCTTTAGAATCCGTTACAAAAAGAGCAGCTGAATTGAAGGCCAAAGGAATTAAAGAGTACGAGTATCTTGATACTCCTGAAAAATTTAGAAAACATCTCCCTGTACTTACTGGTGACTTACCAGGATGGAGAGGTTATGTTTTAGAGGATGATCAAGGTTGGCTTCACGCTAGAAATTCTTTGAAGAGCGCTCACAAAGAATGTGTCAAACTCGGAGTTAAATTTGTGTTCGGAGATGATGGTGAAATCGTCGACCTCAAACAAGAAGATGGTAAGGTTAAATCGATTGTTTCCAAATCAGGTAAATTATTCCTGGCTGATAAATTCATTCTTTCAGCTGGTGCCAATGCAGTAACCATTTTAGATTTTAAACACCAAATTGAAGGTAAGTGCTTTACTTTAGCACATATAAAATTGACAGATGAAGAAGCGAAAAAATTTGTTGGATTACCTGTTATCTTCAATTACGAAAAAGGATTTTTTTTCGAAGCGGATGAGAACAATGAAATGAAGATTTGTAATGAATATCCCGGATATACCAATATGAATAAAGATGGTGATTCTATTCCATTATACAAAATGGAAATTCCGCTCGAAGCTGCACAGGAAATTAGACAGTTCCTCAAAGAAACCTTACCGGAACTCGCAGACAGACCATTTGTTAAAACCAGAATCTGTTGGTGTACAGACTCTCCAGATCGTGATTTGATTCTCTGTACCCATCCTGAATATTCTAACTTAACAGTTGCCTCTGGTGACTCAGGTAAAAGTTTTGTACTTATGCCAGTTATCGGGAAATACATCAGTAAGATTGCAACTGAAGGTGACGAAAGTTTAACGAAAGCGCAACAAGAACTGTGGAAATGGAGACCTGAAACGTCGTCTTCTAGAGATAATACTCAGGAAAGATGGGGTGGCAGATACGAGGTTGTAGATTTGAAAGTTTTCGATGACTGGGTTTCATCAGAAGACTCTACCCCACATAAATTGAAGCAATAAGCTATTGTTGCAAACTCGAAACAGGTTATTTTCTTATCACGGGTTTACGGCACTTTGGCCTAGGAAGCTCGTCCCATTTGACATTTATTTTTTTTGAGAATTTTGCAGCCCTATCGGAATTATGACAGCCAATTACCCAATCGGGTCATGCAAGCTTGGCAGGCATCACCCAATCGCCTTTCATCTAACCGTTTGATATAATGATAAGGCAGGTCCAAGAGACTATCGTATATCTACTTCTAAATATGTTAAATGCTATATAATCTATGAAACTTCTTCTATATGATATGTAGTAATTATCATAGATGGGAGAAACTGACGAAGAGAAACACCAGACTGTTTCTATAAATCTGATTGAATCGGAGCACGCCGTGGTAACTGATGAAAAAGGAACTACGATTGTGAGAGCTAATGTCTTAGATCAGCCTGCTACTACTAAATTGGAGTTAATAGGTTATGCATTCTACTACTTTGCTTGTAACTCCGCTGGTCCTTCTGGTTATACTGGTACTGCTTTCCAAAATGTTTTAAATCAAGGTGGTTGGGATGCAGACAAAGGTAAAGGTTATTCATGTGGAGATAGTACTACTACATGTTTAGTTCAATTTGGAGCACAATCAAAGTCTATCGACTCTGTGGTTTTAATTTGTCAAGGTATGGGGTTTGCTTTTCAAACAGTTATCTTTTTATTCCTTGGAGGTTTTTCAGATTATGGTAATCTGGGTACTTATGTTTTATTTGGTTTAAGTTTGTTATCTTGGGGTGCCCAATTTGGTTGGTTAGGTGTTCATGACGGTTCAAAGTATAAACCTGCTTTTGCACTCTCTATATTATCTTCTCTTGGTTATCAAGGTTGTCAATCTTTCTGGACTGCTATCTTCCCAACTTTAGCTAGAAATTTACCTCAACAGAAAGAGCTAGAGCAAAAAATGATAAATGGTGAAGCAACAGCAGCAGAATATTATGAAAAAGACGAATATTACAGAAACAAAATTACAAATTACTGTTGGGCATTTTCGAATCTTGGTTTGGTTATAGTTTATGCAGTTGCAATTGGAATTTTATTTTCTTTGCACACAAGAGATTCAGACGCTAATAATAACTGGGGAATATCTGTTGCAATCGCTTGGGCTACAGCATTTTGGGTTTTCTTTGGACTTCCTTTCTTTTTCGTATCGAAAAAAAGAGTAAATCAAAAGCTTCCTCCAGGTGTTAATTACCTCACGCTTCCCTTCAAGCAACTTGCTTATTGTTTTGCTAGTTTCAAGACCCTTAAGCAAACCGCATTATACCTTTTTTCATATTGGCTTCTTGGTGATGCCTTAAATACTTCTATTAATCTTCAAGGTATTATTCAAAATGATATTATTTCTTATGATATCATCAGTATTCAATATTTACAATTAATTAACGGTGGTACTGCAATCATTGGTATGTTCATATTTTGGTACATTCAGAAAAAGTTCAAGTTATCCACTAAAACCATGTTTCTTATTAATGCTTTTTTCATAATATTATTCCCACTTTGGGGATTAATTGGAACTTGGACCAACACGATTGGATTCCATCATCTTTGGGAAGTTTACGCTTACAATGCCTACTTTGGACTTTTGATCTCTCCATATTATGCTTACAGTAGTACTATGATGAGTTGTGTTACTCCTAGAGGTAAAGAATATGTTTTCTTCGCTATTTTCAGTACTATTAATAAAACTTCAAGTTTTATCGGTCCTTTCGTCACCTCTGGTATCATTGACAGAACAAACAGTACCAATTCAGCATTTTCTTTTACTTTTGCTGTTTGTGTGGTTTCATTTATTTTAGCATTATTTATTGACGAAAGTAAGTCAAGAGTTGAATGTGAAAAATTCCTTGTAGACGAAGAAGAAATGCTCAAGAATAAAGCAGACAAATTAAACGTTATCTTCTAGATAAGTTTCTAGATAAGTATCTTATATAAATATTTACAATAAATCGGGTTCATATATGAATGTAGTCTTTGCTTATGAAAATCTAGTCGATTTTTCACTCATTGTTATGTAGATTTTGACTTTTTTGCAGCCTATTTATAGTTCTAACAAATTCCCGTTAAATTTACGAATATTTGACTTAGAAAGCTCAGACTTTCCAAAGTCTCTCACAACATCAACATACCATCCCACGACTATCGTAGGGCATTTCAAATGTGCTTTTGGTGTATTTGGCAGTTGAAACATTTGATCATTCTTATGTCTTCTTTCGGCCACATTTGACCTGCGCCTTCACGCGAATCGATCAATTTTATTTTTATCGTCTACAAGCTTTTTTATACGTCAAGATGTCAGAACAACTTGACTCAATTCTGTTAAAGTCGACCGAGGGTATTTTGGAAGCATCTCATGAATCCAACACTTCAAATCCTACAGAAGAATCTGTTGAAAATGGGTTGAAAAATGAAGAAAATGATTCAAATCAAGTCATTAATCCTGTTCCACAAGTTCCTCCACAAGATCCTATTCAAGTCGAACGGGATGGTAATCCAGATCTTGCGACCTTCATGGCAGCTTGCCAACAAGGGGATCTTGCCAAAGTTCAGGAACTTATCTCATCCAAACAAGTTTTAGCTAATAATACTTTTTCAGATAATATTACTGGACTTCATTGGGCATGTATCAACAATAAAATTAGTATTGTCAAATACTTAACAACCAATGAAATCTCAAAGTCTGATCCTAACTTCCTTGGTGGTGATCTTAAAGCTACTCCTTTACATTGGGCTTGTAGAAATGGTTTAGTCTATATAGTAGACTATCTTCTTTGTAACTCTAATGCTGACCCAACTTTAAGAGACTCACAATCTTATAATGCATTACATTTAGCAGTTCACAGTTCAAATATCATGTTGGTACTTTACCTCCTTTTATACGCTTCTAAAACTGGTAAATTTCATATCGATGAAGTTGATAATGCTAGTAGAACTTCTCTTCATTGGGCTGCATACCAAGGAGATTTACTTTCAGTAAATGCATTATTAAGATTTGGTGCTGACGTTTCTAAAAAAGATGATTCTTTATTTATCCCACTTCATTGGGCTTTCATGAAAGGTTATAAGACAGTTTTACGAGTTTTAGTTGATGCTGGTTCAGATATTTTCGCTAAAAATGATCAAGATAAAACTTCTTTCGACGTTTCAAAGGATATGAACTGCTACGATACCTGGACTAAAGTTTTAACAGAATCAGGTCTTTCAGAATCAAATGGGTGGTCTCCTAAAACTTATATACTACAAGAAAAGCATGCAAAATTGATTACATTCTTAACTCCATATGTAACTCTTCCAATTATCTTCAATATTTGTTCTTTCAATGAAGGTTTTGCCATTCCAAAATTGTTTGGTTCTGCTGTCGTATTCTTTGGTTCTATTTTATTCTTGCAAAAACTAATTGTACCTATTTATATAAGAGAAGATAGACCTATGCTTAAATCTCCATTCCTTGCAGGGATTTTTTCAGCAACTGCATTCTGGACTGTTGCCGTTTGGATTTTCAAGCTTATTCCAGCACTTTTCTTCAAACGCTTTTTCACTAACGTATTATTAGCAACCATAATTAGTATTTTCATTTGGGCCTTCTTTAAAGCCATGTTTATTAATCCAGGATTCGTCCCTACACCTTCAGATAACAATGTTATATTTGATCAAGTTAAAGAGTTAATTAGTATTGGAAAGCTTGATACTGATAATTTTTGTGTCAACTCATTCGTTCGTAAACCATTAAGATCCCGTTATTCTAGACAAAACAAGAGGTTAGTGGCCCGTTTTGATCATTACTGTCCATGGGTTTACAATGAACTTGGAGTTAGAAATCACAAATTGTTTATGGCTTTCATTTATTCCCTTGCAACTGCAATCATTCTTTTTACAAGTTTAAGTATTTCATATTTCCATAAACTCGAGGATTCAAATGGATATGATTCAGATGATGAATCAATGTCATGTTCTATTTTACCAGAGAAATTATGTGTTGGATACAGAACAAATCACTTCCATTTCAACATTACGATGTTTTGTTTATTCCAACTTATTTGGCTTGGATTTTTATGTGTAGTTCAAACATTTCAAATATGTAAAGGTCTTACTACTTGGGAATTTAGTTTATTGAACAGTAAAATGTCAAGTCCTAGTATCAACCATTCGACATTACCTAGGGATTTCAACGGTAATACTCAAGTCAATATGCCAAATCCTCAACTGCATAAACATCGTTCTTCAGATTTTGGTACTTTCATCAAATTACTTGGATTAGACCAATGTTTACTCACAGTCAAATTAACAGTTTTATCGCTTTTTAATAAGGCAAATCCCGATGGTCATTACTCTTCACTAGATGACCTTGAAATACCTACCGACTACGGAATTAAACAAAATTGGGTTGATTTTTGGTTCTTGGGTGACGTTAATTGGAGAAATATCTTCTTGTTACCTATCGAAGGAGAGAATAAATTAAATGGTCAAATGGTAGACTACTATAAGCTATACGAGTATCCGGCTAAACATTCTGGAGCAGAAGCCGTGTAAATATTATGTCTGAATGAATAGCATTACACCATCAGTAGACTTAAAATGAGCCAAGGCACGAGTGGACGTAAGTTAATCGTAGAATGATCAAAGTTTACAAATTTACACATAAAATACATACTAACAAACTGCTACAACATGTTGTTAAGAAATCTCAACTAGTGTTGTAGCATAAAGTTAAGATAACCTAATGCAACAGGGAATAATACTCTAGTATAAAACAAGAATACTATTCAATGTTACGTGCACAATACTAACATGAAATAATTAAGTTTTAAATCAAAAACTTCATCAGATGAGCAGCACTACGGTGAAATTTTTTTAGGTAAAATTTCAATAAAAACCGGCCGACACCCAACACAGTCAACTATAGTCACACTACCGAAGTAGAAGTAACTTGTCAGACAGCCTCTCGAACCCACCCAATTCTAAAACCTCCGAAAAAGTATGAAGAAAAGGGTAAAGATCATCGCTCCTTTTTGATGAAGTAATGATAAATCAAAACAACATATATTAAAAGGCAAAATCAAGATAGATGACTAGACCGCTAAGGATCACAGACAAGCTAAATTGGTTCTCACTTTGAGGGTTCGAGGGTATCTCACTCATCAACCAAGTTGGATTCAGTGGCTCTTTATGAGAGTCAAAGAGAGACGTGACCTATAGAAATGATCCTATGAAGTACGTCGACAAAGAAAAAAGAAGAAAACATAAAATGGCGGTAGAATCGATGCTCTTATATAGACCTCTGGTCGATGAGGTTACCCGGAATTTTTACTTGCGATGGGTCGTGTAATTGTCCCAGAAGCCGTTACCCGCAAAAATCACAAACGCGATTGCAAAAAGTATAGCCTTTAAACTAGTTTTACTAATATGTTCCGTCTGGATGACGGGTATTTCCGGAAGATTCCTTGTCCTGAATTAGCTAATAATGGTAGCTGTCATATAGTCAACTGTTTGTTCGGGCACCTAACTTCGGAAAAACCAGCCGGAGTTATTGTTCCGAATTCGGTGAACGGTGAGCCTAAAGAATTAAATCAAGATTCACCTAAAATCAAGTCTAGTGAAAGGAAAGATGAACGAATTGAACATGGAAATGCTTCAAAACGTTCTAAACCAGATAAAGACATTACTGTTGTTATTCCGAAAGAATGTAATTCAAATGTTCCTCGTACATTAAGAATGGTTAGTGCTCGTAAAATTGCAGTCAAATTACAGGAAAAGCAAGTAACATTTCCTAATAGAGCTGCCATAGAAAAAGAGTTCGTTATTGCTACATCATGTAAAGACATCGAGGATTATGAAGAAAAGATCAAAGAGTTTTTGGGAATAACCAAGAAAGTTCAACAAGATCCAAAATATATTTTACCAAAAGAGGTGAAACCTACACCACCAGCAACTATTCCAATTCGGAAGAAGAACATTCAATTGATGGTGGATACCATAAAAAAAAATAACCCCGAGTTGAAGACTCCATTCACCGAGGCTATCGACGAAGAATTCAATATTGCATCCACAACTACGTCTGGTACGTACATGCAAACATTTAAAAGAAGACTTTATCAATTGGCACATCCTGAAAAGTTCAAACCCAGATCCAAGGGCCCTTCAAATGAGGACTATCTTCGGGAACTAGCCAAACTTGTGATTCCTGTTCCCAAATTAAAACGGTTTGGTTATATCACCGAAATACCAGAAACTATCGAAATCAAAGATGACCGAGTATGTCGAAGGTGTAACAACGAATTTAAGCTTTCAGACATTTTGACACCTATCCAGTGCCATTATCATCCTGGAAAAACTATCAAGAAGGATAAAAATGTTCGAGTTTATGACTGTTGTGGTGGTATAGTTGGAGGAGAAACCGATGCTTGTAATATATCACAGCATCACGTTTTTTACTGGTCAAATGAACAGGAAATGCATACTTCTAAACCGTTCAAGAAGACCCGTGAATTATTCAAGCCTAATAAACATACATTCAAAGCTCTAGGTATAGATTGTGAAATGGGATTTACTACTGAGGGATTCGAATTACTTCGTGTTACCGCTGTTGATTATACTACAGGAGAAGAAGTAATTGATTTACTTGTACGTCCATTGGGTAAAGTAATAGACTTCAACACCAAATGGTCGGGGATTTCCGAGATCAAAGATGAAGCCTTGGGTTTCAATGATCTGATAAATTTGCTTGGATCGGTGATGGATTGTAACACGATTTTAATTGGACATGGTCTTGAAAATGATATGAATGCCATGCGATTGATCCATGAAAAAATCGTGGATACCGCCATTTTGTATCCGAAACACAAAGCAACTCCTACTTTTAGGGTCCCCTTAAAGTACTTGACATTTACGTACTTGGGCAGAGTAATTCAGCTGGGTGAGCACGACAGTAAAGAAGATTCAATAGCAGCCATTGATGTAGTGAAATATTTCATCAAAGAAGACCTCAAAAAAGTCCATTAGCATCAAAATTAGCATTATATTTAGCATTTTCAAACATCAATTCAATTTTTGCACTTTTGTAGATTTTTTACCAATGTAAGAAATTGTTGCTAAAAAAGTAGCATTTTTAGGTTGTTAAAGTTTTTCCAATTTGACTGCGAATTTGCAGCATTTGTGGAGATAAAAATCACGCTATACTCCACTTTTATAACTATCCCTATACTTAATTTACTTGTAACTTTCACCGATGTCTGTGAAAGCCGTTATTTTAGTTGGTGGTAGCACCACCGGAACCAGATTTAGACCATTGACTATGGATATGCCCAAGGTCCTTTTCCCCATTGCTGGAAAACCTATGGTAAGCCATATAATTGACCATTTAGTAGGTCAATTAAAGTCTGATATAGAAGAGGTATTTCTTATAAGTTTTTTCAAAGAATCTAAGGTTTTTCTCGAATATATTGATACTGTCAAACAGTCTCATCCTCAATTGAAAGTTACGTATTTGCAAGAACCATACCCGCTTGGTACTGGTGGTGGTCTATATTATTTCAGAGATAAGATCTGTCTGAATGGACAAAGTAAAATTCTTTTAATTCACGGAGATGTGGTCTGTAACTACCCCTTCCGAGACTTGGTTGATTTCAGTAGTAAAACCAAAAGTGACGCCGTATTATTGGGAATAGATCCGCTTCTTTTGGTGAATGATTATCAAAACCTTCCAGGAGCGCCATTATCCACTAAATTCTACGATAAGGAGCAAATATTTAAGAATTATGGGACAATTGTGTCGAATAAGCAGAATCTGCAAATAGTTCATTACGTAGAGAAACCTAAGAGTGATAGCTTTGCTAAATTTGAAGATACTACCTATTCTATTTCTTTGAATGGAGGTGTGTACATTTTCAATAGTAAAATCTTCCTGCTCTTAGAAAAGGCTCAAGAAGCTAAGGCTTCTAGAGTTATAAAATTAACCGATGATTTGGAAGGAGATCGAAGTAGCGATAACATTTTATCGTTGGAACTCGATGTTTTCAAAACCGTCCCATCCGATGAGTCGGTTAATTTTACTTTATTTAAATCTGATAGTTTCTGGTACCAGTTAAAAACTCCAATTTTTGCTTTATTGGCAAACAATTTTTTCTTGAAAGAGCAACTGCTGCAGTTGGTCCCAGATCTGGAAAACATCTCGAATCCAGTAAAAGTCCTGAACTCTAAATTATCATCGCAAGGATACAAAATCGGTCCTAATGTATCTATAGGTAATAATGTAATTATTGGTAACGGGGTCAGATTGAAAAATTGTATTATTGCCGACGATGTCAGTATTGATGATCATTCTTTTATTTCGAATGCCATTGTCTCAACTGGGGTCAAGATTGGTAAATGGTGTAGAATTGAAGGAACAGTAGCTGCTCCTACTGTCAATAAAGATATTACTCTGTTTATATCTGAAAATTATCTCAAGCTAGTAAACAATATTGTGGTTCTATGTCGTGATACTGTTGTTGGGAATCAGGTTTTCGTTTATAATTCGGTGGTTTTACCACATAAAGAGCTTAAAAGTGATGTCAAATACGAAATTGTGATGTAATTAGCCCATTGTTTCCTGATGGGCTTGAATGAAAGTGGTGTTATTATATATTTAAATAGCTACTGGAAATGAATAGCTTTAGTATACGAAATTATTTATCACTCTATGAGCTTATATCTTGGATAAGTACTTTCCGCCCTACTGGTATTGCAAGTAGGTGAGCGACCTTGACGGCAGTAGAAGGATCCATTCAATGGGATGATGATTTGGAGTGAATCAGTGATTTGACCATCGAATAAAGGATGTTTACTTTGAAATCCACAACTTGAAGGAATATTATATATTCTGTCGACAGAAGCTATCAAAACGGTCTCCTTCAATTTTATTTGGGCAATATCTTTATAATTAATCAAGCATTGAAGATTACTGTCTAAATTGGAAAAGTCATAGGCTTGATAATTTGCTAGCTCAGGAATTTCAGCAAATTTCTCAACTATAGCATGCTCAATATCATTAAGTAGAGGAGAAGCTGTATTTGTATGAATGGTTTCATGAACTTTAAAAGCAGGAGCTAGAACCACTTTGAATTTTGGATTGAGATTGATTCGACATTCAGAAGCTTCGTGTTCCTGTTCCTTCATTGACACAGATTGTAAATAGTGTTTAACAGTGGTACCTCTTATACAGTCTCTTTCATCACGAACTCTATCGGTGTCTTTCTTAATATAGTTGAGGTTTCCCAAAAGATGTGAAGCAATTCGCTCAGACACATCACTGGAAGGACTTGAAAAGTAAGAAACGTATGCTTGTTGAAGACATGATTCTATAACTTGTCGTGAATGAGAGTGACTAGTAACTTTTAAAAGAAATTTATCAAGAGCCAAAACCCCGCTTAAAAGAAACAAAGCACCCAAACGCATCAATGAGCTCAAGTGTGTTATAAAACTTTGACACAAGGGGAATTAACTAAATTTTTGAAAAAAGACTTGATATGGTTTTTGCAACTAAAATGGTTGCAGTCCACAAACGGCAACACAAGCCGCGACGCGGTTTAAAACGCGAAATTTTAAGGTGCAGATTTAGACGCATAATTTATTTGGCATTGTAAATTATTTCAACTACAACTTTTTCTATATGACGAAGCTAGAGAAATTGGCTACGCCCAAGGCCACCAAGTTGGTGAAGCCAGGAAGCAGCGGCAAGAAACAAATGTCATTGATGTCATTTTTCAAACCAGAAAAAGTTTCCAAACCAAAACCATTAGATAATATTGAATTGCCCATCAAAGAAGTAAAGAATAAGGTAGAAGTAAAGAATGAAGTAAAGACTGAAGTACCACAAGATATCAAGGAATCTACCGATGAAGGAAAAGCCAATTTGAAGATCGGGAAATCAGACGCTACAAGTCCATTAAAATCTTCAAATCTCGATTACGATAGTGATAAGGAAAACTCCATGATGACCGATACTCCATTAACATCTGAGTCTGACGTGTCACATTTGAACGTCAAGTCAATGCCACAGTCGTCTCCAGTCAAGAGTTCGACTCCCAGTAGACGCAGACCCAAATCTGTCAACTACGCTGAGTCAGATTCAGAGGATGAAGTCAAACCCATTTCGTCTAGGAAAAAGAGAAAGATTTTGGATAGCGATGACGAAGATGAATTTCAACCAGTGGATGACGATGATGACGATGATAAGATGAGTGATGTGGTTGTTGACGACGAACTATTCGAATCAGAACAAGAATCTGATGAAGAAAATTATGTTAAAGAAAAGAAAAAGAAACTGGTGAAACCAGTAAATTCAAAATCATCATCGAATCTTGGTACTAAGTTTATGGCTAATTCGTCTTATACTGCAGCGACCCCCAAAAAGACACCAACTAAATCAGCTGTTAAATCCAGTCCAAAAGGTAAGAATTTTGCTAAAGAAAATGAGGAAAGGTATCAGTGGTTAGTTGATATTAAAGATGCTAATAAAAGATCAATTGATGATCCATATTATGATTCAAGAACATTATTTATCCCATCAGTTGCATGGTCTAAATTTACTGCTTTTGAGAAACAATACTGGGAAATTAAATCTAAAATGTGGGATACAGTAGTTTTCTTTAAAAAGGGGAAATTTTATGAATTATATGAAAATGATGCAATTATTGCAAATTCAGAATTTGATTTAAAGATCGCTGGAGGTGGAAGAGCAAATATGAAATTAGCAGGAATTCCAGAAATGTCATTTGAATATTGGGCAAAAGAATTTATTAGTCATGGTTATAAAGTTGCAAAAGTTGATCAAAAAGAAACTCTTTTAGCAAAAGAAATGAGAGGTGGATCAACTAAAGAAGAAAAAATCATTAAAAGAGAATTAACAGCAGTTTTAACAGGGGGTACATTAACTGATCTTGATATGATTAGTGATGATATGTCAATTTACTGTTTATCAATCAAAGAAGAAGAATTAGATAATGGAAATAAATTATTTGGAGTTGCATTTGTTGATACTGCAACAAGTGAATTGAATTTAATTGAATTATCTGATGATCCAGAATGTACTAAATTAGATACTTTAATCACACAAATCAAACCAAAAGAAGTTTTATGTGAAAAGAATAATTTATGTTCAATTGCAACTAAAATTTTAAAATTCAATAGTAATCCTATTTGGAATAATTTAAATCAATATTCAGAGTTTTGGGACTATGATACTACTGTTGAAAATTTAAGTAACGGAAATTATTTCGAGACTGAAATGCCTGAAATTCTTGAAGAATTTAAGCTAAATCATAAAGTTGCATTTAATGCATTCGGAGGATTATTATTCTATTTAAAATCATTGAAACTTGATGAAAATATATTGACATTAGGTAATTTCAAAAGATATGATATTTCTAAACATTCAGCTGGTCGTATGCTTTTAGACGGTATTACACTTACAAATCTTGATATTCTTAATAATTCAAATGGTGGAGATCAAGGAACTCTTTTCAAGTTGGTTAATCGTGCTATTACACCATTTGGAAAAAGATTTTTGAAAAATTGGATTTTACATCCATTAATGAATATAAATGATATAAATGCTAGATATGATACTGTTGATTATCTTATGAATGAAAATCCAGAATTTAGAATTGAAATTGAATCATTGTTAAGTGGACTTCCTGATTTAGAAAGATTATTAGCAAGAATTCATAGTAAAACTCTTAAATTCAAAGATTTTTTGAAAGTTGTTGAAAGTTTTGAAAAAATAGTTCAATCAATGAAACAACTTCAATCTTATGATATTGAAAATGCAGGAGTTTTGGTGGATTGTATCAGAAGTTTCCCTCCTGAAGTAAATACTTTTATAAGCGAATGGGAAGATGCTTTTGATAGAAATCAAGCAATTAATGATATAGTTGCACCAACTGAAGGTATTGATGAAGAATTTGATACATCGGTGGCTAAAATGAATGATTTACAATCCAAATTAAATCATCACTTATCAACTTATAAGAAACAATTTAAATCAAATGAAATTTGTTATCGAGACAGTGGGAAAGAAATATGTTTAATTGAAGTACCAGTTAAAATCAAAAACATTCCAAAAGATTGGCAACAAATGGGATCAACTGCTAAAGTTAAAAGATTTTGGTCACCAGAAGTTCGTGTTCTTGTTCGTGAACTTCTTGAACAAAGAGAATTACATAAAATGGTTTGTGAAACATTAAAATTTAGAATGTATGAAAAATTCGATAAATACTATAGTACCTGGATGTCAAGTGTTAAAGCTATTGGAAGTATTGATTGTCTTATGTCACTTACGAAAACTTCAGAAACTATTGGATACCCATCATGTAGACCAGAATTTATTGAATCAAATAATGGTATAATTGAATTTGAAGAATTAAGACATCCATGTTTTATTGGAACTAAGAATTTTATTCCAAATGATATTATGTTAGGTGGAAATAAACCAAATTTTGGACTTCTTACAGGTGCAAATGCTGCAGGTAAATCAACATTAATGAGAACAACAGCTATGGCAATTATTTTAAGTCAAATTGGATGTTATATTACTGCTAATCTGGCAAAATTAAGTCCAATTGATAAAATAATGACAAGATTAGGTGCCAATGATAATATTATGCAAGGAAAATCAACTTTCTTTGTTGAATTAAGTGAAACAAAGAAAATATTATCAAATTCAACAAATAAATCATTTGTCATTCTTGATGAATTAGGAAGAGGTGGATCATCAAGTGATGGATATTCAATTGCAGAATCTGTTTTACATCATATGTCCACACATATTCAACCACTTGGATTTTTTGCAACTCATTATGGATCATTAGGATTACCATTTACAAATCATCCACAAATAAGACCTGTTAAAATGGGGATTATTGCCGACGAAAATTCAAGAAATATTACATTTTTATATAAATTAGAAGAAGGAAGTGCACCTGGATCATTTGGAATGAATGTGGCATCGATGTGTGGGATCGATCATGAAATTGTTGATAATGCCGAAATTGCTGCAAAAAAATATGAACAAACATCAAATTTAAAGAAACATCATGATAGCCAGACCAACAAGATGTGTCTTGGATTACAAAGTGATTTTACTTGGTTGACGAAAGATTATAAAGGATTAACTGATGATATTTTGAGGTATGATGAAACAATAAAGCAATCTGCTCTCAGTAATATCTTTGAAATGATCAGCTGATGAAGTAATGAGCAATCTGTTCTCAGTAATATCTTTGAAATGATTAGTTGATGAAACGACCTTAAGTTATGTACCAAAACAGCCTTTAAGATAATTTGAAAGATATATAATGTACGTTGTAATTTAACTCTGAGCCAAGTATATACGTAGAATTTATACCATACCTTTTTAACTAGACTTGGATTGCTTCCACACAATTAATTCACCTCTGGTGAATTTCTTGAAATGAGCCCAAGTCTTACCAAGATCATTTCATCACCACTGCTGCAAGGCTCTTTACCTCTCTACCATACTAATCTCACTATGACCATTGAGCATTAAGTCAAGATATCCATGCCAATTTGACCAAATTTTCCTGCAAAAATCGACATATCCTACAAATTCGTCGAAACCCATCGCCTTATTCTAAACATGTAATTTTTCAAAGAATCGTAAATTTTACCGTATGAGACCATTTGCAGTCATGGGGAGATTTTTCATTGATTTGTTATATAATGAGAAAAAATAGCAATTTCTGTACTTCTATACTACAATACACAATTGAATAAAATGATTCAACTTTTAGGACTTAATACCGTGGCTCCATACCATATGCTTATATTTTCTACTGTATTTGGAGGAGGATTTTTCCATTCATTTGTTGTTTCACCAATTGCTTTCAAGTACCTCCAACGAGAAGAATTTGGGAAATTACAAAATAAAATCTTCCCAACTTACTTCATTGGACAATCCATAACTCCGGCTTTATTGGCATTGACCACTCCTTTGAAATTGTGTCCATTCACTCTGTCATTATTGGCGATTTCAAGTTTAGCTGGTTTTGCTAATTACTTCTTCTTTCTTCCTATTTGTCATGGTATTAAACAAGAAAGAGATAAACTTGTTGCTGATAAAAAGCACGAACTTATTGAAGACGGTGAAGTCAAACCATCGGAACAATACCAAAGATTAACAAAACAATTTGGTTTATACCATGGATTATCTTCTTTGACTAATATCCTCTCAATTGCCTCATTAGGTTTCTACGGACTTGTTCTCTCCAGGAGATTTATCAGATAATGCAACAAGCATACGAATGATGAAATATCTTGGTTTACTCAAGTATCTTGAGTCATATAGACTCAATTATATGGTGTTTAGCTTACGTAAATAAAAATTAACTTGTATTCATTTCATAACTATTAAATCGGACTCTAAGTTCTGTCGTAAAATAACATCAAATGAGTACTAATCATAATAAATTAGGGTCTATTCCGTCTTCTCCTTGAGGTCTTCGGCGTAAATCTTGGGATAAATCACATATAGTAAACTGTAGATAAGAGATGGTGCAATTACTATAAAGCTTCCAAAATATACAATACTCTGAGTATAACTTACATCTCTATAGAGAACAAACTGTCTCATTATAAAAGCCCAGTGTAAAAGAAGGATCACCATCACTGCAAAGGCAGACGCAGACATCTTGGCGTCCTTGACCATTTTGGGGGTTATTTCAATCATAGTGGTGGATATTGTTTGCGATGACTTAGTTTTAACTTGAGGTACACGCTAAATATTGCTGCAACCTCAGAGGAGCAACAGGGGTGCTTTCCATACTTTTGGTTGGTTTAGGGTAAGTGGATTTAAACTGACAAGTGCCTGAACGCATCTGAACCTATTCAAGTTTCAAACACTCTCAATGTAGTCTTATGATCGCTTGTAGATGTAGCTCGAATCGCATACACTTATCTAATCTTAACATCAACTTATACATCGACCTCGTCCCTGAATGGTGAAACTCTTAAACATTGAGCACTGTGTTTAAGTCAGCACCGTTGAATGCTTCCAATATCAAAATAGAGAAATAGTTGTACATTGAAAATGGTATCCAATCGGAACTCAGCAGCACCCGTCCGTAAAAGGAAACTATGAAGAGCGTATTTGCATTCCGTCGCAGCCACTTTTCCTAAATGGAAAGACAGGTAATAGAAGTATCATCTAAATGAAGGTTGAAATGAAGACTGTAAGGAAGAGTCAACGAAAGTTCCTCTAACTTTTTGTGTATCCAAACCCAAGATGTAAATGTACCTTATGCAACTGGGGCTAAAAGATCATTTCTCGTTACCTTAATTCGAAGTTATGATTAACACAGTGTATCCTCTGAATCTCCCTACAAATCTACTTTCTTTACAATGTTTCATTAAACGTTCCATAAAATACAAACTCATGACAAAAACCTGGTTTCGTTATCAATCAAGTACTTCCTGACTTGACTAAGACTATCTCCTAATTTTTTGAATATGCATACTTTCATATTCGTATCATATAAATACATCATAATTAATTCACCCAATTTAAGAATATAAAGAGATTTCTCTAAACTATAAGTGAAATAGTTATTAGCAGTTGCTTCTTTAATACTCTCCTCATTATTTACATCATTAAGCAAACCATCATCATTATCAACTAATAGTGAGTTATTATTCGAAGAAAATAAACACAAATTTGCAATATCATTTTCTAATTTAGAATTTTGATATTTGATCTTGAGGAAATTTTCAATCTTTCCTAAAAGTTTTAAAACCAAGATATATCTTTGTTTAAGTTTATTGAAAATTTCATTATCTCCAATTTCTGAATTATTTTTCCTAGCCATATGAATAGCAAATGTTGACAATATAGTGAACACATGGAATAACATTTGTGAATGTATCGATGTTTTAGAATTATCAATTTCATCAAATACTTTCAAATTGATTGATTTTTCAAATGTCATAGATGGAGTATATTGACTTCTTATTGATTCATCAACCAAAGTATTGAAAGTTGGATGATGAATTTGATAATAATTCAATTCAGTATGAAATAATTCTCCAAGTGCCATACCGTTATTTTCAGTAGATTTTGCAGCACTATCAGCATCAACAGTTTTGAACATAACTAATTTAATTATTATGATACACCAATCAATTACATTCAAAAAATCAGAATCAGAGATAAAATTCATAGCATTTAAAAATTTTTCATAATTTGATGTCAATTCATCAAAATTTCTGAGCCAACTTTGTTCCTTCACAAGTTTGAAATCAACAACTGAATTAATTTTAACAAAATTTACAAGCAAAGCATAGTCTAATTTTTCGAAATCGTCTTGTTGACCATTCGATTTAACATTGTTAAATGCAAACAGTGATGAATTATCAATATAACGAGATAAATTATCTAATATTGTGATCATATTGATACTTTGCATTTCATCATATTGTTTGATTTCAAAAAGACCATGAATAATCGAATTAAATCCGAATTTACTTAAATTTGAAAGTTTTGCTACTAATTCAGCATCAGGACATGAAAAATCTGTTTTACTTAATTGAAATAAAACATTTTTGAAAACAATTTGATTGGATTCATTCTTTGTTAAGAAAAAATCCAAGTTTTTATATGACTCTCCTTGAGTACTCATGTATTCATTAAAAGATTGATAATTCTTAAAATTCCATAAAAATTCATCATTAGTATTAGCACTTTTCATATTTGATAAATCATTTATACTTAATGTGAGTGGAACATTATACATCATAAGCAAGAAATTTGTCAATCTGTAAATCATAAATACAATTCTTGATTGACATTGAACATTGATATTATTTCTGAATTTTAACTCTTCATCTTTAATCAAGTTTTCGTCGCCTTTTTGCAACTTGTCAAATATATCTTCATCTTTTTTATCAATTGAAAATAGGATTGTTCTGTTACTTTTAATTGAAGTTTTAACTAGTGAATTAAGGGCATTAAGTTGTCTTATAACAATGTAAACATTATTTTCATTATCAGAAAATAATCCGTAGACAACTGAAAGTGTTAAAGATTGAATTAACCAAAGTGGATTTATTGATTGTGGTGAAGAACTTGATAATGAAGTATCATTAACTGAATTTTTACGACTTTCTAAATAAATATGAATTATTCTTCTTGATGCTTCATACAAGTGTTCTGAATCATTCTTGTTATTGGCTAATAATGCACCAATTGTTGCAACAAGTAAAGGTAAACAAGCTCTAGCACTTTCATTTGAAACTTCTTCATTAAGTGTCATATTCATTATTTCTGCTTCATTTAATTTCGATGGATGTATGAATGGGAAGTGTGAAAGGAAAATTGATGAAAAATTACTTAAATAAAATTCTAACTTTTCATTTGATGGAATTGTTGGTGTCATTATCCCACTTATTGGATATTTACTTAATGATTTATTAATCATATAACGCATATTACTTGTGAAAAGTTTAGATGTTGAGTAATTTCCAATTTTATTAGGAATCGATTTTCTTTTTATATTTAACGAATTTTCAGCTTTCAAAAGTTGTGATTGATCAATGAAATGTGAAGAATAATTTTGTGATTGAGGTGGTGAAATTACATTAGGGCTTGTTGAGGATTCAACACCAGATGAAGAAACTGAAGGATTATCACCATAAAAAGAATATCCACCAGGGACAAATTTTGAATTTGAATCAAGACCTTGAGTTAGTTCGTCAATATCATATAAGAAATTTAAATCGAAATTAACACCATTTGTAGTTATGGAATTTGCATTTTCTTGAGACTGTTGTAGATCACTTTTTGGGATTTGTTGTAGATGTTGAGGTTGTTGTAAATGTTGTTGATCCATCATATCTGTAAGATCATGCTTTAAAGGAGAAAAAGATGGCATTTTTGACAGAACCATTGAATCAGGAATATCATAAAATGAATAACCATAATCATCTCCATTAGGTTTTAAAGAATTCATTTCACTATGAGAAACAGTTGCAGTTGGAATTGAATAATGCATTGATGAAGAATCCAAAGTATTAAATGATGAATTACTCATTATACTATCAGATCTAATCATACCATTATTTTGAATATTCCCAGAAAATGAACCATGATGAGAAACATGATTTTGATTTATATCAGGATTTGAATCAATTGATATTATTGAATTATTTCTCAAATGAGAAGGACTTCCTTTATTTCTTTGTAAAACATGATCTTGCATAATACTATATGGAGATGACACTTCATTCAAACCAGGGATTGAAGGTAAATTATTTAACCAAGTATTTTCATCACCCATTGAAGTTGGTAACATTTGAGGAGTTGAAAATTCTACATTATCAGCACCAGGATAAGTATCATTAAATTCTGATAATCCACCCATGGCATAATTTGCACCTGATTGAGCTGAGAATGAAGCACCTCTATTTCTTGCAATTTTTTTACGATCAAATAATTGACGTTGTAAATTTGAATCTTTAATTGAACTATGTCGACTTATTTTTTTTTGACTTTGATTAAACAGGTTTAAATTAAATTGAACAGGATCAAAATTTTTTGATAAAGAATCATCAATTTCCATTTCATCGTCATGTTTTTCAATGTCATCATCATCATCATCATCATGATTTGAAGATCCTGTAGCTACAGAATTTGAACGTTTAAGAGATTTTCTTCTTAATCTTGTAATTGCATCAGCACATCCAGCATGTAATTTTTGAGCATGTCGTAAAAGTAAATCTCTTCTTGAAAATTTTCTTTGACAAACTCCACAACTGAAAGGTTTTTCTTTGGTATGAGATCTTTCATGACGTCTTAAATGTTCCAATCTTGCAAAAGCTCTTGTACAAACTTGACAAACAAATAATCTTGGCTTTCCTGAAGGAGTTGTACCATGAGATGTTAATTCAACAGGTATATTCTTTTGCTTTTTTGACAGAGGTGACAGTTTTACCTGAGGTTTAGACTCCGAAAGGTCTAAAGGTGAGTTAATCTTTAAATCCATATTAATTCGATGAATCTTAGTAGTCATGAACAGGACTTGAGTAAAAGGATTTCGTTGATGATTTTAGTGAGAATTTTTTACCCCAGGAAATGTGCCCCACCGAAAAACAACCCCGTATGAGTAATGAATCCGAGGAGGTAAAGAATAAGAAATAAATGATTTAATTAAATGATTATAACTAGATTAAGTAAGTTAATAAGCTTAGAATTAACAAACTAACAAGCTATAAAAAGTTTTGATAAAATTATCACGGAAATTGTACCAAAAATTGTATTAATAAATTGCCTAATATTCTCGACGGAGTTATACGACAGATACCGATTATTTAAATATTGACACAAGTATTAACAAACTAGAAGTATGGAGTTGAAACTTTGTCGGATATATCGCTAGTATGATTGGTTTTGTTTTTATTATAAACTTATTCAATAAATTATAAGAAAACGTCAAAAGTAGTAGTACAAATTTAAATAGGAATTGGGTACCCACGGTGAAAACTCCGGCCCAAAATTATTCCCGGTCCGGCCACGACTCCGAGAAATCTGGGGATCGTGCGCTAATTTCGGTGTGGGGGAGGGGTCATTCGGAGTTGCCGTGGATAACAGCAAGGTCCGAGAGTTTATTTACTTTGAAATTCTACAATATGAAATAAGTCGTTAAATTATAGATACTCCATGAGTTGTAAAAAATATGTGTTCAGTTGAGTTTACGATTTATTTATCATTGGCTCGGTCAACAATTTATTCATTTCCGATGTTGCGACACGACCCTATTATTGGTTCCTGGCAGCGCTATTGATTCAGGCAGCAACTGGCCGAACACAATAGGCGGCGCCGTGGCTACTTGCCGTATAAAGGTATTCGGCACAAGCGAGATTACTTGGTGTGGTACACGGATGCATTAGCTGAAGATTAAGATGTAATTGATTGGTAGTTGTAGCGACAGACCTCTACCGAGCCAAGACCGGGGCACAGCCTGAAGGAAGTTGAAAAGTTGTAAGTTTGGGTGTAAACAAGAACAGTTCGGGGGTTGGCGGGTCGGAGTTCGGAGTTCGTCTGTTCTTCACGGTCTGTTCTTCATAAACTACTCCTGAGTTTCTCTTCATGGACTGCTCTTCGTCGTCTACTCTACTTCGTCTTTACTTTGTCTACTCTCTTTTCAGTTTGCTCAATTCTCTGAAGCTCTTGCCCATCCCCTCGATGTGCACCAAATATTTAACATTTCCGTATGCGTAGACTCTTAAATCTCGAGAATTATTTTCTGTGATTTATTGTCTTTTACAATACTAATTAACTTTTGATTCCTCTAACTTGCTATTCCCTCTAGCTTGAATACGTAAGCGTACTGGAAATAACAAACAGTCAAGTGACTGGAGTAAGCCATCTAATTATACCGCCGATTTTCCTTTATACCAACTTCTCTCTATCACTACTTCCCAAAATTCAAACCAAATCTGCTTACCTAGACAACCACAGATCTTTACAAAGCATGAATCTACATTCTCAGATTTCGAAAAAAGTTGTGAAATTTTCAAACCACTTTTTTCTTCACAACCACTTATCATTGCCTTTATGGTCAACATCACCGAACTCTAGATCCATTGTAACCTCTTGCCTCAATGCTATCATCTATGAATTCCACTAATAATGTAATATCAGTTAAGCTCAATAGTAAGTATCAACATTCGCAACAAATTATGACCGTTTGTGGAAAAGTGCTGCAAGTCATTTTTCCATCTATGACTTTCTACACGAACCAGCCAACCTGCTATAGTAAGACGTACGGGATGAATGTAGCTGGTATCCGAACGGACGAGCCACAGTATCGCATCTCTAAGGTTAGAATACCAACATAATCACTCACCTTTCTACATTCATTCTTAAAAGAAGATCTGGGAAAACGCCCAAGATTCACCAGAGATCTTTTGCACAAAATACCATACCCGCTGACTCTATTACCATTCAATAGGCCTGTGAAGTATAATTATGTAACGATATTCATCATCGGGGTTAATCGGAGGTGTACGGATGTCTCATTACAACATCGCCGGCAATGTGGTGCACGGGCCGTGAACTAATCAAAATTCTCTCTTCTTCCAACCACACCATGTCCGTAGTTGAAATCGCCAGCGAGTCCCAGTTCTCGGACCTTACCACTTCAGATCCCACCAAGCTCATTGCTTTATACTTCCATACACCATGGGCAGGTCCATGTCAAACTATGAATGCAGTTTTCAAAACTTTAGCTCAAGCTAATCCATCAACTCTATTCCTTTCAATAAATGCAGATAATCTTCTGGAAATCTCGGAACTTTTCGAAGTAAGTGCTGTTCCTTATTTCATTCTTATCCGTAACTCTACTATCCTTAAAGAACTTTCGGGTGCCGACCCAAAAGAATTTATAGCAGCATTAAATCAATTTAGCGATAAACCTTCTGAAACTACCAAGAAAACTACATCGGTACCTGAACCAACTGCAGAACCAGCTGCTACTGCTTCAGAACCAGAAAAGGATGAATCTCCAGAAGCACTTAATGAAAGATTGAAAAAATTAACTGGAGCTGCACCAGTTATGTTATTTATGAAAGGATCTCCTTCATCTCCTCAATGTGGATTTTCTCGTCAATTAGTAGCTATTCTTAGAGAGCATCAAGTAAGATTTGGATTCTTCGATATTCTTAAAGATGATTCTGTAAGACAAGGTCTTAAAGCTTTCTCCGATTGGCCAACATTCCCTCAATTATACATCAACGGAGAATTCCAAGGAGGTTTAGATATTATTAAAGAATCTATTGAAGAAGATCCAGAGTTCTTTGAGAATTCACTTAATGCTTAGGTATTTATTGTTATTTAATAGTTAGCGTTAGTACATTAATTAGTCATTTACGTAGTTAAATTGTATGTCAAATCATTTAAATCTCATTAGTAAGCTTTAAATAGATTTCGTTAATTAAATATTTACACCTATGCCTGTGACCGTGATTTGAATAAGTCATCGATTTCATCATCTAGAGAATCATCAAAATCACTTTTGTCGTCTATATCTTCTTCGTCAATTGGGTCACTGAGTTCATCGTCGCTGAATTCCTGCTGATCCATACTCTTTAGTATATCCATATGGAACTGATCTTCTAGACCTTTAGACTCTTCATTTTCATCTAGTATTGGGAGCTGGTCATCGGCGACAATTTCTGTGAATTTCCCGCCTAGTCTATTGTATGAATATTTAGTTCTTCCATGAATTAATTTATACTTGAAAGAGTTATAAATTAATGGTAAGTAAAATCCATCAATCATATTCAAATCTCCAACACTGTTAGCCATTTTATTGACCCACATTCTGTACTGGTCAATTTCCTTATGAGTTCGATTATACTCCTTCAACATTTTGAAATGCCTGGGAAATTTGATCATTTGAGGTCGGAGAGTTGATGTTTTCTTTACTTTTCTTAATTCTGTTCTTGTGCCTCTTGCTCCAACTTGGAGTCCTTCTTCATTAGTCCCCATGATATCGCTGATACTTAGATTATCAGCTATATTGCTTGCAACCTCCACGTCGTAGTTCAGATTATTATAAACCTGATAATTCTCTAGTAATGATAGTAGTAACAACAGACTACCTTTATAATTCAGTAATACCGTCTCAATGGAGTTATAATCATTGGTTTCATCGTCTAGATCACTATACTTTGAGCTAGAAAACACCACCTTTCCAATAGCATGGAATAAATTCAATTGAGTTTCTCTTATGAACATATCCTGTACTGACGGCGACTTTGCTGCTAATCTTGAAAAAAATTCGAGATTACAAATGACAGAACGAATATCTCCCGTCTCTATGATTTCCAGCAAGAAGTTATTGACTGTTATCACCGGTATTTTGGAGAAAACTCTTGATTCATTGGAAATTATTTTCTTTGTTACTTTGGTGACAAAGCTTTTAGCTATAGCATTAAATTTTATATGCTTTAATTTACCGTCTCTTTTGCCTGATTCAACCAAACCTTTCCCTAGCAAAGTATCAATAGTGAGGTTTGTATCTATGTTGAAATACTCTTTTCTGGTATCGGCAGCTTCTATCTCAGTTAGACAGAGAACTAGTGGAGGTAGAACTGACTCGCTGTACATCCACTCCGATAAGCATTGACGAAACCTCGATAAGGTTTCTGGATGGAAAACATTAGGTAGATCTTCCACTATCACAACTGCCAAACTACTACCTACCCTATACTTGCAGTCATAGAGGAATTCTGGGAAATGCTGGGGTTGTGAAACTGACTCTATATTTGAGTCAAAGTACTCGATGTAAGAAGATGCTAATTCTTGAGCCAACAATTTGGCGGTAGTTGATTTCCCAGATCCAGACGGTCCGGTCAATACCAAAAGCTTGGGGCGATTCTTTAAAATCATATCATTCAATGCTTCCCTAACTTCTTTCAACTTACGAGGATGAATGCATAGATCTTGGGTAGATTTCGGTTGATATCTCTCGAGCCAGTCCAGCGATAGTCGGGGTTTCTTCACGGGCTGTATGAACTCGTGCGATTCGTCGTCACTGATGTCTTCAGAGCTCGACATGGACGGGTGGAGTGTTGGGAGATAAAGAGTGAAAAGTATATAGATGTGAAAAATAGATAAAGGTGCAAAATGAGGCAGCAAAAAACTTAATATGGAAGTGCAAAATACCATCGAATACCTGAGAAGGACGATGTTAAAACCTTTGCTAATTTAACCTAATGGGGAGCGGTTGCCTTCTATTGCCATTGCTTGGGGTCGTTCATTCCACTTATTGTGATTTACTTATGATACATATATTACATTTACGTAGTTAATGGCTGTAGATTCCTGGCAGTGAATTCACCTCCATTTCCATTGATGTGTGCCGTCTTCTTGTGCTGCTTCTCGCTGCCTAACATGTAATTGCCATTGCTGGGCTCAGGGTACTCAATGACGCTGCTATTTCGCTTCTTAGAAGAAGATTTGAAGTGAAAGTACTCGTTATCCATAGTATGATTCGAACCAACAAGAACATCGCAATATCTCACTTCCATCAGCTCCGTCAAAGCAGGATAAATGCGTACCGTGAAGCTATTTTCGTCTATGTTATTGGCACTGACATACCCGCAATGAATATCTTTTATCTGGCCCAAAGACTTGCCGAGCTGGAACTGGATGAGTGAATGGAGTGGAACTTTACTGAGTTTTTCAACACTTTCAACAGTCAACTTGGAGTATCGATTCCGGTGGAACCTACAGTAATTTTTTCCCTCGTATTCATATAACACACCAGCCCCAATTCCACATGTAGCATGGTAGGCTCTTGTACACTTAGGATAATCACATTGGAAACAGCATCCGTGTTTAACTTTACACATAAGGCACTTCAATTTGGCAAATTGTTTGAGGTCATCTAGATCTTTAACAGATTCACCTCTGATTTTCACGCCGGGAAGCACATGAGCGCAGACTTGATGAACTTTACCGTTTTCAGCATTCAATAAAGAGAATGGTCCAGATAGTGATATATTATTTGGACAAAGTAAGCACTCGTAAGTGTTCAGCTCAACTGGTTTGTATAGTTTTGGCCTACCCACATTTCTCTTTGTGGTTACTTCAGTATCAGAAGAAGAATCGGATCTTTTAACATCATCTATCTTTTCTTTCTTTCGGTACTTCCTCTTCGGTTTTTCCTGTGTTTCTAGCACTTCCGGTGCAACTTCGTAATCATAAGGAATTCCTTTATACCTGCAGTACATTTGCCGAACATTTATTCCGACAGAATCACTAATACATTCACATTTTTTAGTAACTTCGCCATATGGGAACCAATCATCCAAAGCAAAATTAACAGATTCCGCTAGATTATAGCCATAATTGAACCCTGCATGATACCCATATGGGTAAGTGATGATAAATTCGCCTTCATTATGAACAATCTTATTACATCTAACATTATGTTTTGCCAAGTACTGAGGCGATACCAAAAAGGTTTTATGACGTAGAAATTCCAGGCAAGATCTCCATTCCTCAGTAAAGGTTTCCTTCATTAAATCGAAAAACTTACCTGAATCTTCTTGAGGAATCGAGTACCATTGTTTAGGAGCACCAAAATGAATGTAATTGATAGAGTATAAATCTTGATCTTCTAAGTGCCATGCAAAAGTTGCTTTCCATAGACCAGCATATAGATAAGCGTCATTAACTCCAGGTAATCTGACATCCATAAGATCAAGAATATTTGGTAAATGAGCTACATTCCACGAACGTATAGAGTCAGCGAAGAGTGATCCCATGACGTCAGCTCCATACATGGGTTCAGCATAAGTTAAAGATTTCCAATATTGAGTTTCCAATTCCGAGCACCTATTCTCAGTGAATTCATCTGTAGGAATAGTATAAGAATCAGCTTGATTTCTCAAGGTAGTCACAAGAGGTTGATGTTTTTTCTTTGTTTCAGGTTCTTTTTCTTTACTTACATTATCATGATCTTTTCTTCTACTTCGTGGAGGTTGGTGGTTGGGTTTTTCACTCAATTCTTTCCATTGAAAGATACTATAAGTTCTTGGTCTTTCGACATTTTGTTGAGAAAATACCCCTGCCTGAGGATTACTTATGTGTTGAATGATAGGATTTTTGACCTTGACTGTTTCAAGGTTTTCCCGAGTGTAATTTCCTCTTAGGGCCCTTGACCATTCGGGAGGAGGAATAATTTTAACAATTCCAGATTGCATTCCGTAATTGTTAATTGCCTTATTAAATTTATAAAAATCCCCGAATTGCGCCATGGTAGGCTCGAACACAGGGATCCCGCCCGTATAGTACGAAGGCTCTACCACTAAGTCAGGGTCTGCTTGAAACTGTTCCATAATGATGTAGTTGCCGGTTCGGTTTTGCGACCGTCATATAAATCAAGTGAGTCGTGCACCAACCCATAAAACAGTCATAGTATTTACAGCTTATCATGTTGGACCATAGGGCAAAGGGAAGCTTAATCAAGAACTTGGGTAGTACATTGAGGGAGCCCACTAGATTATGAAATGTTTTTAAACGTTTCAACGGCTTTGAAGTTGACTTTAAATTCACAGATAAACACCCGTACACTCCGAAATGGTTGCAAAGGATGCAAATTTTGGAAAAAGCCCAGGAACAGCCCAGTAAATCCCCTCAAGAGCTTTTAAGTGACTCAAAACCTGCTGCTGACGTATCTAACAAAGTTTTAGGGTAGGTTTATGCAAACCTTGCACGTACATGGTATAAACTGGTGTACGGGTTTAAGTCTTGACATGAATTTTCACATCTGAATTTCAAGGTGTACGGGTCTCTCTCTGTGACTGATTGAAAAAGTGGGTGCACGGGCTTGCCACCACATACAACATGCCTCCATTAAAGAAACCGGTTTATAAGCAACCAGAAGCCATTTCTACTAGTAGAGCCGTAAAGGCGTCATTGATAACGTTGTTCTCACTAATTCTTTTGGGATTATGGGGATATCATGCTGTTTGGGCATCTAAAGTTATTATCAATAAAACCTATGGAAGTGCTTTGAATAATCTAGTGTTTGGCGTTGGAACTTTGATTGCCAATGCTGGAATAAGCATTAAGTTGTTGACATATTTGAACGATAAGTACTTGGACGATCAAATCGATGCTGACCACAAGAAGTATCTTTAGGGAGAGAGAGAGATAGAGATAGAGAAGAAGCTGGTTCCTCCGAGGAAGAGAGTCAAAGACTGAAGATCAGTCTGACAAATACGGAAAGGTTTCATCACTTTATATAGTATCAATAAAAGACATAAGTTATTCTTTAAATTATTCTATCGTAATTATGGGCTCTAATTCTTCATTACATACTGCTCTAGTTCTAAGTATGTTTCTCTACTTGAGCTTTTTCCCCTACTTGAATATATTCTCTACTTCTAAGTAAAATCTACTTCTAGGTTATCTATTTCTGTCATTACGCGTATACTCGTTAGTTATGTGTGCTTACTTTGATCAACTTTAGTTGAAACTCCAAACTCATCACTGAATCTCAGTAATAATTCTCTATCGATACTGGCTTCAAGTGTACTTTCAAGCCAAATCGCAAGCTCTTCAATAAAAATAGGTTCAAAACTTATGATTTTTTCAAACCAAAAGTCATTTCCACGAATCTCTCGTGTAAGTCTATCGTAGTATTTCGTATTGAAATCTTGCTGGTTTAGCTCAACTAATTCTTGACTATCAGCACTTTGGTATCCGATTATTCGGCTACAATCTGTAAGAGCTTTCACCATTTGGAGTTTACTCTTGCTTGGTTTTAACCCCCATTCAATATTCTTTTGGCGAAGTTGCAGCATGGTCATTGTTTCAAACACATTTCCAGAAATCTCCTGTTGATCAATGATTACTTCGTCTTGTCCATCTTTCTCTTGACTAGGACTCGAAGGTACCTGAATTATAGACGTATTTGGCTCATTTACAATGGGAACGGAAACTTCTAAAATGCTTATATTTTCAGGTTCTTCTTCACTATCTGCAATTTCGATATCTGAATCAAGATTTATTATTTCATCTCGAATTTTACGGACCTTATAGTTTCCTTCATTCTGAATGACTTTATACAGTCCTTTGATATCAATGATGGTTGTTTTGTATGATTTTGGTACGTATTCCAGAGACCTGGCTGTAGAATACACTTCATCGTCTGAACTCAATATTTCCTGAAACTCCTCAGATACAGGTAAGATTTCTGGCATTTCTTTGAATGGAGAATCAGTTTGGTATTGGTGTGGTTTGAATGGCGAAGCACTTGGTTCTTTACGAGGTGTTTTGAAAGGAGAAGCAGTTGCCTTTTGAGGTGTTTTGAATGGAGAGTCCTGTTCCTGTGGCTTTTGTTTCTTTGGTGTTTGCTGGCTGGCAACAACTGAAGAAAAGATCTCCTCGCCAACGCTGTCGGAATCTATTTCCAATGGGAGGTTAAAGGTTCCATAAACCAGATTTTTAACTACCGGATCTCCTAATCTCAAAGAAGAGTTGATGTTTTCCTCATCTACCTGATGTGAAGGTATGGTCAAAGAACCTGTATCTTGAACTTGTGTTGGTAAACTTTGAGATTCCTCGGTTGGCGTTTCGTATTTACTTCGAAGAAGTGCTATTTCTTCTTCGGTGAGTTCAATTATTTCTGGTTCTGGTGATGAGTCTGGAATTTCTATAGGAGAATGGGCCAAGCTTATACTCTCAAACTTATCAGGACTCTGAGTATCGTCTGTCTTCTGACCGTCTTCTACCTTCCTCTCCTGACCGACCTCTCTCTTCTCTCTCTCCTCTCTATCCTCTCTCTCGTCTCTTTCGCCAAATGCCTGCGATAAAGAAATCACAAACGGTTCATCCTGGCTATCATCTACAATAAAACTCCTCTGTTCATTCATTTGTTCTTCGTCAAGATCATACAACCACATCAAATCTGTATCGTTTAAATCCTCCAGTGGTTGTGTTGAAGCCAAATCCCACATAGACTGAGTTTCACGATCATCATGTCGTATTCTTCTAGTGATAGTTTTCAAAGTCTTCTTTGTTCTTGAAGATAATTCTGGGAACTTTAGCTTGATGTTCTTAACGATTTCTGTCCATTCATCTTTACTATAAAGACCTTCTACGGATTCAAGTTGTGAAACTTCTTCACTTATTGGAATTTCATTACTTGATTGTTCTTCTGTTTCAATTCTTCGTAATATTTCATCAACTTTCTTCTTATTCCCAGACAAGTACTGCAAGATCAGGAGCTGAGCCGTTCGATACTTACGAAGATCTTTATTTTCAAGATTTTGAACAATATGGGAATTAATGCTCTTGATGCGAGGTTTTTTAACTCGTTTTTTAGTAGGTTTAGTAACTGGTTTTTCATATTTTGGAATCAGAGAGTTCTTGAACTGATGAAGTTTTGAAACCATGTTTAGTCGCTTTGTCTCATGCTGTTCAATCTCTTCGAACTGCTCGTGAGCGCTTTGGATCTGAGTCGAAAGGAAGAAATCGTCCATATACGCGTGAAGAATGAGAAGTAGCAAATTTACTAATGATAATTTTCAGCCCAATCTGGAAATTAGCAGCAAAACTTAAGACAAAGAAAAGAAAGTCACAACTGACGTTGGTGATCTTTTTTTGGTCGAATCTACTTGGCATGACCGTCGGCTTCTTCTAGAGTCCGATTGGCCGAGTTGGTGATGTTGCAGCCATCCAACAAAGCCAGACAAAGTCAGTCAGTACAACTCGGTACACCATTTCAGTTATATCTTCAACTCCTACCCTTGAAAAATCACTCTATTCCTAATTCTACTCCTACTCTTGAATCCTCTACTTCTACTCCTACTCCTACTCTACTGTACTCTCTACTCTCTTCTGTACCCTCTACTCGTATATTAACTCTTAATAGCTGCTTCTAATTCCTGCTTTAAATCCAGTTTAATCTCCCAATTCCCAAGCTTCTTATTATATGCAGCAACCTCCTGAATCGTATGTTTCACAAGCACTTTGGTATAATTTTTGAACTCTTTCTTTGCCAAATCAGTTAGCGTATTAATTGGGAAATCATTATTTTTCTCAATAAATTCAATCAATTCATACTTGACTTTTGGATCCAGTATTGTCTTTCTCTGTGGTGTAAGCACGTTGGTCACGCTTTCTTTAGATGGCGTTAATGGACTTTCTTCACTTATAGTAATTACAGCTTTTTCCCAATAATTATGTAGTGGATCAATTGGGAAATTAATATCAACCTCTAATCTTTCATATTTCATTTCATTAAATATCTTTACAGTGTCTGGATCTCCATTATTCCACATATTTACTGCAGGTCCATGGAATCTCTTTAATTTCATATCATTAGTTTCGACAAAATCATCCATTTCTCCATCTTCATCCATAGTTACATCTTCTTCATCTTCATCATCTTCATCATCAATATCTTCTCCTTCCCCTTCTTCTGCATCATTCCAATCAAGATCAGAATCATAGTCATAATCTAATCCTTCATAAATACTAAATGGATCACTTATTGAAAGTTTAACACCTCTATGGTTTTTAGAACTCCAGGTCCCAATATATGGAGGTTTTTTATTCTCATAAAATTGTAAGTACTTTATAGGTCCTATATTTTGAATCATTTCATATATCTGATTCTCGGTGGTTGTTGATGAATCTAATGCGGTTACTATATCTTGCGGAGTTGAATAATTATTATTTGAAGTGAATATTTGTTGTGGTTTGAAGAATTCAATTAAATCTGAAACTTCTGATGATTTAGAAGTATTTGTTTGATTATTAGTCTTTATAGAATCAACAATTGAATCAATTTTTGATTTTGATGCTTGGAGTGACTCAGCATCTAATGAATTTAGTTTAGGCATTTGAACATTTCGTTTTTGGAAAAATGGTAGAAACATTTGTTCATAAGCACTTTTACTTTCTTTAACAGGAGATTTCACTGTGGTTTCAACCACAGGTTGATCTCTAGGTTTACGAACTTGAAAGAATGCAGAGATTTTCATTTGACTTCTTTCTTTGGCTTCTTCAGCTTTTCTCTTCTCTTCTTCTAATTTTTTCAATTCTTCTTCTTTACGTTGTTTTTCTTCCTCTAATTGTTTTTTCTTTTCAAGTCTTTGTAGTTCTCGTTCTTCTTTCTTACGTTCTTTTTCTAGTCTTTCCTGTTCTTTTTTAGCTTCCTTCTCGATTCTTTCTTGCTCTTTTTTAGCTTCTTTTTCAAGTCTATCTTGCTCTTTCTTAGCTTCCTTTTCAAGTCTTTCTTGTTCTTTCTTAGCTTCCTTTTCTAATCTTTCCTGTTCTTTCTTAGCTTCTTTTTGTAGTCTTTCTTGTTCTTTCTTACGTTCTTTAGCGAGTTTCTCCTCCTCTATTCTTTTTCTCTTTAATTCTTTTTCTTCTTCTTTCCTGCGTTTCTCTTCGTCTTTTTTAACTTTATCTTGCTCTTTCTTACGTTTCTCTTGGTCTTTTTTACGCTTTTCTTCTTCTTTCCTAAGTTTCTCTTCTTCTCTTTTCAATTTCTCTGCCTCTTGTTGTTTCTGGCGTTCAAGTTTTTCAACTCTTTTCTCAGTAACTTCTGGCTCTTGATTTGGTTCAGAATCTCCAATCTCGACAATCTCCACAATTTCAGGTTCTTGCTCTTTGTCAGCAGCTCCTAATCGCTCATGTGGCTCTATCGACTCTTCTGGTGATTCTACAGGCTGTTGCTGTGGTTCTGAAGACTTTTGTGTAGACTCTTGTGATTTATCTTCTGTATCTGGGCTTGGGCTACTCATTGTCAAATCTGGAGTAGAAAGCTTGAGTTTTTTCACATCAACATGTTCTGCTTCAAGCTTCCTCTTCAAGGGCGACATTTCTTGAACTTCCACGGTGTCTTCACGTGGCGTTAGTGACGGTGAAAGACCCAGCATTGAACTGAAGAGCTAATCGAGTACGCGTCGCGATGAAAATATTGGTGTGGTGCACGGGTGTAGCGATAAAGGTTAAGATGATTCAAATCCCAAAGGACTCCATGACTCGGGAAGTTTGAGGAAGCTGAGAATCTTGGGACTGTTTGAGTCATTTGTTTGAGTCGGACAACGACGGCTAAGCAACTGAATTTTACGTTGGTGACCAATTGCAATTTTGCAACTCGCAACTGGCTGCAACTTTGGCTGCAACTTACACTCAGCTCTCAGCTCTGGCTCAGCTCTGACTCAACACATAACTCTCAGCGCTGGCACCTCTGGCACCTCTGGCTCTTTTGACTCTTTTGACTCTTTCGACTTTTTTGACTCAACTCTTAGCTGTGACTCAACTCTGACTCAGCTCTTCTGACTCGCCATGACTCGCCATGACTCGCCATAGCTCTACAATGTTTCGGTATCGTCAAAATATGCTATTAATACAATTATATATCTGAATAATCAGGAATATCTAAATGGAAGAAAGGGGTATTAGTACTAACAGTAGCATAATAATTACTTGCTTCAAATTCTAAATCTTGTGATGCTCCAATATTAACATAAGTTGTATCACTAATGAGAGCATCTTCACCATAAGTACCAAATCCGGCATTAAGTAAAGCTCTTCTAATCCATGGTGATAAGATTCCACTGAAATGAAATTCAACTTCTCTATCAGCATACATATTCAAAGCTTTTCTTAAATCAACTAAAGCTTGAACTGAAGTAACATCAACTGAAGCAACAGTTGAAAAATCAAAATGAACAATTCTTAATGGAGGTCTATCATCACCTTCAACAACAGATTCAATATCAACTTTTTTAAGTCCAAACCAATCCCATTTTAATGGACCTGGATCATTCCATGGTCTACCACCAGCTCCAGTATTAGCATAAGCTTTACCTCTTTTAGTAAGTCTTTTAGCTTCATCTGAAACTCTATCAACTTGATCTGATGCATTTGGATAAGTAAATGTTTCAATTGGTTTGAAAACAATAACACCTGGTGGAGGAGGTTGAACATGAATTCCTTTATTAATATTTTCATTATCTAATGGTACCCATTTTGTATGGAAAATAATATTTGGATTCAGTTTAGCAAGATTATCAACAGTATGAATTCCACTATACAGTTGATCTTTTGATTTTTGAACATCTGTAGATTTATAATTTGAATGATTACTTAAAACTTGATGAATTTCAACATCTTCTGAAGTACTTGAATTAATTGATGATTGTTCATTATATTTAACAATTGGATTAATAACTTCTGCAACTTTAACTCTACCTAAGAATTTACCCTTTGGTTTAGCAACTCTAAAAAGTAAAACAGCAGCTGAAGCAGCAATTGCAAAATAAACCCCATTTTCAATTGATGAAAAAACAGTAATAATAACAGCAATAAGGAAAATTCCACTATCTAAAGGACTAATTCTCCAAAAATTCCAAGTGACTTTATAATTAGCCATTAAATCAGAAACTGCATGAATAATAACTGCACATAAAGTAGCTTTTGGAATATAAAAGAAAGTTTGAGTCAAACAATATAATGCTAAAAGAACAACAGCACCAGTGAAAATACCAGCTAAAGGAGTTCTAACACCACATTTTGCTTTTAAAGCTGATCTTGAAAATGAACCAGTGGCAGGATAAGCATTGAAAAAAGTACCAATTAAATTAGTAATACCAATTGCAATAACTTCTTGATCAGGAACAACTTTATAATCATTAACTCTACCAAAAGATTTTGAAATAGCAATATGTTCTAAAAGTAAAATAATAACAGAAACAGGAATTTCTGATGCCATACTATCAATTATACCATCTGGAATATTCATAACTCCAACATGTCTTAAACCAGAAGGAACAACTCCAATAGTTTTAATTGAACCTTTAAAATCAGCTGCATCACCATTCCAACGTTTATATTCAGGATGAACAATTCCCCAAGCAATTGCAGTTGCAACAATAATAACAATAGCATTACGAAGTTGTTGGAAATAGAAAAAGTAAAGTTTATGACGAGGCCATCTTTTTTGACCCCATTCAGTTGAAAATTTCCAAAAGTATAAAATGAATAATGGAACTAAACCAAAAGCTGCATCAACAGTTGAATGAGGTAAATTTTTCAAAGTATTAATGACAACTTTATAAGTTGAATCTCTAGTATTAATTAAACTATTATAACCCATTAAACCAGGAACTTGACCAACAATAATATTAAAAGCTGAACCAGTCATAAAACCCATAACTGCTGGGATTGAAATAAATTCAAGAATGAAACCAAGACGAAGAATACCAATACCTGCAGCAATTCCACCACAAATAAGTGAAAGGAAAGTTGCAATTTCAGGAGCAGAAAAAGTATCACCATCTTTTGCTTGAACTCTTGCAACAACTTTACCAACTTGAGCAGACATAACGGCAACCGGTCCGATAGAAACATCTTTTGAAGTAGCAAAGAATGAATAAATAAAAACACCAACAAATGAAGAATATAAACCATATTGTGGTTCAAGTCCTGCTAATGTAGCATAAGACATTGATTGTGGAACTAAAACAACACCAACTGTTATACCAGCAACTAAATCTCCATAAAGCCATCTATAATTATAATGAAAGATCCAATGGAAAATTGGGAAAAGTGAAACAATATAATCTCTAATTTTATCAACTGGATTACCTACAACATGTTTACCATAATCAACAACAGTAACAATTGGTTCTTCAAATTCTGGAACAACAACACTATTTAAATTATGTCCATCATAATGTGATTCACGTTCTTTAATAAATTCATGAGATTGTGCTCTAGACACATGTGAGTCGTACAGTTGTAATTCTGGTACAACTGATTCTGACATTATTAAAGATACAATAAATTAAAGGTATTTTTTTTTTTTACCTTCTATGCAAGATTTGATCTTTATATAAACAATTATAAAGGAGAATCAGTTGAAAAGTAGTAACGCCCTAATGTAATAACTTTTCTTCTTTAGATTTAACTGTGGTTGTTTCTGCAGATATTTGCAATTATTAATCATCTACACAGTTTGCACACCTCACGTGACTCGGATGTATCCGATAAATGTGGTGTAAATACAGGGATTTGTGGAGATATATCAAAATGATGTTAAAAATCCACATAATCTATCTACATTATGAATATTGATGAAATAACTTGTTCAAACTTGCCTTTCTTTCAATAGGTTAAAGTTCAAGTTGCAAAAAAACACCCGGCACGTGATGTGTTGCAATATTGTCGCCATTGATGCTCTGTGGGTGATGCGATGCTGTGCGTGCGCCGACCGCTTTGTTTTTGCAGCCAAGCATAATCCCCGTAATTTATCAGTATCAGCAGCCTAACCTATGACTTCAAAATATTTTATAACGTATTATTTAAGGTGTAGTAAGGGCGATAGGTTAGCCGTTGGAATTGCACTTGACATTTATCGTCATCAGGGCGGCGTATGATTACTGTGGACTCATCGCGAGGCGTTATACAGCAGTTAAACGACCATTGTATCATTGAGTTATGGGGTACAGAAAAAATTTCGGCATTTACGATTGTTAATTGGATTTAAGGGGAATGCCGAACATTCGCCGTGTTATTGTTAATTTAATAGATATGATAAACGGATTGAATTACGATTTCAATAATACACAAATCTCTAATCTCTTGATTGTGTTATTTGAAATAATTTAACAATTTCACTAAATAAATCTACTTAATTTTGTGCCTTTAAGTTAGCTTCTTCAACTTCATCGACAAGATTTCTATATTCTTGTTGTTTGTAGCATTGTTCCAAGAATATTTTATATTTGGCAGTTAAAAGTTTGCGGTCAGGGTGAGATACATCACTTGGCAAAATAACTCTACCCGGACCTGTCATATTTTCCATAACTTTCCATAATCTGTCACCCGGATTTTCTTCTTTCTTTTTAAGGTTTGTTAACGGTTTAAGGTTCATGCCGCCAAATTTTTTATGGAAATCTTTTTGAACATCTTGTTGCGTATTTTGTTTGGATCCAAATGATAATGTTTGTTCTTCTTCAGAATCACTATCTTCATGATTTTTAGCTGATGGTTGTGATTTTTGACTAAAATAATCTGGTTCTTCACCAACTGGGGTCATTGCTGAAATTTGATGATGACTACCTCCTCCGCTTGCATAAATTAATGAGCTCATATTTGTTGATGAAGCAGTTGCTGATGGGGCAGTATAAGGAGATGGAGGATCTTCGGTATGTGAAGTTTGTTGAGTTAAATTATTTAAAGAAGTTTGAGATTTTAAAATTGATGATCTTCTTGATCTACCTCTTGTTTTAATATGTTCTTGTACACTTTCTTCTGCTGCTACAGCTCCTAATAATGCACTACCAAAAACAACGGCACCATCAATATAACGAGGAATTACAATAGGTTTACCAGTACAATCAGCTAAAAGTCTCATAAGTAATCCATTACGACATTGACCTCCACTCATAAACACACAACTAATTTCATGACCAGATTTTTCCATTTCTTCAACAATTTGTCTTGTTTGTTGAGCAATAAATTCACAAGCTCCAAAATATTGAATTGCTAAATCATTAACAGAAGAATCCATTGATTGACCAATGATTGAAGCTCTCATTCTTGGATCAGCAATTGGTGATCTATTCCCATGAAAATCTCCATAGAAAAAAAGATGTTTAGCTAAACTAACAACACTTCTAGCATTTCTTTCTGTAGTTAAATTTTCTAAAACTAAATTTAAGTAGTCAAATTTAGATATATTTGAAGCTTCTGCTAAACGAGATAATTCTGCTGTAGCAGGATGAATTGCAAGAACATGTGCTAATAATGCACCGGTACAAGATTGTCCACCTTCTGCTAACCAATAACCTGGAGCCATAACATCTTTATATGGACCCCAAACACCTTTAACAAAGCATGCTTCTTTTGTCATTGCAATATGACAAGTTGAAGTACCAGCAACAGCTGCAAGTCTTCCACACAGAGTTGCAATTGAACCATTTGATTGTTCAGAAAGTTCTGGTGCACTTGGAAGATCAATTTTTGCAGCAACAGTACCAATCCATCCAGCATAAGCATCAATAACACCAGATCCAACAATACATTCAGTAGTTAAACCTAATTCTTCAGCACTCTTTGTAGTTAATTTACCAACTACATCACCAGCACTTAAAAATTTCCCATTTAATCCAGGAACTCCACCAAGTTTACGGAAATTATCTTCAACTAATTCGGGAAGTTTAACTTGATTTAAAAATTCTTCAGACCATCCAGTTTCGGAATTATCAACACCAAATGGAACAAATCCTTGTTTACAAACCGTTGAATTAAAAGATCTTGATTCAGCTCCAGTTGCCTTATGAGTTAAGAAATCAGGTAAATCATAAAATTTCATATGATCAATTCCACCTGGAGCGTGATGTTTTAACCATTTCATTTTAGGTAATTCCATTTCAATTGACATTTGACCACCAACATATTTTAATGCCTTATCACCGGTAGCATTAATTTCATTAGTTTCTTCAACTGCTCTATGATCCATCCAAAGAATGATATTCTCTTTATGGTCAGAAAAATCAGGTCCAACTGCAGTTGGTTCATCTGATTTTTCATTTACTGCAACTAATGAACAAGTTGCATCAAATCCAATACCAAATACTTCAGATGGATCAACTCCACTATCACGAAGACAGTTTTTGACACAGTAGCAAATAGCATTCCAAATTTCAGTAGAATTTTGAGTGATAAAATTTGGTTTTAATTCGTGTCTAGTAATTGGTCTTTCACTCATTCCAAGAATAATACCATTGGTATCAATGATGCAAGCTCTTGCAGAACCAGTTCCAACATCTACACCTACGTAATAAACGTCAGGTTGAGGAGGATTGGCTAATTGATGAGCATTGAAGAAGGACGATTTACGAGATGCAAGACTAGTATGTGATTTAGAGATTGGAGTCATTTTTCAACTGCTGTAGTAAAAGATGTTTTTTTCTGTTCAAACTTATCGACGTTTATTGCTACTCTATCACCCCTCTTTTGGAGCAATATTCGGTGCACGCTCGGAAAGTTAGTGTGTGGGGCAATTCGTGATGTACGGATCGAGATCGGGATCAAGATGATAAACATGTAGATAAATGTCGAGGTGTAAAGAGAGCGAAGGGTTGTCGATTGGTGACCAATTGAGTCACAGGTGAAAATATCGTTGAAATTATGGGGTATTTTGGCGATGCCATTGACTGAAAAATTACTTGAGATGAGCATGAGGGTCCTATCATTTTCATAGATTAGGATTCGGTGTTTTGGTGTTCTTGAAATCAACAATTGAACTCAACTATTTGACCTTGTTTCTACAGCTAATTGGTGTTACTCCCTTTCTCTTGTCCTTTCTTCCTTACCTCCTTTCCTGCTCCCTTCTTCTGTCTTGGTATTCCTACATTCTACCTCGCTCTTATTCTGTCGTTATCTATACCTATCTTATCTTCCCATATATCCTCCATCCACTCTACACTTCTCATTGCTCTCCGTTTATTATATACACTCTATCGTATCTCATTACTGCCTCATAGGCGGGTATTTGTCAACCACATCAACCAAGAAGTCAAACTGCTCGGTATTTTCAACGGCAGCCCTGATATGAGAAGCACCAATTCGTTTAACACCATTCTTTTTGGCTTCAATTACTGATGCTTCTACCAAATTGGCCATAAATATTTCCAATGCTCTACCAACAACTACCGGAGTCGCCTGAGCAACCTTCCCAATATCCTCATCTGATTGCATTATTTTCTTTATTCTTGCAGCTGGGAAATGGGTCTTTATATTATCAAAACTTGTCACTATTTTTTCCTGACTAACTTTATTATCTTCTGTCTTTACAGTTGTATCATTTTTTTGATCTTCATAAGCGTAATCATAGTCCTCTGTAGGATTCATTAGATTACGTAAATCTGACATTGTTTATTGTGAAATTTCTCTCTTACGTAAGCGGTTTTTTTTCTCAGTGGTGGGATTTCCAGTCGTTTAAATATTCCTGATCCCGGTTTTTTGTGGCACGTGATCCTCGGTGGTTAATCTTTTACCCTCGGATCGTCTTCATCTCTAGTATTCGAGTAAATGATAAATTCGGTGAATTTCTGTAATTTGCTGAATTGACCCAAACTATAGTAATTACCAGAGTGGTTCGTAACTCTCTAAACACAGTAACTATATTGACCAAATTTATGGCCCGTGGTGTACGACAGTATCTCAATCATCTGAACCGGAATTATGAAAATTTTACTTCCGGAATGGAGAAACGCGAACCACCATTTTGATGCTCATCGCCAGTTTAGGCCCGTACCGCTGAGTCATAATAGTAAAGTTTAAGCTTAGTCTACTAGTACTAGTATGTGCTTCGCTTGCTGTTCTACTCTCC
This sequence comes from Metschnikowia sp. yHQL527, assembly GCA_030578455.1. NCBI lineage: Eukaryota > Fungi > Ascomycota > Pichiomycetes > Serinales > Metschnikowiaceae > Metschnikowia > Metschnikowia sp. yHQL527. The sequence continues at coordinate 206,795 of JAJMRR010000005.1, read as the reverse complement.
TTGGCTATTGCAATTCGTCTAAAACTTTGTTTACATGCGTAGTTTTCTCGTAAATTATGCTGTTCATTTCGTATATGTACACTCTTGACATCCGTACATCTTATCGCTACACTAATTATCTGCCTAGTCTCGAGATCTAGTGGGTGCCCACCGTCTATAAAGGATCTCGGTGACACGGTACAGCTGTAGCAACTTGGTGACCATCAAAACTTCGTTTTGTTCCTGCAAAACTTGTTCGAAAATCTCTTTCAGAGGTATATCAACGTAAACCATGACAAGATTTTTCTTGACACCACCAATGACTCTTGAAAGTGCCAGGAACTCGGCCCATTCGGGACTGGGCTCAGTAGCTGATTGTATCTGGAGAGCATACTCAGCATGACTGAAAGGCGGACCTCTTTTATAAAGTAACATGGAACACCCGAACTTAATACCAGATCTTACACACCACCCTAATGATCTGAAATGGTGGTAAACAACATACTCAATGATAAACCTGCTATCTGCAGTTAGCCCACCACATGCTTGTAGAAGATCACGAATCCCCGATATGCTTTCTATGCTGATGGCGTCAAGAGCGTATTTCAAAAAGAATACCTCAACAGGCTCTAAATGAAGGTACTCTTCTGGTGATTCTGAATCCAAGGCCTGGTCGTCTTTCAATGAATCGGCTGGTTCCTTTGGTAAAGTATCTGTCTTCTTTTCATTTACTTCAACCTTGGTATCTCTTAATTCTGCCAACGATTGCTTTAATTTATTTAATTCGATTTCTTCATCGCCTGACAAAGCAGACAGTCTTTGTTTTAATTCTAAAGCCTGTAATTTACTTCGTTCTTGTTTAAACTTTTTCCGATCTAATCGACGCTGATTAGTTATATCCTCAAGAGCTACATTTAACGCTCTTGTTTTCCAAGCGGGTTCAGAACGTGAGAGATTTCCTTTACCAAAAAATCCATCTCTCCATAATCGTAACATATCATCATAATTTGTAACTTTGAATATTCCTGAATCAAATTCAACTACAGGTTTACTTACGGTGTCTTGCGGCACCGGTTTCATAATTATGGACAAATATTTAAATCCATAAAGTATCCACGAAACGGGATTATGGGGGTATAATGGAGGTAATGATCCATAAATATCGGTTGAGAGTAAAAGTGGTAATGGGCGTTTATATACCAGGTTTTTGCTACTACGTTTAACCATTATATCGTCATAGTGTTACTTAAAAGTTAGTAAAAATTTTGAATTTTAAATGCTTCTCAGATACCGTTGTAGTCTTGAGAAATCAATTGTGCTCACATCGTCATTGACTCGAGCAACTGTTTGGTCATCACCGAAGCTGTAAATTTAACATACATATTAACGTTTGTAGTAGTTAAATTAAAGCTATGAAAATTTTTTGTGAGGAAGACTAGGTACGGGTGCGGGTAACTGGTTGCAAAATCTACTTAGTAGGAGACACTTATGACGAAACGGTAGGTGAACGGAGGTACAAAAATTACTACAGCACAAAGCTTAGGGTCATTTGGTAGAGACGGTTTAAGTACTTACCGGCGGATGTAACCGTAAAGGTAATATGAAAAAGGTTCTGGTATTTGGCCAAATTTATGAAATGAAAGTTTTAGGCTTTTGACACTACTACTTTGTTACATTCTTGATGGCTGGTGACATATAAGTTGCATTGCAGATTGATGATATCGTTATTTTTGGGAATTGGGTTTCTTAAGCTGGTTGCATGTTACATTGCTAGACATACGAGTTTTTTACTACAACTTATCGTCATGAACTCGATATCTCCTCTTTATTCCCTGATCCAGTTACACAACGTGGTGGTATTGGCCTTTAGTTGGCTAGTGGTTCCCATGTTTACCTTTACTTGACTTTGCTATTGTGTTGTTTTTGTTTTCCTATTTTGCAACTATTTTTGTTCTTTTAGATTTTTGCTCCAGGTCCGTAACCGGGAGTGCAAATTTTTAGTATTTTTACGGTATTTTGAATAGGCTCAATATCATCAATAGGGTTACGAGACTTATAACCAATCACATCTGAATTACTTTGCGGTAATTTTTGCCGTGTAGAACCTCGAACTCAAACTAATGACTTTTTGCGGGGGCAGATGGCTTGGGCGGCTGACTTCATCATTCGATGATTTTACGGCTAAAAAGAAGGCTTAAGTCCCGCGGTTGGTGAGGGTTTTTCGCAACTATTCGTAAATGATATTAATACAGCTAACCCTTTGGATTAATAGTAAAGACTTCTGTAGATAAATATGTAGCCTACCCTGTTGATAGCCTGTTCTGTTGATAGTTACCCGTATTAAGGTATTGTTAAAAAAATTTTTACTTTAATTAAGTTTGCCCACAAACCATGTGTTGCAATCTAAAAATACACTTTATTGTTCCAGCAAAAGTTAGTGTGAAATTCCCGAAAGCCAAATTCACGCAGGTCCCCAACTTTTTTGACGCAAAAACTTCCCCATTTAGCATTACCATACATGTACGATTGCCGCATTTCTATAATTAGGCTGCCAAGAAGATGAAATTGAATAATAGTCTTGAATTGATGACGTGAATAACTTAGTTGATGTTTACTTTTTTGTCTAAAAATAAAGGTAGGTGAAAGTTTTATTTTGTATAAATACGGCTTAAGCCTTCAAGTTGACGTTTTTTATCATTATCAACTACAATCGCTTAATTCTTTAATATGCAATTCACTATCGCTTTACTTTCTGCTATCGCATCCGCTTCCGCTTTCAAATTAGTTACCCAAGGTGAAGGTGACGTTAATGGAAAAGGTTTATCTGGCCTTCATGAAGGTGCTGGTATTAATTACCTTTTCTTAGGTTCTGACTCTGATGACTTCTCTTACGATAAAGACTCAAAAGTTTTAACTGATGAAACCTCTAGTTCAGGTTTCCCATCTCCTTTCTCAATAAGTGCTGCTAATGTCGCTTCTGTCGGTGTTACTGGTGCACAATCTGTTGAATGGGACGGTGACTATTTGAGTTACAATGGTTCAAGTAAATTTTATGCTTGTAAGAACGTTGATGAACCATACCAATATTCTCAATCAGCTTATGCTTTAACTTGGTTCGAAGGTGAACCAACTTACACTGATTGTCAATCTCTTAAAATTAAGAAAGATTCTTCTTCCGCTTCTTCTTCTGCTTCTTCTGCTGTTTCATCTGCTGTTTCATCTGCTGTTTCATCTGCTGTTTCATCTGGATACCAAAATACCACTACTGCTGTAACTACCGTCATTACTGATTACACCACCTATTGTCCTGCTTCAACTGTCATTGTTGTCACTACTTGTCATGAACAAAAATGTGCTCCAACTACCGTTACTGTTCCAGAAGCTACTACTTTAACTATTACCAGCTGTGCTGTTCCAACCACTGCTGCCCCAACCACTGCTGCCCCAACTACTGCTGCTCCAACTACTCACACTACTGTTGATGCTACTTCCAAATCTACAGAAGCTCCATCTTCTTCTGCTTCCGTATATGAAGGAAGTGCTGCAAAGAACATGGTTGGTGGTCTTATTGGTGCTGCTGCTTTCGCTGCTTTGATGGTCTAATTTGATACTCATGGTATCTCTTAATTAACTTTCATTTTGTTCGGTTTTTTTTCATTAGCATTGACGTCTTCTTTATTTCCTTTCTATATTAAAAATATGTTTGTTTCTTCTTTCTTATCTCAGTGTAGAATTTATAATCTTAACAGGCTTGATTTAACAGGCTAAATTTGCACCCATATTGACTTTTCCGCTTCTTTTGGTGAATATAGTGTTTTTCCCCATGCATTCACTTTGAACTCTAAGCTCTTGTATTTCACTGTTAATTTCGCGATAAAATCTAATCCTCTTATCACCATGAGCCTGTTCATCTGTCAAAAGTGCAATACACCAGTGAGTGTGGACGACTCACTCAGCACTCTTACGTCCAGTCAATTTAATCTATTGATGAGTAAGAATGGGAAGGATTCAGTACCGGAAAATTCCGAAATAAATCCAGCTCAATTCATTCCTCCTGATAGATGGAAATTATACGAAGAAGCGTCTAAGCAAAATGGACAAACAGAATTAGCAACTTCACCATCAGACTCACATAATTCATTTGTTCTTGTATCTGACGAAGAAGATTCTGGAATCCCTGAAGAAAACAATACCATATCGTCTCGAATTCATACATTGACTAATATATTCAAAACTCTCTCAACCAATCAAGAGATTGACCATCCTCTATGTCAGGACTGTGCCCAACTACTTATTGAAAACTATAAACTCAAATTTGATCAGACTCAAAAGGAAAAGGATTACTATTCACTGTTTCTAAAAAAATTAAAGGATCAAGATTTAAAAGCCCCCATTGCCGATGTAGATTCTAAATTGAACGAAACAACTCAAGAGTATGATAATTTACAAAAAGAGGAAGAGGAGAAGCTTGCCGAACTAAAAAATCTTGAAGAAATCAAGAGACAGTTAGATTCTCAATTGAGTGAACTAAACCAAGAATTAGATGAATTAAGTAAAAGTGAACTTACTCTGGTGCTTAAATTGAAAAATAATCTCAATACTGAAATTCACAGCAAGGCCTACGAATTGGAACAATCCAAATCTCTATACCAAACACATCTCGATAACCTCGATAAGCTTCGAAACATTAATATCTATGACAGTTTCTTTAAAATATCATCCGATGATACCGATACGTATGGAACCATCAATGGATTCAGATTAGGACATCAAGTACTGCTTTCGGAAATGAACGCTGCATTGGGGCAAATAGTTCTCTTATTGGTGTTTGTGGTCAAGAGATTAGACGTCAAACTTGGCGATTATAGATTAATTCCTATGGGATCTAAATCAGCCATAATCAAGTACTCACATTCTACACCAAGTGAAACTGAGCAAGGAAGGTCAAAAACAGTACTTAACTTATACTCCACCAATGAATTCTCCCTAGGTAAACTTTTCAACTTTAATAAGCTTGATGTGTCTATGATTGCACTTCTAGATGTTCTTGCCATCATTGAAAGTCAGCTTATAAAACTCGATCCAGAAATTGAACTCCCGTTCAAGATCTCTCCAAGGCATGACTCTATTGGCGGTAAGAGTATACGAGTGACTTCGAACTCTGAATGGACTTATAGCTGTAAATTTCTCTTAACAAATCTTAAATGGGTTTTAGCATACACTACCGCTCGTACATAATGAATAACGATAGCATACATAGGTTAAGGCCACATTACAGCCTAGCGTTCGTGTAAACTCAATGGCAATCGTGTCGTGTAGGTCGGATCCATAACTTCTGGTGGGCTCTGGTGGGCTCTGGTGGATTCTGATGAGTATTTATTTGCAGCCATTCGCGACAACCACACCCACCACTACCACTACTTATTTCACCAATTGATTACCATGACCTTATTTACGTGTTGCGAGCCGCTGGCTGTGATCTCGCAGACGTCCGTGGACAACAGTTTGATATCGTGGCCAAGCCACTCGTCACAAACCGATTTTACAGAGTGTAGTAAACTGCAAGAACTTGAGTTCACACCCCATCTACACGATATGTTAAAGCCACCACATTCACTCATTGCAAACTACCAGTTCCTTGAAGGCACTCCATCAGGTAGCCAGAACGGTTTCCGAGATGGAAAAGATGACTTTGATGGAACGATTGGAATTTATGTTGACTCCCAGCAATGGAGACAAATTAATATCATACAAGCGTCATCACAGCCATTGATTCCACCATCACAAATTCTGAGTTATGAGCAGCTACCGAGTGTTTGTGATATAAAGCAGCCATCTATGTTTCCCGAACCAAATAAAGACGTGGATATTGAACCACAGCGTAAACCTACACGTACTGGACCTAAAAAGACTCGTTCTCGTAGAGGATGCTGGACGTGTCGAGTCAGACATAAGGCCTGTAGTGAAACACGTCCGAAATGTAGAGGATGCGGTATATTTGGCCTTGAATGTGACTACAGTAAGAAGAGACCAGGGTATATGACGAATAAAGAGCTCAAGGCGGCGAAATTGAAAGAAATTCGCCAGAAAACCCGGTCCGAGAGAAGTGAGTAAAAGGTGAAGTAGAAGGTGTAAAGAAAGGTGTAGGGAAACGAATAGCGGGTTGGGAGACGCCTGAAACTTCAAAACCACTAGAAAAGTGAAGATAATCATGAATCCCTCGATAGTCCGGAATTTGTTCGGACCATAACCATACGAGAAACAATGACTACTCATATTATCAGGGGTGGAAGTGAAGCTTCATGTAATGTTAGCTAAAGAAGTGTTTTGCTAAGCCCGATTCAGAAGAGTTCCGAAACCTCCATTCCGAGGCTTTCGCCTCAATTATCATTGAATCTAATAGTTGATCTTTTCCAATGTCAAGATGTCGGCTGCAAATTTCAAATCTTCAACGTCATAATTAAGCGTTGTGCGTAACCGTAGTCGTGTTTGGCGAGATCACAGCCTTGTTTCAATAGCTTTCCAGTACCAATATCAAATAATTGCTTAGTTAAAACCTCTTCATCGCTCAATTGTAGTCCAGTAGTCAACCAATAACTTCTACTCTTAAATGTGTTATCGGAGATATGGAGTGAAATCCGACAACATTTATATAATTTCAATGATTCTCGGGTCCGTATGCAGGACGCGAAATTATTTCTAATTCTCAGTGAGCGAATAATAAACTTGTCAACTTGTTAATTTTCATAATTTCAACTTCTTGGTTAACACAATTTAAATAAAACGAAAGTAAACAATATGAATTTGTTAAATTTGTTTACTTTATTTAGTTTAGTTAATTTAGTTCATTCATTTTATTTACCCGGAGTTGCTCCAACCAATTATAAGAAAGATGATTCAATCCCATTATTAGTAAATCATTTAACACCTTCATTGCATCATTTATCATCATCACTGAATAAATTGAATACCAAAACTTATGTTTATTCATATGATTATTATTATCCAAAATTTCAATTTTGTCAACCAGAAGGAGGACCAAAAAAACAACTGGAATCTTTAGGTAGTATAATTTTTGGTGATAGAATATTCAATTCACCATTTCAAATTAAAATGTTACAAGATAAAACTTGTCAATCTTTATGTACTTCAACTTATTCAAAAACTGATTCGGTTTTCGTTAATAGAAATATTAGAGCAAATTATAATCATAATTGGATTATTGATGGTTTACCAGCTGCAAGAAAAATTTTAGATTCAAGAACTCAATCCCAATTTTATGGTGCTGGTTTTAGTATTGGTGAAGTTGATGAACAAAATGATGCTCATTTATATAACCATTTTGAAATTTCAATTGAATATCATCAAAGAGATGCTGAAAATTTTAGAGTTGTTGGAGTTATTGTTCATCCAAGTTCTTTAGATAGATCTTCTGTTAAAGATGGTGAAGATTTATGTAATCCAGATTTAAAGAAAGTTCATTTAAGTAGAGATAGTGAAACTAAAGTTACTTATACTTATTCTGTTAAATTTACTGAATCAACTACTGCTTGGGCAACTAGATGGGATAAATATCTTCATGTTTATGATCCAAAAATTCAATGGTTTTCCCTTATTAATTTCTCTTTAATTGTTTTAATTTTAGGTATAATTATTGCTCATATTTTAATGAGAACTTTAAAAAATGATATTATCAAATATAATGAAGTTAATTTAGATGATGATATTAGTGATGAAAGTGGTTGGAAATTAGTTCATGGTGATGTTTTTAGAACTCCTCAAAAAAGTCTTTTATTATCTGTTTTAGTTGGTAGTGGTACTCAAATTTTCTTAATGGTATTTGTAACTATTGCATTTGCTTTATTTGGTTTGTTATCTCCATCAAATAGAGGTGCTTTATCAACTTTTATGTTTATTCTTTTCATTTTCTTTAGTATTATTGGATCTTTTGTAAGTGGTTATATTTACAGATTTTTCGGTGGAGAAAATTGGAAATTAAATATGATTTTAACTCCAATTATTGTACCAGGTACTTTATTTTCAATTTTTATTATTTTAAATTTCTTCTTAATTTATGTTAATTCATCTGGTGCAATTCCAATTGGAACCATGTTTGCAATTATTTTAATTTGGTTTGCAATTTCAATTCCATTATCTGTTATTGGTTCAATTTTAGCTTCAAAAAGACAAATGATTTCAACTCCGGTTAGAACTAATCAAATTCCAAGACAAATTCCTCAACAACCATGGTATTTAAAATCTTTACCAGTTATGATAATTTCTGGTATTTTCCCATTTGGTTCAATTGCTGTTGAAATGTATTTCATTTATTCTTCCTTATGGTTCAACAGAATTTTTTATATGTTTGGATTTTTATTCTTTTGTTTTATATTGATGGTTTTAACAACTTCTCTTATTTCAATTTTAATGGTTTATTATACTTTATGTTCTGAAAATTATAAATGGCAATGGAAATCAGTATTTATTGGTGGTGGTTGTGCTGTTTATGTATTCTTACATTCTCTATTCTTAACTGGTGGTGAAAAATTAGCAGGTGTTAGTTCTGTTGTTTTATACGTTGGTTATTCCATTGTCATTTCTTTAATGGTTTTCATCGTTTGTGGATCTATTGGATTCTTGAGTAGTTTATTCTTTGTCAGAAAGATTTATTCTCAAATCAAGATTGATTAACATTATCACATTCATATAATAAATATGTAAACTGAAAAGTGTAGTTGTAGGAAAACAGAAATGGAGTTTTTCAATCTTGATACTTCATCTTGCTTATGATAATTGAACCTACTGTTTCTTGACTTAAGTTTAGTTATTGAAGTTCTACTCTCTGTCAGTGCTTACATGATTTAGATTTAGATGTAGTTATTATTACATAATTCATGATTTCATGACATATATACATATATTACAAGGTTAATACCATCCTTCAACATTTTCCCGATCGACAAAAGGTAAAATAGTTTCAAAAAATTCTTGTTTCCATGAATCTACTTGATTTCTATCTTTTTTATCAAATTCAGTTACTGTAAATGATAAATTATAAGAATCTAGTTTACTCTTTAGCAATGAAATAGCTACTGATCCTAATCCTGAATTATTAACTTCATTCAAATGCATGGTATTCACTAAACCATTTGAAGGTAACATAGGATGTTCGGATGTATTTTCACTAGTATTACTCTTTAAATTTGCTGAAAGTAAATTAAATGCAATGGATAATTCATTATTTATTTTAACTGATCTACTCACCAATTCAGAATCATTAATAAATTTTAACACCGAATCAATAGTGAGTTTACATAATTTGATTAATTTGTAACATTGGCCGTATCCTATATTAAAATAAGGATTTAAAAGTTCATTATTAGTGACTTCATTCTTTACTTGATTAGATGAATTAACGGTTGATATAAAGTTCGCCAAATTAATTATGGATTGACCTAAGCGTTTGATTAAACGAATTAATTTAAATTGATCATCCCGAAGAATTTCAGAAGAATCATCATCTTTCAAACTTTTCAACTTCAAAAAGCTTGATACTTCAATTAAATGATCAATAACTTCAAATTTATCTTTGATTAAATTAACAAATAGTTTAGAAAACGAACTTTTGGTGGTAAGTACTGAAGGAGACGTTTCATCTCCGAAAGATTTAATACAAACTGAAAAATCGGTCCAAGCCTGTGATGAAGCTTTAGTAAAATCAGAATTAAACAAGATATCATTTCTTAATGAAATCAAATTGAACATCAACAGTCCTAATTTAAAGTTTGATGAAGCTTCACTCAGAATATTTGGAGATAAATATTTACTGCTATTTTGAAATAATAATTTGCAATGATTGTTAGTAGCCGGTTGTAATCCAAAGCTTAAACTATAACATTGATCAAATAAAAACACACAGTAATATAATTTTGGTAAATATAATTTTATATTATCATAATCTACCAATGGTTGAGGATTATTAACCAACTCATAAAAGTTTTCCAAAACTTTGAAATCATTAAATATTGATACAGCAATGGAAATTCCTAAAGAGTATACATCACCATTAAGAATGACAGAATAATTAATAAGAACCAAAGAACTGAAAAATAAAAAGAGAGTGTTTTCATTATATTTGATATTAAAATGTTGGAAAGGGTATAAAGCAAGTAATTTATGAAGCAAATCAATATTATCATTAAGATTTTGATGTTGATAATAATTTAAGTTATTTAATGAAAGATTAAATAATTCAATTAATCTTTTAGAACTCTCATCGATATAAATGTTTTCAATGAGACTAAATGCAGTTTGTTGATTAAAAGGAAGAATTGGGAAGCTTGAATGAAATTTGGAGTAATACATTTGTAAATTATAATTTACTGAATTGATTGGAATACGAGAATGAGGAGAATAAAGAATTTGATGGGCATGAGGTGGTGGTGGAGGTTGATGGTACATATTATTGAATTGAAATTGACCTGGAGGTGGTGGGATTGGCATCGGCAGAGGATATTGACTTAAATTTAAATTTTTACTTATTCTTCCACTTAAACTTGATAATGAACTGATTGAATTACGAGGAGATAAACTTTGTGTTGATCTTACCGAATGAAATTCATCATCTGAATCACTTACGAGATTATCACTATTGATTGAAGTAGAATGTTTTAGAGAAGGTAATCTGGAACCTGAAGATGTTGAACTAAGTGAATCAACAGAAGATCTTCTAGCAGAATCATTATTAGTTGATGATAATGGATGACCAGGCATTTCATAAGGAACTTTCCAAAATGGACCACCTTGAATAGGAGGACTATTTGTTTTTGCTGATTTATCATCTAGTGAGTTTCGAGGGCTAGAAGGATTAGATACTGATAATGAACGGACATTTTTCATATTAGGAAGGATATTTAATTTTAATGGAGATTGAGATGATCCAGCTGGTTGATTAAGAAGTGGAGGAAGAACAATTGGTGAATGACCATTTGTATTGCCATTAGAATGAACAATGGATGGATTATTTGTCACCGGAGGAAAAGGAAGTGATTTAAATTGAACCAGTGAAGGTCTTGAAGTAGTTGGAACTTCAAGACTTAAAGATTTTGACCTTGGCTTTGGATTTTCTAATTTTTCTTCAAGATCTTTAATATAACCTTTTGAAGGACCTCTTTTCAAAGGAGTTCGAGAAAATGAACAATTTTCACTATTTTTTGTACAATTTGTACAAATTTTAGTAACTTTTTGAAGTATTGACAGATATTCAGCATCACACCTTATTTTTTTACGTCTACAAGAATCACACGCTCTTGAAACTTTTGAACGTTTCCTTGGATGATCAGAATTATTTGTAATAGGATATTCATTTGAAGTAGTTTGACCTGAAGAATTTTGTTCAGATAGTATTTCATTTTCTTCTGTAAAATTTGAATTGGAAGCTTCATCTGGTTTATCGACTTGATCACTTGACATTTTTAACAAGTATCAATTAATTATTACAGATGTTTCAAAACAATAAAAAAGCTAAAAAAAGGTTTAAAAAAATCTGGAGAATCAACTTTTAATTAAGGAAAATTAGTCTGGAGAATCAAGTTTTTAATTAAGCGAGCCAGCAACGGGAACTGGAAAAAATCAGGCTTTTTCTCTCCCCATGGAAATTTGTGCACCTATTCGGAAAAACCAAAAGTGGGGGCCACAAGTTGCAGCCCGGGTTATCTCAAGAATCTTAGGCTTTAAGTAAAGGATCTACGAAAAAAATGTATATATGTTAGTAATTATTAACATTTTAATTAATGTTAATATTTGTTATTATTATATTTGAATTAACTACTTAAATATAATACTTGAAAAATCCCATTTCCTTGACCCTAATTACCCCAGAAGCCCGGGGTAGCGTCCGGCGGAGACGCACGACCTCGTGCAAATTGTTCCTATTATCCGAGAATTGCAGCACATACGGCAAAAAGATACTTTTTTCGTTAACTCAAATTTAAAACAATACCCCACTCTCTAACCATATCCATAAAACCAAAATCTTCACCTAACAGTCTACGTTTCCAAATTTCGAAAAGAATTTGTTTAGATCTCCAATAATTGTACTTACTAAATTCTGGGTACTGCCATAATTTTTCGCAAACCTGTTTTAGGTAAGCAAATCTTTGATCATGAAGGTCAATATCTGCTCCACATACAAGAATTGGCCAAAATGTAGGACTTATTATAAGTTGACTGTTGTTTAGTTGTGTGAGCTTATGTAAATTCATGAGTGAACATTTAATATTTTGCTGATACCTACCAATAGGTTCTTCCTTGATAAGCCGATAGAAAAAAACTACTGTAGCTTGATGTATAGAAATAGTGTTATAATAAACCGCTTCATGAACTTTCAGAATAAATAATTGTTCTCCATTGGGTGTAAGTTCATATAATTTCCACACGGTATTGACATCCCAATTAAGAAGTCGATCTTCAATATCTGCACATATTTTAGGAAAATTTCGGGGTTGAATTTTTCGTGTCCTAAATATTCGTTTATGATTAGTTAAATGAATTGTTTCATGAAGTAATTCAAGTAAACTTAATGGGAGTCCATACATTAAATACGCTGATGAGCTTTCAAAATTATCAGTTTGATTTATACGTGGTATTTCAATGTTAGACACCCTCGGTTCTCGTCCAAATAATTCATCTTCAAAATAATTTCCTTCATTACGCTTATTAAAATTTATCGTGAATAGTAATGGATTGTAGTTGTTTATGATATCGTCATTAAGTACAACTTCTGAAACATTCTTTATATCTGCCTTAATAGATTCTTCTGACTCGTAGTCGCTCTCAGAAGTTTCATTTCCGATCAAATCATAATTTTCACTTAAATCTCCATACTTTATCTTTTCATCATCTTCACTGATTGCATAATTAAATAAATTAATTGATTGTGTACTTTCGTGGAATATATTCATGATTTTAAATGTAACTACGAGATACTTGGCAATCGAAGGTATTTGACTTCTTTCATTCTTAAGTCTATTCTTTATAATAAAATCTCCAATTGCAAACAATAACTCGTAATTTTCAAATACTCCAAAGTAATTGTCTATAGTAATACTCGTTATTATCGTAAGTAACATTAAGATTTCGTAGTCATAATTAAAAGATTCAAATTTCTTGAAATTATTATCATATTCGTCTAAATGATAGTTGACTATACTCAATCCTATCTTTCGTAAACTTGTACTCATTTTCAAAAATTCATCCATATAAAAATTCTCTTCTTTACTCTCCTTCACTGATTGACTCTTATTAAAAGTAAGAATCGCTATCAATAAGTAGATTAATGCCATTTTTAGACTTTGTAAAAGATACTCACCATTATAATCGATTTGTCTATCAATGAAGTAATCTTCCTGATGCCAATGGCTATTTCCTTCACAAACAAATTCACTTATAATTTGCCTTACGTATGGTTTGATTAAGGTATTACAGTAATTTTGGGCAAAGTTTATCTTAATGAATGGGAAAATATGAGAGTCAAAATCCTTTAATATTTGAGGAAGAAGTGGTTTAACAATGACTGTAGTATTGAAACAATGTATGAATCCATCGAGTACACCTTTATGGGCGATCCAATCATCGCTGTCTATATTGGGGAAAAATTTAGGGTATAAAATATGAAACATATTTTGTTCATTAAAAATGTAGTTGGGACCCTTGATAGCAATTATTGTTAATTTAGCAGAATTTAAAAATTCGTAGTGGACATATGCATTGTCAGTTTTGGAGAAAATATTACTATATTTGGGTTGATGTCTAGGCTTTTTGTCAGGTATATCTTTAACATTTGAAAAATCTTGATCTGAATGACGTTTTCTTGGTAATTGAACCGTATAAAATCCAAAGGGACCAATTGTATATGAATTTGATCCAATATCTGCTTCTTCATCAACCATACAAACTACTCTATTCAATTGACGATAAGTTTCATATGTCATCAGTTTAGGAAATTTGACAAGTTCAACATTACGACGTTGAAATTTAGACTTATCATTGGTTGTAGCACTTGAATCATTTGATGCAAGTTCAGTATTTAACTCAACATTTAAACTTACTAAAGCTCTATTCCTTGTAGAAATAATGAGAGGATTACTCCAACCAAGTTTTATATCATAACCACCACAATTTATTTTTGCTCTTGTACATCGTTGACATTTAGGTCTTGTTAAATCGCATTTCACTTTCCTAGATCTGCAAGTTGTACAACCAGTGAAACTTCTAGTTTTTTTGGACATTGTGCCTGAAACCAGGTACCAGATTAGATCTCTATCTTGAAGATCACCAAATTTGGGATCAATACCGGTGATTATATATAACTTTCGGGTAAACCTTAAATTTTATTAACAAGTAATCTTTCAAATCGGTTTGCAGATGGTTAAGGCTTTTTTTCCTTTGAGAGTTAACGTAAGCGAGGGCGCAAAAAATCCTACTACTTAAATATGACAAACTTTAGTAATTTGCTTACGCTATCACATAAGAATTTTTTGAAACAGCAATTGCATGACATTTAAGCTAACTATATAGAAAGCGCAATATGCATAGAATATTCTTAAATGATTCGAAATCATTGAAGCTTCCATTTTTGTAAAATGTTTCCGGTATCGCTCAAAAATTCAATGAAACGGACGCTTCTTATGCATATTTTGCAACCTTTTCGTCCATCACGCACTACATCCGACATGAAAAGGGCTTACATTAACTATTTTGTGATGTTTTCGCAATGTAGTCCCTGTAATTTTATATGTAACAGGGTTTTGTGAGAGTTATAATGCATGCTAAGCAACTTGTGAATCCGCAAACTCATACCTATTTAAGAAATTTTGACTAGTAATTCGATTGCATAACTTCGGAATGTTTTAAAACTTTCAAGCGAATTCAATAAGGTTGAAATTATGTCAATTAAGGTTCAAGCATTCCATTTGCAGACTTTAATTCGACGATAAGACCAAATCTATAAGGCTTTTCAATTAACCTAATTCGCCCTGTCGACGGGATCGCCTTTCGATTTAATATTTCTCGGCTCGTACGTTGCCTTACTTTTGATCGCCTAGATATTTATAAACTTCGTAATTGAAAAGGGCATTTGTGAAAGCCGTACTATATGAAATTTAATACTTGGCTCACGTGATCGCCGGCTTGGAAATCAGTACACCAAGTTTTACCGTACCTAAGTTATATCCATAAGCTATGAGTATTTTCCCTTACACTTCGGTACATCTTCCTATAATTGATGAATTTGATCCTTCAATTCCGAATATCTTACCACATGATAAGGTTTATTCGATTCAAATCGGGTACAAACTTTTCCGGTTAAGTGGTGCATCTCTTTCTTCTGATGCTCCTTCGTTTTTCACTAAATACTTCACGCAAGAAGGTAATGCTGATAGTATATTATTTATCGATAGAAGTCCGACGGTCTTTGAAAAGATCTATACCCATTTACAAGGGTACCATATAGAGCCAGAGAATGATACCGAATTTGTCCATTTATGGCTGGATAGTTTTTACTTCGGTCTTGAGAGACTACAAGATTTATTAAATAATCAGAGTATTTTTTGTTCCGTGGGTGGTCAATCGTTTGTTATAAGTAAAGATATGCTTGTAAAGTCGGGGAATTATCCTAATTTCTTTCTGATTACTTTGGATAGTCTACTTTCTGATAATGTTAGAATAATCGAAGAAAAAAATATATTGAGACCACCTCCTCAAAAAGCAGCCACCGTGAGGAATAGATCACCTATTTTGTTTAATGATTTACTTGAACTCTTGAAAGGGAATCTGATGGTAATCAAAGACGATGAACATCGGAAATTACTAGTGAAGGAGTGTAGATATTATCGCTTTTTAGCGTTGGAACAAAAAATTATCAAACATAAAATTATGTGGTCTCCATTTACTAACTCTGAAGAGATCTTAATTAATTTATTTGATGTACTGCCAAGTACTGTGGTAACAAAAGCTGCAGAATCTGAACTCGTATTTGCTTATTCTAGACCATATATAAAAGAACAGCCTAGAAGTCTAATAATCCAAGTAGAGAATCAAGATAGGTATGATCCTCAAATAAAACTTCTTTTTAATCAAACCGAAGGAATTTGTTTTGTCAATTTTGCTGGCAAAATACGAAGTAAATTTATTCAAAATTTCAAACATTTAAATCCTGGTTTGACTGAACCAGATGACTCAAATAATCTTGTAATTTTAACAAGTCTTAAAGATACTCGGGCTCGAATAAATAGTAAGGAGCTAAGGAGTAATTGGTACGAGGCTCTACTCGATCCATCAGATACTAGTCAAGTACTTCCTGATACACCTGAAGACGGTATATACCCGAAGAAGAGAAAACTTTCGAAACCTCCGGTGTCACCTAGCGAAGCAAGAATTATTGAGATAAAACTTCTTAGGTCCATGTGGAAAATCTATAGTAGAGGAAGACATTTGAGGTTGCAAGGTATATTTGTAGAAGGTATTACAGACGATAAAGAATGGGTTAAGAATGGTCTCGAATTTTTATAAATATATACAATTTTTTAGACTTTATCAATGAAAACAAAGCTATAAATATTCTAATTTTAAGTAGCAATAGAAGGACGACGAATCAAGTATTCGGGCTTGGCATAATGGTAGTCATGAACTGTGACTTTAAATTCATCAGTTAAAGGATTGTACTTCTCGATCTCAAAAGAAGAGAGATCGTCCACAACTATATCAGCGCCAGTTCCCCTGATTTTATCGGGATCATAAGTGGAACAAATACCCACAATCATGGCACCTGCATCTTTACCCGCCTTTATTCCTGCCGGTGCATCTTCAAAAACAACAACCTTTTTATGAGGAGCATCATAGCCCAAATTTTCTCTGGCAGTTTGATAACCCATTGGATGAGGTTTACCTTGAGTTACTTGCTCTGCTGTGATGAAACAGTCGGGTTTTTCGATTGTTAATAACTTCAACCATTTCGAGGCTAAAGGTAAAGTGCCTGATGTTATGATTGCCCATCTTTGATGCTTGTTATGTGTCTCTTTGGATAAGCTGTCAAATCTCTTGACTAGATCCACTGCACCTGGTATTGGTTTGGCAAATTCACCAAATGTATCGGGAATTTGACCTTCCCAATTTGTCACTTGTTCTTCATCGGCGTCATCTGGTGACCATTTCGCAATCACATCGTAAGTTCGACAACCATGAGAAGTTTTGATTATTTCTTCTGGATCAACATGAGGTCTTGTTTCAGCAAATTCTCTCCAAAACTGACTGATTGCACCAGTTGAATTGACAAGTGTACCGTCACAATCGAAGAGTGCTGCATGTACGTAAAATGTAGCTGATCTTTTATTTGATTGTTCTAGCATTTTCAATTATCTATTAGTGTAGGTCAAGCTAATTGTTAGATATATATACCATTATGTAGTAATATGACGTAATATTTTACATAATCTTCGATAGAAATCGAACTATTATTAATTCTATGTACGTTTGCAGCAATTTCCCAAATTGGCGATGATTTCTTATGTAAGCGAGGCCAGATCAAGCATAAGCGCAAAACTATTTTAGCAATCGAATAAATTGCAACATTAGTTGCTTTTGTAGTGTGATTTGAAAACTTTTATTAAAAATATTAAAAATCTACGGGTATTAATCAAGTGAAAATACAGCCCAAAGAGGAGAGTGATCGCTGATAAAATAGCCATCATAAACGCCGCTTCCGGTTTCGAAATCGAGCAATTTTAACTTTGAATCTCCATTTTCTTTAAAAAAAACGTAGTCAATAACACTATTGTAATTGATATCGAATTCTCTCTTATCAATTTTAGCTTTATTTGCATCGGTATATTCTTTTGTTATAGTAGAGTAGGCGGTGGTATTATCTAGTGAATTAAAATCACCACTCAAGAAAATTGCATCACTGTTAAGGCCAGATGTAATACTGAGAATTTCTTCTGCAGATTTGGTACATGCATCTGAACTATAAGAGGAGAAATGGGTACACAAGTAGTGTAAAGATGTTCCCTTGTGAGAGAATTCAGCAACGTTAACGATTCTTGGATATTTTTCACCCCAAGCGGTACCTTCGACATTAGGAGTATCACTTAACCAGTAAGTTTTATTAGACTCTAATTTGAACTGCTTGGTATTGTAAAGAATTGGATTATACTCATCATCACTACCATTGTTACCTCTAGGTTTTCCACAGTAAGTCCAATCATCTCCTAAACCATCAAGGATATCGGTCAATTGGTGCTTAATAACTTCTTGTAAACCCACTAATGTAGGATATTTTTCAGTACGATTTTTGATGGTTGCAATAAGACCTTCTTTTCTGGTAGACCAAGGTTTTTCATTTGTATCTAAATCAGTTGGATCAGCGTCATTCTTGATGTTCAAGTTAAATACTTGAAATTCGTTAGAATCGCCTTTTGTTGAAACGTTCGAGTCTCTTGCGTATAAATCAGACAATGGTGCAGCCTGAGCCACAAAAGGTAAAGCTAAAAGTAAACCAGAAAAATATTTAAGACTAACCATTTTATTATAAGCAATTGTGTTAAATATTCAAATGATTGAATCAATTGGAAACTAAGGTAGTATTTATACTCGAATAAATCGGGATCACCCACGGGTTTAAAGTCTTAAGACACAAGCGTCTATATGCATGTGGTTGAGGTTGACAATGAAAAAGTTCCCACGAGTTATTATTTCGAACCAAGTTCGGCATAAGATTTACAGCTTTACATACTGGTGTACAAACCATATGGCAACCCTTTTTGACTTTAAACTAAGCCTTTCAGTTGTATAATTCAGATAAGGTAAAACAGGGTAGGGCCTCGATTGCGACGGAAAAATAATACAATAGAGGCACCACTATTGTGATGAGAATCAGGGTGCTTAATGTGAAATAATTCGCCAATGCTATCTTATAACGGGTCGTCTACAATTATAAACGAAAGATAATGGATCAAAACATTCCCTACTAAGTATATATCGAATTAATGACTGCATTGAATTATATGCTCCAAACGCAATACCTTTTCCATTATATTGCCGCTTTAGGCTGGTTGCAGCCGTTGAACCACCAACGCGCCCACATGGTTGCAAACACGTGTGGAAATCTTACCGTAGTTGACGTAGCAGACTTTACATTACGAACCCACGCATGTAGTTGACGGCCTAAAGATCAATTGTATTAAGTCGTTGTCTATTGTCGAGGTTAAATTTAATTTATATCGCTGTAGTAAGTCCCTCTTTTCAGTAAGGTTATTGATCTAGGCTGTAGATAGTTACGGGTGAATACAATAAAACCCGCCGGCCCGAGCATTACAAAGACAGCGGTAACGGCATTACGGCATTACAGTCAGAATATGCCTCCTCCTTTTCCATTATTGTTGGTGTTACCTTGTTGCAAGTGCATATGAGAATTAATTAGTGTTCAAAAATCGGGGACATGTGGTAAAGCAGTACCATGTGGTGGAGTGTAAATATAAGAGATCAGCAAACAATTAAGACGAAAGAAGCAATTCTTACGTTTTAGACCCGGGTAGTCTCATCGCTGAGACTCCGAAAAGAGGAATATTGGATGAGAATTTCAGTTAGATTTTCGACATTATTTCCACTTGTTCTTATCGCGTCGTGTGAGGGGCCCTTCTCTACATATTGACACATATTGACGCAAATTACCATATTAGGATTCAAGATTTATATTCTCGTCTACGCCTTGTTAGCAATCAAAATACATTATGGCATTGTTCACTACTCGAGACATCAACTGTCGTCTCGAAACAGTAACGTGTCGTCTTTAATGATTCGAATGTTGTTCCGAGCGTTGTAGTATTTTGAGCGTTCATTGAGGTAAATAATTCATTATAAAATTACATGAAAAAGTTTGAGCCATGTTTAGGCCTTGACTAGTCTTGCACCAACGTACAAGTAACGAGAAATCCAGGCTCCTATAGTCCCACAAACGATACACACTGCCACAAATATTACCAAGTTATCAAAGTACTTCAATGTTCCTTTAGAACTAATTGCACCTCCGATAACAATTCCAAAGAGATCTCCAAGACTTAAAACAAAAAACGCTGTACCAGTTCTTTTACCGATGTCTCGAGTTTTACTGATCACTCCAATACAAGTCGGAGTCAAAGAAAGTAATGAACCCAGAGCAAATCCATATATGCCTGCAAATATGAATAATCCCACTATGGTATGACCAATTGGATGAGGAAGCCAAACAACCAAAATCGCTATAGAGGCCGATAATGTTGTGAGGCATAGTGTATTAAAGTTTCCAATTTGGTCTGCCATAAATCCTGGGAACACTCTGCCAGGAATAGAAAATGCGTTAAACACAGTAAGTAAAAGATATGATTTCGATGAACTTAAACCTGCTGCTACGGCATATGACGGTAAATATGTAATTGTCACGGTAAATGCAAATCCATTTCCTAATAATGCTAATGCCAACATACTAAATGTTGGGTCTTTGAAAACTTGTATGTCAATTGATTTGAAAACGTCTTTGAAAAAAGTTGAGTTTTTGGCATTAGCAAGTTCTTTATTGAACACATGCTTTCTATCTTCCACTAATAGTAATCCGGTTACCATTAAAGTTAAGCAAATAAATCCAATTATTCTTATAGCCCATCCGAATCCTACTTTTTCGTGCAAGTGAAGAAAAATAAGTGGTGTAATAACACCACCAATTGCTCCACCAATATATGCGAGACCGACTGATCTACCTCTTTTACGGTAAAACCAATGACTTATCACTGAAACGAAAGGACCAAAGACAAAGGCATTTCCTAGACCAGCGGCAAATCCAAAACTAAGAATAAATTGGTATAATTCAGTACTGACTGACATGCACATTATACCAACCATGTTAAGAACTATACCAAATATTATCGGAGGACGAACACCCACTCTATCGAAAACCGCCCCCAGTACTATTGTCATTCCAAATGACATGTAGTTGTAAATAGAAAATATCCACGCTACTGATGAGGTGGGTTCATGAGAAAGAATGTGCTCCTTAACATAATTCTCCACTACCCCCACGGAATTCACAAAGGAAAGCATACCCAAGAGACCAAAGAATGAACCTAGAAGAACAAGATTTGCACGAAGACCACCATCTGGGAAAAGGTCAGGATCATCAAGGACTCTGGAAGGAAGTTTCTCTAGGTGTTCAGACTCATTTGTACTTGGACTTGGAGTTATACCACTAGCATCTAATTTTTCAGTTTCATTTTGATTTTCAGGTGCAGGAGTATTTTGCTGTGACCTTACACTTGAAATTTCAAGCTCTTGTGGTGCTGACATGAATATTACTTCTATATAACTGAATATATCAGAAAAGATGTGTATACGATTTACAGTTTCCTTTATACTTATTTTTTTTTCTTTTAGCACCGGACCGATTTGATTGCGGCTAAACCAAACATCAATTGGGTTCCGCGCCGGTCCGATTTTCATCGTATAACATTCAAAAAAATCACTGCCGCATCCGCTATCAAATACGGAAAGGATATCCTTTCGGTAAAAAAACTGCAGGTTTCCTATTAAACTCGGAAGTGGCAAACAGTTCAGAATTCAGCGTTTGATCTGTAAATGAATTGGTTTAATTTTACTTGACACATGTAACTTTCTTGCTCATTGTTCGTGACTACTAAAATATGCCTCTACAGGTACGAATTTCAATGAGTATGCAATATCGCAGCCGTTTTACGCCATAATAACTAAGCCATTAATTTTTTTTTCAAATCTATAAAAACTCTATACTTTTTTAAGTGCAACCCCTGCATAAAAATACCTAGCAAACCATGAACATACAGTCCCAAATACAGATATACATGAAATGAATATAGCAAGATTATCAAATCCTTTAACTGTTTTCTGATTTCCAATAATTGCACCACCTATTGGAATCCCGAAAAGATTTATAAGACTTAAACAACTTGAAGAAGTTCCGTACCTCGATGCAAATTGACTTGTCTCTGATATTTGACCAATAGTTGCTGGTCCAAGACTAATATTGCTTCCCGAGACAAGACCAAATATAACACAAAATGCAAATAATCCTCCGGTACTATGACCTACTGGAGGAGGAAGCCATAAGACTAAATATGTAACTGTAGTTAAACTGTTTACGACACAAAGAGTATTTAATCTACCATAAGCATCGGCAACAATTCCACCTCCGAGTCTACCAACAATTGACGTAGCATTCATGACCATGATTAAAATGTAAGCAGTCTTAGCTGACATACCATTAGCAGTTCCATAAGAAACTATGTAATTTAAAGTGATTTGAAATGGGAATCCACTTCCCATTAATGCTAAAACAACAGTAGTGAAAACTTTATTCTTAAAAGCCAGAAGTTGAATCTTTCCAATTGTAGCTTTGTAGAATTTTTTTGATCTAGATAATTCCGGTTGTGGTTCAAGATTTGCTTGTGATGCTTCTCTGATTTCTTTGGTTCTATCTTCAACTAAAATAAATGAAAGTACATACATTGCTAATATGATAAATGTAAGAATTTTCATTGACCATGGAAATCCTAACTTAGGAAATAAAGATCTTAACACTAGCGGATAAACTATCCCACCAACTGCACCACCAGTGAAACCAACACCCATGGCTGCTGCTCTTCTTTTAAAGAAGTAATGAGAAATTGATCCAAGATTAGATACAAAGACAAATGATTGACCAATTCCTGCTAAAACATAACTCAAAAGTAGTTGGTAGTATTCAGTAGACTCCGAGAAGCAAATCAACCCTGGAACTAATAAGCATACACCAATAATCATACATACTTTATAGCCATATTGATCAAATACAGGACCAACGAAGATTGCACAACCAAAACCAAAAAAGTTGAAACAACTAAAGATCCAACCGATCTTATCCTGTGACACGTCAGTAAGAATGTTATCAGAAACGTAGTTCTCTATGGTTCCTTGTGAATTGGTGAACCCCATTGATCCAGCAAGTCCAAGAAATGCACCTAGTAAAACTATGTACAGTTTGCGACCTCCATCTGGATAGAAACTAGCACTATTAGCATCTAGCGTATCTTCGATATCTGATGAGAGTTTTTTCTCTAAATCTTGCTTGGTTTCATCCATGACTACACCAATCTATTCATTCGTTATGTGAAAAAGTATGCATTATATGAAATCTGCCTCATCTTATAGCGGAAGTCTGAATGAAAAGTTTCCGATTTCGGCGCATTGCTACAAATGATTACCTTTACACCGCAATTATGCCGGAAACTCTTTATTACAGTATACCATGCTTAATTATATGTAAATCAAACGCCAGTTAAAGTCATGAAGAAGTTTTTTTATTTTATGTGTAAACTCATGTCAAGTTGTCTCACGAGTTGATTTGAGAGGGTGCAAAAAAAGTGATAAGCTTATGCCGAATATAGCGAATTACCGAAAGTAGAAGCAGGGTTTAGATTGCAATATATCAAGCGGGACTTCAAAGACATGGAAATTCTATAATGAATATTTCCAGACTTTCCGATTGCAAAAGCTTATTTTTTGAGAATGTAGTAAAATTACATAAAAAATCAAATCAACAATGAATCTTGATTTATTTGGCTATAATTTAGCGATTATTGCTGCAAATTATTGAATTGTTGAAAAACGTACTTTTTTACAAAAAAATAAAAATCGGTCTCAAACTCACACCTACAAATACACAATCACCAACATCACCCTCTATGACTGATTTATGTTTAAAGGTATTGGTATATTGTTAATTCTAAAATTTATATGATTTAATGGGGGTGTACGGGTTTTGAACTATTTCAAGAGTCGTGTTTTATCAATCTCGTTGGTCGGTAAATTCCTTCATTACTTCAATATTGTCCAAATATCTGATAGTAACAAGACCAAATTTCGATTCAATCCATGTACTCGCCTCAAACAGTTACGTTGGCTACGTTGCTAACAGTCGGAGGATATATGTTATTTAATAATTCCGGTGAAGCATTTAACTTCGGTGAATTTTTAGAGACAACTTCTCCTTATATATGGGCAAATTTAGGTATTGCAAGTTGCATTGGATTTTCAGTTATTGGAGCGGCATGGGGAATTTTCATTACTGGTTCATCAATCCTTGGTGCTGGTATAAAAGCACCAAGAATTACTACTAAGAATTTAATCTCTATTATTTTCTGTGAAGTTGTTGCCATTTATGGTTTAATTATGGCAATTGTATTCTCTGCAAAATTAGATTATGTTGCAGCAACTGATTTATACACCAAACAAAATATGTATACTGGATATTCATTGTTCTGGGCTGGTATAACTGTTGGTGTTACTAATTTAATTTGTGGTGTTGCTGTTGGTATTACTGGTTCAACTGCTGCAATTAGTGATGCCGCTGATTCGTCATTATTCGTTAAAATTTTAGTTATTGAAATTTTTGGTTCAGTTTTAGGTTTATTCGGTTTAATCGTGGGATTATTAATGGCCGGTAAAGCTCTTGAATTCCAATGAGTACTTTAAATATACTACTATAAATATATAAATTCATTGAAAATTTACAATTAGTCTTATCTCTACTTTATCTTTAACTACTGCCCAGCTACACATGATTAACTTCAACTACTCATTATTCTGTATATATATTTAAGAATCAACCTCCATATTTTCAGGATTCTTCTTTAAAATGACAACTCCTTCCAAAGTATGACTTAAACTTGTCCATTCTTCATTATTTTCTAATTCAGCTCTTTCTCCATAACTTAATAAAACTGGAGTAGATTGAGTTACCCAACCAGTTATAGTTTTTGGTTTACCTGCTTGTCCAACAACATCAACTGCTTGTCCTACTCTTACATTAACTTTCACTGGATTTAATTCTTCATCAACTGTAATTAACATTCTTGGTTTCATGGCTGGGGTTAAATAGTATAATAATTGATGAGTTGTTTCACTACTTGAATCATTTAAGATAAAATATTTTGGATCTAATAATGCAACGGAAATTGTTAATAAAGAAGCTAATGAAACTTTTGATAAAATACTTCTTTCAGTATTAAATGGTGATAACGTTAAAGTACCTTTACCTAAATGTAATATACCTTGAGCAATTCTTACCATAAATAATGAATCTGGTGATTTAATATAATATGAAGCAAGTTGTCTTAATAATTGTGCTAATCTTGCATTGTTAGTACCAGCACCAACTAAACCCATTGCATAAATTGCATTTTGTGAAATTTCTAAATCTGGATCATGTGAATAACGTGATAAAGTATCGAAAACTTTCATTTGTGGATATGATGTTGAAACAAGACCCATTGCTAAAGGAACAGCTCTACGAATAAGTGGATTTCCATAATGCATTAAATGAGAGAAATGACGTAAAGACATATCTTGTCCAACATCTTCTCCCATTGCAATTAAAGCCAATCCTAAAACTGCAAAACCTTGATAAAGTTCTCCATCTTCATCTGAATCATCTTTTTCTTTATCTTCATCTTTTTCTTTTTCATCATCTTTTTCTTTTGTTTCTTCTTTTGGCTTAGTTTCTGCATCTTCCATTTCAACATCAACATTTCTATCAGGATTTTCATCAGAATTTTCTTCTTCTCTTTTCAATTGATCTTCTTCACTTTCTTCTAATTTTTTCTCTTCTGCTGCTTGATCTTTTGGTTTTGCTGTACACATTTGTAATAATGATTGAATTTGTAAAACATTTCCAGTTCCGGCATAAGCACAAATATTAACTAAAACTTTTAAAGTTTTACTAATTGAATGTTCAATTGCATCGATTGTTTCTAAAACATCTTCAACAGCTTCAGTTTTACCCATATATAATAAACCAAGACCCAATGCCATAAATCTAATATATTTACTTGTTAATTGAGTGAAATCTCTTTCCAATAATGTTTGTAAAATTGTTGAAGTAATATCACCATGACAAGTACCAACGAAAACATGACCTAAAGCTAAAGCAGCTAATGAAGAAACTTCAATTGAAATTTCTAAATCAGAAACTAAAGGTAATAATAAATTTAAAACTTCGTCATTTGCAGAACCAGCAAATGCAATTCCTAAACCATTAATTGAAGAAGTTTGAAAAATTTTTTTTGGATCTGTTACATATTCTTGTAATAAAGCTAAAGCAGCTTCAACATCATCATGAATATTTGCACTTACAATACCTGTACCTAAAAGAGCACCTGCTTTAATTTCATCTTCTGTTGAATAAGTATATTTATCCAAATATTGTAAACCATCGTTTATATTCCATTGATGAAGTGAACCTAAAGAAGCAGTTGTTGAAATCATACCATGACCTTTTGTTTTATAAATCCAGGATTTATTATCTTCTTCAGTTTGAATTAATTTATCTGAACCATAACCTAAATTAATAAATCCATTTACGAAAGCAGCAGCTAAATTTTGTTTTGCTGAATCAATTGAACCTGAATTACCTAAACCAAATTTTGAATTTTCTAAATGAGATTTATAAATATCTTCTGGGACTTTTGGTTCTAATAAATTAAGTTCTTTTGCAAGATAACTAAAATATTCATGTAATTTGACATTTGAAATTGTTTCTTGAACTTCTTCATTTTCTCCAGGATATTTAAAACCATTATTTTGTTGAGATAATATAAAACCTAATTGTTTATGAATTAATTCATCATTAGTTGCATTAAATACTTGTTTAATTAATTCTTCATCATCTAATTTAATTGCAAGAGTTAAAGCTTGAGTTAATTGATTATTTGATAAATAAATTGAAAAGGCAGTATGAAGAAATGCCAGATCATCAGGAGGAGCTAAAAGTGGAACACAACTTACCATATAAAGACAAACTCTTGCAAAAGTATTTTCATCAACAAAATTAGGTAATTTATCAATACTTTCAATTTCTAATAATAAATCTACAGCATCAGCTTCAGCATTATGTTTTAAAAAAAATGGAACAATTTTAGTTGATAATTGAATAATTTTTGAAATATAATCATCATCTGAACCTAAATTTTCTTGATAAGATTCACCAATTTCTAAAGCTAAATGACGCATATATTCATGACCCCAATCAGAAATTGTATCATTTGAAGCTAATAAACGATATTTTAATGAAGATTTTTTACCATCATCAGAAGAAGTCATTGCTAAAACTGATAAAATATCAGCTAATTTCTTAACTAAATTTTCAGATTGATTACCAGACCAGTTTTCATAAATTTCATTGATTAATCGATAATGAGGTCTTAAAAATTTAAGTGGTTTTGGAACTGCAGTCATTGAAGTTGTTGAATCTTTTATAAAATTCTTCATAGTTATTAAATAACTTTCATATAATTCATCAGATTGATTTGGTTCATTAATTCTTTCTACAAGTAATTCTAAATCATCTTTTAATTTTTGATCTTCTTCAGAAAGTTCTTCTTCTTCTTTCTTTGGTTTAGGTTTATCTTTAACTTCAACCTCTTTAATTGGTTCTTTAGAAGGTGCCATATTAGTGATTAGTTAATAGTAATGGATGGCAAAAGACGCTCGTTCAAAGGACACGATAATGTCGGAGGACGCGACATGGCGAGGAAACGACATCGACCCAGTGTCTACGACATTATTCAAAACACCACGACATCACCAAAACACCACGACATTGTCTCCTACGCGCTTGGTTTATTAAGTAAAAACAGTTAACATTTACTATTTTAACTATTTAGTCATAAATATGGATAGAATTTTTTATAAGACAGATTGTATTGATTCATATACCAAGTTACCAATATACATATTTGATACATCATTTTTACCATCACCAGAATTAATAAATTATGATGAATTTATACCAACATTAATGAAGGTATTACCTAAAATCAATTATATATTAATAATGTTTAGTTGTGGATTAAATAAGATTAGTTGGATTTGGGGAATTAAATTCTTAAAGACTTTCTTATCTTCAAATGATAATGTTAATAATTTAGATAATTTAGTTAAAATTATAAGTGTTCATGATAGTTGGTTTGTTAAATCAATTACTCAAATATTAGCAAATTATAATTTAACTAAGAAAAATTTATCAATTAATAATATTTTCGATAATTTTAATAATCTTAATAATTTCCAAAATAATTCATTTAAAAATAATAGAATTATTAATTGTAGTACATTATCAGAATTAACAAATTATGTTGATTTAACAAAATTAAAACTTTCATTAAATATTTATAAGCATGATTTACAATTACAATCTTCAATTGAATTTAATAATCCAACTAAATCTATTATAAATGAAAATACTAAAATTGATAAAGATTTAAATCCATTTTTTTTCCATCATTTTTATCAAATATTTAATATAATTAATTTATTTGGTCATAAAGTTGAATCAATATTTCATAAACCTGGAAATAAATCAAATACTGATATTTTATATCATTGTATTTGTAGGAATCAATTAATTTGGATTAATGATTGGGATTTATATTGTATTTCAACAGTTTTCAAACGTTTACTTATGGATTTACCATTTCCATTAATAAATTCTCATGATATAAATTTACCAATAAGAGATGATTTTGAACATACTTTAACATATTTTAATAATATAATTTCAAAATATAATGAAAATCAAATGAATTATGGAATGGTTTTATATCAATTAATTGATATGTGCGTTTTATTTGTTGAAAATTCTTCAACAACAAATCATACATCAAATTCAATTTCAAAATGTCTTAGTTATTGTATAAGTCAAGAATTAATTCTGCTGCAAAATAAAGATAATGTCCTTATTGTTTCAAGACTTTTCAAAAATTTTATAGATAATTGGTATAAAATTAAACCTTTATATCAAAATAAATTTCATACAGTTGAACAAATTATAAATGGAGAAGAATTATGTTATAATAAAATTGATAATTCATATGATTTATCTTATGATATTACAATTGAAGAAGAAAATAGTGATGAAGATAATGTTATTGTTAAAATAAATACTTCAAATTTACTTCAAGATAATTCAGGACTTGAAAAAACAACTCCATTATCAAGTCCAATTAGTAAACCAATTCCATATACTCCAATTTCAATTAATTCACAACTGTCATATTCAAAATCATTTAATTCTCCAATTAAATTAACATCTCAACTGGTAAGTACAGTTTCATCAACATCATCAAATAATTTTAATTCACCAAATCATTCAAAAAAATTATCAGATGTTTCAAATGTTCAATTTCAATTCCCTCCTCAAAAATATAAATTTAGTAAACCAATTAAACAACCATCATTATCATCATTTGATTCAATAACATCAAGTCATTCTTCTCATCATTCACTGCCAAGTTTAAGCTTTAAAAAACCTGTAATTAGAGGTAGAAAAGTTGGAGAATTAGCAAGATTATTTGAAGAAAGAGGTCAAGGATTAGAATTATTAAAAGACATAACATCATGAGTATTTCAAATAGGAAATTAACAATAGGTAAAGTAAAATTATATACTAGGGCATATGGAAAAATATACATAAAACCACATTTATTATTATACAACTAAATGACAAGAGTCAATAATTTTTTTTTTTAAAATTTAATAAGATTTAACAAATATTAAAAGTTTGATATTTAATCCTTTGAATTAAAGGAGAGGTTAAATTTATTCACCAACTAATCTTGTATCAATATTATCCATTGATAATTCATTTGGATTATGACCATGATTTTGGTTACTAGCAGCTACAGCAGCAATGGCAGCAGCAGCAGTTGTTTCAGCATTATCAGCATCTTCAATTCCATGTTCTTGTAATTGTTGTTGATAATGTTGTAATTGTTGTTCATCTAAATGATGAGAGTGAGTTTGATGAGGATGATGATGTTGTTGTAATTGACGTTGTAATTCAGCTTCTTGTTGTTGACGTTCAATCTCCATTTGAATTGCATGATCAGTAATTTCATGACCATGACCATCATCATCACCACTACCATCTAAAACTTGATAACTTTGAGGATTTGAACCAGATGGAGGTCTTCTTGAAGTATTAAGTCTTGCACCATTTGGAGTACCTGTAATACCACTAATATATCTATGTTGTTTCTTTAATTTTCTTTTATAACCTCTAATTTCATTATAAATATCTTCACGTTTAATTAAAACATCAGGATATTGTTCTTTAATTTTTTTTTCAATATGAGATGGTTTTGTTCCAACTTTATATAAATCTAAAATTAATAAATTTAATTCATCTGATCTTTTTCTTAACATTGGATGATTACTTAACGGATCTAATTGTGGATGATTATGTTCATTACAAGTAATTCTTAAAGTCCATTTTGAATCAGCTTTTTTAAATGAAGCAGTCATTGCAAATGGACATCTTAATTTTTTTGTTTTTGTACTTGGATCTAGCATATAACCATTTCCCATATCAATATTTTCAGGAGAACCATCATCTTTTTTTGATTTTTTATGACGATAACGTCCACCTAATTCACAAGTATAATAAATTGCTTTCTTATTTGAATGAGCAATAACAACACCAAATCCATTATCTCTTGCAAAATCTTGAATAAACATATTTAAATCTTCTCTACTATCAAAAGTTTGATCAGGATATTGACGAGTAATTAAATTACCTTCAGAAGTAATTGTATTTTCAGAAACTGGATAAATTTTCAGTTTTGAATCAATAAGTGGTTCAGGAATTTGAATATTATATTCAGAATCATCATATTGTGAAAGATGATGTTGATGATGTTGATGATGATGTTGATGTTGATGTTGTTGTAAATGTTGTTGATATTGGTGTTGTTGATATTGATGTTGATGATGATGATGATGTTTATCATCTTTATTATCATGTTTTGATTTATCAAGAGCAGCAGCTGAAGCAATTTCTTCTAATTTAACTCTTGCATCTTCTAAATCATGATGATTGCCAACTTGATCTTTAACAGCGGTAAGAAGTTGTTCATCAATATTATTAGTATAATCTTCTTCTGGATTGTGAGACATTTCAATAGTTGCAAAATATGTTTAATTACGGCGTGTTGATAACCAAGTGTGTATTGGTTAAATGGTCGTGTTAAATGGTAGTAGTGTAAATTTGTTAAAAACAAATGGGTATAATTTTTAGTTGTCGACGAGTTGTTGATGGATGCTGAGGAGGACACGAATCCGGGTAACTTAATGAACCTTTCCGAATGAGGAAGGTGAACCCAGACCGGTACACCAAAAAAGAAAAGGTGCATCCGTACACCTAGAATTAAACAGGAAAGGCGAGTATACACCCGTACACCTAGAATTAAACAGGAAAGGTGAGGCTACACCCGTACACCTAAAGTTAAACAGAAAGGCTACACCTGTACAGATAATGCTTAATTATTTAATAATTTACTAGCCCAATTTGGGAGTACAAATGATGCATGATGAACTTCAGAACTGTAGTAATTGAAGATTTTATCTTCTAATTGTTTGGAGAATTTTCTAGTTGGTTTTGTTAAATCAATATCTTTCTCGGTTGCAATTATTAGACCTAATTGACCTGAAGTATAACTTGGCATATAACATTGAGAGTATTTAACATTTGGAAATACTTTTTTAGCCTTACCAATAAGTTCACTTAAGTAGTTAATATTTAACCAAATATTTTCACTACTTTGCATAATAACAATCCCATCCTTATTAAGAGCATTTTTCAAAAGATTAAAGTAGTTAACTTGGAAAAAATCTTCTGCTGGACCTTCAGGATCTGAAGAATCAGTAATTATAACATCGAATTTTTCATTAGTTAAAGCTGTTGATTTAAGATACTCAAAACCATCTTCAATAACAATATTAACATTTTCATGATCTTTATATTTTGTCATTTCTGGTAAATATTTTGTAGAAAGTTGTATAACCATATCATCAATTTCAACTAAAGTAATGCTTTCAATTGAATTATTTACATCAAACTTGATATGTTTAACTAATTCTCGAACTACTCCACAATCACCACCTCCAATTACCAATACTTTTTTTGGTTTATAATGACACATTATTGGAAGATTAGTTATTAATTCTTGATAAGCAAATTCATCTTTTTCAGTACATTGAATTATACCATTTAAAACAAGAACATTTCCAAAATTTTTCAGCTTAAAAATTAAAATGTCTTGAAACTGAGATTTTGAATGATGTAAAATTTCTTCAATTTCAAGTGCAAATGATTGACCAGGAAATGATTCATTATTTTTTTCATGAAACCAATAACTTTCATCTATATGGTGTACGGAGTCGTGTTGAAATTTTGTTATATCAATCATTTTATATGGTTTAAATTATTGTGAAAATTCACACGATGACTTTTAAACCTTTTGGTAGTGCAAAAACTAATTGATTTTTAAGTAAATCTACTTGAAAAATTAGGTTATTATATTAAGATTTAAAATAAGCTTTTAGGCTATCACAAAGATTTAAAGTAAATATTTTACTCGATTATATCTAATAAAATTTCTTGAAACTTTTTCAATTTTAAACAACTACTAAATATTTCATTATTTTATTGAGTCTTTTATGACATATTTGCTCGTATTCTCGTAATATTAGCAAATCTATGTTTGTTTTCCCAGCATTTAATGCCAACTACAATGATAGAAAACGAACTTTCAAATCATGTCGAAAATGTAGGGCTAAAAGAATGAAATGTAATATTCAACTGGCAGATTATGAAACGGTTGGATGTTTAAATTGTCATGAATTAGGTTTAAAATGTGATTTAATTAAATCTTCAAAGTCGAAAACTTCTATTAAACCTACTATTCAGCCAACCTCCCAACATTCTCAAAGTCCGGTTATTCATCCATCCGTTCAACCTTCAATTCAACCGACTATCCAACCTCATGTAGATATTCATTCTTATAATGGACAAGATCGTCCTCAATTAATACCAGCACCTCCTATGATGAATCAAATTATCCCAATACCGCCTATCGAGCCAAATTTACAGGAAAGTATTAGACCAAATTTACCCGAGAATATAAGACCAAATTTACCCGAGAATATAAGACCAAATTTACCGGAGAGTATAAGACCAAATTTACCGGAAAATATAAGACCAAATTTACCAGACAATATAAGACCAAATTTACAATCAAATATCAAGCATATTCAACCAAACTTACAACCAATTTCAACTCATCTACATAACATTCCAAATAATTTACCGCATCAAAGTATCAATAATCTTCATTTACCAACGCATATTATAGATCAACATATCCAGCGTCATGTTGGAATTAATCATCCAGGCTTTATAAATCGTACAGAATCCAAATCTAGTCAATCAAGTAGGTTGAGTCAAAGTAGTAGCTCTTTTCCACAATCTTCTCCAGGTGAAATACCATTAAAACAAACTGATTACGCATCGACTGATAGAATCTTATCACCTACAGAAATGAAAGAAATTACCTGGTTTTACCTCAAAAAAACTTATGGTTTTACTGTAACATTGTCTAGATCAAAGTATGAGTATAGCTCTATTCCTATGAATGAAAGATCCGCAAAAGGTACAGTGGGGATGAACGTTTTCGTTAGACAGAAGAAATTTAATTTCATTGAAAAGAGTAAAACTGATCATTTAAAAAATCCGGTAGTATTTCATTTCTTGAAATCAATTCATGCATTTACTGTTGATACTCCAGGAAAATTCACAGTATCCAAAGAAAATATGACGAAATTATTCAAAGTTTATTTCTATAAAATTAATTCAATATTTCCCATTATTTGGGAATCGGAATTTTGGTATGACTTTTCAAAAAAAAGGGCACCATCAATAGTTATATATGCCATGTTAATTGCAGTTGCAAGAGATGAATGTGCTACACCAATTATCCAAGATTGTTTTGGAGTTAAACCAAATGAGGATCAAGATTCTTATTATAAAAATTTACAAACTTTTGTTACTGAATTAGATCAAAAACTACGTCAAGTACTTTCTATACTTGCGGAATTAGGTGATAGTGATCCAATAAGTCGAATGATTTGTCATTTACTTCTAACCTTTCATTTTAACTTTCATAAATTGGGGAGTGAACAAAGTAGTCATGATCTTACTGATGCCATTGGGTTTGGATTATCTGCAATGATTCACTTTGGAACATTTCATGAAAAACTTCTTTCTGAAGGTCAGGTTGAAAGATCTCAATACCTTAGTAATGTATGGTGGGTTGTATTCATTCTTGATAGGTTTAATACAATGATGAATTCTAAAGCCATGTTTGTTAAAAGAAATGATTTCAATCTTGAAAAACCAGTCAACAATCCTCTTCTATTAAGATTAGTAAATTTAACAATGAGATTAGAAGATATGATAATTGCAAACTTTAAACCTAAAGATCATGTGAAGAATAGATTTGCTTTAATGGATGATGATGATTCAAGAGAATTCGATCCTCATGCAATAAATGAAAAAGAATTAGAACTTGGTCAAG
The DNA here is from genome assembly GCA_030578455.1 of Metschnikowia sp. yHQL527. Taxonomy (NCBI): domain Eukaryota; kingdom Fungi; phylum Ascomycota; class Pichiomycetes; order Serinales; family Metschnikowiaceae; genus Metschnikowia; species Metschnikowia sp. yHQL527. The sequence continues at coordinate 172,314 of JAJMRR010000005.1, read as the reverse complement.
ATGTTAATCAAATGTTTAAAGTTTTTCATGATTATAAAAAGAATAGAAATGAAAATGGACCAACTGAAGATTATTTACCCCATGGTCTTGAAGTTTCTCAATATAGTGAAAGAGTAGTATATTTCCTTGAAAGAAGTGTTGCAAATGTTATTATATTATCATATAATCTTCGAATAGCTAAATCAGAACCCAAAAAATATGAAGAAGTCAAGATAAAAGTTCTTGATAATATTATGAGGTATTTTAAAGCATTAACTGATGATAGAGGACATGAACTTATAATAAATTTTGGAATGATTCCACTGATTATGTCACTTTGCTTTTCAATAGCTTTAGTGTTGAGATTAGGAGTTGTTTCTAATCTTAATCAAAAGGATAATAATCGAAAAATTGGATATGAATCTATAATTCATATAGGAAGTTTATGGGATGATTATTTAAAAGAGATCGAGTTATTAAGTAGAAAATGGTGGTTTATTCAAGAAGTAATGGTATCAATCAAGAACCTTGATAAATCCATGAATAAAGTAATTGGACTTTATTCATTAAAACAAGTTAGAGATCATGAAGAAGTTGATGGAGAAGCAGAAGAAGAACCAGAGATTAAAAGGAAAAAATTTGATGATAAAGATAGTGTAAGAGACTATATTTTACCACCAGTGACATCACTTACATCACCGATGTTTTATACTGGAGCCATTGAGACAGAAACCAAGAAATTTCTATCTAAAGGAGATCCAGATGAAGATAAGGAAGAAGATTCACAATCGGCATCTAATTTTGAAGGATCTACACTGTTACCAATTGCCGATGCTGAAGAAGGATTTGTAAGTGCTGATAGTGTATCAAGTTTAGAAGATACATTAGATGTTGATGAATTTTTCAAAATTTATGTTAATATGAACATGCCAAATGTTATAGATCTATTAAGTGAGCTGCAATTTGATCCAGATGGTTTATGAGTGTATAATGTAGATACGTAATATGTCAATATGATAATGATAAGAGTAGAAGAGTAGAGAAAGAGGAGGGTAAGAAGAGGTTTGAAGTAAAGTGAGAGTTAGTAAGAGTTAGTAAGAGTAGTGTAAGAGTTATAGTAGGGTAAGAGTAGAGTTAAAATAGGGTAAGAAACTCAAAACTATATACATCTATTTCATTCCCATGTCAATCACAATAGTCAGATCAGTGAACTACGATCTAGCTACTTACGCTAGCCGATGCAGAAGAACCAATTCTTTGAGAGAGATTAAGAGTAAGAGCAAAAGTAAGAGTACGTACTAGAGAAAGTCTTTGCAACCAATTCTCAGAAACCATTAAATCTCAGGAACCATTATTTCAAGAATCAGGCGCTGAAGTGCATAAAAAATTTGACATTTTAGTAAAAATTGTCAGAATCTGGTATAATTGAGATAAAACAGTAAAATGTGACTTTTTTCAGATTAGTAAAAAATGACTTTTCAAATTAACATTGACGTTTTCAAATTAGTCAAATGTTGATAACAGAACGGTTCGGCCCGGCAAAATGTGTTACCGGTACTTCAATGGTGGCAATAACATAAAATTGTCATGCACCCACTAAACTTTTCCGGACCGGTTCGGGTCCAGTCATCGCATTGTTACATTTGCAGCATTGTAGGCCTACAATTGTCTTAGACAAAACATAATAGTATTAGGCCCATTCTAGTACCATTCTAGTCCTCGACAGTAATGTCCTTGGCACCAATGTATTTGTCATTAGTGATATCGAGGTTACATTAGGTTACATTAGATTTATCCAATAGCGTTGTCATCGCAAAGTGTTCTTGACGTATGCCATGTCACCAGATTGTCCGTAAACTCCGAATGGTCACGATCTTACCATTAAGCAACCATACATCCATAACTATCTTGGGTTAAATTTATTTCACTGTTAGTATTTCTGTAACTATTCAAACATTGTAACTTACTAAGCACATTAAATCACATTGGTATCTAAAAGTTGCAAATAACTCTCGTACCCTTAGCCTAATTTGGATCTCTCGTGTAGCAAATCGCCAACACAAAATGCAAGTAGGTTACATTAACCCGCGGAAGTTTAAACCCGTATTGTATTATTTGAGCCTGACACGACACAACCGCGAGGGGCCAGAAATTTCTGGGCACTACACGCTGTGACGAAGACGGTAAAAAAAAGTTAGGGAAAAAAAGAAATATCTCAGTAATCATACAATACTCAATTTCAAATTTGCTGTAGTTTCAACAACGAAGTTTTTTTAGTTAACTTTTTTAAATTTAACAAAAAATATATTAGGTGGGTTTAATCCTTTGCTAACTTCATATTGGTATTAAAATAATCAAGACTTTTAACAATCCTAATTAAAATCCTAGTGATTATTGGTATATTCAAAGTTTTTCCTTGATTAATAATGAATTCAATAACCACGTATAAAACTTCAAATGAAGTTTTTAAAACTTCTAAAACTTCAAGATTGTCGTCATCATTTAAAGACTCTGTAGTTATTGCAATTTTATTAAAAATTTGGCAGTTTATTTCTTCATTTTTAATCCCATCCAACTTAGTTGATATTGAAGAAACTAAAAATAATTCTGGTAAAATTACTGAATTAAACTCCGACTCAACTTCAAAATCACAATCAGAATCAGTTCCAAAATTATTCCCTTCAATAAAATCAGATAATATTTCAGATGTTGATTGTTCTGCAACTCCTTGTTCAACTGGTATTACAACTAGACTTTTACCATTTAAAAATCAAAATGGTGAAATTGAATGGGCATTTACTGAAGATGTTATTCCTGGAAATGAATTAGAATCATTTAAAATCAATCAAAATAAAAAAGAAAATCAATTATCTCCTGTTACTTCAAACTCTTCAAATAATGAGTCAATAATATCAATTAAAAAAGAATCAATTCATGAAACTCCTTTATATTCATCATCTTCTTCAACTCCTTTTAGTCCTGAAGATGGTAAACATATGAATGGTCAAGATGATGATAAAGTTCATCAATGTCCTCATTGTGATGCAGTTTTTAAAATTCGTGGTTATTTAACTCGTCATTTAAAGAAACATGCTTCCAACAAAGCTTATTCTTGTCCTTTCCATAAATTTTCAATTTATATTGATGAAAATAATATTACTCATAAATGTCATCCAAATGGTGGATTTTCAAGAAGAGATACTTATAAGACTCATTTAAAATCAAGACATTTTAAATATCCACAAGGAACTAAAACAAAAGAACGTAATTCAACTCCTGGTCATTGTTCAATGTGTGGAGAATATTTTCAAAATAGTGAAATTTGGTGTGAAATTCACGTTGAAGGTGGTGAATGTAAATTTTTACCAAGTGGATTTAAAGGTAAATCAAGAATTAAAAATAGATTAAGAAAACAATTACTGAAAAAATTAAAAGATGGTAAAATCAATGATGAAACTGTAAATGCAGCTGCAAAAGTAATGGCAATGAATGGTTCAACTTCAAAATTAGATGAAGATTTAATTTATCAAACAAATTTAAATAATAATAATTATGGAAATAGTATCTCATCAAATTCTTCAAGTCAAGATTTAACAAATGATTATTCAACACCTGTTATAGATACTCCATTATCAATGAATTCAGGAACTCCAATTCCAAATCAACAAAATTTACAATCGAATTCTCAAATTTATGATTATCATCATTCTTCAAATTCTCCAACATTATCAGTAAGTTCATCAATTAATGGAGTTCATCAACATTCACCAAATCAATATAATCCAATCCAACAATTACATTATCAACAACAACAACAAATACAACAACAACAAATGCAACAATTACAACAACAACAATTGCAATTTGAACAATTTTCTCATCCAAATATTAACAAAAAAGATATGTTTGATGATTATGATGATGAATTTTGTCTTGATGTTGATCAATTAAATTATGTTGATTATAATGTTAATGATTTATTGGGATATTTGAAAAAAAATGAAATTGATTATACAAGTTTTAATAATGGCAATTATAATAATCATTTTAATACTCATGTTCAACAACCTCAATCAAATCAATACCAATCTTACTAAGTTTGTTAGTTTGTCAGTTAATGCATTTACGTCTCAATTTCATTTCAAATACTTTTTGGTTAATTTTTTTTACTCCACCAGCTTATTCAAGATCTTTTTATTCCTTGTTATGATGTTTTATATCGTGATATATTTTTTTTTTAAATGCTTCTGTTATACAGAAATATATGTATGGTACGTTATTCATTAATTTGTAGTATACAAGTTATATAATCTTTAATCCCTTATCCAAATATATCATCCATTTCATTCTTCTTCTTCTTTTTCTTCTTCTTCTTTTCCTTTTCCTTACCAAATATACCTTCAATTGAGTCAGTGGTTTTCTTCCTCTTCTTTTTACCAAATATATCATCAATTGATTCACTCTTCTTTTCTATATCAGTTGAATCACTCTTCTCTTTCTTATCTCTTTTCTCTTTCTTCTTTTTAGGTAAGCTACTAAATACGTCAAAGAGTTGAGCATTTTGAGCTTTCTTTTCTGACCCTTCTTCTATTAGGTCAGTAAGTTCAGGTTCAACTATTTCACCGTATTCATCATCTACCATAGGTTTTCTATTAGCAACTACATTAGTTGTCTTTATAAAGTTTTCAACTCCTTCTATCTCGAAAAGTAATGCATATATTTTACTTGTACTCCCTAAAAGTGCCAATCCAAGGGTAATATATTGACCTAAAGCAATTATCCCATTAAATTCATAGAATGCTTGTTTGAAGATATTTCTATTCACTAAATATGCAATTCTATCAAGAACCAAATGAATCTTTAAAGTGATTTTTTTCTGTGATTCCAAGTTGTCAATATCCACAAGTAATTTGATAATTTTTCTTACATTTCGATGTAGTAAATCAAGCCATTTCCACCATACTGCTAAATGATGTTGATTATGGTTTCTATGATATTGTAGATGTATAATTTCGTACTCATTAACCAACTCAAGTTTTTTGGCAGGCAGAAGAAGAGTATGTCGTTTGAAATTCATTCCCTATAAAGAGTTTATTGGTTTCAATTGTAGGTTTGGTACCTTAAATTTTGACGTTAAAATATTAGTGATAATTTAGAGTGATTTATGGTATACTCAATTTGGATGGCATCGCAAAAATAATTTTTCAGACTTTACTACTTCAATGCCAGCTCCAACATTAGAACAATTAATAGCAAACGCACGGGCGTTGGTTCAATCGTCACAGTCGGAGAAAGCATTAGAACTTTTAACACCTTTAATTAAAGGAAATGAACAAAATGTACTTTTACTTCAAATTTATGGTGAAGTTTTATTAGAAACTAATGATTTACAACCAGCTTATGAAATTCTTATGTCTGCATGTGAATTAGATCCAGAAGCAGAAATTGGAACTGAAAAATTCTTATACTTAGGCCAAATGATTGGTGGACCCGATGGAGTTAAATATCTTGACGTTGGATTACGCAAACTTAATATTCAATTAGAATCAGTTAAAAATGATACAGGAGATCAAGATATTTTACTTATTGAACTTGCAAAAGTTTATCAAACAAAAGAAAAACTAATCTCATTCTTAATTAAAAAGATAAATCAAGGAATATTTGCTAAAATTGAAATTTGGATGACTGATTTATGTATGGAACTTGAAGCAGAATCTCAATGTGATGAACTTATTAATTATTCTTTAAATCTTGACCTGGAAAATCCCGAAGCATTATCATTATTAGCATCGATTAGAATATCACAACAGAGAAATGAAGAGGCTAAAGAAAGTCTTGAAAAATCATGGACTTTATTTCAAGCTAAAAAGACAAAATTAGAAGAATCAGCTAATGATTTAAAACAAGGTTCTGAAGTCGAAGATGGTCCTGATTCTTTTGAAGTTGGTGTTGAATATATTGATTTGATTCAGCCATTCTTAACTTTGGCTAGATTTGCTATTGAATTAGAAGCTTACGATTTGGCAATTTCTATAACTTCAAATACTCAAGATATTAATGATAGTATTCTTGATGCTTATTACTATGAAGCACTTGCTAATATATTAAATGCTAAAAAGGCGTTTTCTACTAAAGTTGATTTAAAAGATCAAGATTATAGAGACTTAGACTTGAAACAAGTCAAAAAATCTACTGACGAAGAAATCAAAAATAGCGTAAGTGAAGCTAAAAGTGCATTAACTCAAGGTTATAAAATTATAAATAGTGATGTTGGTATCGAACACGATCCAGAATTAGTAGAGCAAGTCAATGAATTATTGGCTCAAGTTGGAGGTCCTTCAATGTCTGAGTTAATGCCAAGGAGAAATGACGACGACGAAGAAGGTTGGGAAGATGAAATTGTCAGTGACGATGAATAATTATGATCGCATGTATAGATACTTAATAAATTTTTGCTTAGCAGTGAATGTATATCACTACTGGTTTTATTCATTGAATCTGTTTTTAAACTCATCTAAGTAGGAAGTTACATCGAATTTTCCCTCTTTAATAGCTTCATTTGCAATTTGTCGAATTCTTCTTTGACCTGGAGTAAGGTTTTCTTCATAAGGATTGAATTTCTTCAAACCCATTGACTGCAAGCCTTCATCATTGTGAATATTATAAATATCAGCACCTTGATATTCGCTATCTCTTTCTTGTTGCAGAAGTTGAGAAGCATAGTCAATGGGTGATTTGTTATTAATAAAGCTGTTTCTAGTTTCCAAAAGTGTTGATACATTTGTAACTGATAACGGAGTTTGTCCATAGTAGAAAACACTAGAATGTCCGTCACCGTTATTTTCTTTATCAACTTCGTGAGGAACATCAGCATGCCAAAATACAAAATCACCGTTTTTAACGTTGGGAATACCTACACAGGTTGACGCTTGATTGAGATAAGGATAAAACTCATCAGCTAAGTATAATTGACCAAATGATGGTTCAGCACCAGGAAACTTCGGAGTTTGAAGATCGATTTCGTAGTCATCAAAATTACCAGATACCGGATCTTTCCAAAAAAGTGGTCTTAACATAATATACGTAATTGAAAGTTTTAAACTAGGAAGAACTTTCAAGGTACCTTCACCAGTTTTGTTATCACTAAGAGCTAACCAACCTTGTAGAGTTCTAAATGCAGAGCAAATAGTAGGTCTTGCAGTGCTACATCTTTGTAATGATCCTCTTGAGGATAGGCTCTGGAATCAAGTTTAAAGGGGTCCCATTCTTCCCATTTCCCTTGAAAAATTTCCTTATAGTTATTTCTATAATTTTCATCTTCCCATCGTTCAATTGAACCTGAGTCAAGATGCATATTTAACGAAGCATTTGCGCCAGGCTATCTTATTTTGGTTCTATCGCCATAGACAATTTGTGTCGACATATCCACGAGACTTTCAGGATCATCAACGTGGAATTGTCTTCCCATAGTCTTGAATAACTGTTGAATATTAGCATGAAATCGAGCTTCCATTTGAGGTTTTGTCCAGAAAAGATTGTACCAAGAAGTTGGATTGGGGAAGGTATAGCCTGCAGTTTCTGGATGATCTTTACTAAATCGAACAAGTTGGTCAAACCAATCATCAATTTGGTTTCTATCCACAGCGCTTTTCACCATTATAACGCCAGCTTGCTTAAACTTAGACACAGTATCTTGAGGTAAGTGGAAGTTATTAGTAACAATATCATTCCAGGGAATGACAGGGATTGAACTGGAGCCTTTAGAGGTAATAAGATCATTTTCATGTTGAAGAGCACAAAGAAGTCTTTTCCAGGAATCAGTGACGGCCTCGATATCTTTCGGGTTGATTAACCTTTTCTTTAGTTCAGAAAATCGAGGTTCCAAGTCCGGAACCAGATGTGATGGAATTGAAGTTGGCGCTATTACAAAATGAAATAATTGTTAATTGAAAACTGATCATAACTTTTATTAAACTATACATGGTGTCATATTCGGACGAGTTTCTATAATTGGAAAGCGTCCCGACGTACCCCGGAAAATAACCCGCATTGGAATCGTTAGGGACTTTTCCGACTACTGCAAAAAATTCATAATCTGGGGTAGGTCTTTAAAAAATTCGTTATCAAACATATCAATATGCATGGTTTCCAAATAGGAGTCATAATCACCAGTTGGATCTGCGAGTTTATTTTCGGATAATTCCACTGGAGTTCGAGGTATATCTACAGATACAGATGAGCTATTGGAATATGGTAAAAAGTTAGTTGGCTTGTTTAGGATTGGACGACTAGACTTTGGAGTTACTTCAACTGGTAAATAATCTTCTTGAGTGTGAATACTCTCTTCCGTTAGGTTTAATTTAGAATTAGTCCGTTTAAATTTGGATGTAAAATCAAGTTTTGCAGCAAAATCTTTGGTAAGATTACAAATCTCTTCAACTACCCACCAATGGAAAGACAATTTTTCGAGTTCAAATAAATAGTCTTCAAATTTGTACGTGTAGGTGAATGTTATACGAGGAGTAGGCAAAACTTCAGTTCTTAATGCTTCACGAGCTTTCTTTTTGAGCCAACAAGACATGGATATTGTACTGCACCAACAAACTAATGGGAAATTTAACATACTCTTTGAATTTACATTTTTACAATGAAACAAAGTATTTTCTGCTGCCTTAAGAGCCACCGATTCCGGTAAATAATTTGGAATTGAGCGATCATCATATTTAGCCTTTTGAGAAGCTAAAATAATAGCATTATTAACAATTCTAGTAAGAAATCTTATTTGATTATCGATATATTGTTCAAGGGTATCTTCATTAAAAGTTTCAGGGAAGTTGTAAATTGGGCCAATTTCTGCATTAGCACGTTCTTCATCACATAATTTAAATTCAATATCTTGAAATTCATCAACGTCGAAAAGTTTTTGACGTGAAGCTTTAACTTCATCTTCACGAAGATTACTTACAAAAGGACGGAATATAGCAAATGACATTTTTTCGAAAGATCTAGCTAATTGAACCATCTTCATTAAATGAGGATGAGTATAAGGAAGTTCAACATTAAAATCATCATGATTAATGAAAAGAAATCTACAATTAACCACGGCATTAAATCGATCTAACACATAACAACACCACCAAAGATTTGTAGAGTATTCAGCTTTTTCTGTTGAAAATTTCCCTGTAGTATCTTTCATTTGAATACCTAAAGAACCTGCTAAACTTATAGCTGAAGTTAAATCATGAGAACTTTGTTCAATACCTAATCTATCAAATTTATAATGAAACCATAATAATAAAGAAACTACTAATTTCAGTAATTTATCAATATCACCTAAATCAGGTAAAATTAATAAGATTTGTCTAATTTTAAATTCTAATTGAGTAACAAAATTTACAAATTGTTCATGATAAGTTAATTCTGAATTTGATGGACATCTTGCAAATGCTCTTTTAAGTATAGGTTCAGCTAAAGTATCTCTCAGCATAGCAAGAATAATAGCATAAATAATTATAGAAGGAGATTTATTTTCATGATAATCATCCCAAAATCTTTTAGCATGAACTATTGGTAAAATTGAATTTAATTTATAAAAATATAATTCAAGTAATTGTTTTATTTCAGAAGCTGTGAAATGAAATTCTGGACTTGATAAAGTGAAAGCATTTATAGAAACTAAAAATTGATAGATTTTGGAATTTTTTAAATGATAACGACGTTCAGTACCACCAAAATCTTTAATTTTATATGGTTTATATTGACCAGATTCAATTGAATCATCATTAATACTTACATAAACACCAGATTCATGATAAACTGATTTATCAGCCACGGTATTACTAATAATAGCTTTTGGATGATCATGAAATACATATTGATAATTTGAACTTGATTCATGACCTGAAATATTAAAATTAAAATTTTGTTTAAGGAATTGAGCAGTAACATAATTAACATTAATATCACCACAATTTGGAGAAATTGATTCAAGATCATCTGTTGAATCCACGGAAATCAGTGAAAATGCTGACTTGATGAGATTACATTTGAACAGGTGTTTCCTGCAATTTGCACATCCAACAACTTCAAAATTTGGAGCGGTTATATCACATTTAATTCTCTTCAGTCTACAAAGACTGCAACATCTGAATGTTCGCTTACGTGATTTGTAGTTATTATTGAATGCCGGGAATACGAACATGTTGAGGGTAGAGGGAAGGAGAAAGGTAAGGTAGGTAAGGAAGGAAGGTAGGAAAGTAGGAAAGTAGGAAGGTAGGAAGGTAGAAAAGTAGGAATGAAAAAAGGTAGGATTAGTGGTGCAAAACCGGGTCAATCGTGGGGAAAATGAGAGAAAAAATCTAACCTATAGCGACTAAATCTTCTTTAACTAGTAGATTCTTTACACCTAAATATCTTTTCTTTCATCTAGTTGAACTAGACGTAATTTACCGCTCCCATTCAGTACTTGCTCAGCAACATATTGGTCTAATTCGTTCACCACAGTCTCAAAACAATGACTACCAACCAGAGACCCACACTTGAGAGTAAGAGAGGTAAATCTCAGGGTATTACAAATACAATAGCCCATTCAAGATCGCTACCGTCACAAACCAAATTAAAGTATAGAACAGATAGTAAAATCACCAAGAGAAAAGGACGTCAGGCTTTAGATGAATTGAAAGTTGAGCTACTCCGCGGAGAAGGCGTGATGATCGAGAAGGTCATCGCAGAGGACAAAGGAGAAGACAAAGGGGATAACATAGGGGAAGACGAAGGGGAAGGGGAAGGCGAAGGCGAAGAGAAAGGATCAGATTCAAATTCAGACTTAGGGTCAGACTCTGGGTCAGACTCTGGTTCAGATGCTGGATCAGACTCAGATTCTGATACTGAAGCTCTCATGGCTGAATTAGCTAAATTAAGAAAAGAAAAAGAACAAGCAAAAGTTGCAACTTCAAATCCACTAGTAGAACTTAACGAAACTCCTAAAGCTAAGAAAAACTGGAGAACTTCAGCATTCAGAAATAAACCAGTTGTAACTACAGAAGATTTGACTAATGATACTCTCAAATCTGAATTCCATCAGGATTTCCTTTCAAAGTATATACGATAAACTCGAACTTTTCAACAGTTCTACATCTACTTTTCACATTTTCACTCCTCTGTATTCTACATCTTCTTCATACTCAATAATTTATTAATATACACTAAGTTAAATCATCACCATGACTTAATCTGGCATTGAGATTTTGAATTTCTTCTTTTAAACTTGCTTCTTCAACAGTTTTAACTAATTCTTTAGTACATTTTGCAATATCAAATGAAATTCCAGCTAATCTTTGCTTAAAATTTTTGTCAGCAAAATCTTGATCCATTTTATCAGCATTTGGTCTACATAAAATATTCATTCTATGATTACAATCTTCAAGACTTGCAACAACCCAACTTCCATGCTCTTTTAATTGAAAATTTCTTGTTTGATTCATTGAAACATTTGTTGCTTCTGACATTTGTGAGATAACAATGGTAATTGCTTTTGATTTTTCTCTTAATTCTCCTCTTGTTGCATCAGGTTTTTTAATTGCTGATAATAATGATTGAATTGTTGAAATAACTTGAACGGTTTGATGCTCTAAATAAAGTAAAACTTGTGTTAATGTATTATCTGGATCATCAACATCAAATAAATCAATGTTAAATGTTGCTGCTGCCATTGATTTCCTATATTCTTGCCTTTGTCTTGCTTCTGCTTCATCAGAATCTTCTTCTTCATAATCTGATAATTCTTCACTTTCTTCTTCATCTTTTTCTGGTGATGATGCAAATCCAACATTCTTTTTAACTGGTACATTAACTGTTACTCCATTTACTGGTGATTTGGTTGATTCATTTTTAGTTGATGATTTTATTGATCTAATTGATCCAATTTTTGATTCAACATTCCCTTTTGGTGATTCTCCAAGTGGTTTAATTGATTCAGATTTAATTGGTGATTCAAAAGGTTCAGTATAAACTGAAACTGATTTTACTGGTGATTCAGCTATTTGAATTGGTTCTGTTGGGGATCCAATTGATTTTGAATCTGCTCTACTAGAAATAGATTTAACCGCTGAAACAATTTCTTCTTCTTTTATGGATTTATCAGAAGGTGATTGAATATCTTCATGTTTTATGGTTATATCTGATGCTGATGATGAAATTGCACGAGTTTCATTTACTTTGGACCCTAAAAATCCATCTTTTTTAGAAGGTGAATCATCAATTCCATATTGTTGTTCATCCTTATTTGGAGTGGTTTCAGCAGTTGAACTATTCTTATCAATACTAGTTTCTGCTCTATCATTATCAGAAACATCGGAAAGATTTTCATCATCATGTTTAGAATCAGAAGTAAATCTATCTTTAATACTTTGAAAGATTCCTTTAGGTTTAGACGCTTGAGGTGCAGTAGTAGTTGCAGTAGCTGTAACAGCAGCAGCTGTAGCTGCTCCACCAGCTGCTAATCCTCCAAGAATTCCTAATTGTTTAGGTTCTTCTTCATTTTTAAGCTCGAATGGTTCAGATAATTTTCTTTCCTCATTAATCAGATAATAACTTGAATTTTCTTTAGAATCTTTACTAATTGATCCATTGGAAGGTGATGATTTCAAAATAGAAGAATCATTGGAAGGTGAATCTCGTGTAGGGCTCTCAAATTGCTTTACGCGATCAAGAATTCCACGAGATGTTGGTGATGACTTATTGCTTCCGTATTTACCGGATCTTGGTGATGATTTTTCACGTTCTGGTGAACTGAATTTAGATGCTAAAGATTTTACACTACCAGTACTTTGTGGACTACCATTTGGACTTTGGTTGAAACCAACTTGTCCAACTTGTTTGGCTTGAGCTTGGCCGAATTGATTAGCTTGCGCTCGTCCAAATTGACTAGTTTGAGATTGACCATTAAATGGGGCTTGTCTTACTTGACCCTGACTGATTTGACTAGCTTGACCTTGAGACTGAGCTAGAGCTGGGGTCTGAGCTGGAGTTTGAACTTGAGTTTGAGTTTGAGTCTGAGCCTGAGCTTGACCTTTATTTCTTAACGGACTTTTATCTGACGATATGGATTTAGGTAAGATGTCTCCGTTTTGATATTCACGACTTTGATTAATATCTTCTGTACTTTGAGATCCCTTAATCTTATTTGTAATTCTTAATGGTTTAACTCCAAATGTATCAATTTTAGTAGTTGTAGTTGAAGTATTTGGTTCAATCAATGAAGTATCAACAGATTTTGAATTTATTGAATCAGAATTTAATTTTGAAACAGTAACTAAATCACAAAGTGTATAACAAACTTCACTTAATGCTCTTTCAATTACGATTTTTGGTAAAATACTTGAATAAAGAGCAAAATATCTTGTTGCAGTTAATGCATGACTTATTGATTCTCTTAGACAAACAGAATTTTCATTACTATTCAATAAACCACTATCACCTTGCATTGCAATTTCGTTTGCTAAAATTGAAATTTTAGAAATTTTATCAAATAATAAATCAGCTTCAAAACTTGAATGATTTATATAAAGAAGGAAACTTTCAACTAACGCTTGTAAATCGGCAACAAGTTTAACTGAAATTAAACCAGACGAAGAAATGAAAGATTGTAAATTACTTGAATTCAAAGGAGATGAAGTTAAATCATTTGCAAAAGAATTTGATCTTGATTTTTCAAATCTTTTTTGCCATACTGAAATTTCTTTCTTTAAATCATTAACTTCATTGTTAGAATTTTTTGAAGGAGGATTTTTAATATCAATATTATCAAGTTTATCATAAAAAGATTCTAATTGTTTCTTAAAATCTGAATTTGAATCAGAATCAATTGATTTATCTTTTGAACCATTGTTATCAATAAGTTTATCTTGAGTTTTAGTATCATTTTTATCAAATGAAGTTCCAAGTGAACGATCTCTAGTATGATTAGTATTTGAACGAGAAATATCTTTTGAATTTGAATTTTTCAATGCTTGAATTTCTAATCTTAAAGCAGCATTTGAAGATTTAAGTGAATCAATTTCTTTTAATGAAGAGTTATTTAATTGCCAATTTTTTTTCTCAATATTAAGATCATCTAAATCTTTTAAAATTGAAGAATTATGAAGTTTTAAATTTGAAATTTGTTGATTTAAATTTTCAACTTGTGATTTTAATTGATTATTTTCATTTGTAAGTTCAGTATTTAAATTTGAATAATCAATTGAGTTTATAGATTTGGAAGTTTCATTTAATTCAGGTTGTTTAGGAGTTGGATCAAGATTTTTCGGTAATTCAACATCATTTTCCGAATTATCATCATCATCATCTTCGTCACTTGACCAAGTTAAATTTGCTTTAGTTGGAACCACCGTTTTCAGTTGAAGACCAATTTGACTTGCATTTTGTGAATTGATTTGATCATTTAAATCAATTGATCTTGAATTATCTAAAGATTTTGAATTATCTAAAGATTTTAAATCATTTGAATCAGATTTAATTGAATTATTTTCTAAAACTTGATTTAAAGGATTTATTGAACTATTTGATTTATCAGGACTTGTTGATTGTTGATTTTCATCAGAATTTATATGTAAATTTCTTCTTTCAATTTCAAATAAAATATCTGAAACTAAATCTTTAAATCTATTTTGTGGTAATGATGCTAATTGAGATCTTGCTTTATTTCGATTTGGATGAAAAGTTGATTTTGGTAATAAAAAATCAGGTTCTCCATTATTTTCATCAATTCTTCTTTTTAATTCATCATAAACATCAGTACTAAGTTCTCTAAATTGAGCTAATGATAATCTTAATAATTTTTGTCTTGCATCTGCAGCTCGATCGCTATTTTTCCTAGTTCTTTTCCCCGAGATATCTAGAAATTGCTTCAACACTTTATAGTAAAGTGGTAAGTTATTCTCACTCATATTCAAGTTATTCAAGTTATTCAACTTGTTAGAAAATAATGTGTTTTCAATTAACCGAAGTAAAGAAGGAGATTCGCAAAAACTAGTGAAAAATCTTAAAAAACAACCGCGTCGCAAAAGTCGTGTATGGTCTATATACATATGAGTAACTAAGTACAAAAGGAGAGGAGGAGCAGGGAAGAGGAAGAGGACGAGGGTGAAGAAGAAGAGGATGAAGAGGGAGAGGGTGAAGGGGGAGAAGAGGATGGAAGGCGATGGAAGGTGAAGGAGAAGGTGAAGAAAGAAGCAGGAAAGAACGGAGGTCAACCTGGGTGTCTGGAGGTAGAGTGTAAGGCAGTAGAATAGGCGTCGGTCAGTAGTCATCAGCGCCCATCAGCCATCCAGTCGATTGGGCTGATTGGCATTGGCCAGGTGTAGTCAAAGAGTGGACAGGCCGAGGCAGGGCGATCGGCTCCAGCTTTGGCTGAATGAATAATGCCATTATGATGTCTTTGTCAATCACTGTACTGACTGACCGTCTGGGATGTCAACCTACTCTATATTCATGTACTCCTGTTTGCTGATTACAGCCTATATCCGTCTGTCTCCGTCTGTCTCAGTCTCTCCTCTGTTTATCGTCGGTCTCAGTCTATCATCGGTCTCTTTCTCAGTCACACACTCTCCCTCTCTCTCCCTCTCTCTCTCTCTCTCTCTCTCTCCATCTTCTCTGTCTGTGATCCCTCCCTACTGCTGCTGCTCAGCTTGTTCAACAATTCTAGATGTAATCGTTTCAATCAGTGGCTCCCCACCAATTAATTTCTCTTGAATAAATTCTTCTGCAATCTTCTTTCCATGAATAAAATTAACAGCTCCAACTAATGATGATATTACTGATGCACTAACTGTCATTTCTCCACTAGTCTCAAATTTTAAATTATGATTATAAGATTTCCAAAACATTATTGAATTTATTTTACTACTTTTAGCAAATAATCCTAATGTCATACGTCCACTTAATTCTTTTGACATTGGCAGTCCTAAAACATCAAGATTAATATTATTAATAGAATTTTCATTAGAAGTTGGCGTTTTAGTTACAAATTTAGCAGTATAAAGTCTTAATAATGGTGATCCCATTGCATTTAATGGTTCATTATGTGGTTTTATTCCATTGGCAAAGGATTTATGAGTTAATGCTTGTAATGCCAACTCATCAGGAATTTGATATTTATCTCCGAGAAATGTCTTGACATGAATTAAATTTGAATCGTTAATTTCATATTTATTTCCCATAGCAGTAAATACTTCATTTGGATGTTTTTTCAATCCGGCAACTCTGGGACCACTATGAAGATAGATCGTCCGTGTAAATACAGCTCGTCTACTTACTCCAATTATTCCCTGTATTTTCATATTATTATTTATAACTTTACTTAAAACGTTAGGTTATGGTTTGGAAAAGATTTTTCTCACTGAAAAATTCTGCTTAGGTAATCGATTTGAACCTAAAATTATTTTGTTGCAACCTCATCGCAACTCCATCAACCATCTTTAGATTAAGTAATGGATATATTCAGAATTTTGAGTCGAGGGGCTTCTATAAAGAAGAGTAAAGCAGTTTCAGGAGATTATTCACTCCCACAAAAACAGTCTCGAAAAGAAGAATCTTTAAAACATGAAGTTGAAAAAGAGACGGATTTTTTCAGAACTAAAAAGCATCAAGCTCCTGCCATTGTTGAAATAAAAGACGATGAAGAAGACGTAGTGACTTCTCCTCCAATGATCTCGCTGCAAAAGGATGCTGATAAATATAGAGTGGCTAATAAAGTGAAAATTACTGGTGATGATGTACCTTTACCTATTGGATCATTTGAAGATTTAATTTCAAGATTTAAACTTGATAAGAAACTTCTTGCAAATTTAATAAATGATGGGTTTATTGAACCTACTCCAATTCAAGGTGAGGGGATTCCTATAAGTCTTATAGGTAGAGATTTAATTGGATGTGCTCCTACTGGGTCAGGTAAAACGCTTGCATTTTTAATTCCTTTAGTTCAACAAATATTAACTTCAGGTCCAGTTGAAAAAAATCACGGTATAAGAGGATTAATCATTTCTCCAACAAATGAATTGGCCGTACAAATTTATAATCAATTACAAGTTCTTGTTAGAGGTAAGAAACTTACAGTTGGTATTTTTTCCAAGCAACTTGCAGCTAAAATTAATCATAAAGCTGTAAATGCTGGGAAATATGATATTTTAGTAACAACTCCTCTTAGACTTATTGATTCTGTTAAAAATGGTAGTGTTGATCTTACTAAAGTTGAACAACTTGTTATTGATGAAGCAGATAAATTATTCGATAAAGGCTTCGTTGAACAAACTGATGATATTCTTTCTCATTGTACTCATAGTAAAATTCGTAAATCAATGTTTTCTGCTACTATCCCATCAGGAGTTGAAGATTTAGCTCATTCAATTATGAAAGATCCAATTAGAATTATTGTTGGACATAAAGATGGTGCTTCAAATACAATTGAACAAAAACTTGTTTTTACGGGATCTGAAGAAGGTAAGTTATTAGCTATAAGGCAAATGATTCAAGAAGGAGAATTTAAACCACCAATAATAATTTTTTTACAATCAATTACA
This sequence comes from Metschnikowia sp. yHQL527, assembly GCA_030578455.1. Taxonomy (NCBI): domain Eukaryota; kingdom Fungi; phylum Ascomycota; class Pichiomycetes; order Serinales; family Metschnikowiaceae; genus Metschnikowia; species Metschnikowia sp. yHQL527. The sequence continues at coordinate 154,759 of JAJMRR010000005.1, read as the reverse complement.
AGAGCTAAAGCATTATTTCATGAATTATTATATGATAAATTAAATGTTGATGTAATTCATGCAGAAAGAACTCCAAAACAAAGAGATGAAGTTATTAAAAGATTTAAAAATGGAGATATTTGGGTTCTTATTACAACTGATGTTCTTGCAAGAGGAGTTGATTTTAAAGGAGTTAATATGGTTATTAATTATGATGTTGCTCAAAGTGCACAAGCATACGTTCATAGAATTGGTAGAACAGGTAGAGGAGGTAAAAGTGGTAAAGCAATTACATTTTTCACAAAAGAAGATAATTTATCAATTAAACCAATTATAAATGTAATGAAACAAAGTGGAAGTAATGAAGGATTTGGAACATGGATGGAATCAATGTCAAAACTTACCAGGAAAGATAGACAAGATATCAAAAGAAATGAAATCAAAAGAGATCAAATCAGTACTGTTCCAAAAATAATGAAGCATAAGAGAAAGCAAAAACAAGAAATGATTGAAGCATCGAAAAGGAGAAAGTATGACCCAAAGGAGAAGTATGAACCAAAGGAGACAAGAGAAAAGACAGAGACAGAGGCCGAGACGTAGACGGACAGAGACAGAGACAGAGACAGAGAGATTTACAACTCGGAGAAGAGAAGGAATTGACAGTTGCAGAGCTTAAAGTTTAAAGCTTAAGTTTAGAGCTTCAATTTAGAGCTCAGGTTCAGAGCTTCAATTTAGAGCTTCAATTTAGAGCTTCAATTTAGAGCTTCAATTTAGAGCTTCAATTTAGAGCTTCAATTTAGAGCTTCAATTTAGAGCTTCAGTTTAAAGCTTAGTTTCTAAATTTTTCAGTACTTATTTTCTCTTCCAGTACTACACTCGTCCAATGACCATTTCGTAGCTACATACATCTTATAGCATGAATATTTATAAATTAATATAGATTAACTAATGATGGTGACCAACACTTGGGTAACCAAATAAACTTCTTCTACCAATTATTTCACCAACTGAGAAGAATGCTAATAATTGAGTACCGTAAACACCGGCTTTAACAGCACATTCTCTACCAGGTCTAAATTGAGCAGCTTTTTCAATGAATTCCTTCTGTTGTTGAGGAGATTTAACAAAATTTAAAGCTTGTTTGTAAACTTGTTGAAATTGTTGTTGACTTGGTGGAGCTAAACCTTCAGCTTTATAAACAACTTTTCCAATTTCAGCTGTAACTTTTCCCCAGTAAACAGCACCGTTGGCAACAGCAGTAGATTTACTGACAAGATTATTAGCAAAACTTGTTGCTTTATTAATGATAGCAGACATGGTGTTGATTGATGTAGTTCGGAATTCAAGTTTTTCACTGGCCGCGGGCCAATTAAAATTTAGTGAAAATTAAAGTGGCTTATGTAAGCGACATGGTTGCAAATAAAGTGATGTACCGGTAGTAGGAATCTAATCAAAGAAGTGGAAGTTAAGAGGAGGAAGACAGAGGCAGAGGGAGAGGCAGAGGGGACGAGGGAGAAGAGAGAGGAAATGAAGAGTGGATTTTTACAACTATCAAGGTAAAAATACGATGTAACTGGTATACTCAGAATTCAGCCAAGTAACACGGAAGACATCAGCTGGTATAATCTGGTACACTTTAGTTTCTTAAGTTGAAGAAAGGGCCGGTTGTTCATTTCTGTGGTCCAGACTCAGGTCTAGACTCAGACTCGGCTCAGGCTCAGGCTCACACTCGACTCGACTCGACTCATACTCACTCATACTCACTCAGGTTCAGTGTTCTCTACGTCTACTCTCATCTTAACTTACATTAACATATTCATACTAAATCAGAACTCCAAAACGATCAGGAAATACAACAGGCGCAAGTAAGCTCCATCCATATAACACAAAACAAAACCATGAACTTATAATTCTAACTTGACTCATAAAATAAGTTCTTCCTACCGGCAGGAAATCACCTTCATCATCTTGCAGAACATTAATTGTTAATAAAGTTGCAACATATTGAGTTGCTAAAAAGAAAATTATATGAAATAAAGTATAGTTATATTTAACAGAATTTTTTTCATCTTTAACTCCAGACTCTAATTCATCATCATCATATAAATCTAATTGATTTAATGCACTTTCTGGTAACGAACCTTCATCAACAGCTTCACGAATAGCTTGATATCTCATATCATTTCTTGATGATGGTTGATCTGTTATAAATGTTTCAGTTTCAGTGTCTTGATCAAGAAATGCTGAATTTGATGCAGCTCTAATTGTTGTATAAGTAATTGCAACAAATGTAAATAATGCACCTAAAACAATACTTGCAGTTCTTGTTCCTTTTGAACGAACTAATGGATTACACATTTCATCATCTGGTTCAGAAGCAACGGCACACATTACTAAATATGTACAATAAAATACAACCATTGAAGATTGTGCTAAACCTGCTTGTGGATTATATGATTGAATTGTTGGATTAACTGACATTGCAGAAATTATAATTGCAAATATAACATTCATTGTAATTGCAGTTTGATTCAAATGACATCCTTTATTTGCAAAAAAAATATACATTATAGTCGTAATTATAATACTGGAAATATACATTGTTAAAGTTCCTCCAACAAGTAATTTTTTCCAAAATCCGGCACTATATTCATCTTCACCAGTAAGCTCTTCTAATTCAATTTTTTCAAGACATTTCTCGGCCCATGCATGGGCAAAATCAACAAGTAAAATAAGTCCAATTGCAATAAATATAGTTGAAAAAATTATTGAAATATTATTACCATAAAATATAAAGAATGAATCAGGAATAACCACGAAATTTATAACTATAAGTAAAACATACCCAACGAATTTTATTGGCCAAATTCCATTTTGAATAATAGCTCGTGGATTTGATGTAGTTTTAACTTCAAATACAAGTAATGCTAATATAATATGAAGTAATCCAAGAGCAAAATTAATTCGATGAACTGATGTAAATCGAATACATTGTCCACCATCAGGACCACATTTGGTATTTATAAACCCAAAAGATGCTCTTTCTAGTTGCTTTACAATAAATGGAGAAGAAACAAACCATGATAATATAGAATTAAATCCAAGAAGTACTCCATATAGAATTCGAGCTAAAACAGAGTTAAGACTTCCCTGATTGGGCGAACAGATCATCGAACACATGCCACCGGCACATGAGAACGCCATCATTGGAATGTACAGTACAACAGCACCCATTTGTAGAAGCACAGAAGTAGGAGGGTTAGTAGGAGATTAGGAGTAGTACTTAAGACTGCGGAAATTTAATGACCCACGAGAACTGGTGTAAGAATGAAGAGAACAGAATTTTGAAAAGAGTACGGCGAAGGAACATAAGCCGATACAGATACTATGCTGAATACGTATTGGATTGGTTTGTCACCGTAAGACTTTCTTTAATTCATGTATTTATTTAAAAAGGTGTACGGGTGCTTTGTTTATTCGATGTACGGGTCTATTACCACAAGGTATAAACGCCATAGATTCTCCTGATCAACTGGTCCCTTTGGCGATTAACTGCGACATAGAATTCAACTAGCCCATGTCTCTCGTCCCTATATCTCTGAACTTGTTTTGACTCACCGGTGTTAACTTGTACTGTAGATTCTAATCCGGTCGTGCTCGTCCGAGAACATTTTTCAGCTCTTCTCCATCATCTACTTCTTTACTCTCTACTTCCATATATCCAACCTCAGCTTTCATCTGTAGATATGTCATTCAGAAAGAGAAGCGAAATAATTGGAACTCCTTCTGTTCCTGGAAGAAGACCGCCAGCAGTAGGTGCTCCTAGACAACCTATAGTTGCAGGAAGACCAATTAACGCCAGGCCCATCGGACGTCCAGCATCTCCAGCTAGTTCATTAGGTTCTGGTCCTACTACACCCGATTCCACTGATGCCGTGATGAAAAACCCCGGAGTTCGTCCTTCTCTTGCGACGTCACAACCTGCTATTTCCACTGGAGCATCAGATCTTGATAAAATTCTTATACATCAAGGATTACCAACAGGAACTTCACTTCTTATTGAAGAGTCAGGAACTACAGATTTTGCCCTGGTGTTACTTCGGGCGTTTGCCGCTCAAGGGGTTCTTCATAATCGTGTAGATAAAGATACTTTACATACACATGTCATTGCAATTGGAGTATCTTCCGCATGGTCAAAAGAATTACCAGGAATTTATAAAGGATCAGCTAAAGATCAGAAAAAGGCCAAGATCTTACAAAATGAATCTCAAATTAGTGTAGCCAATTTAACATCACAAGAAACTAAATCAAGAGATATGAAAATTGCATGGAGGTATGGATTGAAAAAACCAGAAACTCAAGATCAAAATCCAGTTTCTGGATACGAACATTATAATAATCAATTTGATATAACCCAAAAATTAGTACCGGGACCTAGTGGAAGTGATATGTCATTTATTCCATTAAGTGCTAATTATACTCAAATTTTACTGCAAATTAAATCAATTATCATCAATCAACTCAAGAGTAATCCAGGTAAAATAATTAGAATTGTTATTCCCAATTTACTTAATCCTTCACTCTACCCACCAGCATTATCCAATTCTATGTGGATTTTCCCATTTATTCATGGATTAAGAGCTATATTACATAATTATCCCCTTAATGTAGCGGCCATTGCATCAATTCCATTAGATTTATATCCTAGAGAATCAAGTTTGATGTTAACTCTTGAAACACTAATGGATGCAGTGGTTCACCTCAGTCCATTCAATCAAGATATGATGGCAATGATTGAAAAAGCATATAAGAATGAACCTGCTAAAATACAACAAGGATTGGTTAATATAATTAAAATTCCAGTTCTTTCAGATAAAGGATTGATGATGATCTTTGATGGAGAGTATGCTTTCAAGAACGGAAGGAAAAAGTTTGAAATTGAACCATGGGGGATCCCAGTGGAAGATGATGGTGAAGAACAGCAAACCACCAAGAACATTGATTTTTAGTAGAGCCAAAGAAAGTAAAGAATAAAGAGCTAATGATATACAGAGCTAAAGGATATAAAGAGCTAAAGGATTTACAGAATCTAATAAAGCATCAGTATACTGACGACACCTTTCCTACAGCTATCAGTTCCTACAGCATTGACTTTCATGACATACATTATTACTTAGCATTACCGGTTACTCATCAAAGAGCTTAGAAAAGATTTTTTCAAGCAACTTCTCGTGGTGTTCCAATTTAGCAAGAATTATTCGTTGATTGGTGTGAATTTTTTCAAGAACATCAGGTTTAGGTCGTTTTGATTGTGGTTCTGATTCCAATTCTTTATCCTGATTTATAACGTGTTGATCCGATTCGACTTTTCTTTTGAGATTTAGGGTTTCTTTCTTTTGATTTTCAATTTGATGGATCAATTGCCTGCGGACCGGCGACCCGCTTCTTCTGACTGGAGAAATCGACGGAGCTTCGATCTTGGGTTTGGGGATCCTCAGTTCCCGGGGCGACACCATTGGAGAGAGGCTGAATACAGAAGCTTAAAGTATCACACCTAGTATCACACCTAGTATCACACCTAGTATCACACCTAGAATCTATACTATCTATAGACTATTTGAATAGATTAAAGATATCTAGGCTATTTATCGGATTGTTCAGTGAGTTCTCCGGATTGTGTAGACCACTTTTGTCTTCCTTAAGCGTTTGCTTGATGGTTGCCTTTTTTAAGCGTTTGATGATTTCCTGTCTTGAGCTGTTTGACTCTTCTTCCATTTTGGGCCATCAGTGCAGACGTTGCTGCGCGATAATTTAACCCAAAATGGCAAGTTAATTACGCGTATTTTTGTAGTAAATTTTCACAAACGCAGGTAATTTTACTTGTTACTGCACTTATTCTTTAGCTTTAGTTTATTTACTTCTTTTCTTTAGTTTACTACTTTTCTTCTTGGTTGTGAAAGTTGTGATATATCATAAAACACGCAATGTCATCTTCACCAATTAGAAATGTTAATGACCTTCCTGAAGATCCCAGTTTAAGAGAAACTGAGTCTCAATCACAATCACAAGTTCCAGTTCCATCATCACCATTATTTTTCGCTACTTCTTCTTCTAATCCTCCTTCAGATAATTTAAATAGTCAAAGAAGAAATGATATTTCATCACCTCTTCATTATACTTCATCTGTACATCACTCTTCAGATATAAGATCAGGTTCCGGTAGAAGATCTGATGTTTTAACTAGTGAAGTTGATAGAATTATAAGAAGACATAATAGAAGTGATTTACATGATGCAACATCATCTCCTCGACCCAAGAGAATGTTTGCTGATGGTAAAAAAGATGTAATTGGATCAGATGCTAGAATCCCTTCGTCTTCATCAACTTTTGGGTCTGAAACAACTCAAGTTCCAGATGAACCGGTAAGAGTTATTTGGGGTACTAATGTTTCCATTCAAGACTCAACTAATAGTTTTAGAGACTTTTTGATGTCTTTCAAATTAAAATATAGGAAACTTATGGAAAATCAACCCGTTGACCCAGAAGATAATGATTTATATTATGTTAATCAGTTAAACAATATAAGAGACTTGGGGTTGACTAATTTGAATTTAGATGCTAAAAATTTACTTGCTTATCCTGCTACTAAATCATTATACTATCAATTGATTAATTATCCACAAGAAATAATTCCAATCATGGATCAAACCGTTAAAGATTGTATGATTTCTTTAGTTAATGAATTTAGTTCTAATAATGTTAATATTGATGAAATTGAAACTAATATTTATACTATTAGACCTTTCAATATTAATAACGCTCATAAAGGGATGCGTGAATTAAATCCTAATGATATTGATAAGTTGGTCAGTGTTAAAGGATTGGTTTTAAGAGCAACTTCAATTATTCCTGATATGAAAGTTGCATTTTTTAAATGTAATATTTGTGATCATACAGTTGCAGTTGAAATTGATCGTGGTGTAATCACAGAACCAACAAAATGTCCACGAGAAGTTTGTGGAAGAACCAACTCGATGTCAATTGTTCATAATAGATCATCATTTGCTGATAAACAAGTTATTAAACTTCAAGAAACTCCAGATTTGGTCCCAGACGGTCAAACACCTCATTCTATCAATTTATGTGTTTATGACGAATTGGTTGATTCTTGTCGTGCTGGTGATCGTGTAGAAGTTTGTGGGATCTTTAGATCATTACCTGTAAGAGTAAATTCAAGACAAAGAGCTTTAAAAAATTTGTATAAAACATACTTAGATGTTGTTCATATCAAAAAAATTGATGAGAAAAGATTAGGTTCAGATGAATCAACTCTTGATCAGTCGACTATTGATCAACAAGATGTTCAACAAGTTAGAAAATTATCACAAGATGAAATTAATGCAATTAAGGAAGTTTCAGAAAGAGATGATTTATATGAAGTTTTAGCAAGATCTTTAGCACCATCAATTTATGAAATGGATGATGTTAAAAAAGGAATTTTACTTCAACTTTTCGGAGGTACTAATAAAACGTTTAAGAAAGGTGGTCGTTATAGAGGAGATGTAAACATCTTACTTTGTGGAGATCCATCAACTTCAAAATCTCAATTATTACAATATGTTCATAAAATTGCGCCAAGAGGAGTTTATACATCTGGTAAAGGATCATCAGCTGTTGGTTTAACTGCTTATATTACAAGAGATATTGATACGAAACAACTTGTATTAGAATCAGGTGCTTTGGTATTATCAGATGGTGGTGTATGTTGTATTGATGAATTTGATAAAATGAGTGATTCAACAAGATCAGTTTTACATGAAGTTATGGAACAACAAACCATTTCAATTGCCAAAGCTGGGATTATCACGACATTGAATGCAAGAACATCAATTTTAGCCTCAGCAAATCCAATAAATTCACGTTATGATCCAAATTTACCTGTTACTTCAAATATTGATTTACCTCCACCATTATTATCAAGATTTGATTTAGTTTACTTGATTTTAGATAAAGTCGATGAAAAAATCGATAGACAATTGGCACGTCACTTGACTAATATGTATCTTGAAGATGCACCAGAAACAGTGACAGATAACGTTGTTTTACCAGTGGAATTTTTAAGTCAATATATTCAATATGCTAAAGAATATCATCAACCAGTTATGACAGAAGAAGGTAAAAATGAATTGGTTAGAGCTTATGTTGATATGAGAAAGATGGGTGATGATAGTAGAGCCAATGAAAAGAGAATTACTGCAACTACAAGACAATTAGAATCAATGATTAGATTAAGTGAAGCTCATGCTAAAATGAGACTTAGTGAACGAGTTGAACTTATTGATGTTAAAGAAGCTGTTAGATTAATTAAATCTGCTATTAAAGATTATGCAACTGATCCAAAAACTGGTAGAATTGATATGGATATGGTTCAAACTGGAACTACTTCTGCACAAAGAAGAATGCAACAAGATTTAGCCAATGAAATTATGAAAGTAATTGAAGAAAATGAAAATGCTATTAGAGTAAATGAATTAGCAGTTAAATTAAATGAAAGAGGTTCAATTAGAGTTGAAAATCATGAAATTAATGAAGCTTTAAAGAGATTACAACTGGAAGGTAAGATTGTGGAAACTGGTGATAGCCATAGACGTACAATCAGAAAGATCTCCATAACGTAGTGTTCGGTGTGTATATTTTGTATAGTAATTATTTGTTCGGGCAATGTGTAGATGGCTGCTGAAACGATTCACCTTTGAAACGGCTCAAAGGTTAAAACGGTTGAAACATGCATACGACCCGTTAAAGATTTCTGACTTGTTTCGCCCCGTGTCTCATCTTCATATTCTTTCAAAACATACTCTTCAATCATGTTTTATACCGATGAACACTAAGGAGCTTCTCGTACATAATGTCATTACAATGTTGGCTTTCTGGAAGTCAGAGTATTGATGTTACGTACGATTTGACCGTCACTTGAGCTGGCTCGACAGTTGAGCTCGCTGGATTGTACCATGATAATCTTCATTACTTATACGAGGATACAAGAGACCCCGATTATGATATACTGAACCGGGGATGAGCGACTTCACCGATGTAAGTATCCGGAGTTGGGATTTGGAGGTTTTCATACTTCAATTGAGAATATGACTATTCAATTATACCACACTGCTGAGTGTGGTAGGGCAACACTAAATCCTGTTACGACCAGGAGCCTAAGGTGATTTCGTCTTGGACTCATACCGCCTGAACCCACACCGCCTTGGATCAAACCCTTGGTGGGTAGTGAGGCTGGAATTTGCAGTTGATCTAAGATCAACGGTGTAATGGCGGCAAGGCCAGATATTAAAAGTTTCTATATGTATAAATACATGAAGATTAGTACATTAGGGTATAAACCGTATTATAAGAACTTCTTAGAGTCTCTCTTCACATCCTGTCTAATTTCAGTGACTTGATCTGGAATCTTCACATCCTTCACCTTTACTGGAACTTGCACTGCTTCTGCTTCTGCTTCTGCTGTCACTGTAGGCTCTACTTCATCTGCCTGACTTAAGAACAGTTCGAGCTGCTTGTCAAACTCAACATCGGTCATGGTATTATATTTGTACCTAGTAAGAGTATTTGCGATATTCAATTCTTGTTGGAGATCAACCTGTTCTCCATTACGTAATTTTTCAAGGATTTCTTCAAGTATAGAATATTGTGAATCATAAGTGGCATTCAATGACTCTAAATCTTTCCTGGCCTTCATGTACTCGATTACTGAACCGCCAAATACCACGGTGATAATTACAGACTTGAAAACTGGCGTTCTGAGAAGGTCTCGGAAAGTTACTTTTCTGGCGGTTGCATTTCGAAGTACAGACAGAGTCAGAAACTTACACCGAACCAGACTGCGCAGGATCAAGGGGGTTCTTAAAGATGTGAACATTGGAGGAGTGGGAGATAAAAAAGAGAGAGTAGGAAGAAAACTTAAAGAAAAGAAAGGAGTTGAAAAGTAGTGAACGTACATTTGTTAAAAATATATCGCGGGTCTATGTTGAAATCATCTCCACACTCTTTAGCCAATTCCACCAAATTCAAAGTTATTACAGTGATTTTGGTTTGCATTATAAGTACGGAGGTGTGATTGAGTGTACGGTTTTTAAATCAAGTTTTTCCTGTCTTAATTGGTCGAGTTGTTGCAATCCAATTTGAGCAGTCACAGTTATTTATCAGTGCTTCCAGACTATCCATTAAACTTTACTAGTCTATTCATTAGTTTACGTTATCCTTTCTCTTAAACTTAGCTAGTTCTCCTATACATCAAGTACTTTCCAGTCGTCTATGAAACTTCCTAAAGTTACCAGTATCCTTCTTGTGGTGCTTGTTGTACTTACATTTCTAAATTTCCTTCTCAAATATTATACTTACTTTGTTCTAATAGTTTCATCTTCTAAAAATGTTAACGAAGTAATTGCTCAAGAAACTGGTGATATTCCTCATCCTCATGAACTTTATGTTCCTCTTCTTACATTTATCCCATCAAAATCTCCTGTAATTACTCGTCCTTGGGTACTTATTACTTCTGCTTTCATTGAAGAAACATTTGCTGGTCTTATAATTACATTTATGCTTTTTTTTTACTTGGGGAAATACTTGGAAACAATGTGGGGGTCAAAAGAATATGTAAGATTTATTTCAACCGTTTCATTGCTACTGAATATCTTACTATACTTATTTTACTCTATAAGATCAATGATATTTAATCTGGAATCTGTTCCTCCAGTAGTTATAAGTTCAATGTCATTAAATATGGCACTATTGGTGGCAATCAAACAAAGAATATCAAATCATTACCTTCTTTTTTTCAAAGATAATCTTCGAATTAAAATTACTTATTTACCATTCATTTTACTTTCTTCATTATTAAGTTTAAGATTAATTGATGATGATTATAATATATCTTGTCAACTTTCAATTCTTGGATTTATAATAAGTTGGTGTTATTTAAGATTTGTTAAAATTGGTACAAATGAAAGACAATCTTATCTACTTCCATTTGCAATTAATCGTAAACGTTCAAATAAGAATAAAAAATTTAAATTAACTTCAAGGAGACTTTCAACCACTGATTCAATATCTAGTGCAGAATCATCTCCAAGAAAATCAGGAAATTTCGTAAACACTTTACATATAGATAATACGGCTTTACGTGGTGATAGAACTGAACAATTTTCTCTATATACTTTTTTCCCATATCCAATTTCATTACTTATAAAAGTTTTAGGAGAGATAACCTTCAGCATTTTAACTCATTACAAGTTTTTAAATAGAAAAGACTTCCCTCAATTTGATGAAGACGATGAAAATGATAATCTTCTTAGTTTTGATGATGTTGATAATTTACAATCTAATTTGTTTGGATTATCTCCATTGAGTGGAGCTCAACAAGTATCAACTATTCCAGCAACTTCAAAATTGAAAAGCTTATGGAATTGGGTTTCATCTACTAAAACTTCGAATGATTTAAGCATCAAGAAGTCTATGGATAAGAGACGTAAATTAGCACTAAAAGAACTAGAATAATCTATAGAAATAAATGTGTGTATGATGATACTTGAACCTTAAATGATAGAGTGAAGACACTATTAAACTTGAATACTTGTGACTGTAATTATCAAGTTCATTTGAATGACTTTACTGAATGTGCTTTACTGAGTCCGTTTGCTGTATCTGTTTGATGCTATTTATTACCAGACTCTATCTATTTAGTCTACTTCGTCGATATTAGAATTTTCATTATCCTTTAGTGACTGCTTAATTACACCAAGTAATAAGTCTGGTCTATCGTACCATTGATTTGAACTTCCTATATCGTAAACAAGTTTGACATTGGAAAGTAAAAACTTTATATGATCGTATCTTTTCAAAACCATCCATTCCTTGATAGAAAGCAAGTACCAAATCGCCGATTTCCTGAATCTAGTCAATCCACTAACTGACAATTTCCTATCAGGATGAAGTTTAAATTTATTTTGGTAAAATCCTTCATCTTGCTTGTCTTCAATTGCGTTGTCTGTTCCGTTGTCTGTTACCTTTGGTTCTTCTTGAAATACACCAGCCAAATCCTGTTCATTTACAAAAGAACATCTACCAAAAGTGTATCCCAATCTTTCGTATAATATTGCACGTATCACCTGCAGACTTTGATTATTTGAAATAAGATGAGTGTCAAATTCACTAATACACTTACAAATATAACGTTCAACAAGATCATTCCACCACCAAGAAATATTAAAGGTGATACACATGCAAAGTAAAAGTTCCACCACAATCAAAAGGGTTTTAAGTGAATATGTTTTGACATTTAATCTTGATTTGAATGTATAACACAAATTATCGATATAAGGTTCAATTATATCATGACGAATCTTACGAAGAGTATTTTTATCAAGTGGAGTAGCACCAAGTTGTCCTGTTTGCTGAGTCTGTGCAAGAAGTAAAGAAACAATACACATTTCTTGTGTTGATGCCACATAAACCCAAGCTTTATCATTAGTAAAATCTTTCTTAATAAAATCATAAGTACTGTAAGCATATTTAAAATCTTTTAAAATTAATGACCAATCAGCCAACTTTCGAATTACTTGCTCTGTAGATGATTTATGATAATAATTCTCCTGATAATTAAACGCAGAAGAATTATTAGAAGTATTATTTACTTGATCATTAGAATTGAATAATTTTCTAGATACTGAAAAGATTCTACCAGTAAATGATTTTTTAGGTCCTAATATTTGATCATCCCATACTCTTATTTTACGTTCCATATGAGGTATTAAGATTTTATTGACAAATTCATGAATTCTATTTCTTAAAACTGTATCAATTGACAATGGAATATTTATAAATTCATCTTCAGAATTTGAACTTGATTGATTTAAAGAGATTCTTTGTAAATCTTCTTCAATAGTTGAATTTTCATTTTTAGAAAGTATAACTGTTTCATCACTATCATGATTTATATTTATAGGAATAGCAGTTGCAAGAACTGAGAGATGCTTTCTTATAAGATTTTGAAAATTAAACATATCTGCTTCAGAAACTGCTGATGAATCATATACAATAAATATATGAATAAGTAGATCATCAATTTGAAAGTATTTAGGAAATACACAATTTCTAAATGAAACAATAAGATTTCGAATTACTTCAATATCATCAGTTAAATAATCAATAACGAAGATTTGACATACAGGATGGTTAAAAGTTTCAAAAGGAACCATATTATTTGAAGTAATGATTTTATTAAAAAATTTCAAGTATAAATCTGATTGTTCTGCAGAAACATGTTTTAAAAGTCTTTCTAATGAAGAGATACTGAATAGATGTCTTAATTTATTACCATCATTTTTAGAAGCATTAGTTATAGAAAGAAGTTCAGGTAATGAAGGTTCAAATCTTACAGGAAAGCTGGGGTAATTCTTTGTAATTAATTGAGTATTTGTAATTTTAAATGTTTGATTTGGAATACTATATTTTGCATTATTTCCATACAGTTTTAAAACTGATAATATTGAAGTATCAGGATTTTTAATTGCTGATTGCATCACTAAATCCGCATGATGCGTTGCCTGCACGGAGATAAGCGGCAGATAAGTGTGATGCAAGAGATGCTGCCTGGCACTATACGGATCAAGGCCTTCAGGATAAGCCATTGAAAAGTAGGTTGTAAACTATAGATATATGGTAAGTAGAGATATATTGAGTCCGATGTCGCGATATCGTCAATGTCGTGGAGTTGATGTCGCGTGTCGCGGTCCCGTCGCGACGTCGCAATGTCGCAGAATTCAGTTGCCCGATCTGGCAACGAGTAAATAGACGAAAAAATTAGAGTAACATCCGTACACCACCCAGAAAGTCAATAAGCTATTAATAAATTTAGTTTACCTTCCCACCGTCAATAACCTCTTAACTACCGACATTCTTATCGTGTGCCTGTGACCGTCTCGCCACGCTGTTTTTTAGCCCAGGTAGCGCAGAAATTTGATTCCATTCACATCTCAAACTCGTCTAATTAAGTATTTTGCACATTTTTCATACCACACATAAAAATTGAAACAAAATATATTTTTACGACTAACGGCTACACCAATATTTTAATTGATTAACCGAATAAATTTTGCTAATTACTTACATAGAAGTATTAGAACTTGGTAGGAATTATTTTAAATTATTGAAATCCTTTAATTTTGAAAATTAGTTACTCCTTGTTCTGTTTATTTTAACCTTAGTATGTTTGCACTTCAATGGGTAATATTATGGTGTCTAATAGCTATTTGTATTGCTAGTTCAACGTTTGAAGATGTTAGTATACCTGATTTAAAATTCTCAAGTTTTGGTGGTAGAATTGGATTATTTGGTTCATTTTCTTCGTTGTCTTTTTATACATATCAAAATGCTTCATCATTCCTTTCAACATCTACATCAACATCGTCAAATTATGATAAAATTTATATTAGAGATCCTTCAAATAATCAAAACATAAAAGTCGCCGAAGTAAACGGTAAAATATCTCAAATAACTCCTTACTCTAAAGATAGTGTTCTTATTAATGGAGATTTTTCATCAGTAAATGGTAATGATTATCTGCCTCCAATTGTTTATGATGTTTCGAACAACAAGATTTCTTCTCTTATACCCTCATCATCCAAAAGAGATGATTCTGAAACCATCAAGGATGGTGTTGTTTCTACTATGTTTGTTGATAATGATATCATCTATTTAGGAGGTAATTTTACTTTTAATAGTACTTATGGAGCCGCTATTTATAATAAAACTTCAAAATCTTTACAAAACCTTCCTTTCAAAGGATTTGGTGAAAATTCTACCGTTAATGCAATTGCTAAAATTCTTGATGATAGTGATGATACCGATGAATTAGGTTCAATTATATTTGGTGGTGAATTTAATACTTTAGGATTATCAAATTTACTTATTCATAACTCTACGAATTCTTCAAATACCACCAATTCTTCTCTCATTACTGCCGAGCAAATCATATCTTTAAAGCACGGGACTTTTTCCAATGTTAATGGTGATGGTAATGATGATTCTGAATTAATTTGTCCTTCGTCAAGTGATTGGTCTCTACAATCAGAATCAGGTGGTGAATGGGCCGTTGAACTTCCTGTTGAAATGCAGGGTATTGTTCCTACTAAAGCTCGTCTTTATGTACCTGAATCTGGTGATGATGGAATTCAATTGTTTAGAATATACTCTTATCCTAATAATGGAATTATGAATCTTTCTTATATTGACCCTAACTCCAATGAAAGACAGTACTGTGACGCATGGTGTCCTTTACTAAACCACACTTCTTTGGGTACGTACACCAAGCAAAACGCCGAGGAACAAGACTCTTTAACCGATGATTCAACTTATGTTGATGATAATGGGTCTTACTCTACTTACTACGATAGTGATGATCATACCAAAACATTGGGATATGGTTCAAACTATCAAGAATTTTCATTCGAGGATGAGGTGGCCATTGATAAGGTTGGTGTTACTATTGTTGGATGGTACGGTACCAAAGGTGTATTCAGTGGATTTGAATTATTTTCAAACTCCATTAGAGTTTATGGTAATGATACTTTGAATGACCCTAATTGTGGTAGCGATGATGAAGAAGTTAGTAACTACTCCACCGAAAACGAAGGGTCATGGGTATCAGTTCAGTCATTAAATGATGCTGTGTCAGATAACGATTATTTAGTTTCGGTTGTTGATGGTAATTCTTCCATGACTTTATACCCTAATATTTCTTATTCCGGAAACTATTCTATCTTATTGACCACCCCAGGATGTACTCTAGATGGCTCATGTGACAAACGTTCCATCGTCAAAGTTTCAGTCATTGATAATGAAGATAAGTTACTCTCTTCAAGTTTGATTTACCAAAATAATGATTATGATAAATTCGACTACTTATACTACGGACACTTGAAAGGATCTTCAGAGTATGATGGTCACAATAAAGTTGAAATCAGCTTTCATGACTCGGTTGAATTTGGGGTATCTAAACCGTGGATAATTGTTGATAAAGTAACAGCCAATATCGTCAGTTTAGACAAATACTACGATAAACTGACTAACAAGACTAAATCAGGACTGTTGGAGTACATTCATTTAAACGGTCTATTTGAGTACTCTCTTGGGAACTTCTCTGACTTTGACGAGAGTTTAGTGTCTTACAAATCAAATAACAAGACTGTTATAAGTAGAAATAATACTTTTGTGGGTAACTCCACCATCAACACCTTAAGTGGTGACTTGAACGACGATTCTATCGTCAATGAGATCAAGTACATGCAAAGTCAAAAGAAGTTACTTTTGCTAGG
Source organism: Metschnikowia sp. yHQL527 (assembly GCA_030578455.1). Lineage (NCBI taxonomy): Eukaryota > Fungi > Ascomycota > Pichiomycetes > Serinales > Metschnikowiaceae > Metschnikowia > Metschnikowia sp. yHQL527. Next base: position 138,395 of record JAJMRR010000005.1, on the reverse strand, counting down.
AGAGTTTAACTCAAAGAACTTGTCTATATCAGACGAAACTTTACTTACATTACAAGTGGGTGATTATAATGGAACTGCCAACGAAACTGTCACTTCCATGAAGCGAGAGCTTGATGAATGGATGGAATTGGAAGAAAGAGATTGGCTGGAGTTGGAAGAAAGACAATGGTTGGAGTTTGATAAGAGAGATGATGATACAACTATCTATGGAGTTTCCTTTAACGATACCATTTCTCAACTCAGTAATATCGATAATAACATAATTGTTTCTGGGCAATTTGGTTTCAACAACAACGACAATACGTCTGTTTCCATCAAAAACCTAGCATCCAGTAATAAATCCGTCTCTACCGCCAATAATTTTGCCATTTACGCCGATTCAACGTGGTATAGTTTCGGTAATGACTATATAGATGCAAACTTTGACCAATTCTCTAACATCACCATCAACGACAATGAGTACTTCATATTTTCTGCTTCTGACGGAACCTACAAGACGTGGGACAACACCAACGGCAAGTGGGCCAAAGATTATGAACTCAATATCACACAAGCCACAACCCTAGCTTCAAAACAACAGGTTATCACTGGATCTTCATTTAATATTATGGATTTATATAATGATGATCAGGCAGCTGTGGTAGATACCACCAGCATGACCAACTATAATTTCCTGATTGAAGATGGTGGCGAGGTTATCACTACATATTTCATCAATAACAGTTATAGTGTTATTGGAGGGAAATTCACTACCGATTCGGGAGTGGAAAATGTAGGTTTCATTGATAATACCAGTAGCAATAAATCAATAATTGCATTGGATGATGATATAACATGGAGCTCGGATGCAACAGTCCAATCACTCTATGTTGACTCTGATTCTAATTATTTGTTTTTGGGAATTAATGGATCTATGAGTTTTTCATCTAAGAACGTATCTGGAGTTGTCATTTACGATTTGAAAAAGAATGAATTTACTAGTTATCAACCAGCACAACTTCTGAGTGATCATGGATCTGTTGATATCAATGCTGTTGTATTATATAACAAAGGTAATAAGTTATTGGTTGGAGGAAGTTTTGATCTGGCGGGATCTTTGGGATGTGCTGGATTATGTATCTACGATATTGAAAATACCAGATGGATAGATCCAGCTACTGATGATAATAGTCCTAGTGTTGATGGAGTAGCATACGATATGAAGTTTTATAAATCTTCAGAGGTCATTATTGCTGGGAATTTTACTATAGACGATGACGATGCTACATTTATTACTTATGATTTTCATAAAGGAACATTTGGCAAAACTTCAAGTTCATTAAATGATGTTGGGTCGTCGAAGATCGTTAAGAAAATATCAATGAACGACGATGATGAAAGTGATTTGAACGGTAGATTTGCAGCTATTGGAGACGATTTCGTCATGGGTTACGATGGATCAAAATGGTCAAATATTGATAGTGGGATTGAAACATCATCAGAAGTTTTATTCACTGACGTGAAATTATTAACATTAAAAAAGAAGAATTCTACTTCAAATAAGAAACAAACTTATTTCGATAATGATCAAATCCTTATAGTATCAGGATTATTTAATTTAACTGATTATGGTCTTGTAAACGTTGCATTATATGATGGATCAAATTGGATACCATATATTTATACCACAATTTCAAATAATTTAATTGGGAAGGTTAATAATATCTTGATTAAAGATTCGTATAGATTTTCATCATCTGAAGACGTTGATAAAGAACTGAATAAATTAAGTAAGGGTAAAGTTGTTGGAATTTCTTTAGCTTGTGCTTTAGGTGCAACAACATTAGTTGGATTAATTTATTTAATACCATTTTTTACTCTTTTCAGAAAATCAAGAGACTCTCAAGAACCATCACAAAGAATTGGAGAGAAAGAAATGATGGACGCTGTAAATCCTGGAGATTTAATTCATGAGATTGATTTACAAAGAAATCATTAATCTCTATTGCATTTATTTATCGAGACTTTGTATTGTATAGTAATAAAGAGCCAAGTAAAGAGAGAGAAGTAGAGAGTAAGCAGAGTAAAGAGTGTAAAGAGTAAAGAGTAAAGAGTGTAAAGAGAAAAGAGTAAAGAGTGTAAAGAGAAAAGAGAGAAAAGTAGAAATCAAGTAGAGATCAAGTAGAGATCTTAAAGTATAGGTCACTGCAAGGAGATCTCAAAGTAGATCACTTGATCACTTGATCTCCCTGGGCCTTCTTTTGAATTGATATTTCATCAGTTGTTGAAACTACGATTAAGTGTTAATTACGTTGATAAATAGTTTCTATTTTTCTACTTCTCTTGTAACTATGATTTGCCTTCTGTGACGCTTCAACTCTGAGTGAGGTCATCATCTGACTGATCATCAATATTGAATAGTCTTGCGTCGGCTTCTTGAGCGTCTTCTGTTTCTTGATAAGCTAAATCTTCATGATCATCAGTAAAATTACCAACATCAGCACCTTCACCAATTTCTTCCTCATAATTATCTTGGAAATTACCGAAAAGTTCTTCTTCTTCATCAAATTCTGGAACATGAACATAATTTCTACGACCTGGACTCCGACGGAACACTGATGAAGTAACTCTTTCAAGAAGTGCTCTATCAAATTTTCTAATTGTTTTAAATAATGCAACTCCAACTGCTACCACATAAATTCCACCTCTTACGATATTATTAACGGCTTTATCAACGTTATCATTTTCAATTGGTTGGAAATCATCTTCTTCATCTAATCTAATTTGTCCAAATCTTTTAAATCCTCCATTTCTCTTGATTCCACGATCATAAACAAACCAAGTTGCAAATAAGAATACTGCTAGTGGAATAATAATAATTAATAATAATTTCCCAGTTTTAATTTCTCGTCCATAATATTTATTGAATTCTTTCTCCTTTCCTGGACATGGAAGTGCATTCCAAGCATCAAATTGTTTACCTCCAACACATGTAGATAATGGAATTTTTCTATAACCTGTTGGTTCAAAATATTCAAATGCTTCTTTTCTACTACAAACATCTTTCTTATGATCTGCTGGTGATAATCCTTTAACTAATTTACAAGTATCATCAACGTCATGGAAATAATTATAATCACATTCAAAATCTTTTCTGGTACAAGAACAATTTCTAAGTACTTTAAATCCATCTTTTAATGGTGCACTTCCAATGAAACAATCATCACGATTACTTACACGACGTAAGTACTTAGCTTCATGTCCAAATAAGCAAGTATCTGCCAGTAATGGATGTTTTGGTGACCAGTACTCATAATCGTCCTTATCAGGATTATCAAGATCAAGTTTACATTGTCTCTTGTACACATTAGTGAAATCAACTGTAAATGATATAGTAACATCAGTATTACTTTCTTTATGTCCAAATACAATGAATTTTCTTGAAGTATCTGCTGGAACCGTTGCTAAATCATCAACTTTCACTTTCTCCTCTGAAAATTTATACTTATGCCAAGTTTCTCCTTCATCTAATGAGTATTTAAGCGTATCGGTCTTTTCCTTGGCATCAACAAGAACTAATATAGTTCCACGATCTCCATATTCCCACATGGTAACTCCGTCATCAACTTCTTTCCATGTAACACCTCCATCTCGGGTTAAGAACGTAGCACCATCGTTGAAGTCACCCAAACTATCACCAACGTTACCGACACCAATCATGATTCCAATAGCTGACGACGAAGAAAACGTGTCTCTGTAGTCAGTTCTCTCGGTGAATCCGTGAAGATTAAGAGAGCACTGTTCTAATGACTTTCCATTACACTTATACTTTTTCCCCTTAGAGTTGACTGAAGGTGGTTTTAAAAGATTCCATTCACCACCATCATTATGAGTTATTTTAGTCTTCAACTCCTTTCCATCTTTATTGTTAGGATTCTGTACGATATTGGTGATGATAACTCCTTCTAATACTTCTATTCTATCGTAATCAACATATCCAACCCGATTTCTATTGACTTTATCCAATGCCAACAGGTATGAGGTTCCATTGGAGTTGGATTTTAATATTGATCCATACTCCATCCCATTCTTATCGCTGGTGGTCACATGAAGGAAAATTGCCTGTGACAGTGAATCCAAAACCGTGTATGCCTGTTGAGAATCAACATGGAAATCAGGAGGGAAGTCAGCATCGGCGAAAACAACACCATCTAAAGTTACTTTAGCCTTTAAAGAATCTTTTTCTTTATCTATAGTAGCTACAATGACATATTTCCCAGTAATTGCATACCCAACGATATTTTCAAATTCTTCTTTATTACTTCTGAAATCATCAGTTGAAGAAAGTAATTTAATCTTGCCAGTTTGGGCATCACGGAAAGAGCAGTACATTAAGTTTTCAGGAGTTTCCTTAGACTCAAAGAATGGATAAACAAAATCACAATTAACAACGTCGGTTGCAAGTTTTTTGAACGAAACTCCACCATCTTTGGTGATGTAAGCAACCTGTTTACAATCTTTACTGAATAGATCAGAACAATCTTCTTCGCCGTACCATAAAAACTCATCGGACGTGGCCTTATTAAACGTTATAACCTTAGAGCCTCGTTCAGGTGGGGGGGTAGGAGCTGATCGTTTGGTGAATTTGTTACCACCGTCGGTAGAAACATAGATATCTCCACTTCGAGTAACAAGAACCACTTGACCTGCAACATATCCAACGTTATAGCTGATAATTTCTTCAAGAGGAACCTTGACAAAATTAATACCTCCGTTGTTCGACATGTAAATTGCACCATCACGGGTCTTTACAATAACGTTTTCCCCTGTAAAATCTGGCGATTGGTCAACATAGGTAAATTGACTCATGAAAGTATCAAATTCATAAGTTGTAGTAATGATATCGTGTTTATGACCACCACCTTTTTCATCGGTGTATTCACTACACTTGAAAGTTTTATATTCAATAAAATCTTTTTCTTTCTTGTTTCCCATATCACATTGATTATCATCAACCAATTGTTTATTAGCAAGTTTGATTTCCTTTTTCTTTTCGTGTTGACATATCTCGGCAATCCTATTCTTGTCTGGAACACATTCATTTCTCTTAGAGAGTCTATAACCGTAGGCACATTCAAAATCATCGGCTTCACATTTACATGGAGCATCATGAATCTTCACATCTTCAAATAATTGATTGACAAAACACTTAGCATCTTGTTTTCTTCTTTGGAATTTTTCCTTATGTCCATAAACACAAACTGGTTCTTCAGTTTCAGGTGAAATTCTAGCATAAATCTCTTCAAAATCCTTGTCGATATTACACTTTTTACCATCAAAAGCTTTTGAAAAATCAAAATGATAAAGTGCTTCAGAAATTTCAAGTGGTCCCTTGATATTATCACCTTCAGCGTATATACCAGATAATAAGAATTTTGAAGAAGAAGAATCAAGGGTAGTTGTAAGAGTAACAGGAGAAATGGCCCATTCTAATTTCCCTTCAATCCAATCTAATCCTTGATTGAGAGTATAGAAAAATTTATTAGTATCAGGTTTATTCTTACCAAAGTATGGAACTGCAACAATAACATTACCCAAATCACCAAATGAAAACACACAAGGATCTGACACTGCAAGATCCCAAGAAACACCACCATCTCTTGAAATCCACGTGCTACTCTTGCTAACATCTTTATTAAGTTCTTTACCTTTATTACCAACAGCCATAACAATCCCAGGTGTAGGACCCGTAACAAAGTTCCCTTCACCATCTTTTTCAACTGGTGACCAAAGATGTAAAGAGCAACCATCGTCAATCTTACAATCTGGGTCGTTATTTACTTTTAAAAGATGCCAATCTTTACCGTCATTTAATGAGACTTTACTTTTAACAACTTGATTAAAGATTCCACCCATTAAAAGATCAAGTAATGATTTATCATCATCTGATTTATCATCTGATTTTCCTTCTTCAGCAATATTTGAAAGCCAATTCCCGTCTATGGTTTGAATTTTCAAAATTGCTCCACCTTGAACGTTATCTAAAAGTTTATTGAACTTCAACCCTGTTGAATCAGATGCATAAAATGCCGAATTTGATTCAAATGGACTTGAGAAATCAATTACATTAAGAAAAATCCCCAGCTTGGAAGATTCAAGAAATGTAAACATCCCCAGAACAAAACTTATATGGATATCAGCTAAATCAAAAATTTTTGCATCTTTGGAAATAAATGTTGATACTTTTGAATTGGCATTGAACACATCATTTCTAGCAACAACTACAATGAAGCTCAGCTCCACTCTAATATCAATGATTTGTCCCGAAACATGACTTTCAATTGGTTTTAAATTCTTGAAAAAATCAGTGGTTGAAAATAATGATGATGAAATCACATGGCCATGAGAATTAATCTTATCCTTTGAACAAATAATGGTTTTATCATCACCGACATCGAAATCTTTTGAAGATTTTGCAAATTTACAAACACTTAAATCTTCATGATTTGCCTTTTTAGGTTTAGATTTAAATCCATCATCAGTATAATAATGTTGAGGTTTACATTGACCTGAAAATCCTTTACCGGGGCATTGGAAATATTGAAGTAAAACATAATCTTTATTTTTGGCATTAAAACTAATCATTGGAGGAGTTGTTAAACCTTCACCTTCACCAGGAAGTTCAAATTTCTTAAATGATTTGGCTTGATCATTAGTAATAAATTGAGTATTATGTTCAGCAACTAAGAATGCTCTTTCTTTATTAAATGGATCTAAAACAATGCCAGAGATCTTAGTTTTACCAATTGAGTCGGTTTCTTTAAATGAAGCTCCATCATCAAAAGATACTGAAATTTTACCGTCTCTTAAAACTAATACCGTTGAAGAATCATCAAAGTATACAATTTGTTTAGCAACTTCAGAATAAGTCAGAGAAATTACCTCAGGTTCAAACTCTGCCAAACAAACACTTGATAGTAGCCCGAAAACAACTACCGTTAGCCATCGAGTTAATATCATCGCTTACTAATTTTCAATGTTGGAGTAGTAGCTGAAAAGCCAGGTGGTAATTTATCTCGCGCATGGACACGCCTACACCGTGATAATGAAATTTGTACTATACAATAGGTATAAACGACGGAATTAGATGTAGATGAAGAGGCCCGATGGGTTAAAGAACCTAGGATTTCGGTGATGCCGATCGATAGTTGTTGTAATTGCAATTGTTTGGCGATATTTCAGGGTCCAACCCGGAGTCCTTATCAGGTCGACAAGTACATGGAACCGACAATTACGTCCGGCAAGTCGTCGAGTTGAGTGAATTCTGTATAATTCTATGTGTTTGGCTATGTCTTTGGCTCGGTGTGTTGCACTCTGATGTACTTTTCTTTCTGGGATTTGTGTTGACGGTCTCCGTAGTTTCGTCATGCTCCATCTCTAGTCCCTTCTATAGAGCTTATTATGCTATGATGATATTGCTGTAATTACTAAATTTGTGGATCGTACCGCTTCATGATTCTCTGAAATCGCTCCCCATGACAAGCCCGATGAACGGGGCGCCTTTGACTACGCGGACGTAACCTCCTGCTCTATACTCTGTACCCAAGTAATCATTAACATTAAACGCGTAGTTCATAAGACTAGTGATGAATACTTGAGTATCTTCTGGTTGAATCCGTATTATGACTTGATTTCGGGGCGGTGTCGCCTTCTTTTGAAGTATATCAAATGGACTTGACTCGCCTCTTATCCCATGGAATGACCTCAAACTGGTGGATATGATTGATCTCCATGTCAAGTCATCAATCTCAATTTCATTATAAGCAAGAGGTTTTTCCTGTTGAAACAGAGCATCAATACTCCTACAGACGTTAGTAGTGTTCATAATCGACAAGCTATGCCAACGTACATCTCAAGACACAAATAGTGCCATTCATTTTGAATTACTTCTGTCATTAGAGGGTTTTATTCTCATTAAATTTTTCGCGATGGCTGCAAATACACCAGATTATTATAGTGGAGCAGTAGTATTGTTGCCAGCAATGACTTGTAAGCAATTCGAAGCTAGTTGCAGTGAGGCTGACTGGCTTGCTCCCAAGTTCCTATCATACTTTTCTATCGTTTTAGTTCTATCTATGTCACACACACTTCCCACTCCTACTAATCCCAACGACCGCTACCAGCTTATATTGGAGGAAGCTGGATTTGAATACTATTCAGATCCGTAGAGTCAGTGTACCCTGTAGATAAACTTTCATCTTCGAGTGAGCGAGTATCACTCAAATTTTCATCTTTATAATAGGTATTGTAAAGCTTCTGTTTCTGAATATTTTTATCGTTTGGACGAACCAACTGGATTTCATGAAATTTGTAAGGAAGTAGAACTGCTCCATGGGGTACTGGCATTCCAGGGTAAATTTTCAAGATCCTTGACCCAGGTGGAAGCAATTTCATGTAGCGTGGGTCGGCAATTGGTTTCATTGGTTGACCTTTTTGAATGTTCGAATTGTTACTGTTAATGTCAATACGACGTAATTTATTGTAATTTTTGTATGGTACTTCAGTTAAAGAAATATGCTTGTCATGACGTAACAGAAACAATTGTTCAATTGTATATCGTGGCATTGTTGAAAGAAGGTAGAAATGTAGTACTGTAATTTAAGAAAATACCCCAATAAATGATAACTCTATTTGTGGTTGCAAAAAATAAAAACATAACGACAACTGCAGGACTCGAACCTGCGCGGGCATAGCCCAAAAGATTTCAAGTCTTTCTCCTTAACCGCTCGGACAAGTTGCCTCTTCGTGATATACCAAGCCAGGTCGGGTACTACCCTATGGCTTCCTTTCACAAACATAAACCAACGATGTCAATTAATATCACACATATACAGTATAACCCAATATGCCCATTCAATTTCTGCCTGCTGTATATTTTTTCTCGCTTTGTTGAAGAAAGCATCTTCCCCAATAAGTTACACTTTGAATTTCGCCAACCTCATCACGTGAGAGAATATCGACTTTTTCAGTCTTCTACATACTTTAATCTTTTAACTCTATGGGTGATTGGGAGTCGTTCACAGACGATCAAGGTCGTACTTACTACTATAATACCAAGACACAAGAGACTTCGTGGGAACTTGTGGAAGAAAGTAGTGTCAAGTCCCAATGGCAAGTATTCACAACTGATGAAGGAAGAGAATACTACTATAATGAAACTACAGGTGAAACTACATGGGATAAACCGTCAGATATTCAAGAAGAGACAGAGCTAGTTGTCGAAGAAAAATCTGAGGCTGTAGCCGAGGAGAAGACTGCTCTTGATATGGAACTTGAGTCTCAACCTGTAAAAGCTAGTGACATTGTGAACCCACCTTCATATGAATCTGAAGAAGAAGGAAAAAAAGCGTTCCATGCAATGTTAGAATTAGAAAATGTTGATTCTACTTGGTCTTTTGAATCCGTAATTGCAAAATTCATCAAAAATCCAATCTATTGGTCAATACCTGATGCTTCCAAAAGAAAAAGTCTCTATGACGATTTTTTAGTTCAGAAATTGAAGGATGGATTATCAAATAAAACTACCATGGTTGAAAGCTTTCAAAAGAATTTTGTGAGTGTTCTTGATGATTATAAAACTTTGGGGAAGCTAGATTATACCACTAGATGGTCCGTTGTAAAAAACATGTTAATTAAAGAAGATAATCCTATCTTCAAACATACAGTAATGTCAGACAAAGAAATATCGGATATTTTTTCAAATTATGTCAATGAATTAAAGACGGAACATGACGAAATGATATCACTGCAAAAATCACAGGCAATTTCAGAACTAGAGTCTTATTTAACTCAAGTAAACACTAATATAGTATCGGAAAGCAAAAGCTGGGAAGAATTATACGAAAAACTTCAACAAGATCCACGATTTCACGCTAATAAACATTTCAAATCATTAACTAAGCTCGATATACTAGATTTATACATAGAAAAGCTATATCCAGGTGTCATAACACGTTTACAAGATGAGGTTAAGAATATGGAAAAAATAAATTACAGATCAGATAGAAAGGCAAGACAAGCATTTAAACAATTTTTTTCTACTGTTAAGATCCATGCTAATAGTTTATTCAAGGATATACTACCGATACTTGAAAACGAAGACTCTTTCATCGAGTTATGTGGTAGAAATGGGTCGGGGCCATTGGAATATTTCTGGGATAGGGTTGATGAGCAAAAACAATTATTTAAAGTTAAAAAAGATTTAGTGGTCGGTGCTATTTATAGTGAATTTCCTCCAGAGCGATTAGATGAGTTATTGAGTTCCAAAGAACACTTTTTTTCGGTTCTTGAAGGTGTTAAAGATGAAAGATTAGCATCATTTGATTTTAGTATTAGTGATGGTTCTGAGGATGATAAAGAGCTTGAAATAATTTACGACACTCTTGTACGAGAACGTGAAATGGAAAAGAAGTTGAGTAAGATCAATTTTGATAATTCTAAAGCAAAGTGTATTGACTCATTAGCTTCTTGGCTATCTAGAAATTATGAATCAGTTGGAATAAATCTCATAGAGAAAGAAGATGACTATAAACAGGAAAGCATTAATGTTTTAAATTCAGGTAAGAACAATTATTCATTGTACAAATTCAGCCAAGACCTTTGCAATCCTCTTTTACAAAAGTTATCTCCCGTTGGACCCTTTAAAGAGTTGGTCAGCACTGTATACAAGTACTACAGAACTGAGAAACCAGAAGAAGTGCAATCTTCAGTAAATTTATCGGTGAAAAAAATGGTAGAAGTATTAAACCAAACCGTCCTGAAGAAAAGATCACTAGACGAGCCAGGTATGAACCCCGTCAAACGTGCTAAACCTGCAATTTTAAACTATTAATTTGTATATTATAAGTAAAACATCCGTACACCATATGTTTTTTAAGGTCGTGTAAGTATCTACTCCTATCGAACACTGAACAGATAATTGTATCGTATTTAACCATCAACCAAAATGGTAAGTAAAGAATAATTGAATTAAATGAACAATATAACTAACAATTAGTCTCAATCACTTAAACCTTACTTGACAGCAGTCAGATCATCATTAACTGCGGCAATATGCTTAGAGGATTTTTCATCACAATTAGTTGAAAGACATAATCGACCAGAAATAGAAGTTGATAATTCACATAATCCTGAATTAATATTGAATCCAATGATAATAGCTAGAAATGAAAATGAAAAAATTTTAATTGAACCATCAATTAATTCAGTAAGAGTATCAATTAAAATCAAACAAGCAGATGAAATTGAACAAATATTAGTTCATAAATTTACAAGATTTTTAACATCAAGAGCAGAAAATTTCTTTATTTTAAGAAGAATTCCAATTAAAGGGTATGATATTTCATTTTTAATTACAAATTTTCATACTGAACAAATGTTAAAAGATAAATTAGTTGATTTTATTATAGAATTTATGGAAGATGTAGATAAAGAAATCAGTGAAATGAAATTATTTTTAAATGCAAGAGCAAGAGTTATCGCTGAAGCTTACCTTACTCCATTTGACTAATATATTTTTTACAACGAGAAAAAGAAAACTATTATGAATTTTTTGTAGATGTACATTTAGTCTAAATACACGATTATAATCATACTTAAATATACAATTATTATTATACAACAATTTGTTTATTCCCCATGTGAAATTTCAGAAACTGATGGTGTTTCAAATTCCATATCATCTTTTTTAATTGGAGGATTACTAAAAGCACTTGGTGATTTATATGATACTGGACTATTAGCTTTTGATCCTGAATCTTTTTGTGGTGACTTATCAATAACAGATCCGTCAATGCTAATTGAATTATGCTTTGATGAATGATTACTTGAAATAACTGGTTTCTGTTGTTTAATAATTTCTTTAGGTGAAAGTCCTTGAGATGATTGTGGTGAATTAATTACAAATTTTCCTCCTCTGGATACTGGTGGTTGAGATGATGGAGTATTAAATCCTTGTGGCGTTGAATACGGAGAATTATTATTTTGAAGGAATGTCCTATTCGATGTAGGTATTTTGGTACTACTATTATTCTTTCCATTACCATACCCACCAGGACTTGGCCTTGAAGAATCATTCATAAATGGTGAATTCCCTGAATTAGATTGCCTACTAGCCATTTTCAGGTAATCAATGGTTGGTACATTAGGCACAACCATTGGCAAATCAACGTTATCATTTAAAAGTCCAGGTATATGATTTAAAACAAGATCTAATTTTGTAAGTGCATCACCTGCTTGGTCAAAACCTTTTGAGGAAATTTTTAAAATCCACCTATAATTATAAATTTGATCTCTGTAAAAATCTGACTCTTCTTTGGTAGAAGAGGAAATGAATAATATTGCAGCAAATGTTCCAATAAATGTAAAATTAGCTGAAGATGATGAATGCCAAAATGAATGTATATGTTCCGGTTTTAAATCCCTTACAAAATCAATTGACGCTAATAATCGAGTTTTAGCTGCGGTTCTACATACTGTCATCAATTGATCAGGTAAAGGTTCTCCACTTTGAATTTGTTGGTAGAGTATTGTAATAATTTTCCTATGCAATGTTAATTCAGCAGCAAAATAAGCTAATTGCAAATAACCATTTGAACATAATTTTCTTGGTTGTACTGAACTCATTTGTAATTCAACAGGTAATGAGTGATACCAATTTCTAAGCTTAAGTTGAATTGGCTTAGCTAATTTCAATACTTGGTTGACATCATTTAATTCAGTCATAGCTTTCATTGAATAAAATTGATTTAAAATGTCTGATAAAATTGTTGATAATTCAATGAGGCACATGAAATTTTTCTTCCCATTATCGATATCTGAGGAGCCTTCTTTTAAGTCACCATCTCCATGTTTCTCAGGGAAGTCTTCCTCCAATAAATTGACCACCACCCAATTTATATCATTTATATGAGATGGACGAGCATTTTTTAAAGATAACCACTTATCCTCCATGTAAACTGCCCAAGCTAATCTTTTACGTAATCCACGTTCCCATTTTGGTAATTTCCAATTATTACAATCAAGTCCAAGACCAAGCTCTTCTGATAATGCAATAACCTGAGAACATAATACCCAGTCGCTATAACTTGAGTCGTTGAATATTTGACGTGAATCATTTGAATTATTTGTAGAAGAGTTAGCATTAGCAGGAGGTGAGCTTTGATTTCCTGGACTATTTGATACTTTTAAAATATGTTTACATTGTAGTAAAAGTAAACCTGCTTGAACTGCACTTAATTTTGGACGTTTTAAAATTTCCAAGAGATAATTATTCAATCCAATTTTCAATATAAGTTCAACGTTTGGTCTTGGAAATCTATTTAATTGAGGATCATAATCCCACCATTGTATTGCCAATACATATACCGCTGCTAATAAAGGAGCGCTAAATTCTCGATGAGTTCTAGAATATTTTTCAAGAAATACTTTCTTATGTAAAATTGGATAAGATGGATGAATTATACGGAAATAAAGATCAATTAAAATTTGACCATGGGGTGCAATAAATTTTTCAATTGTATCGACATCATTTGACATTGTTTGATAAGATTGGGGTGATTGATCATCTTTCAAAATAAACTGAGCTCGTTCACTAACTTTTCTTAAAGATATACTATTACTTAAATTAATTTGTTCAATTTTACCAGATCCTGATTTATCTGATTTTACTGATGGATATTGTGGTTTAGATTTTTGATTTGGATTTTGTGATGCTATTATTAAATTCAAGAGATTTATATCATAAAGATAAGAAGTGGGACCAACATAAAAAGAAGATCTTGGAAATTGTAATGATAATGTCTTTTTTAGCAATGAATTATTGATGACTGAATAATCTTGTACAGGTGCAACATCTCTTATTGCTACATCTGGAGGAACAATTTCATCAAGATTTCCTTTAGGTCTTTTAGAATTATCATTTTCTTGAGGAGTTTCAGCCATTTTTCTTTTACTAGGTTGACCAATATAAGTACAAGTTAATGATTTTGATTCACATTGAGCACAATTATTCGTACCTGGGATTATAACACATTTTGTCTTTTTCCTTCTACAATGATCACAAGGGCGTCTTTGTTTAGATTTTGTTGTAGATATTGGTTCATCTGATTTATTATCAGAATCTGATTTTTTAACATCATTTTGTTGAGATAAATCAATTGCACGATTTGAAGAATCACCTGAAATTTGTTCGAATGGTTTTTGTTCAATATCTTCATGATATTGTTCATGTTGTACGTTATTAGATGAAAAATCCATATTATATAAAAGGTCACTATTAGGATCCATTAAAAAGTTACTACTCCAAGTTGCATCCATATATTGAGGAGATTGCATTGAATATCGATTATTATTACCATTATTATGATTTTGAGACATCAGTTTTGAACCAGTAGGATTCCGAAGATCATGACTATCTTGATTTGTAGATGTTGAGTCAGGATTAGTACTCATCGTAAGCCGTGGGGTACGAAATGAAAATTAATATAATTAAATGTACAAAAACAATTTTTAGATAAAAAATTAATACAACTCCAAATTTCAAAATTTAAATAAACCTATAGTAAAAAAAGTATATGTATTTAGCTTATGAAAGTAGCAAATGATTTTAATTATTCTTTTGCGAATGCCTCATAAGGAGCTATGATAATTTTTGGGATTACAGAAACTTTGAAAAATATGTGCGCACACCAAATCCAGATACGACTGGAGTTAAGCCAAGTCTTTGATAGTCTAGGCAAAGAAATGGTGGAGATTCAAAGAAGTGGAGAGAAGGATTGAATTGTGGGAAGTTGGTGAGGAACCTGAGTTTGCTTGAACAATCGCAGGTTGTTGACGAAATATTTCGGGTATAAACGCAACCTGAAAATATCTATAGTTGGTACTCATATCTAATCGGAAGCACAGCATTCCCCGAGACTAATTGATAATTTTCAGTTTGTGAATGTCTGCGTAGTTTTACCTGTTTTGTCTGTTTTGTCTTACTTTCGTCTCACGATTTTATGTGGCTTGGTCAAATATTAGGCACAGGCAGGTAAAACTGCTCAGTGCCTAAGCCTGTAGACTTAGGTGCATCTGAAGGTTTGGCGTTAATGGGTATATTACTCTTATTTGCAAACTTATTTGGTATTTTTTGTAAAATCATAGTGTTATCTGTAAACTTTTGCAACGTTTAAATCTGGAAATGTCATTTTGTCAACTTGGTTACTTTGGCTATTTTTGGTACTTTTATCTATTTTAGTAGTTATTTGAATATTTCAATTTTTTTGCAGTAATTAAAGCTTGTCGCAAATACTTTCTACTGCGAAAACTAATTGTATCGAAAATTGTCCTTTTTATTAATGCTACGACAATCTATGGATATAGGGGATATTCAAGATGAAGAAGATATTTACACCAGCTTAGTGATCAGGCAACGCCCCAAGAAGAAGAAATGCAACAGGATCACCCTCACCGATAAACTTGACCAGATCAATGCCAACCTCAATGAACCTAAACTCGAAATTCCTCCTACACAGGAACCAGATCCATATTCAGAATTTTCAGTGAAGGGAGATCGAGTAGAAGATATTTGCAATATGATCCTTGACAATTTCGTCTCTTTGAAACTATACGAAAATTTGGGACCTCAAGTAACTGATGAAATGCTTCTCAATTTTAGATTATTCGTATACTGTATAAAATTCAAACAGCATAGGCTATTTCCAGCAGAACCTACAACTTTAAACCACTTCACACGAGTGTTCAATGACCTCTCGAATGTGAAGGAATTCAATTCCAATCATGATTCTCGATTCGTTCAAGAAGGTCATAGTCAAGAAATTATTACTGATAAGAAACTACACAATACTAAGACTACAGTAGATATCAAGATCCCTAAATTCATACAGAAATCATTAGACATTGCATAATCATTAAACTAAATACAATAGTAAGTCATAAATTATAGGAAAGATACGGGAAATACTCTCTCCTTTAAATTCTCTACAAACCCTTTGTCATAAATATTGTCCAAGTCATTCTCCACTGACATTATGGGTATCAAATCATGATTTTCCATATCGGCAGATGTCCCAACTATAATATCGTTGGCAAGGTGTATGAAGACCGTGTTCCCTTCGGAAGAAGCCTTTTCTACATACAAATTTAGGTCCTGAATATAGTATAATGCACCAATATTAACGAGATACTCAATTTCTTCCCATTTATCACATTCATTGGTGGTGACACCCAAATATAAGTAACGCAAATGTAAAGCTGTGAAAATGGAAGTAATAAAAATGAAAATAATGCAGAGAATAACAAAAATTCCCGTCACCTTTAGTGGATCAGACAATAAAATTAGTTGCCAATAATTTAATTCAGAGTAATATGCATTTTTTTGGTGTCTCAAAGTCCTGGCACAAATGTAACCACCATAAGCCATTAAATTGATGTTTGCAAAAAGGTAACCTAGAAACCAGCGATAATTATAGTAGCCAATACAATTATTTACCCAAATACAATGATGATCAAATAGCATAACGCAGTGTCCACAGGTTGAGCAATGCTTTGATCTGGCTGGCTTTATAATCTTACACGTTGAACATTCTCGGTGATCAAAAAAGATAAGGTTGTTATTGATAAAGTATGAATTGACCTTACTAGCATTATAATGGTCAATGTTCCCGGGATCAGAAAATGTTGATAGAATAGTGAATAAATATACACAAAATATAGTAAAGGCAATATAGAAATCGTGTCTAGTTTCTGTAAATTCAGGCGGTATAAGCAGGTACGATTTAGTGAAAAATTCATAGAAACATACACTGACAATTACCACGTAGAATAAAGGCACTGAATATGCTAAATAGGTTGTAAGTTTTCCACCAAATTTGGAGTTTAATTGATCATAAAATCTGATGACATGATCGGATATTTTAACTACTTGAATTCGTAGTCTATGCACAAATGAGTTTCTGAAGCTAGGAGAGTTCCCGAAAAGGATTATTATCGTCAATGCCGATAGCAATACAACTCCTAGTAATACCACAGAGAATAGTGCCATATTAGAGAATGTGCCAATATCAAAAAAAAAATAAAAAACGCTATCGGCTAATAAAAATACATTTACAACGGCTAAAATAACGACTATTGTGATAAATTATAAGAATTCGAGACTTAATTAAAAGCTAGTTATTTAATATGTCTTATATCGATACTTTAGATACAGAGATATCGAATCTTAAACACGTTCTTGATACGGTTCCATTTGGACAGCTACCTCCAACGCGGTCAAGATTCTTCTTAAATATATATAAACCTAATTATAATCAATTATCAGCGTTAAATAATGCAGACGAAGAAACTGGAGGATTAGCAAATAAATTACCAATAAATTCGAATAAATTACTTAAATTTGGTATATCATTAGGTAATTTATTAAAATCTTTACAGTTAGACGAAGAAATGTATAATCAGCAACAAGCTCAGCAACAACAATTTATGAATAATTTAAATAGTATGAAGAAAACTTCACAATCATCAACATTAGCTAGTCCAACATCAGGAACTGACCCTTTCATTGATACTGCCACTATAGTATCAGGTAATAGTAATAAAAATACTGTTAATTTAACACCTTATCAAATAAAATTTGTTAAAAATTTATTATTATTACTTAAAAATTTTGATATTGGAACATTTACAAATAACTATAAACAGCAAGATTTACCAAATAGTGCATCAACTTCAACATTAAATCAATATCAAACTACTAATCTGGATGCTAATACAACTCATAGTAGTAATAGTATAACTGGAGTTAATACGACTAATAGTTCTCCAATAAGACTTAATTCAAAGCAATTACTTATAGAAAAATTAGAAATTAATATTGAATTAGATAACTTATTCATTTTTAAAATGATTATTAAACTACTTGTTAAAATCTATGAGATTCTTAAAGAACAATTATTTAAAGCAAATCTTGGTAATGCAAATACTTCACCAATTAGTCATAATCATAAACCAAGTATTGCAAGTTCAACAGATGATTTTGAAAATTCTTCTATATTTTCATATAGTTCACTTAATTCAAATTCATCTAAAGAATCAAGTATTGCAGTTGAAGAATATTTCCGATTATTAAAGCAAATTGTTGCTAGAGTTAATATAGGTATTCTTGAACCATTCGTTAAATTAATTTTAACTGATATAGTGGAAGCCAATATTTCTAAAGATTTTAATAATTTAATTAATAATATATAGACACGAAATGAATAGAATGATTATTAATGTATTTTTATACTTTGTATTAGTTTGTATTTGTAGTTTGTATAAATTGTAGTCTAAATCATTAAACAAACCACCAATTGGTGAACTTATTATAAATGATATGAGAGAATCTTCTTCCCAACACCTTCCCTATAAGTGGGAACAACACTATTCCTATTAAAGCATTAATTTGTTTAACACTTTCTTCCCATTGTTCTTGAGCGGTTAACGCCCCCCATGTTGAATCATCATCATCATCATCATGATCTGAAGAATAATCTGAATCAGAGACATAATCCAGATCAGTTTCTTCAATGGGTAACGACAGAATTATTCGATTTAGTTGAGCAAATCGGTCATTTTCTTCAACTTCCATTATATGATTTTTATAGGTGGTTCAATCTAATGATAATAGTCTAACCTACTATTTTGTGCGCAGATGAGGCAGAAATTTTTCAACCGATTTATGATCAAATCTTTAGGTCTAAAATTAAGAAAAATAACGGGAATTACAAAAAAACTCTATAGAATGTCAAATGAGATAAACGTGGAAGATTTCCAAATTGTCAAAGAAGGGAAAGCTATAATTTTAGCACCAAAAGAAGAGAAAGTATTCTATAATCCAATTCAACAATTTAATAGAGATTTATCAGTTACTGCAATCAAAGCATGGACGAAATTTTATTCGCAAAGTAAAGATGGATCTCGAGAAATCAAGAAGAAAAGAAAGTTGAATTCTGGTGAAGAGTCACTTGAATTTATAAGAATATTAGAAGCATTATCTGCCACAGGTTTAAGAGCTATTAGATATGGTCATGAAATACCCCAAGTATCTAAGGTTGTAGCCAATGATTTACTTGCGGAAGCGGTTAAATCTATTGACAGAAGTGTTATATATAATAATCTTCAAGGTAAAGTCGGTAGTAACTTAGGTGATGCCATAAAGTATATGTCTAGTATTAACAGTCATGAAAGATTTCATGTAATTGATTTAGACCCATATGGAACTGCCACCCCTTTCATAGACGGAGCCATTCAAGCAATCAAAGATGAAGGTCTTTTACTTGTTACTTGTACAGACGCTGGTGTTCTTGCGGGTTCTGGGTACCCAGAAAAATGCTTTGCACTTTATGGCGGTCATAATTTTGGTAATTCTCCAATGGGTAGCGAAATGAATCATGAAGTTGGTATTAGATTGATCTTAGGAATGATTGCTACAGAAGCTGCCAAGTATAAGAAAAGTATTGAACCATTATTAAGTTTAAGTATAGATTTTTACTTCCGTATTTTCATTAAGGTTAAAACTAGTCCAAGTGAAGTGAAAAATTTGGCTTCTAATAAAATGATTACTTATCATTGTACAGGCTGCGGAGACAATATAAATCAACCTTTGGGTAGGGTCGAATCTAATGGTAATAATAAAAAATATCAATTACCTAGACTTGTGCCAATTGATGGTAAATGCTCATACTGTGATAGCTACTATAGTATTGCAGGACCTATGTGGGCCAACAGAATACACAATGAAGAATTCATCGATGAAATTCTAGCTATAAATGAAACTTCTGACCGTGAAGTTTATAAGACTACAGAAAGAATTAAAGGTATGGTAACTTTAGCTAAAAATGAAGTAAAAGATCAACCATTTTATTTCAATTTGAATCAATTAAATTCATTTGCCAAGTCACCACCAATTCCTATCGATGATTTCGTAAAGGCCGTTGGAAACCTTAATAAAGATTATCAAGTTTCTCTTACACATGCAAAAAAAAATTGTATTAAGACCGATGCACCTTGGGAAACAGTTTTGAAAATCAATCAAGCATGGCTTATCAAACACAATAAAGAGATGGTGAAGAATTATCAAAAGAAGGTTGATGAAAACCCTGACGATGAAAAAAACAAAGAGAAATTACAGAAATTACAAAAAGATATTAGCATGAATCCAAACTTAACTGAAAATATGATTGGTTACAAAATATTGAAAAACTTATCAGACAGCATAGAAGTTGATTTCAATACTAGCAATGAACTCAGCGACAAGATCAATAAATTCAGAAAGTTGAAGATGGTCAGATACCAAGAAAATCCAACTAAGAATTGGGGACCAAAATCTAGACCAAAATAGATAACGGTACGTATATAATACAAGGTAATATTAGGAACTAATAGAACCCCAAGGCCAGTAGATACCCAGCCGATGGCTCGTAGATTTTCACTAGACACAGCACTGGAATAAGTGCATTTAAGACCAAAACAGTACTTGCACCATTATACGAGAAATTTAGACTTTATAGATCTATAGAAGATCTTTCAAATTGCTAAAGTTGCTGTTTGTACAAATAAGAAATAGTACAGTGTGAAAGTTTCCATAAAGTGAGTCTACAGTGCTATATAATGGAAGTTAATTCACAATGGCAGATTAAAATACTTTATGAACTCTTTCTTCATCATGAACGATTATTATCTACATTATGAGATTGTTACTCATCTCGGACTAAGCCATTTAAGGACATTATTTAGTCCGAGTCAAAGGCTTTGAAAGGAAACTATAGGAAACGAAGAATTGAGGACATAGTATAATAGTAAATATTGACATTCTAATTAAGGAAGGGTAACGTGGTACCGCCAGCCATCTATTTTGGTGATGCAATTTAAGCTTAGGGGGAAAAAACTTAAAAAATTTTCTCAGACATTCAAAGTAGGCCGAACATATTTTTAGTAACTACCTAGAGCACTTGTAAATTGATAATGACAGAAACATAACCGCTTGTGTAATCGGTAATTGATAATACCAAAACGGTTTTATAGTGAATTGGCTCATGATGGGTTGAAAAGAGTTCATAATAGTAAAATTACCTATATAGGAATACTAATTAGGCATTACAAAAACATTAAGATGACCAAGAAATAATTTCAGGAACAGAATAATCATGACATAAATCATGCCATTAATGACATATGAATTTTACAGGGCATTACAATTAAAAATTTTTTTTAACTAATCATTTATTAGCTATAAAAGTTCAGGCATTCTATAAGGGAAATTAAGTGCAAGAACTTGTTAATATTAAAGATACAAAAATATGATAAAGTTTATAATTAAAACAATTAAGTTATTTTAAATAGGGAATTAAAACTTAAATAGTTACTTAACTTACAAAAGTAAAGCAACACCAGCAGCAGCAGCAGCACCGAATAAACCGGCACCAACAGCTTGAGCAGCACCAGAATCGGCGGAAGAAGAAGAACCGTTAGAACCGTTTGAAGCGTTAGCAGCAGAGACGGCGGTGGCAGCAGTTAAAGCGAGGACAACAGTTTTGAATTGCATTTTTATTAGTGTATTGATAAGGAAAAATATTCAAAAGAAAAATTTTGAGCAACAGCGAAATATCTTGATATTTATATTAATAATTTGAGGCGCAGGAGTCATAATCCCCGATTAAGCGTTAGGGAAATTCGTGGAAAAATTTTTTTATAGTATAACAACCGCGAAGGCGTGCACATAATTACCCTCGCCATTACCGTAATAGGGAAAAATTGCACTTTTTGTGGAATGGCGCAATGGTGGCTGGCCCCGACCTGCATTAACTTTTAGGGTTAGGCCCCACTGGTTATGGAACCCGGTTACAAATAGCTGACGATGTTTTTCCCGCCTGGTGCTAAATTTAGCTCAATTAAGTACCGGGTCGAAACAATCGCGACTGAAACTTTTAACTTCCGCGTATTAATCAATTTATGGTGCCTGATAATAGACGGAATAAGTTTTGGCAGGTTGAAAAGTCGTCTATCCCCCACGTTCTACGCGTCTTTCATTATTCTTTGCGTTAGGGGCTTTGGTTAAAGAATTATTCACTGATTTCGTCAGTTTTGAGTCCCGGGTTTTTTTTTCGAGATAATTAATGATTGAGATTTGGCGTTATCTAAATTTTGAGAGTTTCTCGCTATGTCAATAGATTCTTTAAGATATACTAAATTTTTAAATGGGTTTACAACTTCAACTTTAAATTCACTTGTAGCATCATGTGGATTCTCTTCTCAATCTAAAAAATCTGATAAGATTGATTCAATTGTAAATGGTTTACGTTTATATCATGGAAATAATCAAATCTCATCTAACGCCTCAAATCTTACAATTCTTTCTATAGATGTTGGTGTAAAGAATTTCTCTTACTGTCGGACGACTAGAAATAATCTTTATTCACAAAATTCGTCTGCCATTTCGACTAAAAATTGGCAAAATATTGATTTACAATCGAAATTTAATAATTATGATATTCTACTAGATTCCAATTCAATACTTGATTCTAAACGACTTTTGAGCCATTGGGCAAATGCAGTGGTGGAAAATGTAATTTGCCTGTCTCCATTACCTCATATCATAACTATAGAAAATCAAAGAACAAGATCAACTGGGAAATCTTCTACACTTCCAAATGTATTACTTAATTATACTTTAGAGAATATGATTTACTCAAGTTTCTATACTCGTCGTGCTCTCGATAAAAGCCTTTCGGATTTGTTTATAGTACCAATAAATTCAAGAAATATGGTAAATTTTTGGATTAATCGATTTTTAGTTAAAGATTCCGTTAAATTTTCAGCTTCATTAACGAAAAAACTTCGATTACATTTATTCTTATCTTGGATGTCAAATAACTCAAATATGTTTCATCTTATCGATGTCAATATACCCCTGGATTTATCTTCATTGTCAATGACAAAACAATCAAAAATATTAATGCAATTATTAAACGAGAATTTTGATCAATCTACAAATAAGTTAGACGATCTAATTGATTCGCTTTTGTACAACTTAATGATGAAACAAGTATTGTCTAATCAAATCAAGCTTATTGACTGCATTGAAACCGAGGGTGATTTAAAAGCTTTGGTTCAAGAATTTGACAAATTTAATATTAGCCTAATTGAGGATTTAGCTGCAAAAAATGGATTACATATTACTCAAATTTAACTTAATGATAAACTTAATGATAAAAGTAATGACAAACTTAACGATTTTAGCATTTAATGAATTTACGAATATTAAAAAACTAGCCCTATTTACTAGGTGGTGTATTAACTATGTATGATGTAATGATGGACTACGTATTGAACTAAGCGATTCTCGCCTAAATATCTCTAAAGAATATTTTGTGTTTCTTCCGGGATGACGTATTTCTCTTTATCGGCTTCTTTTCCTACCTCGGGTTTATCTTGTTCGTGACTCGTTCTCTCCTGATCCGTGAAGTCAAATATCATGCCGTTATCGTTGGCGTTGGATTTCTCCTTTATGTCGTCATCGTCGTCATCGTCATCGTCATCATCGTCATCATCGTCATCATCATCATCGTCATCATCATCATCGTCGTCATCATCATCGTCGTCGTCATCGTCATCATCATCGTTTTCACCTCTTTCTTCGTCATCATCATCATCTTCATCATCATCTTCTTGTAATTCATCATTCAACTTTTTCTCACTCTTTAAAGCTGTAACTCTTCTTCTTAATGTATCAACAATATCCAGCCACTCTCTCATACCCCCCATTCCAATATCACCGCAAACCAATACTTTCTCTACGGGTTTAAGAACTTCAATACCGTAGTCAGGCAGTGTTAATACCAGAAGTTGTTTAGCAGTAATTGGATGAATATACATATGAGTGTTCATAGCTGGAGCAACCAAAACTGGTTTCTTTACAGCGGTTGGAGATGTCGATGATGGTCCCCATGATCTGATGATTGATGTAAGTAAATTATCAGCAATTCCATTAGAAATCTTCGCTAATGAATTTGCCGATAATGGAGCAATTAACATGATATCTGCCCATTTTCTTAACTCATTATGAAGAATTAAACGTTCATAAGGGTTTTTATGTTTTTTAGTTTGTAAATGATTTGATGCTTCCTTTGATGTAGTAGTACTTGGAGTGGTTGTAGTCCATGATTCATTATAATTTGCCCATTCGTCTTCATCTCTCCAAATTTTAACATCATTATGAATTTTTAAACCTTTCAAGAAATGTTCAGCAGCTTTTGTTACAACCAATTGAATTGAGATCTTTGAAGTACCATAAATTTGAAATAACCTATCAATTATTAAAGGCATTTTAATTGTTGCAACTGATCCTGTACATGCTAATAATATATGAAATTTCCCATCATCTTCCTTTGTAAGATATTGTTGAAGAGGAACAGGAGGTCCAACAGGAGATGCAACAATAGTTTTATTTGATTTTTTGGTAGACATTGAATTTTTCCTTGAAACATTGGCACTATTACTATTACTATTAATTTTAATTGCTTGAGTACGATTTGGAGGTGATACTGGTAATTGTCTTGATTCAAATACTTCATTTGCAGCAGGTGGAGGAGGCAGAGGAGTAATTCCACGAGTTGAATCAAATATATAACTACTTTTGAATTGGGGACTATCTACCGTTGGTGAACTAACCCGAGATGATTGATTTGATGACTTATTATTAACGAAAAATTGTAATACATCATTAGTCGAATTTACTCCTGAATTTTGTCTACTTGAAAGTTTTGGTATATTATTTTGTAATGAAGGTTTTCTTGATGTTAATGGTTGTCCTGGTGTACGAGCAGAATTTAGCTGATTATCATGAGTTACTGGGCTATGAATTGTATTAGGATCATTATGATGAGGATCTGTTGATGAAGTTATATTTGCAGAAGAAGGATGAGCTGAAATTGTAAATCTTCTTGATCTTTCAGAAGCTTCAACATCGCTAAACGAAACTGATTGAGTAGGTTTAAGACTTGGTGGAACCAGAGGCGAAATAGCGCCTGAACCAGAATTGGAAATAACGGAACTATCGGTAATAATAGGAGAAGTTGTAATATCTTTATTATGAGATAAGGTTGGGAACTTTGAAGGAGATTCCTTCAGTTTATCGTGAGAAGGATCTGAATCCATAATTATGATAAATAAAGATAATTACTAAGTTAAATAAATTATTATGGTGTAGAAAGGAGCCTTAAAATGGCTAAATTTTTTATGTGACAGCAACTGGTGCGGCACGTGACCAAAAAAATCAAAAAACAAAACCTAACGGTGCAGGTGCACGGGTGTCTTGTCGATGAAAATAATTTGAAACCTACTTGTTACATTCGTGTTAACATGAATATTCGTCAGCAATTATCACAATTTTTAGCGTTAGCTTATGTATTTACAGGAGCATTTGTTGCATGGAAAGCACTCTCTGTAGTTGCCAATTCTCATTCTCCAGTGGTGGTGGTATTATCCGGATCTATGGAACCGGCATTTCAAAGAGGTGATATTCTTTTCCTTTGGAATCGTGACCAACAAGCAAAGGTGGGTGATGTGGTGGTTTATGAAATTGAAGGTAAAAATATCCCAATTGTGCATCGAGTTTTACGAGAACATCATAATCTGAATAAACAATTACTTTTAACTAAAGGTGATAATAATGCTGTTGATGATTTAGGATTATACGCTAAAAAACAAGCTTATTTAAATCAAAAAACTGATTTGGTGGGGACTGTAAAGGCTTATTTACCAAAACTTGGGTATGTGACTATTTTAATCACGGAAAATGTGTATTTTAAATATGGTTTACTTGGTCTTATGGGAATATCTGCATTATTATCCAATGAGTAAAATCGTCAAATTAAATTCGGAGTGTTGGAAAATTAGAGTAAGGTAATGTAAGAAATCATAGTATAGGAGACAATGATGTCAATGAAGGTCTGTAGATCTTGAGAAAAGCTGTAATTCTTTACCGCCAGACGGTAAATCGGCAGCTATAAGTATTAGAATTAGTATACTAATGCGTTAAATATCTACGAAATGAATCAATGTAGTTGTTACGAGATATTGTAGTTCAAGCAGGCTAACACACGATGTAGATGCAGACAATTGAACTGCAACACATTAGTCGTCGAAGTTGCTCACAGAATCACATGATACCATGGCTGCTACGATCCACCATAACTTTGACAGCTAACCAGTAGAAGCAAGCCTGTAGGTGTGCTAGCTATGCTAGGAGCACTTCCAGCTTAGTCCAGGCTCCTCTCCTGGTGACAGTTTCTGGTCATCTCAGTTCCTTACAGATACAGTATAGTTTTTAGCACCCAAAATTGGCTGGTACTTAGTCATGTGAAATCACCAGTATCGCCAAATCCACGTCTCTTTCAAAAACCACAGCTTCTACAGTCACATACGGGCCATCAAAGCATCCAATGGACTGGCTTTAAGTAAGGTTATATAGTTCTTTTTTGGGTATGTTTTTCGGACATAAACTAACCCCATCTCTGAACTCCGAACCTCGGAACAAATTTGATCTTGACGGGACTTGGCATACAAAACTTTACTCCTACTTTTCCTTAATAATTTCGGCCTGTTCAAGTTGCCTAACGACTTTGACTTGTTGGGAAACCGATAACTCTAAAATGTGCTTCACAGAGTTGCCTGGTGAAGTTTTATACTCTATATTTAGTCAGCCGTGCTTATCTAAGCTGGACTTGCTTCCGTTCATTAAAGATCACAGAACATTTCATTCTAGCTTCTCGTCATTACTTCTTGAAGGTATTTTGATAATCCAGACGCTGCAAAAGTCACACTATGACCCTTACTTTGTGTCTGATTTTGGATGCTACGGCATAGCTGACGAGATTTTCCCCACAACTGATGGTATTGTGCTTTCTATCGATACTCTTAATGATCTTGTATCCAAATACCTGTTTATGACAACCAGAACCCACTGGGTGATTCACGCCAATGATTTGAAAGAAACCACAAGGCTATTACCTACTCTTTCATTACTTCACGGTAAAAATATTGACTTTCAACTCGACTGCCAATGTGAGGCTATCGAAGTCCCAAAGGTGTTAAAACAGATAAGATCGGCAATGAACTCAATACACCGCGGTCTGAACATAATTAAGTGTCTGGTGAGGTTGACTGTCGTAGGTGAGATTTTTGAACCGATTTATATCGAAACTGGAAATGTTTCCTCTTTCAATTTGAATTTGGTTGCAAAAAAGTCAAGTTTTCCACTATTTGCGCATATAGAGATACCATCTATGCTTTCCAAGCTCAAATTCAGTTCTTCATTCGACGTGAAAGTTTCTATCTTATCATTATTTACTTCATCACTTCAGGTTTTGGATTTGGGGGGCGTTGACGCTTCCATTGTTGAACTCGATAAATTTCCAAAACTTGAAAAATTATTTCTTAAAATAAAATCATACTCCTCATTGCGGTCGATGTTTAGTTACAGCTACTCATTCACTTATTTACTGCACCTCTCAATAATTCTAGATAGTACCGATAAGTTTAAATACTTTCCATTTTTAAATTTTGCTCCTAATTTACTATGGTTGTGTCTAAGTGATTGCACTGGAACAACCAGACTAAATCGGGCAAATCAAATCAAGAAGTTTAACGACTTATATTATACCCAAAGCTATATATATGAATAGATATGATATTACGGGTAGTTTTGAAAAAAAGTAAAAAAAATGCCTTCAGCCAGATTCGAACTGACGATCTCCTCATTACTAGTGAGGTGCCTTACCAACTTGGCCATAAAGGCTGGAACGAGAAGAAAAGTAGGAAGAAGCGTCAGCTCGATACAAGAAGCACAACCATGACAATTGAAGTGAAATATCCCTTACATTTAACTCAGAAGAGTCGGAGGCAGGTACAAAAAATGTGTTAGGTTTCTCAAAAATTCATTGAAAGGTTATTAAACTTGATTGCCGTTTTCCCTTTCCCAATTGACCTTCCTTTGATTCTAAAAATGGAACATCGATGCCTAGAGTGATGTAGCTCTGCTACAGTCGGCAATTCTTTTAACCTTAATGTATTTCGTGGGACAAAATCGTCTGAATAGCGGAATTATCGTAATGCGTTTCGTTAATGCCCTTGAAACGGCACGCAATACATACATGTATTTGGTTGCACCTGTCTGAAGCGGCAACATCTTACATGGATGAGCTGTTAGTCCACTAAACGGTGCCAGTTATCTACGTGAAGTAAATTCTAACTAATTGTAACATCATTTGTGTCGGTGCTAATTCGAGAATCTTGCAGTTTTTCTGCGGCTTTCAAGGTTACAAAATAGCTCATACCTCAGTTTCAAGTGCCTTACCCTTGTCTAAAGCACTACGGTTTAAGTTTATGTAAAGGGGTTGCACTCATTTTGTAACTCTAAGGGTTGGAAAAACTTCCCCACTATTAGAAGTACCTTGCTATTGCGTGAAAATATGGGGTGGAAATTTTTTTCCGATACTAAATTTTTCCGTTAATTTAACCAAAGAGGCAATTTATGGTGTGCGTTTGGAAATAGACTTTTAGATTTTTGATCGATATCTTGATAAATGAATTCAGTATACCTCATGCAATTACCTTAACCGAGTCGAAACTACATAGTCATATAAAAGTATGAAACGGAAATCCCCGGCTTTCCTTACATCAATAGGGCTTTACAGCAATTTCCCCAGGTAATTACTTGCATTAACTAATGCAAGACAATAAGGTGGGGCGCATATTGCGGAGGAATCTTGGCGGGATGACTTCCAAACATGGCGCGGAAAATCATCGAGTGGAGTCTCGAAAGCCGACGACAATAGCTAGGTGCCGTTAAATAGAGAAATTCATTACAGGGGCCATAACCATGTTCGTAAGTCGGGATTGAAATTTAGTATAAATAGTGAGTTATAGACAGAATAAAACCATTAAAAAAATTGGGCTTCAAAAATTGGTTGCAAAATGTATAAACTTCTTGTTTCAATTGCTTTAGCTGGAGTAGCCAGCTGCCAGCCAGTAGATTCGTACTCAATGAGTGCATCTTACGCTTATGGCTCGTTCACTTTCAACCCACTTCCTTCGAAGACTTACGCTAGTTCTAATCCCAATGCTACTACTACTAGCTATTATGCTTCTCACTATACCGATGTTAGTGCTGAACTTTTCACTGGTTTATCTACCACGACTTGGGGATCTTGGGATCCAAGCGCTACTGAGACTGCTACTGATACTGATGACCCATATGGACAATGGGCCTGGACACAATTGTGGGAGCTGGCTTCGATAGCCAACTTCACCAATTCAGCGCTTTACTCAACTACTGTTGAACCAACAGCTGTACCCACGGAATCTTTGGT
This sequence comes from Metschnikowia sp. yHQL527, assembly GCA_030578455.1. Taxonomy (NCBI): domain Eukaryota; kingdom Fungi; phylum Ascomycota; class Pichiomycetes; order Serinales; family Metschnikowiaceae; genus Metschnikowia; species Metschnikowia sp. yHQL527. The sequence goes on along the minus strand of JAJMRR010000005.1, from coordinate 108,948 downwards.
ATTGCCTCCAGTTGATCCATTCACCTTCGATGATAGCTTGAAGTTTCCTAGTGACTTCATTTTTGGAGTGGCAGGATCTGCAGCTCAAATCGAGGGTGCTATGGCCGAAGAAGGTAGAACTCCAACTATTTTAGAAAAGATCATTTTAGATGATGAAGCTAAGGATTATATTACCAATGAAAATTACTACTTGTACAAACAGGATATAGCTAGATTGGCTGCTATTGGTGTTAAACACTATTCTTTCACCATCCCATGGACGAGAATATTACCGTTTGTTTTACCTGGAAGTCCTGTTAATCAACAAGCCATTGATCACTACAATGATTTAATTGATACATGTTTACAATATGGAATCACTCCAATGGCCACATTAACCCACTTTGATTCACCTTTATGGTTCAATGAAGGAACACCCGCCAGTTCCGCCAACTTTGACTACCCACTCGAAAATTACGGTGGATACTCTGGCTCTTGGAAAAATGTTACTTTTGCTGATGCTTTTGTTAATTACGGTAAGATTGCTTTAGCACATTTCGCTGATAGAGTTCCTCATTGGGTCGGATTCAATGAACCACTTCTTTACCTTGGATATGCATCTTCTTATAAAGTTGTTGTTCAAACTACTGCTCAACTTCACAAATTTTACCATGAAGAGTTAGGCGGACAAGGTAAATTTGGTATTAAATTTAATGACAATTTTGGAGTACCAAAAGATCCTTCTAATGAAACAGATGTATGGGCAGCGGAAAGATTCAATTCTCTTTATTTGAAAACTTTTGGATACCCATTATTCCTTGGTCAACAAGTTCCACAAGAATTCATTGATACTTTTGGTGATAATAGTACTAATACTTACACCGATGAAGAATTAGCAGAGGTTGCTGGAGGAAGTGATTTCTTGGGTATTGATCCTTATACTTACACAGTTCTTACAGCCCCAGATGAAGGAGTTGAAGCTTGTCAAGCAGATCCAAGCCATGAATTATGGCCATGGTGTGCAATTGAAACTCAAACTCGTGAAGATGGCTGGAAGATCGGTTACAGATCTCAATCTTATGTCTACATTACTCCAGTTGAGCTCAGAGAATTCTTAAACTACTTATACCTGACATTCCAAGCACCAGTATTTGTCACCGAGTTTGGATTCCCTGAGTGGGCTGAAGGTGAAAAAGAGTTGGACGATCAATTATACGATACTGATAGATCAATTTACTACAGATCTTATCTAGATGCAATTTTGAAAGCTATTAACGACGATGGAGTAGACGTTATTGGTGCAATGGCTTGGTCTTTCGCCGATAACTGGGAATTCGGTGACTACGAACAGCAATTCGGATTACAAGTGGTTAACAGAACTACCATGGAAAGATCCTACAAAAAGAGTTTCTTTGACATTGTCAAATATGTCAGTGATAGATCAGAGTAGATGATACCTAATATATGACCATTATGAAATAGCGTAGGAAATAGCCAATAGTAGCAGTACGTTTAGCATGAGTAGAAAATATATAAAATACTAATTGAAAAGTGGTTGAATATTTGAGGAGGGCTACAGATTTGGGGAGGGTTAAAGATTCTGAGTATTTTCAACTTTTAACATTTTTTCCATATTTCCTCTTTTTAGCGTTAAAATTCCTGGTAATTACCGCCAATGCTTTCTTTAGTCAATAAAAAGGCCATCATTACCGGAGCCTCTAAAGGGTTAGGTCTTGGTCTTGCCAATAAACTTGCTCGATTAGGATGTTCTGTAACTTTAGTGGCTAGAAATGAATCTTTACTTAAGCAAAATATTACTAATCTTGCCAAAGTTGATCCTAGTCAAAATCATAATTATGTCCCATTTGATTTAGAGAGTCTACTTACGCCGAACTCTTCAAATAGAGACCCATTGCTCTCGGAACTCAATGATCTGTCAATTCTTGTCAATTGTGCTGGAATCACTACTCATTCACTTTTATCGAGAATTTCAGAGGAAAATATTTTATCAACCATTAACTTGAACTTAACCGTACCAATTATGCTTAGTAGACTTGCGTCTAAACCCATGATGAAAATGTCATCCAAAAATGGTACTTCTCCTGTCATAATAAATGTAGCGTCTGTTCTTTCATTAACGAATACAAATGTACCTGGAACTTCAGTCTATGCCGCCCTGAAATCTGGTATTTTAGGATTTACTCAAGCTTTGTCCTCAGAATTCAAAGGTAGAATCAGGGTAAACTCAATTTTACCAGGTCTTATTAAAGAAACTGATATGGGGGCCGGTGCAAATGTCGCTGCTGATGAACTTTACCTGATATCTTTAGACAAGGTATTGGAAGAGACATCAAGACTTATTACCGATAACGAAACCAACGGTCAAAATTTGATCATAGATGGCCGTGGTACCAGACCTTTGAAAACTGTCGATTAAACAGTAGATCCATGTATATTATTATCGTCATCATTCGTTATAATACGTTATAAGCTACTTTTATTGCATTAATATACATTACTCAAATTACATACTATCGTCCAATAACATGTCGTCAATTTCCTCCACTTCAGGGTCAAACCCCCAAGGTTCATTGCCGTAGAAGAGATTGAAACATTGTCTGGCGAACTTCTTGTTTTTACCGTGTCCTCTTTCATAAATCCATAATAAAAACTCATTGAAATCTTCACAATTGTTTCGAACTACAGATGTTTGAAGTTGCATAAGAGCTTCTGCAATCTGAGATTCATTCTCAATTACCAATTCATCTTCAAGATCAAGAAAATATACTCTTAGTATCTTAAGTAATTGTTCAAGAGCTGAAAATCTCAGGTTAAGAGTTTGAGTTTTACTTTTTTTAGTAAGATATTTGCTTAGTTTGATAGTAGCATGAAACATCTCTTCATTACCAGAATAAAGAGAATTGAATGTCATTGGCACCGTCTCGTTACCGAAAGCAAGCCATACTTGCAAGAAATTAATGAGGTCTTCATAGCATACTGCAAGGGCTTTATCACTTTCAAGTTGATTAAAATGTACTTTTACCAGTCCCATTACTTGGGTAATTATACTAGCAAGAACCAAATTTAGCTGAGGGTGTTCAGGATTCCGCTTGATAAGCGGGTAGATTTGAGTGTCTAGAAGATTTCGATGAATTGGAAGATTTTGTAGAACATTGAGATCTAATTTATCTTGAATTGGAAGAATTTCAAGTAGAAGACTATCGTAAGGATTGAAAGATGTGTATGTAGATTTAAAACCGAATTCATCAATGAAGTACTGCCAGTAATCTAATGAGTAGAGGATCCAAAACAATTCACAACTTACAGAAGACGATTCAAACCCACTTAATTGTTTTAAATTATCAATTTCATTATCAGAGCTTAAACCCTTACCATAAGTCCAAAATTCATGGAAGAAACACCTCAGAATCCGTCGATAATATATATTTCCCGTAGAATTATACTCATCTTCGAGCCAGTGGATTAAGATTGGGATGAGTAAGTAGACTAAGTGTGAGTTAAATAAAAGTAGCTGGATAACGTAACCTACCACGAGATTAGTTCTATAAGTCAGACTAATTATTTTTGGTTCGAACTCTAGCCATTCATCGATATCTTCAGTGAGAAGGAGGTGAAGTTTTTGAAGATCAGGCAGAATTTCATTAGGATTGAAAAGAATACTTCGACTGAGGTTATAGTAAGTTGATTTTGTAGAAAGAGCTACCGAATGACCAAGTTTCAAAGCACACAACGAAGTTAACTTGGAGATGTTGGGGCCTTTGGCAGCGGGTGCTAGACTGGTGATGACGTTTCGAAACACAGAGTACAATTCCTTATATGAACGGAAAAGGTCGTCGCTGATGAATGGCTTGAGAGACTCTAATCTTTCAGTAGATTTCTTAGGATGAAGAAATCGGTTGAACACATCGGAAATATCAGGATGTGAATGCAGGTGACGAACAGAGAACAACTCGTCGAATGGGAATTTGAAGTCAAGAAGTGAAGGAAACTTATTATTTAAATCAGTTAGGGCATGACACTTGGAAATCAATGGCCTAACTATACGCTTACTTTTAGCGATGGATATGGACTCCATGATGTTGAATTTGAAGCTTTTGCCAACCCACTAGCAGAACTCGTAGAATATAACAAAAATAAAGTCAATACTTCGAGCCAAGGAAGTTTCAATTGCCAAATGGGTCGTAGCCTGGAAAATATGGCTTATTGGAGTAGATTCTGGTCGATGCGAATACTGGATTTATCCAGACTTTTCACCTAATTATACCACAAGTTTCTCTACTCCACCAAATCCATGATGTTGTTACAAATGGCCGTGTTGTTGGCTACTGCTCTGGCAGGTGTAGCTGGAGTAGCACCCGAAAATACAGATCTCTACGTCCCGAGAAAAGATAACACCTGGTCATGTTTAGGCGACCCCAGCATTATTCTTTCATTTGATCAGGTCAACGATAACTACTGCGATTGTCCTGACGGATCAGACGAGCCTGGAACCAATGCGTGTCCGTTCGACGGGAACCAGTTTTTTTATTGTGAAAATAACGGTCATTTCCCGGGGTATATAGAGAACTTTAAGCTCAATGATGGTGTTTGCGACTACGATATCTGTTGTGACGGGTCCGACGAATCGTTCACAGGACAATGCCCTAGTAAATGTGATGAGGCTCATCACCAGTATTTGAACTTCAAACAAGAGTTTGAAAAAACCACTCAAAAGGGATTAAAAGTGAAGAAACAGTTGGTGGAAAAGGCTAAAGATAATAAAAATAAAGTACTGGATAAACTACAAGAAATTAAGGATGGAATTACCAAGAAACAAAAAGAATTGGATAGTTTGAAAAAGCAGTTGCCCCTGGAAAATGTCGTTCAGCAGGTTCTTGGAAGACTAAAGGGATCAGACGATTCAAATGAAGATAATTTAGTGTTAGAGAAAAAGATTGCTGAACTTGAAAAAGATATAAAGTCAGATAGGTCAGAAATCTCTATATATCAAGAGAACCTCGCCTTGGATTTTGGCGATAATGACATCTACAGAGCTTTAGTAGGTTCGTGGATTAATTCTAAATTAGGTGAGTATACTTATAAAATTGGATTTATGGATACAGTTTACCAGGATAACACATTAATTGGAAGATTTTCTGGATTCGATGGTGAAAAAATCGTTTACAGCGGTGGATCCAAGTGTTGGAATGGTCCTCAGAGAAGTGCTATTGTCGAACCGGTATGTGGTGATGAAAATACTCTTTTAATGGTTGGTGAACCTGAAAAATGTGAATACCATATAAAAATAACGTCACCAGTTGCTTGTAAACCTTACTCAGACAAGGAAATAAGATCTCTGTTTAAGGTGGATATCAATGCTTTGAAATGAAATAGTAAATACAAATTATTAGTCAAAAACAACTTTCTTACCTGTAAATTGAACATTCTTTTGTTTTTGTTCAGCAAGTTTTTTAGCTTCCCAAGAAGGATGCATTTTGTGTACTGTCTTTTCCACTTTAACCGTTCTGGTTCCCAATGGTGCAGTATTGGAGCCAGTAGGAGCATTTTCCATTGCCTCCGCCTTGGCTTTAAGTTCTCTTCTTCTTTGTCTCTCTTCAAATTCTTGTTGTCTTGTTTCTCTTTCACTTTGTACTCTGGCTTTTTCATCTTGAACGTGTTTAGCATTCAGACCATACTTCTTGGCCCAAATGGCTTGTCTTGCTCTTTGACCTCTTCTATTCTTTCTCTGAGTAGTAGCAGCTTTCACTACTTTATCATTATCAGCATCGAAATCTTCGTCATCTGAACCTCCAGAATAATAACCGGTTGCTAATTCTGGAAGATTATATTTCTTTTCTGGTTTCTTGACCACAACTTCTTCTTGGAAGAAACTATCATGAGAAACTTCAGAATCATTATCAGAATCAGCTCCCGAACCTTCTACGTCAACTTCTTCATCTGAAGGTTCTTCATCTGTAACTTCATTATAATTGACATCAGGATCAAGATCAGGTTGTTCATCACTTTCAGAATCTCCAACCAAATTGTCGTACGATGCAAACTTCTCAAATCCTCCATCTTCTTTACCTTCATCTTCATGTTCTTCTTCATCATCATCTTCATCATCAGAATCTTCAGTCTTAGCACCGATTTCCTTTCCTGTAACTTTCTTTCGACTATCTCTTTCGTCCTTAGTCAAATTACCTCTCACCAACTTGAATGACCATTCAATTTCACTCATAGTATGTTTTATATCTTTTGAATTCCAAACTTTGGATATGTAATTATTGAGCTCTTTATTATTCTGACAATGAGCTTTGAAAAATGCAGATGGATTAGCCAGATGTGTTTTATCCAGAAGAGCTTGACGAATATCACCGATGATATAAGGTGGAATATTTGTCTTTAATTCCTTATTGACGAGTATGGTGCTGGTAATGGCTTTGGCTAATTTAGAAATCACTAGATCATGAATATTCTGTTCAGACTGAATAAACTCCAAGATGTCATTTTTCAGGTCTGTCTTCAATTTTGTAGAGTCAGCCTTGAAGACCTTCTTCAACTCTTTGGTAAGTTTCTTTTCTGATCCGAAAAACTTCTTATCAAAGAATTCTGTCTTAAGTGCCAAAATTTGCTTATCGGCTTCATCTTTTGAGGTTGGTAATTTTTTCAAGAATTTATCGTTTTTAGCATTAAGAAGTTTCTTGGTATGAGGAAAACGAGGCCTCGACTCACTGAATTTGGCCTCAAGAAAGTCTAATTTCCACATGTTCACCATGGTGGTTGTTGGATATTTAAAGTACTGGAGATGAGTGAAAAATTACCAGGAAATTCGATGCGATGAGCAGTAATTTTTTGTACTATAGTGAAATTTTCAAATCCAAAATCGCCATGGACCAGCCTTTAGACAAGAAAAGGAAACTCGAGTCGAATGACTCTCAAGGTAGACTGAGATGTCAATTCCATCTTGCTCGAAAGAATCGTCAATGTTCAATGCAGACAAAGAAAGATCAAAAATATTGCTCGGAACATCTTATGTACGATAAAGATGTTAAACAGGAAAGAATACCGTGTCCACTAGACCCTAAACACAGTGTATGGGCCAAAGATTTGAATAAACACTTGAAAAAATGTAATGGGAAACCCAAGGAGAAAGATATTTGGTATAGTGAGAAGATCAACTCGAAATTGAATAAGTTTGACGTGGAAAATTATAGTAATGGACCTGTAAAGACGTTCTCCGAGTACATAGAGCTATTAGAAGCTTCAAGTAGTGAGAAAGAACCCTTACATAAATGCATATCCAGTCATCCGGGTCTTAATCCCAGGTTGGCAGAGCTTACTAAGAAAAAGCACGCTCTTCAACAGTCTTCACTAATAGGAAACATGAAGAAAAATGGATTATTCGGAAGTGATAAATTCTATATAGAGTTTGGATGTGGTAAAGGCGAACTTTCACGGACATTAAACCAGTGCATTGTTAATGACGAGGTACAAACTAACGAGGCTTTAGCTAACGAAGTTAGTGAGGTTGATAGTCATGAATCTACAGATACACAAGAAGGCATTGCAAAAGAAGAGAAATCCAAGAAAACTACAGTTGATGGCACCAGCAGGTATGGGTATGGACTTGTGGATCGAGGAGTGAACAGAATGAAACTGGATCCTAAAATTCTTGATGAAGGGAAGTTTTTGCAGCCAATTTTAAGAAGAAGCAGGATAGATATTGAACACCTTAATATCGACAAATTTGTGGCAGACTTGAATGTAGATAAGGTAGTAGGGATCTCGAAGCATTTATGTGGAGTTGCAACTGACTTGACATTGAAACTGATACTTAACTCAACTTTAGTTGATGACCACAAGTTTGAAGGTCTTTTGATTGCCATGTGTTGTAGACATGTATGCTCTTACCGCCAGTTATTACCACAATCACGAGACTATTTGACTGAACAAGGGTTTAAGACAGAAGAAGATTTCTCCATGCTAAAAAAAATGGTATCATGGGCAGTATGTGGATCTAAAGACAGTAGTCTGACTTCAGAACAGGTTTCTAATGATAATGGTCTTGACTTTCAATCTCGAGAAAGAATAGGGTTTTTGGCCCGGCGCCTTATCGATACCAGCCGACTCGAGGCCATGAAAGAAATACTAGGAGAGAAATATAAAGTTGACTTGTTCATCTACGCTGATTCGGAAGTCACACTTGAGAATTCTTGTCTTTGTATTAAAAAGAAATGATTGACACTAAATTTGTAGGTAAAAATGAGAGAAACAACCTGCAAACATCTATCAGGTATTCTACTTTTCAGACCATCGTACATAATATCAGCATAATATAACCATATTTATTTCACGCTTAACTTGAGCTCATATACCGTAGTTGTTTGAATCGGTTCCGGAGACCCCGTCGTACCTGCTGGTCAGTTACTTAGAGGGACGACTTCGTTAAAATTTTCTTCGTCTACCGACTGCTTTCTGAACCATAATTTCAGACGAGTTATATTTTGCAGCCATTTCAGGAAGGTCTCAAACCCGAATTCAACCCGGATCAAGGCTCTTAGATGTACAAAAGAGACATGGAGGTGGTTTGTATAGATGGTACGTATAAATTGATTGGATGTTTATGGTTGTATTTTGAGTGTCGACGGCCTTGATGAGTTCAATTTGAATCTCAGAGGGTATTTCAGCAGAAAGGCCATAAATTTGGCATGTGGTCAAGGATCAAGTTGATTCGTCTTGTATAGATACAAGTCACGAGGCTAAGACCATTCTTGATACTCAATGGGTCAAGATCACCATGGTTCAAAGTACTTGTTTAGGATTTCAGGTACCTAAATCATAAAACGTGGCCATTCAAACATTTCAAACGAATTAAACCACACATTTTAATTAAAATCAGCTTTCAATCGTCTTCGATTGAGCATCTACATTGCATCTACATTAATTATGCTATATCACAATGTATATTACTTAGATTTTAGTTTCTTTAATACCATGTTTCCAGATAGCAACGTATGGAGTAGTACCATCTTCACGATAATTTAATAAAACAACCATAGCATCAGGATCCATGGATTCACCAGTAAAGAATTCCCAATCTTTAAAAGAACCTAAAACTTTTTTAGCATAAACAGCAGCACCTTTTTCAAAAGCAGTAATTGCTTCTTCACCAGCTTCAGTTTCAGCTAAATGTTTCTTAACAGCTTTCATGTAACCTTTAAGGTAAGTCATGAAAGATTTTTTATCGAAAGAGGTTTCTTGTAATCTAAAAGAGTGAACAATATTGTTTTTTAATTCAACACCATCTTCTAAATCTTCACCAGCATCTTCAGCTGATGGATTAGCACCAATATCAATATCACCACCATTTGATACTTTAATCATATCACAGTTGGCTTCGTAAACAACTCCATCAACTTCGTTGATATCATAAGCATCAGATAATAATTCGTCTCCTGAGATAACGTCGGTGTAAATAATCATTTTGTAGTTAATATTTCCTAGCGGCTGGAAAATTTTTTTTTGTACTAGAAGGTTTGGCGAGTGCACGTCCCATCACCGCCTTATGAGATGATACATAGTTAAGGGTTAGATAAGGAGTTATTAAATATTACATGTCTATTAAGTTATATAGGGAGAGTGGAGGATGAGGTAGAGGGTGAGGAGGTGGACGGTGAGGAGGAGGGTGAAGAGGGAAGATAATTGCAAATAGTTGTAGATACTCATAGTTGTAGATACTCATAGTTGTAGATACTCATTGGTATTACCGTGGAGTATACTGTAATGTACTAACTGGTATTACCATAGTGTACACTTGTGTTGATCCATTTAAGTGAACTTATTGGTGAAACCTTGGAATATACTCATTGACATTCCTATAAGTATACTTTTGGTATACCCAATTAGCTTCTTCTCTCACTTAGCTTCTTCTCTCTTCTTCCCCTTCTCCCCCTTCTACCATCTGCTCATTCAATATACTCATTATTAAATGCTCTTCTTAACCACGTAAGAATTCGATCATAAACTACATTATTACCATTATGATACCGTATTGAATGATCAGAATCAGGGAAAACCATAAAATCAAAATTTTCAATTGTAGCAAGATTAAAATCATCAACAAGTTCAAGACTATTTTGGAAATGAACATTATCATCACCAGTTCCATGCATTATTAAGAATCTAGTAACATTTGAAAAATTTTCAACTTTATGAATTGATGCAGTTTCATATCCTTTAGGATTAATTTGTGGTTCACTTAAATATCTTTCTGTATAAATAGAATCATAAAGTTTCCATTTAGTAACTGGTGCAATTGAAACTCCATATTTAAATACTCGTTCATCAATATCAGTTTCCAAAGTTTTCAAGGTTAAAAATCCTCCATATGACCATCCCCAAATAGCAATTCTTTCACTATCAACATATGATTTTTCTGACCAAACTTTGGCAGCTGCAATTTGATCAATTGGCTCATAATGTCCTAGTTGATCTCTTACAATAAATTTATAATTAGCACCCATTTGTGAATGATAATTATTATATCCAGTTCCTCTTCCATCAACAGTGACAACAACAGCATTTAATTCAGCTGCAACAACGGCACTGAATCCAACAGAAAATGTTTTAGTTACTAATTGTGATCCTGGTCCTCCATAAACAAAGAATAAAACAGGATATTGTAATTTAGGATTGAATCCAAGTGGTAATGTTTCCATAGCATTTGCATATATTTCTTCTCCTGTTGTTTCATCTTTACCTAAACTAACAACAGAATATCTAGTTTCAGGAATTGAATACTTCTTTAAAGTTTCAACCAATTCATCGTTTGATTCAACTTGTTTAAGAACTGATAAATCATGTAAATCAACTAATCTTTGTGTAGGAACATCCGGTCCTCTATAGTTTAAGAGTAAGTATCTAGAACCAGAAGAAAATGATCCCGAATACCAACTATCTTTGGAAGTATCAGTTATATTATGAATAGTAGGAAGATGACTCCTATAAATAGCTTCAAGTAAATTAACAGAGTGGAAATGTCTTTCAACAGATGATTTGAGTGTACTAGTAAAATAAATATCATTATTAAGATAATCAAATGATGCAACTCCATCAAGTACCTCCCATTGACCTTTGGTTAATAATATCCCATTTGGATTAGTTGGAGGTGAAAAGTATGCTAAATGATTAAATCCATCGACTACAATAGTGTCAATATAACCATCATCTCTAATTCCAGCAGATTGATTTTTAGGAACATAAATAGAATTTGAAGTAACTTCAAACCAAGAGTCTTTAGCTTCGTGTGATCTTATCAACTGAGCTTTATTAGTTTGGGCATCAATAAGGAAAATTTCAAGTAAGGTACTTGCTCTATTACTTGTTTTAGCAAGAATATAATCATTAGAAACCCATACAACTTCAGTAATTAATTTATTCTTAATTTCCAGTGATTCCATAGCCACAGAAACAAGTTCTGTATCTTTAGAAGTAGTAGAATTTAATTCGTATACAACCAATTCAACTACAGGGTTGGCATAACCAGCTTTTGGATACTTAATAGTAACGAATTCTGGATAATCCAGATGTCCCTTTTGAGCATAATAAGGAATAGTAAATTCCGGTACTAACGTATCGTTAGACTTCAAAAATGTCATTTTAGAACCGTCAGGAGACCACCATAATACAATCCCTGATCCATAAACTTCTTCTTCATAAACCCAATCAGGTTTACCGTTGAAAATATTTTCACTTCCGTCAAAAGTGACTTGAACAACAGAGTCATCCTCAATATCCTTGACATAAACGTTATTTTCAAAAACAAACGCAATATGAGAGGAGGTAGGTGACCATGAAGTTGCAGCTAATTTATCTTCAGTGTTATATACTGGTTTTATGGAATTAGTGGAAACATCAAGAATCCAATACAAGGCGAAAGTAGAATGACGCCAACTCTTGGTGGTATTTGTTCTTAAAATTGCTTGTGTCAAGTCTGGAGATGCAATTAAATCGTCAATGTCGTAACTTTGTCCAGCAAAGTTAAAACTACTACCATTATATAAAACGTATTCATAAGATTCATCAACCACACTTTTGATGGTGTAACTAGTGAAATCTCCATCACTTTCTGTTAATACATAAGTCCCCTTATCACTCATGGCAGATTCGGGTGTTTTAATCCATTGAATGCTCTTAAAGTAAGGAGAAAATTCTCCTTCTCTTACAGCGGTAAAATTAAGTGGGATCTTAGAGCTGCTCTTGTAACTGGAAGGGAAAACTTTATTTGAATCTGAAACCAATGGCGGAGCATTGTTTCTGAAGTACTCATTCAAAGATTCGATATCTCCTCTGTTATATCTGTCGACTTTTATCACTGTCAAGAGAAGGAATGAAGTTCCCCAAATTAAAACCGCTAGAAGGCATCCTGTTAAATAGAAATTCCGGAAACTGAAACGAGTCCGTACACCATCCTTTTCCGACTCTTTTAACATTGTCTAAGAACTAGTTATTTAAATGAGTGAAAGATCAGGTTCAGAAAAGTAGTTGAAAAGTAGTTGAGTAAGCGATGGCTGGTTTCTTTTACTGACGGTAAATTAGTGTGGATGCGGATCCTGCACACAAGCCGCCCGGGCTTAGTTAAACGAGCGACTGTTGGTGCACGGGTGCGCCGTGCAACCAAAACAAAGGAAAAAAACAGAATAAAAACGGTTTTGTCGCGGTGTACGGATCTATATTTTGATGTACGGATGTTTATACTATAATTTATATTAAGAATACAAAAGTAACGTTGAAGAAAGTAAAATGCAGGTATTAAAATCGTAAATTGCTAGGTTTGTGACTGGCATTGGTAGAATTTGATTCAGTTCGAATTTTGGAATTGTCATTAAAATTGGTAGTTGATTGAGCAGGACTTGAACCTCCTCCAATACTATGAGAAAATTCTGGATCACTTTCATAGCTAATACCACATCCTAGTCTTTTATCGTCACTTTGATGTGTTTGTGGTGTGGTAATAATTTCATTGAGTAAAGCAGGACTAAATTCTGTAATAATTTTTCTTAAATTTGTTCTCTTGATAGGTTTAGCCAAAAATCCTGACATCCCACTATTTAAACAAACTTTGACATTACTCTCATCTGCAAATGCTGTAAGAGCAATTATTGGTTTATCAAAACGAAGACTACTTCTTATCATTTTAGTAGCTGTTAATCCATCAATTTTTGGCATTTGGACATCCATGAAAATAAGGTCAAATGGTTCTAATTTTTCAAATGATTCTTTAACAAATTCAACTGCTTCAGCTCCATTACATGCCATAATGACATTATTAAATCCTTCTAATTTCAACATTCGTTTGATGACTTCTTGATTTACCATATTATCTTCAGCTACTAAAATTCTAAGATGTAATAAATCATCGAGTAAATTATGATCAGTTCGTTCGCTACGATTAGATGAATTAGCAGTTCCAGTTGATCCTCTGGTTATAAGATGAGGCTTTTCAAATAATGCTGTTCTTGAAGGAATATCGAGCTTATATTTAAATTTCCGCCCTGGATTATCACCAGATCCATCAGATGAAGAAGATGCTGATCTAATGGTCTTGGAAGGACCATCTGCACTATCAACCTTAAATTTAAACCGAGGCGTATCTTCGGCATCAAAAAACTCTTGAGCACTATTGACAAATTTTTCACGACGAGGATCCTTTTCATCAAGTTGATTGGGTTCATGTTCATTAAGTTTATCATGCTTTTCATCAAATCTTTGAATTTCTCCATCACTTGAAATGATATCGTCGGAAATTCCATCTCTCGATACAGTATACGGAGGACTGGATCCAACAGTATTATCGGTAGAGTAATCTGGCTTATCTTTAGAGTTGGGGCTCTCAGAAATATCAAAGGCTACTTTTCTATTGTACTTAGAATTTGGATTGAATTCGTCTTCACAGAAATCTACCATGTCCAGATCAGGAACCTGGATCTCCCCCGTTTGTGGAAGCGGAACCGTGAAGGTAAATCTGGAGCCCTTGCCGATAGTAGACTTCAATGTAAGTGTCCCGTTCATCATTTGGGCGAGCTGCCTACAAATAGATAATCCAAGACCAGTACCTCCATAACTTCTGGATAATGTTTGATCACCTTGAATGAAAGGTTCGAAGACTTTCTCTTGAAGGGCTGGTTCAATCCCGGACCCGGTATCGACAACTTCGATTTGTATAACCCAGGTCTTTGGTTGGTATAAGTTTTTGGTTTTGAAAACCTTTTCGTTCTTGACAATTTCGTACGACTGGTCGCTGGAGAGACTGTTTTTTCTGGACGTTGGCACGTTCATAGCTGGTGGTGGAGGTGGCAAGTCCGGTAAGCCGGATCTTGAAAGCTCCTCAAGAGTGGGTTGGTCGGTGGAAACAGGTGGAAGTTCTTTGGATTTAGTAGATGTTCTAGAAATGGTTCTGGAAAGTGATGTTGGAGTTCGTGGAAGTGGTTTATTGCTATTGAATTGTGATTGGAATACACTGTTCTCATACTCAACCGTAGAGAGTGTTGCCACACTGACATTATCGTTGGATTGGAGAGAAGTAGAAATATTGGACTGTGAACGGTGGTGAGATTTGGCCTTGGTAGCACCTGATTCTAGGTTCAAATCATCGGCCCTATCGTCACCCAAAGTATCCAGGCCAGTGCCGTTGGTATCGTTGGTAGGAGACGTCACGGGAGTCTTTGGAGTGTCTTTGGCGTGGTAGTACTTTTCAGATTTTTCAAGAACATAAGCTTTAGCAAATTGATCATTCTTAGATCTTTCATAATCATACTCACCTAAAAGTTTGAAAGTTACATCGACAGAACCATCGACGGGGGTGAACTTTAAACTATTAGACACCAAATTCATCACTACCTGAATGATCCTGTTAGAGTCTCCATAGAGGATTAATTTTCTCAATACATTTGGCTTTACAACAAGATGGAAATTAACTCGCTGATCAACAGCAAGTTTTCCAAAAATAGACTGTACTTGATAGACTACTTCTAGAATCTGGAAATGACTTTTCTCAAGTTTTGACCTTTTGAGAGTATTTTTGGAATAAGTTAAAAGTTCAGTTAAAATATGCAATAAAAGTTCTCCAGAACGATGAATTAACTTCAAAGAGTCCTGTATTCGTGACTGGTCAGTCTCATCCATGGCAATAGATGTCATTCCAAGAATCCCATTAAGTGGGGTACGTAATTCATGGGATATATTGGCAATAAACACTGTTTTAGCTTGATTAGCAGCTTCTGCTTCAAGTTTCAGAGCTTCAAGCTGTTTAGTACGACTTTTAACTCGATCTTCCAAATGGGTATACTGTTTTTCAAGCTCTTCAATCATGATATTGAAGGCATCCGTGAGTCCCGTTAATTCGTCCTTGAAAAACTTTTTGGTGAGGTCGATTCGACCTGGAATTCTTATTCCTGACGAGTAAACGGTAGAGTCGCTGGAAGTCACGCTAAGTCGTTTGGCACCACGATGGAAAAGTGAAGTCTCTTCTTTCTCCTTAGGTAATGCTTCGTCTTTTAAAGCGACCGAGGAAGAGTTGGAAATAGATTTCACCATTGCCTCTTTTTTAGCAGGTTTCTTCAGTCTGGTTATGGATTCAGTAGCTTCACGAAGCTTGGAAATGGGTCGGACGAACCATACGGCCAATGGGAAAGTGATAAGACACATAAATACCCCGATTCCAATGACAACCCCAATAATGATCTTGGTAAGTTTATTAGTAGGACCGAGAAAAGTAGACATTCTCTGCTCTATGATAACGGTCCAGTAGGTATTATCATCAAGCTGAATTTCCGTGAACCCAATAGCGATCTTGCGGCCTGTGAATGCCCGTAAGTCCTTGGCAGTTCCCGATGATTTAGAGAGTGCTTCTTTTATAGACTTGGAACTATTAATGTTGTAGACTTGATTAGGCTCCAAAACACTATTTTCTATTGGAAATAAGATTTCAAATCCTGCTGGTGTCTTAGACCGGTCGATGGCGGTGTTATAGTCAGTATTTTCATATACGGCCTTGACCGCTAGAACTGTGTAGTCCTTAGTACTGTCTGTAGCGCTGGAAGTATCATTAATAGCAGCCTGGATATTTGCAGCACTCGCTAGCACCGAAAGGTATCCTGCTATGCTGGGCTCGTTAATAAGAATTGACGAATTGGCGTATACCGGAACCGTTATTCCAATATAATATGCACTATCTTCATCGGAAGAATTACTCATAGGACCGGTATAATAAGCATCACTACTCGATGGATCTATAAGGGAATTGGGAATAGTAGCATTTTCCAGTAGAGGATACAAATAATCCATGGTAGGCACCGAGATATTTGTATCGTTATTGTAACTTTCAGCCATGATATGAAGGTCTAGATTGTATAAACGAGAAGAAGCAAATAACTCAGATGAAGCTAGGAATTGATCGAGAGTAACTTTTGCTTCGGAAAAAATGGATTTTGAATTATTCCCAGCACGGTATGATGATAATGGAGTGATTATCGAGTCCTTGTCGGCGAGCCAAGATACTTGATAATAAAGATAAACAACTGATTGTTCAACTTGAGTTGACTTAAGTTGAGATATAACTTCTAATCTCTCAGCTCGTAGATCGTTAAGATTTGAACTGAAATATAAACCACATACTATAGCTAGAATAAGAAGCGAGAAAAGTGATGAGAATCCAACAAGGATTATAAGTTGGGGACGGATCCCTAGTCTTAATCTTCTCATCGGTAGACCATGAAGATGTAACTAGACTGAAAAATATGGAAAATATTTAACCAGGTAAGGTTTTGAGTTTCGAATTAAGTTACTTTTTAGGAACTAAGGTTCTGACTTCGAGTATGGTATGCAATAGAACCTGGTGGTGGTGGAAAAAAAATTTAGACTAAAACTTGTAATAGAATTGTATACTGAATGTATGCTTTCTTTTTTCTGTAGTGGTTTTCCAAATGAGTCCACCTGCAGATCGGAGCCCCCACGACCAAAATTGCGTTAATAACCGATACTTGTCGCAAATTAAAACTAAAAATAGCCATACGATTAATACTTCGAGATAACATATGAAGTAACAGCAGGTTTTCACAATGCAAGAATTTCAATTAAATATTAAACTTATTAAAGTTTCGCTTAAAAAATTGATTAATTTATGGTATCCTAATAAGATTAATTATGCAGTGATCGTCAAAATTCTTACAGTAAGCATTGCATTGGTTCGCGGCCTGCATGTAACGTCACAACGTAGATGCAACTTCGGATATTTTTAGCACTGAAAAACAATCTTTTTAAAATACAGAACCTATCTTATACAATAATTATATGAAGCTAAGTATATCACTTGTATTGATACCTTTTGCACTAGCAAGTGGGGTTTATAAAAGAAGCTCTTCGTCGCCGGCGATTGAGATGCTTCTTACTCCTAATGAAGATGGTTACTATGATATTACGAGAGTTCAAGTAGGCAGTGAAGAAGTAGGTTTAAAACTTGATCTTATTCAACCAGAGGTGTGGGTGCAAAACGGTGATACGTTTCTTCCTTGTGATAACCTTGATGAGTGGTATGATGAACATACCTCGGTTGCTGCCGATTATACTGATGCTCTTCCTACAACCGTCAGTATGTACAATGAATACTGGGCTGGAGACGTATGTTTTTCTAGCGGTGCTTACTACACGAAAGATGTTCCTTATCTCACCGATGAGTCAATAGCTTCCGGTGAAGCTCAACCTACTAAAGGTGGTCTTTATAATGGTGAAAGGTACGATATTCAGTATCCAGATACTATTGAAGCAAATGGAGTTCTTGAAACTGATGATTTAATGATTTTGGCTAATCACAATGAATATATCAAATTTAATAACTTCACTTTTCTCTTGGCTAATGAAACTAATGTCTACTCTGGTGGAATTGGTCTTGCAGGGAATCCAGTAGGATCAGGGTTTTTAGACTCGTTAAAAGCTGAGGGATTCATAGACAGTTCGAGTTACTCATTAGTATTTGCCAATGACAGTCAGGGTAACTCGACTTATGGGGTTTTGGCACCTGGAACCGTCAATCTGGATTATTTCTCTGGTGATTTTGTCCAGTACGATATGCTTCCATATCAAGGACTCTATGATAACTGGGGGAATTCCGTCAAGCTCCCGCTGCTTCAATTGAATGACGTTGTTCTTGTAAACCCCAGCAGTAGTAAGTCCATCAGTATTGCATCTAATGAAGAAGTAATGCCCATTGTGCTAGATCTGAGAGTTTACTTTACTTTCCTCCCTCTCTCACTCTTGGTTAATTTAGCTGTTCAAACAAACGCCATTTACAACTCACATATCAGCCGATGGATCGTTCAGTGTCTGGAGATTTCCGATAGTGATGCTGATATCGAATTTCAATTTGGAAACTTGACAATTACTACAAAACTTGTTAATTTTATGACTAGAGGCTATTACGATGGAGAATATTTATCATTTGCATCAGGAGAACCTGCTTGTTTTCTACTTTTCCTCCCATCAAGCCTTTTGGGATATAATTCTTTGGGTGTTCCATTCATTGAACTGATTTACTTGGCAGTAGATAATGAAGGAGGTAAAATAGCGTTAGCTAATCACAATAAGGACCTTTCAATTGGTCAGTCTTCCACCACTACTTTATCAAAAGGACAGGCGATGTCTCCATCTCTGATTGGATCTGATCCCCTGGCAATGGCATCTACTACATTATCTTATGGATCCGTACCTCTGTCACTGACTTCTGGTGGCTCTGTTTCATATATTCAATCAGGAACTATTCCATTTGCAACTCCTTATAATTATTCTCTGGACATTACATTTACTTTCAATGCCACCTCTAGTGGTGCCGCTACTATTCCTGCCCAGTACTCTGGTGCAACAATTAGATCAGGAGAAGTCATTGTAGGAATGTCAACTGCATCTTCAGATTCTAATGCTAGTGCTGCCAGTGCCAGTAAAAGTAGTGGACGAAGAAACTATCTGTGGCTAGAGTTGGATGTACCAATACGGTACGTTCTGGCACTTGGAATGGCTTTATTAGCCATTCTCCTTCTATGAGTTATGTCAACTAAGAATTGAAATATGACGATCAAACATCCAACACTTAAAACGATCACCATCATTAAAGAAGGGAATACTTCTAAAGCACCAAGCTAATTACTCGCGTCTTACACTAACCTAGATGTAGTACTCAATAGATTTCTAAATTTACGTATTTTATAAAGCCTTAGCAGGTGGATCTTTCATAGAAGCAAGTTCTACAGCACTTAGTCCTGCTTCTCCTTCGTCTGTTTCAAGTACCTCGTAGCCTTTCCTCTCATTTTCACGATACCTGAAGTAATTATACCACATAACATCCATAAATGTTAAGATTAGACCAATGCAGTTTATAAAACTTAATCTGTCACCGAATATAATAGATCCGAGTAATATAGTCATTAGCTCTTTAAATATACCTGCGATTGAAAGGGTAATAACTTGTGCAACTGTTAATAATTTAAATTCACAAAATGTCATCATAAATGCTAAAACTCCAGGTATTATCATTAAACCAATTGTACCAGGAACTCCTTTTAACTCCCAAATAGGAGAAGATAAAAAGTTGGACCAGCCTTCAAATATTAATCCAAAAACAAATAAAATAAAACACATTGATGGAGAAATATAGAAAATTGTCAGAATTGAATTATTAGTATATTCATTGTGTTTAAGTAAAATTTGTGTGAAAGACCAACGAAGTCCTGACATCATTGAGGCAAGAAGTACTAAAATAATTCCAAATCCGCTAAAATCTTCAGTTTGTTCAATCAGATTTGGTTTTTTCGTCATCATGGCTACTGAACCTGTCATTACAAGAACAATAAATACAAGTCTCCAATGAAATTTTTCTAAACGAAATAATAATCCAAATATAAGAACAAACATTAAAGATGAAGTTTTAAGCATAGTATATAGTGATAAAGATACAAATTTAAATGACACGTTTGAAAGTCCAATATCTCCAGATGATGCTAATGAACATGGGAGCATTTGTTTTATATAAGTTGAAGAACTTATTTTAAAGATGCTGAAAAATCCTTTAAATGAATTAGGATTTAATGCAGTTGAATCATTGATTTTAGGACGAAGATTTGGATTCAAATAAAGAACTCCCGTACTTAAAATCAATAAACAAAGTTGATGAAACGAAGTTATAAGAATGGGGAATTTAAAATCTAGTCCTTTTCCAAACATCCATTTATTATACACAGATATTGATACTGAGAATAAATACCAACCTGCAATATATATTGCAGCCTCAGTTCGGGGAGACAATGCCATAGTAACTTTACTTATTAATGAGAGGAATAAGTTGGGTAAGTACTATCGTATACTTTTTTACGCATTAGGTTTAGGCCCATATTAAGTAGTTTTTTCCTGATCGCCGAGGGAATCAACGTTAGTGAAATACGCTGTCGAAATTTCATGCCTAATTAAGGATTACAAGATAGACTCAAACTGCATGAAGATGCGGCGACCGTTGAATCTTTTATAATGCAATAATGCAACTCGTGATTAATTTAAATGTAAGTCAAGTGCTCAGAATCGAATTGGTGGTTATCTGACGACTAACAGGTGCAGTTTACAATGACGAGTATTTGATCGCTTAATTACACGTTATTTATTTAGATTGATATGAAGAATATAAAGAATATTGATATAGGCCAAAGTTGCATTGCATCATTGTACATAAATAACGGCGAATATGCTTCACATGATGCAGAAAATCAGCGTCTTTGAATTGATGCACCTGGGTTTGGAAGTAAAACTGAACGGCTGTTTGATAGAGTATGACTGATAAGAATTGACATAAGAACTTGGTACTACGACTAGTCTAAGACTGTACCTAATCTGAGCTTACAGTCTTTGTATAGTCTTTTATGACCGGATATTGTTTCTGAACCTAAAGCTCAATCTTTCTGTAAATTCCTTAAAACTGAATGAGTCTTTGCTATCTTATGTGGCTTGGTGGAATGCAACAAGACCATTTGGTGACAAAAACCATGAGACTTATTGTAATTGGGTACATCATCCGACAAGTTGATCCGCAGGAATAACTCATCGACATCTGGTAGCTCATAATCACTAGTCTCTGGGACAATAACCTTAAGTGGTGGAGTACGGTCCACAAGGTACAACCCCAAATTGTAATCATCGCGAGTATTATCTCTGTATCCTACTTTCCCAGACTCGTTATCCGTACTTGCCTTAGCTAATACTGAAGACTCTCAATATGTTAGTAGCTTTATCAACGATAACCAACTTCCTGCAGTTTTATCAAATACCAAGCTTCCATTATTTGATGAATCTACTGATTATTGCACTGAATTCACGGATTTAGTACAGTACCACATATCTCGATACAATGCCACCAATGATGATGGGATACTTAGAAGTGAAGATTCCAAGAGCAAATGCCAGAACACGAGATGCGCCAATGATAATATTTGTGCTGCAATTGACTATAGATGTTCCGATTATGACTAAAATACAGTTTTTGAAGAGAATCTGTGTTTCTGGGACCGTACTCTCTCCCAGCGTGGAGGTGCGTGCTACTACTGTATTGGTTCAGAATCATTAAGACTTAATTAGCATAATCGTCATGTAGCAAAGGGCCTTAGACAATGCAAATAATCGGTTTGGTATATACTTTCTAGTCGTAATATACAACAGCAGGAGCAAACATTGACAAGTCTTACACTGTTTAACTCATCATACGTAAACTGTAGAGATAGTAGCTCAAGTATTTATGCGTAGAAATAAAGAGTATCACGATCTTTGTTCCAGCGACTGTTAACTTTATTTAGAATTGCAACATTTATGCCGAAAATGGCAATAATCGTCTACGAGTCAACTCGGTCAATTTCAGCTCAATTTCACTCATTCAAACCCCCACGTACTCAGAAAGCACCACATAACCTTCTCTATCCCTCTTACCACCTCTAGTCCCTTAATCGGTGTTTCCATAGTGATTAAATATCTGATCTTATTATGGTCGGCGCACGTGACCCGCAACCGACAGTTCAAATTTCAATCGGCAGTATCGCCAAGTTTCTAACTACTCCCCATGAAAATTACCGACCCCACGTCGTTGCTCAAACTCCAGCACGACTACGTCATCCAGCAGCTCAAGGCGGTGCAGCGCCCCGGTGGCTTGTACACCTTGATTGTGGACAGTAAATCCGAGTCTGTAATCAATCAGGTGATCACCAAAGATGCCCTTCTTAGAATCGTTACTTCTGTTGAAAAAATCGACGCCAAGCGCCGTCAGCAAGCTTATACCGAGGGAATTTACTTTGTGGAGCTTACTCCATTCACTATCAATTGCATGATTGCCGATGTACAAACCAATCGCTACAAGAAAGGTCATGGACTTTTCTTACCTCTTCTGGATCAAGATGCCAGTACCTACCGACTCTTCCATTCATCTAAGTTCATGAATAATCCAAAGGTGGCTCTGTACTTTGAGGATGTAACCACCATCAACAGTGTGATGCACCCTGTTGAAAATCGGGTGTTTTTGGCCGATCCATTAACTCCAAATTCTATGGCTATTTACTATAATGAAAATTGTGCTGAATTTGTTCTTCCACAAATTAGAAAAGCTGCTAAAGCATTGGTTAATCTCATGGTAATCACTGGTGAGTACCCTCTTGTTCGATTCTACTGTCCTCAAGATTCAAATCATCAAGCTTCAAGACTTCCAGAATTAATCGCTGATGAATTTCAACGACAAATTGATGATTATGCCCGTGAACATCACGATTTTCCTCCTCAAGCCGATAGACCTAGGTCCATTTTATTGATCTCTGATAGGACTTTAGACTTATATGCACCACTTCTTCATGAATTTAGTTATCAGGCTATGGCCATGGATGTAGTTGAAAGCTTAGAAAAACAAGGTACTTATAAGTATAAGGCACTGATGGAAAATGGAGAAATGGTTGAAAGAAATGAAAAATTAGAAGATGAAGAAGATGAAACTTGGGTAAGTTTACGACACCTTCATGTAATTGAAAGTTCTGAATTGATTATGGTTAAAATTAATGAATTCTTTCGTGATAATCCATTAATGGTAGATAGAAGTAAAGCAACTACTCTGGGAGATTTAATGTATGTGGTGGCTCATCTTAGTGGATTTGATGAAGAAAGAAGACAAATTGTTCTTCACAAGACTTTAGTTGACGAAATTCTTGATATTAACGCTAGACGTAAATTGGCAGAATTCGCCGCTGATTTTGAACAAACTTGTGCCGCTGGTGGAACAAGTTTTGAAGGTGTTCGTAATAAAAATTTACACGATGATCTTATTGAATTATGTGCTCGTGATGATTTAAGTCTAAATGATAAAATTAGATTGGTTCTTATTTACGCTTTATATCGTGGAGGTTTAGTTGAAAATGATTTTGTTAAATTAGCAAATTTTATTGGTGTTGATCTGCGTCAACAAACTTCATTAATTGCCCGTTGTTTTTTCAATTTAAATAAACTTGGGTTCCCAATTGTTAAAAAGACTGTTAAAGACAAAAAAGTATGTAAACATTCATTTCATACTATTAATAATGATGGTACTTATAATACATCAAGGTTTGGACCTGGTATTAAAGACGTTTTACAAAATGCTACTAGGTATCAGCTTGATGAACTGTGGTTTCCTTATTTTAGAGATAAACCTTTGGAAGAGGATATGCCTGCCAATGTCAAACAAGGAAATGGATCTGAACTTAATAGTGGTTCATTAAGAAATCCAAGAATAAAAGCATCTTGGGCACAATCATCAAATAAAATATCACTGTCAATAGGTAGTAGGCCTAAACAAAGAATTTTTTGTTATGTTGCTGGTGGTATAACATACTCGGAAACTAGATCAATTTATGAACTTGCAAGTGCTTTAAATAAAGATTTTTATATTGGATCTGAGACTCTCTTAAGACCTCGTGATTTCTTAATGGGATTACAAAGTATTGATAATGTTAAACATGCTCACGATCTAGATTTAAATTTATATAAGGAGATGACAGCTCCATCTGAAGCTCCATTATATTTATTTGATGACGGGAAACCTAAAGTTCAATCAGCGCCAGTTATTCCACAAATGGCTGCAAGTAACCCATCAAGTAATAGTTTACCATCACATTATCAAAAGAGAAATCTGAGTTTACCAACACCACAACTGCCTAATTCCAAGGAAAAGGATAAGAAACGATCAAAACTTAAAAAGTTATTTAGTTAGATTAATTATTATGCATAAATGCTTTATATATTAAACATTTTTAGACTTGCTTTTACATGCTTATACTTTACATTAGCATTGCAGATCTATGCACCTTTCGCATCTAATTTTGCATCTAATCTTTTACCTGCGAACGTTGTATTTGTAAGCTAACGTGCATAGCATAATTTCCAATGCCACACGAAGCGCTATCTTTCTTTTATCTTCGATATCTTAAATTAATTTTCAATCTTTAATTAGTTTTTTTAGAATGGAACAGGTTGATTTTACTCCATTAGACGTGGGGATATTTAGTCATGCATGGAATGCATGGTATTTGCCCCATTTAGGTAATGAAAAATCAACTCAAAATTTCTTTACCCACTCGACTAACTCGTCGTCGGTAACTAATGGATACCTTTCTTGTAATTCACTTGAAGGTTGGGGTCCAATTTCTTATGAGTACCTCGACTTAAGTCCGTGCTTTCTTCAGGGTACTCTTTTTGGAGCCTCTGCATTTCTCATGTTAATACTAGGAACTTATCAAGTCTACACTTTGAGAAACCGGAAAATTTCAGTTGGAAATAAAGTAACTTGGGTCTTCTATACCAAGTTATTATTGGCGGCCATATACCTTGGATTTCAAGCCAAATTATGGGGATCATCTTTCACTACTAGTGGAATTATCAATACAGCACTTTTAGCTAATTTCTTTGCTGTAATTGTTGCAATTGCCATTCATTATATTGAACAATTTAAGGCTACCATTTCCAATGGAGTTCTTCTTTTCTACTGGCTTTTCCAAGTAATATTTCAACTCGGAAGAGTAGTTAATTTATCGTTGAGATCTAAGATTCATACTGATTTTGGAGTGTTCTCCATTTTATCAGTTGTAGCTGCATTTTTCATACTTGTTCTTGAGGTCAATTACCCTCCTCAAGCACTCGATAGCTATACGAAGTCCAAAGTTTCACCTTTTGACCGTGCCAATGTATTTTCTCGAATCACTTTCAATTGGATGGGTTCATTGATGAAAAAAGGGTATGTTCAATTCTTAACTGAGAAAGATTTACCTCAATTACCAATTGAGCTTAAATCTACTAATACTTCTGAACAATTTTACCATGAATGGAACAGACAAAAGAAACACTCTTTATTCTGGGCCATTGCCAAAGCTTTCGGATTACAATTCCTTGTTAGTGGTGTATTCAAAGGTTTACAAGATGCTCTTGCATTTGTTCAACCTCAATTATTAAAACATCTTATCAAATTTGTCAACGAGTATTCTCAATCGGTAAGTGCTGGTGAACCAATTCCGTTGACTAAGGGTTTAATGATTGCCGTGGCGATGTTTTTGGTTTCTGTGGTTCAAACAGCTTGTCTCCACCAGTATTTCCGTAGAGCTTTTGATATGGGTATGAAAATTAAAACTTCTCTTACTGCTGTTATTTATAACAAAGCTTTGGTATTATCAAATGATGCTAAACAAGAGAGTAGTACAGGTGATGTTGTTAATTTAATGTCGGTTGATGTTCAAAGACTTCAAGATTTAGTACAAAATTTACAAATTATTTGGTCAGGACCTTTCCAAATTGTTTTATGTTTATACTCATTAAATGGTCTTCTTGGTAGATCAATGTGGGCTGGTGTGCTTATCATGTTGGTAATGATTCCCCTCAATGCCGTTATTGCTAGATTTCAACGTACTTTACAGAAGACTCAAATGAAAAATAAAGATGAAAGATCTAGACTTATTAGTGAAATTTTAAACAATATGAAATCTCTTAAATTATACTCCTGGGAGAAAGCTTATCTTGATAAGCTTAATTTTGTTAGAAATGAAAAAGAATTAGGTAACTTAAGAAAAATTGGACTCTTGGGAGCTTTTTCAATGTTCACATGGACATTATCACCATTTTTGGTTACTTTTTCTACATTTGCCGTATTTGTATTAACTCAAAAGGATAAGACTTTATCTACAGATATTGTTTTCCCAGCATTATCTCTTTTCAACTTATTAAGTTTCCCACTTGCCGTTTTCCCAATGGTTATTGCTAATATTATTGAAGCTCAGGTTGCAGTTGCTAGATTAACAAAGTACTTGAGCGGATCTGAACTTCAACAAGATGCCATTACCAAAGGATCAAGAGTCTTTCAAAATGGTGATGTTGCTGTCTCTGTCAAAGACGGAACTTTCTTATGGTCCAAACAAAAAGGTGAAGAAAATTATAAAGTTGCATTATCCAACATCAATCTTGAAGTTAAAAAGGGTGAACTCGATTGTATTGTTGGTAAAGTTGGTTCTGGTAAGTCTTCCATCATTCAGAGTCTCTTGGGAGATTTGTATAAGCTTGATGGAGAAGCCAGAGTCAATGGTAAAGTTGCTTATGTTTCACAAGTTCCATGGATTGTAAATGGTACAGTTAGAGAGAATATTCTTTTCGGTCACAAGTACGACGCTGAATTCTATCAGAAAGTATTGAAGGCATGTGCTTTGAGTGTTGATTTAAAGATTTTACCTAAAGGGGACAAGACAGAAGTTGGAGAAAAAGGTATTTCACTTTCTGGAGGTCAAAAAGCTCGTCTTTCTCTTGCAAGAGCCGTTTACGCTCGTGCTGATGTATATCTTTTAGATGATCCTTTGAGTGCTGTTGATGAACATGTTGGAAGACATTTAATCGATCATGTTCTTGGTCCTCATGGATTATTAAACTCCAAGTGTAAGATTTTAGCTACAAACTCTATTTCTGTTTTAAGTATCGCCGACAATATTCACATGGTAAAAGATGGTAAGATTGTTGAACAAGGTGCTTATGATGATATCATGAAACAGGAAAAGAGTCAGTTACGTCTGTTGATTAATGAATTTGGTAGAAAGAAAGAAGAAAAAAGTACTACAACTTCAGAATCATCTTCTGTAGTTAAGGAAACTATTGAAACATCATCTTCTTCAATCGACGATAAAATAGATCCAACCGTTTTGGATAGCGACTGTGATTTTGACGTTAACAGTTTACGTAGAGCCAGTGACGCTTCACTTACTATCGATGACGATGAAGAAGTTGAAGAAGATGAAGATACTAAAGCTAGAAGAGAACATGCAGAACAAGGTAAAGTTAAATGGGGTGTATATCTTGAATATGCACGTGCATGTAAGCCACTGCATGTAGCCATCTTCTTTGCATCAAATTTAGTAATTACTTTATTGGCATTAGTTTCAAATGTTTTCTTAAAGTACTGGTCGGAAATTAATACTAAAGCTGGTTATAATCCACATCCACTTGCTTTCTTAAGTTCATATCTCTTAATTGGTGTTGCATGGGCTGGAAGTTCGATGGTAAGTAGTATAATTATGTGGATTTACTGTTCTATTGAAGGTTCTACTAAATTACATAACGATATGGCTAAGAGTGTTTTCAGAGCTCCAATGTCATTTTTCGAAACTACTCCTATTGGTCGTATATTGAACAGATTCTCAAATGATATCTATAAGGTAGATGAAGTATTGGCCCGGGTTTTTGGTATGTTTTTCGGTAATTCAACCAAGGTTTTATTTACAGTTATTGTTATTTGCTTTTCAACTTGGCAATTCATTTTTATCGTACTTCCAGCTCTTGCGTTATACGTTTACTATCAACAGTACTATATGAGAACCTCTCGTGAACTTCGTAGACTTGATTCTGTATCAAGATCTCCAATTTTTGCTAATTTTCAAGAATCTTTGAACGGACTCTCAATCATCAGAGCCTATGGCCAACAAGATAGATTTAAGTTCTTGAACCAGGCTCGTATTGACAAAAATATGAGAGCTTACAACCCTTCAATTAATGCAAATAGATGGTTGGCAGTTAGACTTGAATTTTTAGGATCTCTTATTATCTTAAGTGCTGCTGGATTATCAATTTTAACCTTAAAATCTGGTCACTTAACTCCAGGTTTGGTTGGTTTATCTGTTTCTTATGCTTTACAAATCACCCAGTCATTAAATTGGATCGTTCGTATGACTGTAGATGTTGAAACCAATATTGTTTCTGTTGAAAGAATTATGGAATATTCAAGACTTAAATCTGAAGCTCCAGAAGTTATTGAAGAAACAAAGCCTGCTACTAACTGGCCACAAGCTGGAGAAGTTAAATTTGTTGATTATTCTACTCGTTATAGACCTGAATTAGATTTGGTTTTGAAGAAAATTAACCTTTCCATTAAATCTCATGAAAAAATTGGAATTGTGGGACGTACAGGAGCTGGAAAATCTTCATTAACTCTTGCCCTCTTCAGAATCATTGAAAGTAGTAATGGTAACATCGATATCGATAGCGTTAATACTTCGAAACTTGGACTTAAAGATTTGAGACAAAAATTATCAATTATTCCTCAAGATTCTCAAGTATTTGAAGGAACTATTAGGTCTAACTTAGATCCAACTGGTTCCTTCACTGAAGATCAATTATGGAGAGCTTTATCACTTTCTCACTTGAAGGACCACATCATGAAGATGTATGAAGACCGTAGTGAACCTGCTGAAGGTGAAGAAGATATTGATAATGCTTTAGATACTAAAGTTTATGAAGGAGGTTCGAATCTTTCAGTTGGTCAAAGACAATTAATGTGTCTTGCTCGTGCTCTCTTGATTCCTTCACATATTTTGGTTTTGGATGAAGCTACAGCTGCTGTTGATGTTGAAACCGATCAAATATTGCAACAAACTATTCGTACCGAATTTGCTGATAGAACAATCTTGACTATTGCTCATAGATTAAATACAATTCTTGATTCTGATCGAATTGTGGTTCTTGAAAAAGGTGAAGTTGCTGAATTCGATACACCAGCTAATTTATTAAAGAACAAGAACTCGTTGTTCTACTCCTTGTGTAAGCAAGGTGGGTTTGTAGAGTGAGTAAATATTTGTGTATATAACTGTCCGGATTATTGTAAAAAATGCATGGAGATATGTATGGTACCTGCTTTCTCTACATGAAGCTGCACGGAAATGTACCGAAGAAAACTTTATATATCTAAAGTCGAGAGATTATTATCTGTATGAATTAAATTACTTAAATATACACTATGCCTAATGTTCACTTCTTTTTCTTAAAGAATTGATGTAATATAAAGGATAGAAATCCTTACGTGATTCTACTTCACAGGTATTAGCACTTGAAATCGTATTTACCAATTCACCATCTTCCTTCACAAGAACTTCATCTTTGAAAGTATATAACTCCAAAAGGTTATTGTCCTCTACATCAACAGCAGCAATGATACTGTCCCCACTTAATGCAATATCAACAACAGGGAAATCTGTTTCAAACGTTTGCTTGTGAGTAGCTGTATAATCTGGATTTATGTCAAATACTAAAAGACACTTTGTATTTTCACAAAGTATCACCATTTTCTTGCTGGAACC
This sequence comes from Metschnikowia sp. yHQL527, assembly GCA_030578455.1. Lineage (NCBI taxonomy): Eukaryota > Fungi > Ascomycota > Pichiomycetes > Serinales > Metschnikowiaceae > Metschnikowia > Metschnikowia sp. yHQL527. Next base: position 79,273 of record JAJMRR010000005.1, on the reverse strand, counting down.
TTGAGAAATCGTTAACACTTTGGACACCGACATCTCACGAGGCGAGTCTTCGGTTAAGAATCTTTCAGGTGGAAGATGAGAGTCTGTTAAGAAAGGTTCAATTAATTCTTTGAGATTAACTTTATTTAAAAGTTCACCATCAAACCACTTCCAAAAAACTACATAGTCGTCACCTCCAGCACTTATAAGCACTTCAGGATCAAACTCTGGTATGTGAAGATATGAAACAAACTCTCTATGACCGAAAAGCCAGTTCTTTATCACATACGATTTAGGATAATTTGTAATTCTAATATGTTCATCTCTGTCACCTGTAATCACGAATTGTTTCCCCTTATGTTCGGCAACAAGCACATCACTTAGCATCGATACGTGGCCGAGAATCGGTACCAACGATTTTTCATCAACTACTTCATTATCAATTTTTACAGAGTATACATCACCGAATTTATCTGCAACAATGAGAGTAGAATTATCTGGAGTTGTAGATACAGCACATGGTCTTTTAGGGAAAACTTGACGTTTTAGAAGTTTAAGACAATTATCTTTATTATGGTCAATTTCAAAAATTACAGCTGCCTTATCACTATCGGTTGTTCCTACTAAGAATTTTTCATTCTTTGAAAGTGAAAGCGAACGAATATAGTTGTAAATTGGAGGTGCACCAGGACCAGGAACTGGAATTTTAGGTACTTTTTTATTGGTTTTAGCTCTTTTCAGAGGATTGGCTTTGGCTTTGGCTTCAATAGCTTTGATTTTATCTTCTTGCTGCTTCTTTAAAGATGCTTGACTATCGACGTCATCTGTCCAATTTCCCACCAATTTTCCCGTGGTTAAATCGTATGCTAAAAGATGGTTCTTCACAGAAGCATAGAGATGGCTGCCCAGCTTGTCAGCTACAAGGATTTGAAATGGATGTTTCATTGATATCTTGCAGTAATAGTGAAAAAAAAATCGATGAGGGAGTGCATATGGAGAAGTTGCAAATATGCAATGAGACAAGTACTGGAAGATATGAAACAAAAGATAAGGGAAGAAGATGAAACAAAAGGTAAGGGAAGAAGATGAAACAACATCTTAGATGAAACAAGACTGGAGCTTAAACAATAAAACACCATCAATCGTCTCACCTAAGATTAGACACTTCCTACATAATGATTCAGCACCGTATATTTGTTAATATGCTGCTACTTTACGGTACATTTACTTCTTAAACCATGACCATTTCTTGTCTTGTTCTGGGTCAACTTCTGTAACTTCTCCGTCTTTCTTCTCTACTATAGCAAATCCTTCGTCGGGTATATACTTCTGAGCATGAATAAGATCAGAGTTGGTTACATTGGTTTGTTCAGCAGCTGGATTCAATTTAGTCTTCCAGTTACTGAATAAGTTACTGATTCTGTATGATTGAATTTCAGGTAGTTCCACTCCAATATGTTTTGGATCATGGAAATTAAATACAAATTCATCACACATCTTATCCCAAATGTAATAATTCTTAGTACCATGCCACTTTTCTACGAATACCTCGTTGAAAAGACCAAGGTTACCGAATTCAGCATTTTCCGTCAAGTCAAATCCTGGTGGTGACAGCCCAAATCTCGTTACATACTGATTAAATCTAGTAGTAGCTACTAAACTCAATAAATAGTCTTCAAACTGATACCGGATATAGTCATCACTACCGATATAATTACCATCATCCTGCTTTATGTTGGTAATAAGATTGTGTATAAATTTTTTATCTTCATAAGAGAGACTGAGCTCATCAGGTTTTCCTATTGGGAACAGTAAATCATTAGTATCTAGATCAACCAAAACATCTACGCCGTATTTCTCCAGTTGATTTACGAATAAAAGATTGGAGCATCCTGCCATGAATGAATTAACTTCAAGTTGTTCTAGTTGCTGTAATGGCAAGTATGGATTCCAAAAACTATTTTTAGTATTGAATATTTGTAAAGGTAAACCAAAAAATCGAAGCATCGACTGTCTATTATTGGTATTTAAAGAATTTGGTTTGGTTAAAGAAGAATGAACTTCGGTGTAGTCACTTAATGGGCACCCGGAGTAGTCTAAGTGATTTATAAGGTTTGGAATGAGAGAAATTAGATTATTCTGAAACTGGGTAAGCATTTCTAAATTGTTATTGGAAAATACCAATACTTTTTTCTCTAAAAGAAGTGCTTTGAATATAATCATAAAGTAGTGTTTGAATTTCATGATTGTTTGTTTGAGATTCAAATTAACAAAAAATTCTTCTTCTTTTTCGTTCTTTTTCGTTTCAAGAACAATTCGATCGTCTAAAGCTGTTGGTTTAGGTGAAGAGTCTTTTTCATCTTCACCTTGGTCAATCAACTTGAAGTTATCATTAAGGTTTTCGAATAAGTTTTCTAATATTTCCGTATCGGCAAAATTTCCTTGTTGAAAGTAAGTATTGGTAATGATGGATAATTTCTCTTTAATTTTAGTAAATATTGGTTGTTTCCGAGAAATTACAACCACTGCTTTCTGAACAATGGATCTTGTGATATCGGTGAGTCTTTCTCTTTCTTCTTCTGATAAATCCGCTGATTTTACCTGTCGAACACATGAACATCCAAAGAGGGTTTTTAAATGAGTTGGATTTTGTTCAAATGATTGGAAATCAGATAATTGATCTAGAGAAACACCAGTATCAAAATCGTAAACCAAATTAAAATTAGAAAACGTCTCTTCGAAAAGATGAGACCCATCAGGAAGTGCTTGAAATGGGAGATTTTTAAATACTTTCTGTTCTTCACTATAATGTGGGTGATAATTTGATTTCCACCACTGAATTTCAGGACCTCTTACGTGATGGAAATCCACCAATGCCACTGCAAATATCATATCGTCGCTAGGACCCGAAACAGGCGCCGGGATCGGTTCCTTTTTAGGAGATTGAATTATGGGGAGATTTCTGATCTGGATTGATTTGCGATTGGATTTAGGAGACGAAATACTGGCTACTGAACTTCTTTTACTTGCTGGTGGGGTGACTTCGACTGGTTGATCATCATCTGTTTTTCTACTACCCAAACGAATGGGTCTGCATACAAAGTCGTCGATTGAAGTATCCGAAGGAGGTTTTTCCGATTTTTCTAACCGCTCTGATTTATCGAATTTTTCTGATTTTTCATCGGTTCTTTTAGCTAAACGAAGAGGTTTAATACCATTATCATCAACAACTGGTTTCATGGTAGGAGAAACTTCAACGTAACTATCATTCCAACGTTGATCATCCATTTTGTATAAATATCAAAGAATACGATGAAGTATAAAAGTATAAGGATATTCGCAGCCAGGAAAATATCTCCAACTTTACTACTTACTACTTCTTTTCAAGTACCTAATTTTTAAAATGCAATCTGGTGATAAATTTCCTTCTGACGTCGAACTTACATACGTTCCAATTGATTTAGAATCACTTAAAGAGACAAGTGTTCTTTCTTGTGATATTCCAATTTCTCTTCTGGTTGATAAATTAATTGCCTCTAATTCTGATTCAAAAATCTTACTTGTATCAGTTCCAGGAGCTTTCACTCCAACTTGTACTGAAGATCATATTCCTCCATTTTTAAAGGCAAGTGCTGAACTTAAATCTAAGAAGAATATTTCAACAATTGTTATTCTTAGTGCAAATGATCCATTTGTTCTTAATGCTTGGGGAAAACTCTTACTTCAACAAAGTAAATTAGAAGCAAGTGATTCATTACCTAAAATTATTTTTGCTTCTGATCCAATGGCTAAATTTTCTAGTGAAGCTGGATTATCCGTTGATATTACTGCTAAAGGTTTGGGAATTAGAACTTCAAGATATGCTTTAGTAATTGACGGAGAAACCCGTAAAGTTAGTTATTTAGGTCAAGAACCAGGTCCTGGTGTTTCTGCTAGTGGTGTTGACGCTATTTTATCTGCAAAATTGTAAGTTGCTAAGTGTGTTATATAATTGACTATATACTTTATCTACGTGTTGTATCTGTTTAGTGTAGTGAAACTTGGGTAGTGAATATTTACGGAAATTTATTGAAATTTACTGAAATTTACGGAGAATTACTGAAATTTACCGAAATTTACTGTAAAAAGGAGTAATAGGGGTTTGACCCAATGTCAAGGAGAGCGTAAGTAGATGATGTGCCGGTCTACCCGATTTGTTGCTAGATATCTATATTGTATCTATAGATCTCTAGTGTAGGTTTCGTAGAAGCATCTATGATTAGTAATTGATAATACTACCAACAAATACATCAACCCAATTGATACCGATTGTAGCCTAATAGAGACAAATAGAGCCTAATGCAGTCGATTGTATTCAACCCCACTCTTACCTAATCTGGCTTCAACGTTTACTTAATTGACTTCGTTCTAGTTCAATTTTGTGCAAGTTAGTTGAAAACCATCAATCGTTGGTCCAGAATTCAATTGGTGCTGAAACCACTCAATTGAGCTTCAATTGCGATAACAGCAGTTCTTGACATTTTGTTTAGACCTGAGAGACTACATGGGTGGCTATTTGAGGTTCAATTGCTATATTCCAATCCTACACCATCTCCTACATCTTCTACTCTTCTACTCCATTCTCATCTTCTACTCCATATCCTTCTCCATCCCCATCTTCTAATCCATCCTCGTCTTCTCCATCTTGTCCTATATCATCTACTCTTGTGCCTACTATTACAAAACTTATCTCATACTATCAATTTAAGTATATACCTATAATTGACCAGAAGCATCAATAGTGATTTTAGCTCTGGTAGCACCAGATCCAGAACCGTAAGATTCAATGGTTTTAACAATGTTGAATCCTTCAGTGACTTCACCGAAAACAACGTGTTTACCATCTAACCATGGACATGGAACAGTGGTAATAAAGAATTGAGAACCATTGGTATTTGGACCAGCGTTAGCCATTGATAATAAACCTGGCTTTTCGTGTCTTTTAGAAAAGTTTTCATCAGCAAATTTTTCACCGTAGATAGATTTACCACCAGTACCATTACCTCTAGTGAAATCACCACCTTGTAACATAAATTGAGGAATAACTCTGTGGAAAGCAGAACCAGCATAACCGAAACCTTTTTCACCAGTACATAAAGCTCTGAAATTTTCAGTAGTTTTTGGTACAACATCGTCGTATAATTTGAAGGCAATTCTACCTAATTTGTTACCATCAGCGGAGACATCGAAGTAAACTTGGGTCATGATTGATTATTTTTTATAAAGAAAGAATAAGTGAAAAAACAGTGTCGACTTTTCACCAGCGGCAATATAAGGTCCACGAGGGATAATATGCAGGATATGGTGGGCTAATTTTGATTTTTTCATTGACTAGAAATTATATACAGGATTTTTTCCAGTTTATTATACTTGAGGGGTGAGTAATTAAAATTGTTTGCTAATTATATACAGGAAATTTTTACTTTTTATATTCTCTTAGGTTCTATTCTCCATATAATATGCAGGAATATTTTGTTGGTTTCGAGTCATGTGATCTCGATCATAGACCCGTACATTTTTCTTCTTAAGGTTCGTAAATGTAGCTCAATAAGCTACTAACTCTTGGCTATGTGGTGATGATATTGAGGATCCAATTTAGTGATTTCTATTTTAAGATTACTCTGAATCTTTTTCAACCCTGGGTACTTGAGTGCGATGCAATATGTAGTTTTTGGTTGAGAAATGAAGGATCAGAATTTTGGCCTTCCTGAGTCTTGGTTCTCCACTGTTCTTTTAATAAATTCACAGACGAGTTGTATGGAACCAACCATCAACTCAAATGATCGCTGGTCTCAATCAGTATGTTGTGGAAGTGCTGTGAGAATATCCAGTAATGAACTAAAGCCTAACCATGAACCTAACCAGAAAGACGAATAACCTTCGGTCTTCAATTTTCTTCTTTTCCTCTTTTCTGAGTACTTTCTCGACAATTCAATATATCAAGTACTTACTTCTTTTCGAGTCAACATTTCTTACTGACGTTTCTTTTATGTAAATTAAGTTGAAACTTAAAAAAGTAGCCCTTTTTAGGTACATCATCTTAATTGGGAAATCTTATCCACTGTGCTTCTACTCACTTAAACAACCACTAGTGTCAGTATATTCATGAATGATTAATCATTTTCCTACTAGCTGTTCTTATCTTTCTCTCGGGCTTCCAAAATGTAACGTTGCCTCGAGTTCACTTTGTGAAATTTAAAAGCCTCATGTCAAGCACAATCTATTTTTATGCCCCAATAGGCTTAAATCTATATTAGGTAACTATAAGTGTGACAAAAAAAATAATGCCTGACAAAATAATTCTTTGTCAATAAACTTTCATAACCTGCTTCTTTTTCAGGTTTATTTTTTACATTTGACAGCAGGCTGTGATCGTTTAAACGACATCGCCAAGACTGCATAATATGCACCACAAGTGTAATAGTCGTATATCAAGAAAAGAATGACAGATTTCGTATATTTTCGACACCTATGTACCTTCATACTTTTCAAGCAGTTCTCTTAAAAAAGTCAAGTGACTTATAGTGATTCTGTACTAAGGTTATCTGGATTGATTTATAAATAGCTATTGCGCCAAATTTAGGCTTTCGAACATGCATGAACACCGCATTTATCATCAACATTGATGGAACTATCACGGCTCCCGACAAAAGGACTCCTTTTAATAAACATTCCAGTCATGCTTACCACCATGTTAAGCTATACATTGTAGCTATCACTGTAAATTAACTGCTCTGAGTTTGGCTGCAATTATGCAGCACATGGATGCGGCGCATGCACGGGGCCCCCCAATTTGGAACCCTACATAACAATTACGAATTAACGTTTAACCTCCAAATAAACGAAACGTGCCTCCAACCGTTTATTACTTCAAACTATTTAAAATAAACGCCATTCCACATCCAATCGTTAAAATTCGTACAACTTCGACTTTACATATTTCCAAAATTGAAAATTGGTTCTGTAAAATTGCAACCACAAACACGTGCACATTTGAATATCAACAGACACAATCAACTAAATTACCTTTAAATCCTTTCAAAACATCATGATCAAGCTCTTCAGTGATATTACCGAGGATATTGGTTTTCAAGTGAAAATACTTGACCTCTACCTTTGCAAAATTATTCATAATCCAGTGCTTTCGTCAATCATCTTTATAACCTCAATTCTGGTACTTCAAATATGTCAATTCGTCAAAATAGCTAAGTCCGATCAGTTTATGTTTATTTATCCTACCGACTACTTATTTGATATTTGTCTGCAACTCATAAACTTAGTCTTCATTCTCCGATTCTTTGCTGGTAAACCATGGCTCAAAAAGCCTAATGCCTTTTTAGAATATATCTTATTCATCCTTCAAATAATTGGAAGTTTAAACTTACTTTTCAATAGTAAGTTTTCTCTCTTATATTCAAACTTCAACTGGGTGTTCAAGATGTTTGTTATTTGGCAGAATTTATGCCCTTATGTTGTCCTAATCATGAGTGTATCTGAGTATACTAGAAAAGATACGTCAAAAGTTATAGAATCAAATGAAAAAGAAAAAACAAACGAAAAGAATACTATGGGTTTAATACAAGAAGATTCATCGTCTAAGGACTCCTTCATATCCCTCTTGGTAGAATGCAACAATAACTTTCTTCCTATTTTCATTGCCCATTCCTATATTTTAATTAATTCTGAATTTCCCTTCTTAACGTCACCTTTTTACTTATGGGTTGTATTCTTCTATAAGTTGGCAAGTCACTCCATCAAGTTCTTCTGTATCTACCAGTTTATCTTATACAAACTAGTGGTCGAAATCTACTGTGTACCTAAAGTTACCAGCTACGACTCATTTTACAAACCTGTCACCTTAGAATCACCTACTATATGGTCTCGTATTTATTCTTATACTCACTGGCCTTTGATTCTTGCTACCATGGTCGGCATTACGTTTGATCTTTTATTTTTAGCTGCATTCTTTTTTTCCTCCATCCGTGAATAGGATTCCACTGGGTAGTTTTGCTACTAATTACACATCAATAAATAATATCGAATTACATGACGAATGTAGCGGATGTTGACACTGTCACTTCCTGTTAATCGGTCTCTATTCTCAATGATTCCCTTTACAACATGTTTACGAACTTCTTTCCTTCACTAAGTATCCCTTAATTCTACGTGACTGCCGCTTATCAGAATATTACAATGCTTTGTGCTTCATTTCTATACGTCTATAAAATCTTGTTCGTAGGAACAAAACTGTGTTTCAAAAAGGTCTATCACTGTAGCATCAATTACGATCTTTAATTGAGGCAGATCCTCCATTGTTATTGGATTTATACTGTCCAAGCGGTCTACTATACCGTCGTCGCTTTCCGAATCCAGGATTTCCGGAAACTCACGTACTGCCTCACCGTATAAAGCAAGAGGGTGGCTATTTATAGTGCCGTGTTCGGCAGTGCCTCTTGAATTAAACCCAGGCCTAAGAGCTGGGTCTATAAAATCCATTTCCGGACTTAATATTCTTGGGGTTTCAGAGATATCCTCTATTTCTGTCTGTTCTATCTTTTGACAATTTTCTTGCACTGCTTCTGCTCCAACTGTTTTCTCTATTATTCCCTCTGTTTCCTCTTCTATTTCTTCCTCGGCAATCATGTCCATGACTTCTGCTTCAGTATACATACTACTCTGTATATGTTCAAAATCACACGTTGTGAGCATAGTAAGCACGCTGTATTCGTATTCTTTAGCTGATCTGGTATCGTGAACATCAAGATTATATGCTTCTGCCTTCACCAACTCCTCTTCGATCATATCATCGTGATGATGGTATTTCTCACGATACGAATCTTTCTGTAATGTCGATATGTGTTGATAGCCATTTTCTTCATTTTGACTTGGGTCTAACATAAATTCGTCATGATTTTGATACTCTGGAAGTAATTTACGAAATTTTTTCAGCCAAGTTTTGTCTGTAGGTGTATGGCCAGATTCAAAATTCAATTTTAGCGAACTACCCAAGTTATAGAAATAGTGTTCGAGTTTAACACACTTCCCGTCATTACCCACTGACATGTATCCCGATTTAGGGGTTTCAAATAGTCCTAAATCATTAGCCACTTCTCTAACATGCTTTTTCAGAATATTAATAAATTCTGGAACTGGCAGTCCGCTAGAAACTCGAGGTCCTTGAAGTTCATGTCGAATATTATCCTCGACTAGTCTGTATATGATTTTAGCAGTTTCCAGCCTTACCAAGTCTTCCAAAAATGCCAATGATGTGAAATTAAGCTGAGGAATGAATTTAACTTTATCCTCGTCATGTAGGAGGTTATTATGCGTATATAAAGAGCTCAACTCTAAACAATTATCGAGTCTTATCATGTTATTATCTTCGTCATTCTCGTACTGATCCAAGTTTCGTCGTTGACTCTTATTTTTGTCTGTTTGAAGGATATTTTCACGTTTGAAAATATGATTAGCTTGAATTTCCTCTACTCTTATGAAATCTTCACTCATTTCGTGAGCTGAAGGTATATCTCTGTACTTTATAAGTCTTTTATGACTTTTCAATCTTCTAAAAAATCTAAATTTGGATTCACCTAGTTTCACCTTACATTTGACTCTTTTCCCCCTGGCTTTCAAGCTTTGTAATTCGTACAGAAGTAGCTGATAGTATGCCATAATTTCGGCCTGCGATTTATTGGGTAGTACCAGTTTTATACTGTCGATTCTGTGGATGGAATAACGTGCCAATGCATTAAAGAAACACTCCTTCTCCATTGATGTCCATAGTGAGCCGGGAGTTTCAATATCAAAAATTCTATCGGCTTCTTTAGTCAGATGAGTTCCTAAAAGAGACAGTCTGTATGACATCCCATCAAGACAAACTCTACTTTGAGTAAGACGAGACCTACTTGGTTCAAAGTAATTATCATTATTTAAGAAACTTCGAGTTTCTCGATTGAAAAACGATACATAATTTAGGTTTCCTTTAAACGTTCGTTTATTGATTTGCAGTTTAGATTTAGATTGGAAATCTGGCTTTTGAGAGCTACTCCAATCTTGAGAATTCAAATCAGGTAAAGGATCAGGGTCTATACTCGAATCCGGGCCCGACTCCAACTCCAGAATAGAAGTGGCTCGAATATCAGACAGGACAGTCATATTCACACACCAGACCAGATATGGTTAAAAAAAGCGATGCGCTCTGATTTAGTTATGGTATCCAAAAATAGCATTAAGGATGCATAGAAACTGTAAGTGAATATGCAATAAACGGAGGATTCAATGAATATTTTCAAATTTATTTGTAACATGTAGTTCTACAATAATAATTTACAACGTTTATAGAACCTTATAATTTATAACAATACAATGCTAATGCTGTAGCGTGGAAGCGTGTCTCATAATACGTACATAGATTTACAATTACCGAAAAGATGATTAAATAGAAGTTTTCGCTATGTCTTCCAGTAGTTGAGATATATTTGCTTTATGATTTAAATTTGGTTCATCATCATCAGTATCAACCCATTCACTATCATCATTATAAGAAAGAATTTCTGGAAGGAATCTTTTTGGTTCATCTTTTATATCTTCATCATAACATATTTCAACATATTCTTCGGGAACAAGACCATTTTCACCAGTTATTGGATCTTCAGCTACAAGCCAACCTTGACCATGACGATACAGAATCCAAATTTCTTGACCTTCATAAAGTCCAACTTCATTATCATTTTCAGGAGTAAAATCAAATAATGCTATAGCTCGATGATTAATTTCATCTGTTGAATATGTTTGAATTTCTGAATTTAAAGGATCTTGAAATTCTTTAATTTCTTCTTGATCATCTGAAGTATCGTCAGTTTCATCCTCACTTGATAATTCACCTATTCCATCGTAATTTTTGGGGATTGGAAATTCTCCATGTCGAAATGGATGATCTATTGAATATGCAAAATCCTTTATTATTGTCTTTGGAGGGAAAATATTTATAAATAAATCTCCCCGGTATCGTTCAGTCATAAAGAATAAGTTGTATAAATTGTCGAGGTCATGTGCGCCAAAAAACATCACTAAATGCCAGAAAATTATTGAAAAATTAACTACTAATAATTAAACTTTTACATTTAAAAATGGATCCATTAGAGGAACAACAACAAGAGCTTGAAGTACTTGAAAGTATTTATCCTGAAGAATTAAACATAGAATCAAAAACAAAATTTTCTATAACAATTTCTTTAGATACTTCATCTGACAGAAAGCATTATATCGAACTTCATATTAAATATCCTCCAACATATCCTGAAGTTATACCAGAAATTGAACTTTCTATGCCGCCTTTTGAACAAGAATCGGACGATGATAGTGATGATGAAGATAATGAAAATACAATTATTCACCTTTCGGAAACTATTGAATTTGACCGAGATGATATAAATTTACTTTTAAATAAATTAATAGAAGAAGCTGAACTGCAAGTAGGAATGCCTTCTGTATTTGCATTAGCTACTCAACTTAAAGATGAAGCAGAAATGAGATTTGAATCAAAACTTAATCGTGCTCAAAAACAATACGATCAAGAACTCCTTATAAAAGAACAAGAAGAACAGAAAAAATTTAACGGTACAAAAGTTACAAAAGAATCATGGTCTGAATGGAGAGATAAATTTAGAAAGGAAATGAATTTTGAACAGAAAGATAAAGATACTTATAATCGTATTCATAATGGTAAAATGACTGGTAGAGAAATCTTTGAAAAGGGTTTAGCCAATGAAGAAGATGATTTCGATTTGACTGAAGGAGTTAAAAAGATTGCAGTTTAAAAGCCTATATCAAACTATTGCATCATATAATATACATATAAATATACTATAAATAACTCTTATAAATATCACCATTAACCTTTGAATTCCAACTACTACTAGTTAATTATCAAATAACGTATCAAACTACTACTTATTACCTTTAAAACAACTTACCAGAACGTATCAAAACGTATCAGTCTTACTTAATTACTTATTAATTACTAATTACTTACTATAAATACTATAATCCTATAAACCTTCTTCTTCTTATCGTCCTACTCTCCACTTCTCCACTCATCATTCTCCACTACAAATCACTTATCCACTCCCATACTTTCATGATCTCTCCATAACTCTCCATCGACTGAAATCTTACATTTGAATTATGCTCAACTTTACGTGTAACTTGATTCCACAATTCAAGTTTACGTTTTAAATTTTTCTCTTTACTTAAAATATGATCTCTTAATTGAATTGATCCAATAAATCTTGGAATTTCGGTTGATTCTTTTGATAATTTTGCTTGTCTCTGTAATTTCTTTAAAACCTCATAGTAAAAACTATCAATTTGCTTGGTTTCTCTCACATATTGAATATATTTTACTCTAAAATATCCTAATATTATTAATGTTAATAATCCAATTAAAATTCCTCTTTTATATTCAGTAAATGATCCAACAAGTGAATTTGACATTTGACATGTTAAACTGAGGTTACGTAAGGACGTTGATCGAAAAATTTTGTCCGTGATTTTCTTCGTCCCATTCTTGTCGTAATCGGAACTACTGGTATATACGTTATCAAATTCGTATCCGGTCTAGATGTTAGTATAATTTAAAATATATCAGTCATACTTCAACAAATAAATAGCTAGTAAATGAGCTTTTTATTTGATAAGTAACAACTTAAAGTAATTCAACTTGCCTTACAATTATCTCGGGTTCTTTCTCTAATTCAACAACTGATCGAGACCATAATTCTTCAAATTCTTCAGTAGTAATATATGGTGCTTTCATTGATAACAAAAGACTATGCAATGTGGATAATGTTAATCCTGCATTAAAATCCTCTTTTGAACTACTTCCACAATTTATATCAGCATTTTTCGATCTTAAAAGGTCTAATGCTACGTCTATCATTATTTCAATCTTTTCTGCCTTTTTAGTATCGGGTACACATATTTTTAACCCTGGTTCAATTATTGGTAAGTAATCGAAGTACCATGGTTTATGTTCAATAAAGTCTTCATAGCATCCAATTTCCAAATTTTCAAAACACCTGGCATGAGCAGGACACTTTGCACATTCTGGTTTAAAGTTTTTATCCAAATATTGACCAAGTTTAACAAGCAACTCAGGGATTTCTTCAGTATTTGGTATGGTGACTTGATCAATTTCATGTCCACAATACCCGATCAAATATTGTTGTTCCCTGTACCAATAGCCAAATAACAATCCTGAAAATAAACATATCCACAAGCTAATGAAAGTCATAATTTTAAAAATACCCAACCAGGTACTTTTTACAACTGGAACAGGAGTTTTTTGGAGATTAAGTTCATCAGAATCTTCAACATCAATGTCATGATCAATTGCTAACTTCGTTTCGGATTTTTGCTCCAGTTTTGACTTCTCTTCAGACTTTCCTTTAACTTCTGACTTCTTCCTGTCGAGTTTTTCAGTTTTTGGTGTTTTTGGTGATTTTGAAACTTTACGAGTTGATTTCTTCGGCTTTTCATTGAATCCTTGAATTGTTATACCCAATTGAGATGCCAATGCGTTATCTAAAACAGGGAACTGAGACGGAGTGTGGGCATCACTATCGTCAGCATTTTCAATTTTCTTGATTTTTTTTAACTCTTCGTCAAAAGAATTAAGTTCTTCCTCGAGACTTGGAGATTTAGGGGTATTTTTGATTGATTTTGGTGATTTTGTAGACTTTGGAGTGGTTTTTGAAGTTTCTTTCTTTTCCTTCTTTGTGGTCAGTTCTTTCTTGATTTTTTTAGGTGTTTCCTTTTTAGGTGTTTCCCTCGTTGGTGTTTCCTTCTTTGGTATTTCCTTCTTTGGTGTTTCCTTCTTTGGTGTTTCCTTCTTTGGTGTTTCCTTCTTTGGTGTTTCCTTCTTTGGTGTTTCCTTCTTCTGTGTTTCCTTTCCCTTTGGAGTATTATCTTCTGTCTTTGGAGTTCTCTTTGCGTGTAAATCATCCAAAATCTCTGCCTTTACAGGAGTTGATGATTCAATCAGCTTAACTTTCTTTGACTTTCTCTTTGATTTTGAATCATCATCAGCATCTCTTTTCCTCTTAATGCTAGAAGATGAACTATCTGCAGATTGAAACACATTTTCATTAGTGAATGGATTTTTATCATCAGTAATATCTTCATCATCTTCAGAAACACTAAAACTTGTAATTTTCACAGGAGTTGAATCTAACCCAGGAGATTTTGACTTTGATTTACGAGATTTTGATTTTTTCTTGACTTTTTTAATTGAAGTATCGCTGACCTCTAAATCTGAATCAAAAGTTGTATTTTTTGAGTCAACTGTAGTATTTTTTGAATCAGATTTTGAAGTATTAATTTTCTTAGTTTTAACGCTAACAATTCCATCACTATTTGGATTTTTCATGGATTTTTCATATGCCTGTAATAACTTTTTAGCTTGAGGTTTGATTTCTTCATTGAAAACATCAATTAGTTCGGTTTTTTTAGCATTCGAAGCATAATCAATTTCATATTCATTCAAAATACCTCGAAGTTGGGAAACTTTCAAAGATTTTGCATCGAAATCTAAAGTTAGTAAAATTCTAAGAGCTTCCATGGGGTTCCATGGAATTCTGCGGATTTCTATCCACACATACCTTCTTCTAAATATTCTTTACCGTCCATAAAGATTTGGGAGGAGTTGAATTGTTTAGAAAAGAGTGACTGTTTACGTTTTTGGCGCACACGCCTGGGGGTAAAGACCCGTACATTAATATTTTTTTACACTTGATTAAAGGCCCGTACACCACAGATGATTTTAAAAATTATTCCCCTTGAATGACTGGTCACTAACGGGTTTCTGAATATCCACTAACTGATCCGTATACTGGTGCTAGTGGTACTGAGCAGAGTTTTTTTGAAAAAAATTCAAAAAATTGAAAAAGTACAAAAATTACATTTTTCGTAAAAAACTCCAAAACTTCACCAAAGATATTCAATAATTAAACAACATGGAGATATTTGACCAAAAGAACTCAAAAGTCCCCGATCGCATTTGGTTCATTGAAACGATCTCAATTCAAGAATTCTTTGCAGCCATGAAATTTGCAACAATTAGCCCAATTCAACTACTCATTCTACAAACCCTGCTAAGTTCAACTACTTCTTACTGTGCCAATCTCTACAACTTCTTACTCTGAATATTCTTGCAAATGCTCAATATCTGAACCTCGAGTTTCTCACTTCCTCTCTTCGCTCCAGTTTTTCACTTCTCCCGCTCCTACTCTCTGTCATCTCCTCCTCTCGCTCCTACTCTCTTCCTTCTACACTTCATATATAATAAATATATTATCACGATAAACTATCCTGAAGATACAGGTACTTACTATAAATAAGGTCTAATTTATCATATTTTTCATGAACCGTGGTAACAGCTTTAGTTTCAATTATTAAATCAACTGGTAATTCTCTGATAAGATCAAGTTTTGTTTCATCACTATCTTCAATTTTATTCAAATTAAGTTGAATTGAAACATTACATTTTTCCCAATCAATTTGTCCAATAAGATTGATAACCATCATTAAACGAATACCATTACTATCATTTTCATTACCAGGATTATCTCCACAGTAAACAATATGTAATTTTTTTAACAGTTTTGGTATCTTTAATTTTTTGATAGCATTATGAAGTTGAAATAATTCACTATCTTCAGACTTTTTTTGTCCAATTTCTTGTAAACGAAGGGTTAAACTTGATAACAGACTTGCTTTATTCATTTCAAGAATAGTATTATCAAGACCATTAGCAATACTAATTGGAATATCTAAATGTCTTAAATATTTTGAATTTTCTTTAATAATTACAGCAACTTGACGATAACATTCAATATTTTCAACAATTAAATTATTCAAATTAATTTTCAAACTCAATAACAGTCTTTCAGTAATTTTTGAATCAATTACAAGTTTTGAAATTTCACTTGAACTATTTAATAATTTAGAAGTTTTAATACTTGAAACACAAACTTCACGATCTTTGGGAAATGAATCAGCTACAAGTTCATTTAAATTACATTTTGAAACAAATTCAACTACTGATGCCAGATACACCACATCTTTTAAAATATTAATTTTTTGAATCAGGGGGGTAAGCCATTCAATATACTGGAGCAGAGACTCTGTGACATTAAGAATAATTTCATCATCAACTGCATTCCAGAATATGGCAGGTGACTTCTTCTCGATATTTAAGATGATGGTAGAAGATTCGAGAAGATTTTGAAACCGGTAAGGTATAAGTTTGTATAGATTACAAACATCTTTGGCGCTTAAGAATTTAACGACCTCGACGAGGATTTTGTCGGGGAATTTGGGGAACATTGGAAATCGAGGTGTACCTGGCGATGTCAGTAGTTGACGTAGCTGACGGAGACTTTGTTAAGAAATTGGGAGTAGATGGTCATTAACTGAAATAAACAGCAGTAGTAAGTCGAGTTAAAATCCAGGAGGTTTTTTTGAGGGTAGCATAATGTCGCGCAAAAGAAAGAAAAACGCATGTCGGGAATCGCGACATTTTTACCCCTGACCCTTGAATAAACATCCGTACACCTGGCCGGGGATTTTTAACTGATCTTGGCATCCTACCTGGCTACAGTTTTGCCGTTCCTCTCTAAAGTCTCTGCCACGACGTACGTCACGACGCAGCCCACATCCACCAACCCGAGATTCTTAGCCACAACCACATCAGTCGCAATCATCGTGACACTACACCCGTACACCCACGCACACGCAGGAATATTCTTTGAAATTCATATTACGCCAAATTACCTCATTACTCCTAAACGCTCAATATATTTTTTTGTACCGTAAAAATCTGCATTCTTTTCTGAATGTATGTATCAAGTTTCTGTGATGGCGTGACTTTCAGGATTATACTCGATTTTTCAGATCTAATTTTCGGTAACTATACCCCAATATTCCGAATTATTCAATTTTTCAATCTGTTTTCGTGACTAAATCTAGTTGGTACAGATGAAATCTTAGTTTTAAATCGTCGCCTAAACCCTGAAAGTTATTCGCGTCATATACATTTGGTGTTTTAACCTTTCAACTAACATTTAGCCTTTATGCCGAAAAAATCACGAAGTAACCATGCCGTCTCCTTAGCAAACGGAGTTTCATTATCGAAATTTACATGTATTCTCTCTATTTTCCCAAAACTTATTCATTCACTCCCTATTTTCAATAGAGGTCATCCATCACTTAATCATAATGACGTTGTTGAAATTGGTGCTAAAATGACATCTGAACAATTTTATATTAATTTATTTACTTCAATTTTTCTTGTTTTAGCTGGTGGTGCATTTGCTGGTCTTACATTAGGATTAATGGGACAAGATGAAGTTTATCTTAAAGTTATTGCAACTAGTGGTGAACCACAAGAAAGAGTTTATGCTCGTAAAGTTTTAAGATTAATTGGTAGAGGTAAACATTGGGTTTTAGTTACCCTTTTACTTTCAAATGTTATTACAAATGAAACTTTACCAATTGTTTTAGATCGTTGCTTAGGAGGTGGCTGGCCTGCTGTTGTTACTTCAACAGCTTCAATTGTTATTTTCGGTGAAATCATTCCTCAATCAATTTCTGTAAGATATGGATTACAAGTTGGTGCTATATTTTCACCATTTGTTTTGGTTCTAATGTATGTTATGTATCCAATTGCTTATCCATGTGCTTTATTATTAGATCATATTTTAGGTGAAGATCATGGAACTGTTTATAAAAAATCAGGTTTGAAAACTTTAGTTACTTTACATAAAACTATGGGTGTTGAAAGATTAAATCAAGATGAAGTTACGATTATTAGTGCAGTTCTTGATTTAAAAGAAAAAACTGTTAGTAATATTATGACTCCAATTGATAGAGTTTATACTATGAGTGCTGATAAAATTCTTGATGAAGAAACTGTGGAAGAAATTTTTAATGCAGGATTTTCAAGAATTCCAATTCATTTACCTAATGAACCAATGAATTTCATTGGTATGTTATTAGTTAGAGTTTTGATTAGTTATGATCCTGAAGATTCTCTTCCTGTTGCTTCTTTCCCATTAGCAACATTACCTGAAACTTGTGCTGAAACTTCATGTTTAAATATTTTAAATTATTTCCAAGAAGGTAAAAGTCATATGATTGTTGTAAGTGAACATCCTGGTGAACCAACTGGTGCAATGGGAGTTTTAACTTTAGAAGATGTTATTGAAGAACTTATTGGTGAAGAAATTGTTGATGAATCAGATGTTTATATTGATATTAATAAAAATATTAAACGTTCTCAACCAGGTCCATTATCTAAGAGAAATTTAACATCATATTTACATAATTTATATCAAAAATCAGCTTCAACTTCAAAAAGAAATTCTCTTGAAGATAATGGTGCATTAACTCCATTAAGAGAAGCAGTTAATGGAGCAGTTGGTGATGATATTTCTAGTCCTTCGAAATTTAAAGTATCTGTTGGTACAAATGGACCAACAACAAATGCTTTATCATCACCATTAATGGGAGCTGTTGATACTACAAAAAATTGGAAACCAAAGAATCCTGCTAATAATCCACTTGAAACAAATAAATCATTTGTTACAATTAAAAGACCAAATCTTGAATCTGTTAAAAAAGCTGTTCAACCAGTTCCAAATAGAGCAGCACCAGGTCAAAAAACTTATGGAACAATTCATGAAACTGAAGAAGGTGCAATTGAAGATGCAAAATTGAGAAATTCAACTGATGGAAATAGACAATTTTTACTACCTGGAGAACGAGAAGTTGATGTTTCAGAATATTCAAAAAGTCAAAAGAATGGTGATAATCATGATGATGAATATCTGGAATCAAGATCTTATAGAACTGGAGGTATTATTGAATCTGTTGTAAATGTTAAAGGTTTTCATAAAACAATTATTGAACATATTAGTGATGATGAAGAAAATGATGTTAAAGTCAATGGAGGTAGAAGTCGTGAATTTGATTATGATGAAGATGAAGTTGATGAAGGTTTACTTTCTGGTTTTAGAAGTAAATCAAGTGGAAGTCTGTCTGAAGATAACAAGAGTAGTAGATTCAGTGTGTGGAAGTAGTTTCATTTATGTACATTTAAATCGATGTGAAAAATCAATGTAGTGCAGGCAATTGCAACAATTACTAGTCCTGTTCAAGCACAGCTTGAGCAGTAGCTTGAGCAGTAGCTTAATTGGCAAGTTCTTTAAGTAACTGAATTGGCTTAGTTAAGCGTTATATCCGATACATCTTAAACTTTTCATTGCGTGCCTTTTTTTAACCGCAACTCTCCATAAATTGGAAACCAGCCTAATTTTTAGATACGCATAGAAGCACATAAAACGGTTCTTTTGCATTGAGTTGATATTGGATTCCTAAATAGTCAATAAAATAACTCTAGAAAAATTGACCCTTGTTAATTGAATTTTAATTTAATTTTTTACAAAGTATGGCTGAATTTGAAGTTTCAAAAGAGACTGACCTGACAAAAGGAACTGAATCAAATAAAGGATCAAGACCTTCACTTAAATCATTCTTCTCATCGTCAAATTCTTCAAGTTCAACTTCTTTGAACGCCGATACTGCCATGGGTCATGAACTGTCGGTTGACACTTATAATAGTAGTATTAATACTAATTATAGTGCTGATGCCGGACCTAGTCATAGATTTTTCCTACGGAGAAAAAATTCAAAGGCTTCATTATCTCCACAAACGAGTTCATCGTCTTTATCGAGTCTTTTAAAGAGAGGAAGAGGAACTCCTAAAAAGGAAAAAGACGAAAATGAAGCTAATCAAAATCAATCAAATCAACCTACTGCTGAAGTTCAACATCAACAAGTTTCAACTTCTAATCATCAACCTCAAGGATCTGAACGAAGTCTGACCACTCCAAATTCACTGTCTGCACCATCTCCTCAACCAACCAATCACCATCACCCTCATCACCATCATCATCTTTCGCTTAAAAGATTTCTTAAAAAACTAAAGCATCATGATCCTGAAAAATCTAAATCATCACTTCCTAGTCACAATTCTTCTGTTTTATATGATAAATACGGAGAAATTGGGAAATTAATTGGATCTGGAGCTAGTGGTTCAGTTAATTTAGTTACTGCTAAAGATAATCCAAGTCAAATCCTTGCAGTTAAAAAATTTAGAGCTAAACTTCAAAATGAAACTGATAGTGATTATAAGATAAAAGTTAAGAATGAATTTAAAATTGGACAATATTTAAGACATGAAAATTTAATTCATACAATTGAATTAATTAAAGAAACAAATTTTAAATCTGAACCTGAACATTATATTGTAATGGAATATTGTCCATATGATTTTTTTAATTTAGTTATGTCAGGACTTATGAATGGAGAAGAAATCAATTGTTATTTTAAACAAATTAGTTTTGGAGTTTCACATTTACATGAAAATGGGATTGCTCATAGAGATTTAAAACTTGATAATTGTGTTGTAAATGCTGATGGAATTCTTAAACTTATTGATTTTGGATCAGCAGTTCAATTTAAAAAGGAAAAAAATCATAAATCAATGATTGATGATGATATTGATGATAAATATAGATTAGTTAGAGCTAGAGGAATTGTTGGACTGGATCCATATTTAGCACCTGAAGTTTTTGAACCAACAAATATTGGATATGATCCAAGATTAAGTGATGTTTGGTCAATTGCAATTATATTCTGCTGTATGTCACTTAAAAGATTCCCATGGAAAATTCCAAAATCAAGTGATCCATCATATAAATCATTTGCAAATATTGAAGATGATGATGTCAATAAAAATATTGGAGAATTAAATTTAAATGATGAAAAGAAAAGATCAAAAGGACCCGATAGATTATTGAGATTATTACCACATAATTCAAGACTATTGATTAAAAAAATGCTTGAAATTGATCCAAAAAAGAGATATTTTATTGAAGATGTTGTAAACGATGAATTTTTCATGGAAATTCAACATTGTCATTTAGTACATGAAGAGTATATTTCGTCAGAGACCAAAGAGGTTAAGACTATAACACGAGTTGAAAAGCCAGAAAATCATAAGCATCATTTGATTACAGAAGAAGATTTAAAGAAGATCAATCAGGAGAAAGAGAAGGTCAAGAAGTTAAAGAATAGTGGAGTTGTTTGAGAGAGAGAGAGAGAGAGAAAGAGAGAGAGAGAGAGAGAGAGAGAGAGAGAGCAAAGACTAAGGTGGCAAATCAAGGAACCCTTCAGCTCAGATGACGACCCCATAAAGAACCTATAAACTTCAGAGCCACACTCTCTTGGAGTATAAACAACCTATAAACCCCAGAACTACACTTGATCAGATCAGCCTCAAGACTCAGAACTACACTCTTAGCCGGGCAGACCCGTATGATATTTTTCTAGAAAAACCTACACCAATCCCCATCCTTCTCTTCCTCTCCTTCCCTCCTCCTCCTCCTCCTCCTCTCTTTCCCTTCTCTTTCTCCCCTTCCATATAGCATATAAATGCCTATTTATGACAGTTGTAGATATCGCACTTAAAACTACATATTTGTTTATCGCACCGCAACATCTTTCATCTACTTAACTAACACCAAATCTCAACTTAACAACGCCATGATATTCACGATTCCTCTGTGGGTAGATGCAGTTTCTGGGTACCTGGCGTGTGTTTCATCTATGATAATTTTTGGAAGTATTTTCCTTCATTTAAAAAATTATCGTAAACCATTCCAACAGCGGTTAATGATAAGAATTCAATTAATTGTACCATTATTTGCCCTTTCTTGTTATTCAATGCTTGTACTGCCTGAATCTGTTATAAATAAGTTTATATTTGAACCAATTAGAGAAATTTATGAAGCTTTTGTAATTTATACATTTTTCCTGCTTTTAACTGACCTTTTAGGAGGTGAAAGAAATATAATTATAATGACTTCAGGAAGACAACCTATACCACAACCAGGATTTATGAAATATATTCTTCCAAATATTGATATTAGTGATCCTTCAGTATTTCTTATTATTAAGCGTGGAATTCTTCAATATGTTTGGTTAAAACCAATTATTTGTTTTGGTACTATATTTGGTGAAGTTTTGGGTCTTTATGATGTAAATGATATGGGGGTTACTTCACTTTATTTTTGGTTATTAATCTTATATAATATGAGTGTTACTATTTCTCTTTATTGTTTAAGTTTATTTTGGATAACTCTTTGGTCAGATTTACAACCTTTTAAACCAGTTGGGAAATTTTTATGTGTTAAATTAATTATTTTTGCTTCTTATTGGCAAGGAGTTATTCTAGCAGTTTTAAATTTTTTTGATTTTCTTCCTGGGTCTCTGCAAGAAGAAGGGGTTCCAAATATTGGTGTTTCAATTCAAAATGCTTTATTATGTATTGAACTTATTGGTTTTTCAATTGGTCATTGGTTTGCCTTTTCTTATAAACCTTTTTCAATTTCTCACCTCCCTTCAGGTAGACTTCAACTTTCTTATGCTATTAAAGATATGTTTGGTATTAAAGATTTAATTAATGATTTTAAATTAACTTATTACGGTGATTATTATAAAGATTATAAACAATTCGATTCCGTGGAAGCTATAATCGCTCATCCTCAATCTAGAGGTAGAATGAGTAGAATTAATCAAGGTTTACGTTATCATAGCGATGGTAAACAAAAACATTGGCTTCCAAATCCAAATCAATCTCAAGTTTCAAATGCTAGCATTAAAAGTACTTCTGAAGTTAATGCTTTCACTCCATATGCACCATCTTTAAAATCAATGGGGACTTCAACAAGAGGAATTTATCCTATGTCTCCTAAGAGTTCACCTCCTGCTAGCCCTGTCTTTACACCTGCTGAAAGTCTATCTATCACAGAAATATTAAATACTGATAGCGATATTAATTATGATGAAGAATTTCTAGATGAAGATGAATTATATTATCAAAATGCTTGTTCAGTTATTAACAATTACAATTTAGATCAAGTTGAAGTTAAAAGACTTCTTAATTATCCAATTGTTGATGAAGTGGTTGATGGTCATATGTACAGCTACAAAGTTAATAAACTTCGAGCAAATAGGGCTAATCAAAAGTCTAATAAACCACTACGTCTTAGTCATGAAAGTAATCGGTACGGTAGTATCGTATAATATTTACAGGTATACAAGATGTTTAAAGTATCATATCAAATACGGTTATTGGCCGTTAGTACTACATCATTTATTCTGTCAGTACTAATCTTCAATTTTGAACAGATAAAGTGAGTCTAATTCGTCTTCATCAATAACTTTTTTCTCCTTTTGTTTGGCGACCCTTTTCTGTTTTTTCAATTCTTTTGCTGATAGTTGATCTTCAATTTCATTTTTAGTTTTTAATTTAGGTTCACATTTCAATAATAAATGAGATTCTAATGATCCATTTAATTCAAAGGGACACTCATTTTCATTTAAAATTTCTTCAATTGTAGTTAACACTGCATCTCTTCTTCTCCATTCAATATCAATTTCTTGTTCATCAACTTTTATCGTACGAAGTTGTCTAGCATTTGCATCAGCATTAAAATTATCTTGAATAATTGATTTTTCAATAGAGTCAGTATTTCTTGTATTTTCATTGATATAAATATGAAATTTTTCTCCTTTATTAATTCTTTTAATGATTTCTGACTTTTTCTGATTCTTTAAATCGCTTAAACTGATATTCCATGCTAATGTTACGATTTTAAGTGATGCTTTTTTCTTTTCTGCTCTTTCTCTTGATTGAACTGCTCGTTGTGCAATAAAACTACCTGATTGTAGTAGTTCTTGTTCCTTTTGTCTTGCCAATTCATTGGTATAGTTTTTAATCATTTCTTGAACTTTAACTTGTTTAACCAACGCCAATGACCCATTTGTTGGCGGGATTACCGTGATTCCTTCCATTGTTAAATCAGTATTATTAACTATTTCCACAAGATGTTTTTTTTCAAGAGTTTTAGTTGAAGGATCAAGCCAGTTCACCATATACCTTGTATCAAAGCTATTTACAGTGGTTATCAACGCCTTGATGGCGTTTTTGGCTTGTTCTGACCCGGTATTAAATTTAAATCTTAAAGGATTACGATTTCTAGACTGTGATCTTGAGTTACCGTAGGAGTTATGATTTTGATTCTGAAAGTTTGATTTACTTTGGTGGTTTTGAAACGGTTGTTTGACTTGTCTATTTTGATTGGGTCTGGATTGCCCTTGATTGTTTTGGTTGGGTTTATTAGGATTATTCTGTCTGTAAGCGCTTGCCTGTTCGAATCTGTTGTGGGTGATTTGAGGTCTTTTGGAACCCGGTCTTTCGACGTTGTTGATCAGCCGAGACAGAGTAGTCTTTGAGCTGAACGGTTGGCGCCATACACATGCAGAACATAGTCTTCTAGTCGTGGTAAGAAACATGGTGAAGAAGAAGGTGAAAAAAGATCTCAAAAGAGCGCTCGGTTGCAAACTTGCAGCTCAAGACTGGGCCAAGTAGACCAAAGACTGGGAACGACATGTTTGGGAAAAAGATAGCAATTTGAAGGAAAACATGGCGGGCTTGTAACTATGGATAAGGAAATGGAATTTGAGGGAGAAATCGGGTATAATTACAAAAAGACCAGCCAGGTAGAGACTAACACTGAGAGAAGCTAGAGACAAAGAAGAGGCCAAAGATTAAAAAAAAGATCAAAGACTGAAATATGACCAAAATCAATGGCCAATGACCAATGAAGAGACTGAAGTGAGTCATGGGTGAATAAAGGAGTGAAAGTACCTTAAGAGAAACCCAAACAGACAACTCTCAGAACACATACCAATAGCGCAAACTAAGACCAGACTACGATCAGACTAAGACCAGACTAAGACCAGACTAAGACCAGACTAAGACCATTACCAAGACTAAGACCAGTACTACACGGAACAGGCACCACATTTGATTAATTCCTTTAGCAGCGCTTTACTTCTGACTCTTGGCCATCTAACTTCTTTCACTTTCCCTTCCATTCCATAGTCTACTCTACATTCGTCTAGTTATGTCCTGTTAATACAGTATATTAATAAATACGTAGTACTTAGTACTAATGCAGGTGGTTTATAATCACCATTTGGCACCTAAAAGAATCGAATTTGGGTCTGTGGGTTTCTCAACTTCGTTGAACCATGTCTTGAGAAGCCTTTCAGGATTGATGTTAAATTCTTTACAAAATTCTTGACTCCATGCTATGAATTCGCCTACTAAATTAGCATTTTCCATAGTAGATAAGTCTTCGGATAAAATGCTCTGATAATTTCCCAAAGATCTACCAAGCCAATCTTTTTCTGCTTCATCTTTTGGTGCAGAGATTTGTCCTCCTCCATTTATGCATCCACTAGGGCATGCCATTATTTCCACAAAATCACATTTAGATGCATCGGCAGTTTCAGATTCAGTATCCTTTTTAGCTCCAATACGAGCTCTACGACGAGCTGCTAAGGGGTTGGCTTTCACTGTTGAAGAAGCAGTTGGTTTAAATTTTCTCACTAAATTTTGAATATTTCTAAATCCATTCACTACAGCAGCAGAAGCAATCTTTTCATCTTGATAAACTAATCGAAGTTCATAGATATCAGAGTTTTTACCACTAATTACTTTGACTTCGAATTTTTGTGATTCATACTGGTCAGGATATCGAATTAATAAATCATTTTGAGTCATTTTTAAGTAGTTAAATGCATAACCTCCAGATGCTGATCCACTATCATTAGACCAAGATAAATCAATGAATGGCCACGACTTAGGAGCCACCTGGGCTCGGAATTGTGAGTCTCTATCGTTCAAAATATCGTTGGTATTGCTGGGCATGAATTGAAATGTATCACTATATTGTTCAAGAAGAGTAACAAGTTCTTTTGCAGTTAAAACACAATCAACATCCTGAACTTGAAAATCGGGTGAATTTTCATCTTCATTATGTTCAGGACGGGCACTTTCAAGTTTTTTATCGAAACATGGCATAATTGAAAGATGATATACATTTTTCTTACTTATACCAAGATCATGTGCTGTAAGAGTTTTGAGAAGACATCCTGTAATTTGTTGAGGACTCTTAGTGTCTGACATCTTTGGTAAAATGTAAGGATGAGTTTTTTCAGCGTAAAGCACCCATCCCGGGCAAACTGACGAAAGTACAGGTCCTTCAAAAGACTTGTCATTTTTTTTCTCCATAATTGCTTGTGCTTCGTAAATGAGCAGTAGTTTCCTACCAATAGAAGTTCCTACAACGTAGGTAAACCCCATTTGATTTACGAGAAGATTAATGAGCAATCTGTCGATACTTTCTACCAGCAAATTGTATGCAGTTGCCAAAGTGGCACGAGATTGGTGGGAAATACTGGCAACGAAAACTTTATCGGTATTATTTTCCATCTTGTCTTTAATGGCTTTTATAAGTTCATCATGAGAATGTTGTGCCACCAAAATCTCTTCAGCAGATGTGATACATCCGGAACATGCAAGACAATCAGCAAGGGAGATTTGTGCTGGTGCTAATGAGTTAATTTTACCATCTATTTTTGATATTTCAAGAGGATTACCTTGGTCATCGATTTGAATTTCAACTTCTCCGTTTTCAGGCTCCGGTAACGGCTGCACCGGCTTAATACAAGCTACTCCAGGCGATATGAAATCGTTAAGGTCGTCTGCCGATAGTATGGCACTCATAACTTAGTAGATTAAATATATTTAGGAATAAATGTAGAGCAAAATATGCTGATACAATATGTAGATTAGCTCATCTGCTTAGTCATATCTTTATTTTTCTGGTGCACGGGCGTCTTCCGCCTGACCAATAGAATGAAATGGATGGTAAGCAGGCAAGACAGCCAATAATTTGACAAGGTTAACGGAAAGAGTAGTGGACGGTGCTTTCGCTATAAAAGTAGAGCTACTGATAGGTTCAAGCGATCTAGAATGTTGTGGGGTTGTGAGTTCCATCGAGTTTCTCTAAATTTTGCAGCCATTGAGAAGCTGCAGCCGTAAGAGAGTTTGAATCAGTGTGGAGCCTTAAAATATAGATTTCAAAGTCTTTAGCATGGTGGGAGAGCTTTTATTAAGCATGGCTTTTATATCCAAAGTTAAAATTGTATTTTGAACTAATTATTACAGCGTAAACTCAAACTTTATATTTCAGATGGTCGCAACGTCTATTCAACCATTTTCTAACAAAGCTTACAAAAGGCTTAAGTCAAAGGGACGTTGTTGCTTCCAACATTTTCTCTCTTCTTGTGCTTCTATCCTACCCCTCTATGCCTGTAATTGTACGTAAAACTTCTAACTACTCGTCGTCTCAGATGTTGCTCTATACTTACTGTCTTATTAGAATTATTAGTTATGTATTATTTACGTAGGAGTAGATTCTTCATGATCACTCAAATCGCTGAGCTCAAACTCCTGAGTTTCGTCAATTTCTTGGTATCCAACATTTCCCAATTCGCCATTCTCGTCGTAACCTACAAGACGAAGATACAATTGCAAGATCAATAACATCCATAAGTAAATCATGAATCCAGCCCCACTAACCACAAGAATGTAAGCTGAGTGATCCGCACCCAAGTCTTTTACTAGAACAAGTTGTTCTTCATTGGCAGACATGAAAAGAATTCCTGAGAGAACAAGACAAAATGGAGGTAAATGTTGAAAAGAAAGGATTTTTCCATCTGAACTACCAGATTTATCAACAAGTAAGAACAGAATTTCGATTATTCTACATAATCCTCCCGACATCAATACAAGGCCGAATAACGCATGAACTTTAGTTGATATTTCAAGCTTTTGAGCATGTTGAGACATAGCGTAACCGGTAAAGATCAAAAGTAATGCTGGCACAAATGATCTTACATTATTCTTTCTAGTAATCCACATTCCCAAAAGACCTCCACACCACCAAATTATACCCATTGAAGTGTGTTGATAATCAGAATGAGACCAACCTTCTGTGCCCCATCTATGTTCAGTGAAAGTATTGACAATCCCCCACAAGCACATCAACGACGAGTCATAAAATTCCTGAGACCGACCTGTATTTGAATTAGCCAAATGATGATTTCTAATCCAAGGAACAACAAGTACTATAGCGAGAACAAATCCATACATAATGAATGAAGACCCCATAATTCCATGAGCAATACACTGGCCAGTGTGAACTCCGTAACAGAATCCAAATAGAGCTACAGGAGCCATACAAACCCTTACCCAACCTGTTAATGCAGTTATAATGGAAAGAAATCTATAAAGTTTGTAAGGCCAGCCATACTCATTAGTTGAAGATTTCAAATGAGGGTAAAATTTATTGATAATCACATTAGATCCATTAATGAAGGTACCTACAAATACCGTGAGACCAAGCGTCAATGTAAGAAACCAAGAAGTACCTTTTGAAGTTTTATTTTCATGATTATCAACATTATCTGGGAAATCAAGAAATAACGATTCAAATACTGAGTAGCCAGTTGAAATATACTGTAATAAAAGAGACCAATGAAGGCGATTGGCCACAGCAACCGCTCCTGAAATAGATGGGAGCATAAGAAGGAGAGCAAGCGATAAGATCCAATGGAATGATTTAGAACCGGCATTAATAGGATGAAACTCGACCGGATCATCCATTTCCATATCCATATCGGCCATAACGCTAGTAATTAGGGCGACCACAAGCGAAATTCGGGAAACCGGGGAAATTGCCTTCATAACACACTAAAACGAATGATCTTTAAGAGAAAATGAAGGGTATTACTAAATTTCAAGTATCCTGATATTAAGCAACAGACGACGAAAAGTTGCGAGCCGGGATTGAACCTGAGAGTGAAAAATTAAGGCCGGTTGAAGGTTCCGAAATTTAATGAATTTTAAGTGAAAACTTGTTCTATAAGCAAGTTATTTGTAAGAATAAAACTATTTGAGTGCTAATTATCACTTATATGAGGTTTGCAAACTTTATAATCAGACGAATTGTTTAGGGCTTAACGCGTAGATGATTCGTGGCGTTGATGATTTTCACGCTTATATTTGACAGAAAAATAATGATTCTGATTGTGATTCTTCTTCTTTAAAAATAGGTTTTTCGTTTCTTTCATTTGCTTCTTATTTAGATAATTTTCACGTTAATTTCTCTCACTTAGTTGTTTACAGTCATTATTGTGGCTTATTTATAGACGATGTTTTCTAAACAATTATTAGTTTGGATATGCTTAACATTATTATGTTTAGCACAAAAAGTTCCCCAAAGAAATTACGATGAAAAAAACTACTTCATCTTGGAGTTTGATACTGCTAGTAGTTTAAAACCTCTTCATGATTTCATTTCACTGAATTTGCGTATTTATAATTTTGAACATCAAGTCAGAGGTTTAGATGATCATTTTGTATTCAGTATTAATAAAACTCATCCTTTTAGTGATCATATTGGTAATTATCACTCAAATAATTATAATTTAATCAAGAGAAATGAAGAATATGGTAATAATCATGACGATTTAGTTTCAAAAGTAAAATCCATTCATTTATTACCTCCAAAACAATTACAAAAAAGAATGCCAGTTCCATATGAAGAAGATATTGAATCAAGAGCAGTTAATATCGTTGATTCATCTCAAGAACCTCTTAAAGAAATTTCTGAAAAACTCGATATAAGTGATCCAATATTCGTTGAACAATGGCATCTTTATAATACTCAATATCCTGGTCAAGATGTTAATGTAACAGGACTTTGGCTAGATGGAGTATTTGGTGAAGGTATTGTTAGTTGTATTGTAGATGATGGTCTTGATTATGAAAGTGAAGATCTTCATAAAAATTTTAATGAAAAGGGTTCTTGGGATTTTAATGATAATACTAATTTACCAAAACCTAGACTTTTCGATGATTATCATGGAACAAGATGTGCTGGTGAAATTGCCGCCGTTAAAAATGGGGTTTGTGGACTTGGTGTATCTTATAAATCTCAAGTTAGTGGGGTTCGTATTCTTTCAGGTGCAATCACTGCTGCTGATGAAGCATCTGCTATGATTTATGGTTTAGATGTTAATGATATTTATTCTTGTTCATGGGGGCCAACAGATGATGGTAAAACATTATCTGCGCCTGAACTCGTAGTCAAACAAGCTATGGTTAAAGGTGTTCAACAAGGTCGTAAAGATAAAGGTGCTATTTATGTATTTGCATCAGGAAATGGTGGAAGAAGTTCAGATTCTTGTAATTTCGATGGTTATACTAATTCAATTTTTTCAATTACCGTTGGTGCAATTGATTATAAAGGATTACATCCAGCTTATTCAGAAGCATGTTCTGCAGTAATGGTGGTTACTTATTCTTCTGGTTCTGGTGAACATATTCATACTACTGACATTAAAGGTCAATGTACTTCCATCCATGGAGGAACTTCGGCTGCTGCTCCTTTGGCTGCAGGGATCTATTCATTGGTTCTTTCTGTTAATCCTGAATTAACTTGGAGAGATGTTCAGTATGTTTCTGCTTTAAGTGCAGTTCCTGTAAATGAAGACGATGGTAATTATCAAATTACTGGACTTGGAAGAAAATTTTCTCATAAATATGGATACGGTAAAATTGACGCCTATGCTATGGTTGAATTTGCTAAAACTTGGAAAAATGTTAATCCACAAACTTGGTATTATAGTGATGTTATTGAAGTTAATGATAAAATTACTTTAGTTCCTGAAGATGATAATAAAGTCATGAAGAGTACAATCACAATTTCAAAAGATGATTTGAATTACAGTAATTTACGTAAAGTTGAGCATATAACTGTTACTGTGAATATTGGCTCTAGTTATAGAGGATCTGTTGGAGTTCGTCTTGTTTCACCAATTGGTGTTGTAAGTGATTTAGCAACTTTTAGACCTTTAGATAAATCTGGACATGGATTTCAAGATTGGACATTTATGTCTGTTGCCCATTGGGGAGAAGATGGAACTGGTGATTGGACACTTGAAGTATTTTCAGATCAATCAATTGATTCAAATGATGTAGATTTTAAAAATTGGCAACTTAGAATTTTTGGAGAATCTTCAAAATCTGAATCTAATGAAGTTTATGATATTACAAAAGATTATGCAGCAGAAAGAAGACAAAATCAACAAAAAGCTACCAATACAATTGCTACTGTTTCTAAAACTACTGAATTAACTACTAAACCAACTAAAGTTGCTACATCAGATAAAAGACCAGAAAAAGTTACAACTACAACTGCAAAACCTGAAGAAGAAGATAAACAAGATCCTAAATTAGCAACCAAGACAACAAGTAGTAAACCTACTTCAACAAGTACAAAAGCAACAGCAAAAACAACAGCAGCAGAAGACCAAGATGAAGAAGGTAAAAATAAACAATATACTACTGATCATACAGGACAATATTTTATGGCACTTGCAGTTGTTGGATTTTTAGTTGTTATCTTGATCATGAGATTTCAAAAAACTCCAGGAAGTTCACGTAGAAGAAGAAGAGAAGAATATGAATTTGATATAATTCCTGGTGAAGACTATAGTGATAGTGAAAGTGATGGGGGAAATAACCGACTTCAAGAGGAGCAGGACTCATTAGATTTAGGACAAAGAGATGAAAGAAATAGTCAAGATGCAAGAGACCGATTATTTGAAGATTTACATGCAGAAACATTGCCTGATTACGAAGATGATATGTTTGTTATCGGTGATGAAGATAGAGAAGGCGATAAGAATCAAAAGTAAAGATAGTATCATGTATTAGTCTATAGACAATGTAAGTTTTGGAAAACAATTCTAAATAGAGAGAAGACAGAAGACAGAAGACAGAGAGAGGAAGGCAGAAGAGACAGAAACAAAATCATAGACTGGCCTTCATCGACAAGATCAGAAAGTCTTGAAGGCTATTGAAATATCTTCTTAGTTGACCCGTACACCATGAAGAAACGGGAGTTAACCATTGAGTCGGAGTTTTCAGCCGGCGTACTAACGGGGATATGCACAGCAATGTACGATAGGTAAACAAAACACGGCAATAATAGTTGAAGTTGACCAAAAATTGATTCAAACCCGTTGAGTCCGGTTTCTCTACATGGCGACGTTATTGAAGCCAAAGAACTTCATCTAGACTCATGAGTTTTTGCAGCAAGCTGACTCAGCGCCGATTTCGGCCATTGGGCGTAGTCACGTGCTATGAGAAACTTTAGTTGTCAACGCCAGTAAATTATCATCAATTAACCAATTTAAACGCCGGAAATCGGTCAGGGACATCAATTGATCGGTAATAATATCTTGTAACGGCATTGAGTACCTAAAGGTAATTGAATCATCAATCCGAGACTTGATGCTATCGCGGATGAACGTTGCTCCGATTAGATTAATAATCGCACAAACCTCCGGCATACCGGACGACATTTTTCATATGTTTAAAGCCAGCTCCTTTCATCCCATTATTATTTTGCTTGTAGTTTATAAGGTTTAAGTTAAATCAGTAAATCGAATTAGCTAGTCATTTCCGCCTTATGTAATCAACCCAAATTTTTCGGGTTAATTGGCACAAAAATTGTCCGCGGTGACTCTCGCTGATAGTTGATTTGTAAGACTTTTTTTGCACATTTCTTAAGAATTATATAAGGGCTGTCGACCGCAATTGCTCAGACTACTAAATTTTTTTTCAATTAATTAAAATCCCTTATTAAACCTGTCAATTATGTCAGTCGATTCATTTGGAAGTAAAGTATCAATTGTGGTATTTGGTGCTTCAGGAGATTTAGCAAAGAAGAAGACCTTCCCTGCTTTATTCGGATTATATAGAGAAGGACAATTACCTGAATCAGTAAAGATTATCGGATATGCCAGATCTAAATTAACTAATGATGAATTGAAAGAAAGAGTTAAAGAACATTTGAAATTAAAAGATGAAAAGGCAAAATCAAAAGTTGATGGATTTTTGAAATTGATTTCTTATATCTCTGGTCCTTATGATAAACCAGAAGGTTTCCAAGAATTGACTAAATCAATGGAATCTTATGAAGAAGAAAATAAAGTCGAAAAACCTGAAAGATTGTTTTACTTGGCATTGCCTCCTTCAGTCTTTGCTACTGTTGGTGCTCATATTAAAGAATTCTGTAAACCTAATGAAAATGGTAGATTAAGACTCATTGTTGAAAAACCTTTCGGTCATGACTTGGAAAGCTCAAGACAATTGCAAAAAGACTTGGCTCCTTTATTTACTGAAGATGAACTTTACAGAATTGATCACTATTTAGGTAAAGAAATGGTTAAAAACTTATTGGTATTGAGATTTGGTAACGAATTCTTAAATGCTGCTTGGAATAAAAATCATATTTCTTCTGTTCAAATATCTTTTAAAGAAGCTTTCGGCACCGAAGGAAGAGGTGGTTATTTCGATGAAATTGGTATCATAAGAGACGTCATGCAAAATCATTTGTTACAAGTTCTAACTTTATTAACTATGGAAAGACCTGTATCTTTTGATCCTGAAGCAATTAGAGATGAAAAAGTTAAAGTATTAAAAGCTTTCGAACCTTTAAGCAAAGATGACATCTTAATCGGTCAATACGATAAATCTACTGATGGTGAAAAACCAGCTTATTTAGATGATGAAACTGTCAAAAAAGGTTCAAAATGTGTTACTTATGCAGCAATTGGTGTTGATATTCATAACGAAAGATGGGATGGTGTCCCAATTGTTTTGAGAGCTGGTAAAGCTCTTGATGAATCTAAGGTTGAAATCAGAATTCAGTTTAAACCTGTCGCTAAAGGAATGTTCAAAGAAATACAGAGAAATGAATTAGTCATAAGAATTCAGCCAAATGAAGCAGTTTATATGAAAATTAATTCTAAAATTCCAGGTATTTCTACTGAAACTTCTCTTACTGATTTAGATTTAACTTACTCTAAGAGATATTCATCAGATTTCTGGATTCCTGAAGCTTACGAAGCTTTAATCAGAGATTGTT
This sequence comes from Metschnikowia sp. yHQL527, assembly GCA_030578455.1. Lineage (NCBI taxonomy): Eukaryota > Fungi > Ascomycota > Pichiomycetes > Serinales > Metschnikowiaceae > Metschnikowia > Metschnikowia sp. yHQL527. Next base: position 45,215 of record JAJMRR010000005.1, on the reverse strand, counting down.
ACTTGGGAAACCATTCAAATTTCGTTAGAGATGATGAATTAGATGTTTCTTGGAAATTATTCACTCCTTTATTACATTACCTTGAATCACCAGATTCTCCTACTCCTGAACCTTATCCTTATGGCTCTAAAGGTCCAAAAGAATTAAGAAAGTTTATGAATGCACATGGTTACGTTTTCAGCGATGAAGGTTCTTATGAATGGCCAATGACAACTCCAAATGTCAAAGGTAAAATCTAAGCTCCATGATAATGATTCATGAAAAAACTCTTCAAGTTACTTTTGATACAGTTACATGTTTAATGGTTTTGTTTTTGCTTTTGCTTTCTCGATTTAGCTAAATATAAGTTGCACTTACAAATTTGTAGTTCTACAATTAATTGAAATAATTTAAAATTTAAGATTAAATTTAAAATCAAACATCAGACATCCATGGAAGGTCGATTGGCGGTCACCGGCATACAAAGATGGGTTCTTGCGTATGCTACCGTGGAAACTGCGAATGTTTATGGTAAGTTGCATCAACTGAATGATTTTAAATTAATTATAACTTTTAAATATTTAATCTTCACATACTCTTTAGTATGTGCTTAAGCGATAAAGTTATGAAAGATCATAAAGGTAATACTGTATATGAATCGGAACTGCTCAATACTGGCAAGTATAAGCCTCAATTAACCACCACCTGCAAGAGTGGATCAATGTTAATAAGACATTTTTCATCCCTGTCGTCATAGTCGAGTCAGACTGGGAAAGAAGTAAACTTAGTATCGTCATATTCATACATTGAATGCCTTGAATTTTCAATTATAACTTATATCTATAAGCCCATACTAGAAAGTATTTGAAGATAATTACTAGTACTAAATAATTAAATAAAAAGCGAGATACTCATCTCTTTTTATACCATCTCTGTGCGTGCAAAAAAAAATTTGCACCTGTTACCCGCAATTGTAGAAATTTCGATAGTTTTCTGAACTAATTCAATAGTAGAGATGAGATGAGCGACTTAATGTTGGCGTATATGCCCCCAGAGTACATAATGAGGCAAGCCATTCAAAAAATCACTTCATGAAGGAAGCAAAAAAGAAATGGACGAGTCCGGAGTCGAACCGGAGACCTTTCGCATGCTAAGCGAACGCGCTACCAACTACGCCACACGCCCTAAAACAAATGATCCCTAGCAGGATCGAACTGCTGATCTTGGCGTTATTAGCACCACGCCTTAACCAACTGGGCCAAGGGATCGTATTGCATGTGGGAAGTTGTTTCATGAGCATCTAATTCAGAAGCTCTAAATGATAAAAATTTTGTATTTTATCAATATTTGACTTGATATCATGTTCAAGGTATACTAGTTGATGAAGTAAATGGTATTAGAACTTAATCTCGCCGAATATTAAGTGGGTAGTCGAGCTTTCATTCTTTCCCCAGACGAGGGACATTTGGATTCCTCAGTAAGAAAATTACCTTTAAGCAGCATTAACCAACTGGGCCAAGGGACCAAAAAAATTTTGAATAATAAACACCTTACTATATTTGGTCACATAAAATATTCATCTACCCTTAAAAAATCATAGAACTAAATACCAGTCACGAGATAAATTCTGAGCTCAACCCAATGATTATAATAATTAAAGACCCATTTGTAGTATTGAGGTTCACGATACAAGTCGAGAAGTAAATTGCAAAAAAAATTATTTCAGATATACAAAAAAAAATTATCTTCTATATTAAGGGAGAAGTTGTGTAATGGGTGCCTTCTCTCATACATGAGTCTTATTAAACGTTTGACCATTAAATTATTTGTGCAATGAATGCTTATTTTTGTACTTTATCAGAATTCTCAATTTTGTTTGAAAATTGACTTTTTTGCATTTTTTGTAGAATCTTGAATAACACATCAGTAATTTTAAATTTATTTGCTATCATATCCTTAGGACATGAAAAATCATACTTTTTTCAAAAACTCACGAATATCATAAAACAGGTAGTGTTTTTCCTGAGAAGTTTATCATGAATGGACATTTGCCTTATACTTGCCTCGCCTTTAATCTTGATTAACTGCAACCCAGCAACCTGATTTCAGGGTTTTCATTCAACACAAATGGTTTTGTTAAGTTCAAACTCCTTATAATTGTTCCTATACATCTGTGTGCTTATAGTTTTGTACGTGAACGAATTTAATTTTCACTTATATTGAAAATTGAGTGTATTTTGTAGATCACAGTTTTGGATTTTTGCTGCACTTCCGTAAACAGACATTTTTGCAAAAATCTGAGTGGACCTATTCGTACAAGATAAAATTTAGATTTGGCTTTTATTGAAAAAATTTATATAAATAAACAACACCAAGCATTTATAGCATCAAATGGCTTGGATTTCGTCGCTACCAAGCATTTGGCGTCTTGAAAACATATAAAAGTAAGTGATTTCAAGCAAGGAGAGTAGCAAGTGGCTTGGGCTTATAATCACCATCCAAGTATTTAATGTCTTCATCAGAGAGTTCAATTTGAGTGGTTTGAACGAGCTCGTTGATATCAACACTTTGAGAAAGACCAGCAATTGGATTTACTCCTTTGTGGAGTAACCAAGAAAGACTAATTTGAGACATAGAGTATCCTAACTTTTTCGAAAGCTTCTCAACCCTGTTGATGATTTCGACATCTTGTTCCCAATCAAGTCCCAAGAAAAAATTTCGCTCAGGAGTAGCCAAGCTGGCTTTGGTTTTCTCTGAATCTGCAGGTCTAGAAAGGAAACCACGACTTAATGGAGACCATGGAATGAGACCAACACCATGAGATTTACAATAATCATTGAGTTCACGTTCGTCTTCTCTGTAAATTAAACTGTAGTAACTTTGCATTGAGACGAATTCGTGCCATCCGTGATGTTTAGCAGTCATTTGAAGTTCAACGAATTCGGTAGCTTTCATGGAAGATGCTCCAATGTATCTTGCATATCCCGATTCAACAACTTCGTTAAGACTTCTCATAATTTCTTCAGGAGTGACATTTGCATCAGTTCTGTGAATTTGATAAACATCGATATAAGTACCTAATCTTTCATTAGACTCTTTTGCAGCATCAAGAATGTGCTTTCTTGATAAACCTCTGGAGTTCATTAATTCAACTGGGTCACCACCAGTAATTAAATCCATTAGTTCAATTTTAACTGGGAAATAAACTTTGGTCATAATGACGACTTTTTCTCTTGGGATGTTATATTTTTTAAGGAATAATCCTAAAAGCTCTTCAGATTGACCAGCAGCGTAAAAGTCAGCGGTATCATAAGTACGAAGTCCAGCATCATAGCACTTTTTCAAAAGTTTCAAATTTGCTTCAACATCTGAATCAGCACCTAATTGATTTTCACCACTGGCAACCATCATGGTACCGACCAAGATGGTATTGATGTTCAAACCGGACTTTCCAAGTCTTGTTACTAATTTCTTTTTGTTAATACTTTCGGTAGACATTTTGTTTAATTGTTAATTGTTAATTGTTTTTGTTGTAATGATAATTGTAAAATCTAGTAATTTTCATGCCTTTTATATGTGAAAGGTTTCCATATTTGCAGTTTGATGAAAATATCGGCGGATATCATATAATGTCCGCTTTCCGGACCAGTCGGCGTTAATATTAAAACCGCACGAGTAAACCCGAACTTACTGTTTTGGGTAAGATCGAAAGCAGTAGCGTTTCATTATCAGCAAAATCAGGAGGTTGGCAGTAAGTACGCTTTTCGACAAAGGATGGCGTCGGTGATGGCGGAATGTCAGAAGTGATATAATTTGTAATCAATAGGATCGTGACAAGCTGCGTTTTTATGACTAGATCGCTTAATAGTAATTAGTAAAGCTACGACGGAAAGTGCTTGGCTATGACTAAAAAGCCAGACGATGTCAAAGACAAGATTGACAGCATGTAGCGAAGTAACATTGATGAAGGTCAATTCAAGTTTTTAGCCTTTGATATCATGGGCTTACTTCATGGACTTACTTCATGGCATCACGAGTCAAGCGATGGTGCTCGCAAAAAAAATATCGATGCTTCTCATCGAATTATTCATCTCATCACCTACTCAAAATGAGATTTCTTGTTTCCGCAGATGAAACCGGTGCTATCAAGGAAATCCTTTGTAACAGGGGAACAGATACTTCCAAGAAGGACGGTCTCATGCCAGTTTCTGTGAAAAATATTACTAAACCTAAAGAATTCTCTTTGAAATCAAGAGTTATTTCCATGAAAACTTATAAAGACGACTACCTTTTATCTGCCAGATTAGACGGAACTTTACGTATAAATGAAATCAACGGATTAGAAGAAGAAGATGGTGGCTTTAAATTGGTGCATACTTATACTTTCCCTCTCAAGACCAGTCCTAGACCCATCAAACCAGTTTCATTAACTGTTTTTGAAGATTTTCAGCTTGCTGTCGTTGCATTTCAAAACGGACAAGTATTCACAGTTTTCTTTAATAATGAGAAGTTCGACGTCGAACCTGTGGAAACCGCTGTTACCACTTCTGCGATTGAAGAGTTTTCAAATAATCCGTATCAACCAGGTGTTTTCGCTTATGGAGGGAAACAAGTTGATCTCCATATAGTCAAACTCTTCGATATCAGTGGAGGTAAATTGGATAAAGACCTGTTTACAAACGCAAATTTCATTAAAAATGAAAGCATATTTAAAGCCGACAATGTCCCCAATGATCATCTTGATTTAGAAGTACCTATTTGGATTTCAAAGATTAAATTCTATAAACCTACTAAAAGTGATGGTTTCAAATTAATCACTACCACCAGATATGGACAAGTACGTACTTATGATACCTCCAAACAAAATGATCCACTAGGGGATTACAAAATAACAGAAAAGCCAATTATAACATTGAATTTTGCAAATGAAGATCAAGATGAAATTATTGTTTCTGATACTCACAACTACGTTGGTAAACTTTCGACAACCAAAATTGATCCTAAAGGTTTCAAGATCCATACTGCAACAGCAGGTGTTTTGCAAAGACCAACCTGTAAATTATTAGGAAAATATGTCGAAGGTGGAAATACTGGGGCCGTTTTTGGAGTAGATTTTGCATATTCTGAAGACCTCGTTGCATTCGGAGGTCTTGACAGATATTTAAGAGTGTTCAATATTAAGACTAGAGCATTGGTAGCTAAAGTTTATCTCGGAACTCAAGTAAGTTCGATTGTCATAGTGGATTGTGAAGAGGAACTTGAAGTAACAGTTGAAGAAGAAGCACCTAAGATCGAATCTAAAAAGAGAAGAATTGTTCCAAAGAAAGTTGAAAGTGATGATGAGGAAATTTGGGATGAATTAGAGAAGCAAACTAAGAAGAGTAGAAAATAGTAAGTAAAAAAAGAATCACAAACTAAAAATAATCACAAGCTTTTATGTAACAATAGATATTCTAATAATACAATAGAGATAAACGCTTTTAATATAGTAGTACAAATTCTTCATTTTTCAGCCTTACTTATCCTTAGAATCATCACCGGCTCCAGTTTTACTATTAACTATACTCATACATTTCCATTCGTTAAGGTAGTTGCATTTCCAAAGTCTAACTTTACCATCATCACCAGCAGAACTTAAAATAGTTCCCGTCAAATTCCAGTTGACTCTCCAGACCTCCAGTTTATGGTCGTCTAGTTTTGCAAGAGTATCAATTTTTATATCACCACTAGATGACTCGGTTAATTTAAAAATTCTAACATAACCATCCTTACAACCAGTTGCAAGAAGATGATAACTTCTACCCATTGAAGGGGCCCAGGATACCGAACGAATGAGACCATTATGTTCGGGCAAACTTCCTATTTTAACGTATTTAGTTTGCTGAGAAGTTTGTTGCTCCACCAACTCTGAACCAAACTCAGAAGAAGGTATATCATCTAAAGATTCTTTTTCAGAAGCACCGCTGTAAATGAAACCTTGGTCTAAGGCAATGACAATAAATTTTTCAGTAGAAGTGAATTTTGCTGGACACCATTCTATACCAAAACTGCTTTGTAAACTTTTAGCTGGGAGTTGCAGACTTAAAATAGTTATTTCTGTAGTTAATGCCCAAGCTGTGAGATCTGAAGGTTCAACCGATTCATAAATACGGAAAATACCATCGGATCCAACACACCCAAGTTTAAGTCCTAAATGACTAGGGGCAAAAACTACATCATAAATAGGACCATAAGATTCAATGGCTAAAGTAGCTAATTTAACCCATCTTCTACCTGAGCCATGTAATTCTTCTGGTTGTTCTTGCCAAATCTTTACAGTTCTATCATACGAACAACTAGCAAGGATCTTTGAGCTAGAAAATTCAGGATGGGCCCAAGCGATCTTAACAACCAGGGAATCATGAGCTTTCCACAGGTCATTTAGTACCCATGTTGAAGTTGAAGAATCGAGGTCAAATATTTTTATATGCTGGTCTGATGAAGCGGTAGCAAGATGTTTTCCGTAAAAATCATACTTGACATCATGGACAAGCTCTTCGTGGCCTGTGATAAACGGAATCATGTAGAAAGGTGTAGATCATGTCCAACACAAATGGTTTTGTTAAGTTCAAACTCCTTATAATTGTTCCTATACATCTGTGTGCTTATAGTTTTGTACGTGAACGAATTTAATTTTCACTTATATTGAAAATTGAGTGTATTTTGTAGATCACAGTTTTGGATTTTTGCTGCACTTCCGTAAACAGACATTTTTGCAAAAATCTGAGTGGACCTATTCGTACAAGATAAAATTTAGATTTGGCTTTTATTGAAAAAATTTATATAAATAAACAACACCAAGCATTTATAGCATCAAATGGCTTGGATTTCGTCGCTACCAAGCATTTGGCGTCTTGAAAACATATAAAAGTAAGTGATTTCAAGCAAGGAGAGTAGCAAGTGGCTTGGGCTTATAATCACCATCCAAGTATTTAATGTCTTCATCAGAGAGTTCAATTTGAGTGGTTTGAACGAGCTCGTTGATATCAACACTTTGAGAAAGACCAGCAATTGGATTTACTCCTTTGTGGAGTAACCAAGAAAGACTAATTTGAGACATAGAGTATCCTAACTTTTTCGAAAGCTTCTCAACCCTGTTGATGATTTCGACATCTTGTTCCCAATCAAGTCCCAAGAAAAAATTTCGCTCAGGAGTAGCCAAGCTGGCTTTGGTTTTCTCTGAATCTGCAGGTCTAGAAAGGAAACCACGACTTAATGGAGACCATGGAATGAGACCAACACCATGAGATTTACAATAATCATTGAGTTCACGTTCGTCTTCTCTGTAAATTAAACTGTAGTAACTTTGCATTGAGACGAATTCGTGCCATCCGTGATGTTTAGCAGTCATTTGAAGTTCAACGAATTCGGTAGCTTTCATGGAAGATGCTCCAATGTATCTTGCATATCCCGATTCAACAACTTCGTTAAGACTTCTCATAATTTCTTCAGGAGTGACATTTGCATCAGTTCTGTGAATTTGATAAACATCGATATAAGTACCTAATCTTTCATTAGACTCTTTTGCAGCATCAAGAATGTGCTTTCTTGATAAACCTCTGGAGTTCATTAATTCAACTGGGTCACCACCAGTAATTAAATCCATTAGTTCAATTTTAACTGGGAAATAAACTTTGGTCATAATGACGACTTTTTCTCTTGGGATGTTATATTTTTTAAGGAATAATCCTAAAAGCTCTTCAGATTGACCAGCAGCGTAAAAGTCAGCGGTATCATAAGTACGAAGTCCAGCATCATAGCACTTTTTCAAAAGTTTCAAATTTGCTTCAACATCTGAATCAGCACCTAATTGATTTTCACCACTGGCAACCATCATGGTACCGACCAAGATGGTATTGATGTTCAAACCGGACTTTCCAAGTCTTGTTACTAATTTCTTTTTGTTAATACTTTCGGTAGACATTTTGTTTAATTGTTAATTGTTAATTGTTTTTGTTGTAATGATAATTGTAAAATCTAGTAATTTTCATGCCTTTTATATGTGAAAGGTTTCCATATTTGCAGTTTGATGAAAATATCGGCGGATATCATATAATGTCCGCTTTCCGGACCAGTCGGCGTTAATATTAAAACCGCACGAGTAAACCCGAACTTACTGTTTTGGGTAAGATCGAAAGCAGTAGCGTTTCATTATCAGCAAAATCAGGAGGTTGGCAGTAAGTACGCTTTTCGACAAAGGATGGCGTCGGTGATGGCGGAATGTCAGAAGTGATATAATTTGTAATCAATAGGATCGTGACAAGCTGCGTTTTTATGACTAGATCGCTTAATAGTAATTAGTAAAGCTACGACGGAAAGTGCTTGGCTATGACTAAAAAGCCAGACGATGTCAAAGACAAGATTGACAGCATGTAGCGAAGTAACATTGATGAAGGTCAATTCAAGTTTTTAGCCTTTGATATCATGGGCTTACTTCATGGACTTACTTCATGGCATCACGAGTCAAGCGATGGTGCTCGCAAAAAAAATATCGATGCTTCTCATCGAATTATTCATCTCATCACCTACTCAAAATGAGATTTCTTGTTTCCGCAGATGAAACCGGTGCTATCAAGGAAATCCTTTGTAACAGGGGAACAGATACTTCCAAGAAGGACGGTCTCATGCCAGTTTCTGTGAAAAATATTACTAAACCTAAAGAATTCTCTTTGAAATCAAGAGTTATTTCCATGAAAACTTATAAAGACGACTACCTTTTATCTGCCAGATTAGACGGAACTTTACGTATAAATGAAATCAACGGATTAGAAGAAGAAGATGGTGGCTTTAAATTGGTGCATACTTATACTTTCCCTCTCAAGACCAGTCCTAGACCCATCAAACCAGTTTCATTAACTGTTTTTGAAGATTTTCAGCTTGCTGTCGTTGCATTTCAAAACGGACAAGTATTCACAGTTTTCTTTAATAATGAGAAGTTCGACGTCGAACCTGTGGAAACCGCTGTTACCACTTCTGCGATTGAAGAGTTTTCAAATAATCCGTATCAACCAGGTGTTTTCGCTTATGGAGGGAAACAAGTTGATCTCCATATAGTCAAACTCTTCGATATCAGTGGAGGTAAATTGGATAAAGACCTGTTTACAAACGCAAATTTCATTAAAAATGAAAGCATATTTAAAGCCGACAATGTCCCCAATGATCATCTTGATTTAGAAGTACCTATTTGGATTTCAAAGATTAAATTCTATAAACCTACTAAAAGTGATGGTTTCAAATTAATCACTACCACCAGATATGGACAAGTACGTACTTATGATACCTCCAAACAAAATGATCCACTAGGGGATTACAAAATAACAGAAAAGCCAATTATAACATTGAATTTTGCAAATGAAGATCAAGATGAAATTATTGTTTCTGATACTCACAACTACGTTGGTAAACTTTCGACAACCAAAATTGATCCTAAAGGTTTCAAGATCCATACTGCAACAGCAGGTGTTTTGCAAAGACCAACCTGTAAATTATTAGGAAAATATGTCGAAGGTGGAAATACTGGGGCCGTTTTTGGAGTAGATTTTGCATATTCTGAAGACCTCGTTGCATTCGGAGGTCTTGACAGATATTTAAGAGTGTTCAATATTAAGACTAGAGCATTGGTAGCTAAAGTTTATCTCGGAACTCAAGTAAGTTCGATTGTCATAGTGGATTGTGAAGAGGAACTTGAAGTAACAGTTGAAGAAGAAGCACCTAAGATCGAATCTAAAAAGAGAAGAATTGTTCCAAAGAAAGTTGAAAGTGATGATGAGGAAATTTGGGATGAATTAGAGAAGCAAACTAAGAAGAGTAGAAAATAGTAAGTAAAAAAAGAATCACAAACTAAAAATAATCACAAGCTTTTATGTAACAATAGATATTCTAATAATACAATAGAGATAAACGCTTTTAATATAGTAGTACAAATTCTTCATTTTTCAGCCTTACTTATCCTTAGAATCATCACCGGCTCCAGTTTTACTATTAACTATACTCATACATTTCCATTCGTTAAGGTAGTTGCATTTCCAAAGTCTAACTTTACCATCATCACCAGCAGAACTTAAAATAGTTCCCGTCAAATTCCAGTTGACTCTCCAGACCTCCAGTTTATGGTCGTCTAGTTTTGCAAGAGTATCAATTTTTATATCACCACTAGATGACTCGGTTAATTTAAAAATTCTAACATAACCATCCTTACAACCAGTTGCAAGAAGATGATAACTTCTACCCATTGAAGGGGCCCAGGATACCGAACGAATGAGACCATTATGTTCGGGCAAACTTCCTATTTTAACGTATTTAGTTTGCTGAGAAGTTTGTTGCTCCACCAACTCTGAACCAAACTCAGAAGAAGGTATATCATCTAAAGATTCTTTTTCAGAAGCACCGCTGTAAATGAAACCTTGGTCTAAGGCAATGACAATAAATTTTTCAGTAGAAGTGAATTTTGCTGGACACCATTCTATACCAAAACTGCTTTGTAAACTTTTAGCTGGGAGTTGCAGACTTAAAATAGTTATTTCTGTAGTTAATGCCCAAGCTGTGAGATCTGAAGGTTCAACCGATTCATAAATACGGAAAATACCATCGGATCCAACACACCCAAGTTTAAGTCCTAAATGACTAGGGGCAAAAACTACATCATAAATAGGACCATAAGATTCAATGGCTAAAGTAGCTAATTTAACCCATCTTCTACCTGAGCCATGTAATTCTTCTGGTTGTTCTTGCCAAATCTTTACAGTTCTATCATACGAACAACTAGCAAGGATCTTTGAGCTAGAAAATTCAGGATGGGCCCAAGCGATCTTAACAACCAGGGAATCATGAGCTTTCCACAGGTCATTTAGTACCCATGTTGAAGTTGAAGAATCGAGGTCAAATATTTTTATATGCTGGTCTGATGAAGCGGTAGCAAGATGTTTTCCGTAAAAATCATACTTGACATCATGGACAAGCTCTTCGTGGCCTGTGATAAACGGAATCATGTAGAAAGGTGTAGATCAATATAAAAGAGATTTTTCACCAGAATTAATCTTTTGATGATTAGTCTTTTACGCGGTGAAAAATGTCACCTGGCCTCAATTGAATTTAACTTCGTATACTCTTACTTATTTAACTACTTGGCTTTTCATTTGGGTTCCACTCTCCGTACTTTATCACTTCAGTCGTAATGTTACGCTTGGCACTTTTGGTACTTGCAATTGTGCTTATTGCACCCAACCATCCTTTACAAACTCTGACAGCATTTGCAATCATAGGTTATGTCATTACTGCATACCTTATCCCACGACTCAGTTCCAGCTTTATAAAGATTGGTCTTAAAGGTAAAGATCTTTCAAAACCTCCACCAGTAGATGAAATACCTGAAAGTATGGGAGTTGTTGCTAGTGTGACATACTTATTTCTTATGTTCGGATTAATTCCATTTATATTCTTCAAGTATCTTGTGTCGGTATCTGCGGACGATTCTACTAATTCTGTCAATTACACCGACCAGTATCAGTCTGTTTCTGATAATCAATTATTTCCTCATAATAAACTTGCCGAATATTTGAGTGCAGTATTATGCCTTCAAAGTACGGTTTTACTCGGTCTATTTGATGATCTTTTCGATATAAGGTGGAGACACAAATTTTTCTTGCCAGCAGTGGCTTCATTGCCTCTTCTTATAGTGTACTATGTTGACTTTAGTGTCACTTCAATTATGGTGCCCAAATTTGTGACTAACTTCAAAGGTGGTGATGCTCTTCTCGAGCTCGCTAATGCTATTATCAAATTCGGTAACCATATTGTTACAAAAGTCACAGGGCTTTCATTCAATACATTGCCAAATGATTACGCTTACTCCCACGATGCCCCTAAACTTTTGGATTTAGGTATCTTCTATTATTTTTACATGTCAGCTATTTCTATTTTCTGTCCTAACTCCATCAATATTCTTGCAGGTATAAACGGATTGGAGGTTGGTCAGTCACTAGTATTGGCTGTGATTTTCCTAGTGAACGATTTTGCCTATATTTTCTCCAATTCTGTATCCCAAACTGCTTTTGATAGCCATCTTCTATCAGCTATATTCATTATACCTTTCATTGGAGTATCATTAGGGTTATTTCAATTCAATTTCTTCCCAGCAAAAGTTTTTGTGGGTGATACCTACTGTTATTTCAGCGGGATGGTGTTTGCTATCGTTGGTATTTTGGGTCATTTCCTGAAAACTCTTCTTATTTTCTTCTTACCTCAAATCATTAACTTCATATATTCGGCTCCACAAATTCTTGGTTTAGTTATATGCCCTCGCCACAGACTTCCCAGATTTGAAGTCAAGGACGGCATCATGTACCCAAGTATAGCGAAAGTTGAAAAACCATTATCTAAAGTTGCCAAATTAATGTTAGAGGTTTTAAATAAAATGGGACTTATTTGGTTGCAAAAACTGGAGTCGGAAATTGTCGCATTTTCCAATATGACCATAATTAATTTATGCTTGGTGATTTTTGGACCTATGCGGGAAGATAAACTTTGTTCACTACTTTTAGGGTTACAATTAGTAGTAGGACTTCTTATGATAATAGTTAGACATACACTTGGACCATGGTTATTTGGATATGATAATCTTCTGTGGGTAGTTAAATAGATATAGACCCATACCTCTGGTGTTAGTGTAGTTAACAAAAAAATGTGAGATGAGCATCCAAAATTTTCAGATTTTTCATATTCGATTTTTTCACTAAATCTACTGAATCAAAGATGGACGTTTCTAAACCTGTTGGGTCTGAAATCACATCAGTAGACTTTGGAATCTTGTCTACAGACGAAATTAGAAGTTTGTCTGCTAAACAAGTTACCAATCCTACTGTTTTCGATAATTTAGGACACCCAATATCCAATGGGTTGTACGATTTAGCATTAGGAGCATTCCTCAGAAATTTATGTACTACATGTGGTCTTGACGAAAAATTTTGTCCTGGTCATCAAGGTCATATAGAGTTGCCGGTCCCGGTATATAACCCTATGTTCTTCAATCAATTGTACATATTTTTAAGATCCTCATGTCTTTACTGTCATAAATTTAGACTTAATGAATTAGAAGTTCATCGTTATGCTTGTAAGTTAAAGTTGATTCAATACAGTCTCTTATCTGAATGTCTTGAATTAGACAATATGGTACTTAAAGATAATCTTGACGAAGAAGAAGAAATTCCAAGTTCTGTTAGTCCAGCTGCCAAAAAAAGATTACGTGAAAGTCGTGAATTTTTCGTTGATACTGCTATTGCTACTGCTATCAGTGAAGGAAGAACAGTCGAACAAGGTGTAGTTACTGCCTCTGTAGGAGAAGAAAGAAAAGCTGTAATTCATGAATTTTACAAGAAATTATTAAGTAGAGGTAAATGTGACAATTGTTCCATGTACTCCCCAACTTTTAGAAAAGATGGATTCACTAAAATTTTCGAAAATGCATTGAAGGATAAACAAGTCACTAACAACAGGGTTAAAGGATTTCAAAGACCTGAAGTCTTGAAGACTGATAAAAATGGATCTACTACATCATCAAATGAAAGCATACCTAATATTAAACATAGTGGTGGATCCAAATACGTTTTATCAACAGAAGTAAGAAACATCTTAAGAGCTGTATTCCAAAATGAACAAGAGATCATGCAAAAATTATTCCATTCCAGACCTTTAAATAAAGATATTATCTCCGCTGATATCTTTTTTATTCAAGCATTAGTAGTTCCTCCAACTAGATTTAGATTACCTACTAAATTAGGTGATGATATTCATGAAAATACTCAAAATGAATTGCTTTCAAGAATTTTGAAAACAGCATTTTTGATTAGAGACTTAAACGATCAAATCTCTACTTTTTTCACAAAGGGTAAAATGACAGTTGATGAACGTAAAATACTTTTTAATAGACTCATGAACTCATTTGTTACTTTACAAAATGCAGTAAATGCTTTCATCGATTCTACTAAAGATCAAAGTGCTCCAGCTGGTAAAGTTCCAAATCCAGGTATCAAACAAGCTTTGGAAAAGAAAGAAGGTTTATTCAGAAAACATATGATGGGTAAGAGAGTTAATTATGCTGCTCGTTCAGTTATTTCACCAGATCCTAATTTAGAAACCAACGAAATTGGGGTTCCTCCAGTATTCGCTGTAAAGTTAACTTATCCTGAACCAGTTACTTCTTATAATGCTAATGAACTCAGACAAGCGGTTATAAATGGACCAGATAAATGGCCAGGTGCAATTCAAGTTCAAAATGAAGATGGATCTTTGGTATCTTTAATTGGTATGACTTTGGAACAACGTAAAACCATTGCTAATCAATTATTAACTCCTTCTAATGGTGCAACTGTTGTAAACAAAAAAGTTTATAGACATATCAAGAACAAGGATGTTGTTATCATGAATCGTCAACCAACATTGCATAAAGCTTCTATGATGGGTCATAAAGTTAGAGTTTTACCTGGAGAGAAAACATTGAGATTACACTATGCTAATACCGGTGCTTACAATGCTGATTTCGACGGTGACGAAATGAATATGCATTTTCCACAAAATGAAAATGCTAAAGCTGAAGCTTTGAATTTAGCAAACACTGACTCTCAATATTTAACTCCAACTAGTGGATCTCCATTGAGAGGGTTGATTCAAGATCATATTAGTGCAGGTGTCTGGTTAACCAGTAAAGACTCTTTCTTCACTAGAGAAACTTATCAACAATTGATTTACGGATGTATTCGTCCAGAAGATGGTCACACCAATGGGTCCACTAGAATTTTAACTGTTCCACCTACAATTTACAAACCTGAACCTTTATGGACAGGTAAGCAAATTATAACTACAATTTTGTTAAACATCAAACCTAAGAATGTCCCTGGTGTTAACTTAAAATCTCTGAACAAGATCAAAAACTCTTACTGGGGTGAAGGATCTGCTGAAAATGATGTTATATTCAAAAATGGTGAATTAATTTGTGGTATTTTAGATAAATCTCAATATGGTGCATCTCAATACGGTATTGTTCATTCATTGCATGAAGTCTACGGACCTGAAGTTGCTGGTAAAGCTTTGTCAGTTTTAGGAAGACTTTTCACTAACTACATCATGATGACTGCTTTCACTTGTGGTATGGATGATTTAAGATTAACCAAAGAAGGTAATGAATGGAGAAAAGACATTTTGAAACAATCGGTAGAAATCGGAAGAATTGCTGCTAATGAAGTAACTAACCTTGAAAAAGACACTGCAAACGACGATCAAGAACTTCTTACTCGTTTAGAAGAAATTTTACGTGATGATAATAAACTTGGTATTTTAGATGCTGTTACTCAATCTAAAGTTAATGCTATTACTTCTCAAGTTGTTTCCAAATGTGTTCCAGACGGTACAATGAAAAGATTCCCTTACAACAGTATGCAAGCTATGGCTTTATCTGGTGCAAAAGGTTCTGGTGTCAATGTTTCTCAAATTATGTGTCTTTTAGGTCAACAAGCTTTAGAAGGTAGAAGAGTTCCAGTTATGGTATCTGGTAAAACCTTACCATCATTCAAACCATTTGAAACCGATGCTAGAGCTGGTGGTTATATCATGGGTCGTTTCTATTCTGGTATTAGACCTCAAGAATATTACTTCCATTGTATGGCCGGTCGTGAAGGTTTGATTGATACTGCTGTTAAAACTTCTAGATCCGGTTACTTACAACGTTGTTTAACAAAACAATTAGAAGGTGTACATGTTAGTTACGATAATTCTGTAAGAGATGGTGATGGTACTTTGATCCAATTCTTGTATGGTGGAGATGCTGTTGATGTTACTAAACAATCTCATATGAATCAATTCCAATTCTGTGTTGATAATTATGATGCCTTATTAAGCAAATACAACCCAGGTGATTTAATCCATCATTTGGATACCGACACTGCATTAAACTACAATAAAAAGGTTAAGAAGAGTTTGAAGAAACAAAAAGATATTCCTCATTATGAACAACTCGTCAAATATGACCCAGTTCTTTCTGTATTCAACCCATCTAAATACTTGGGTGCAGTTTCTGAAAAATTCCAAGAAAAACTTGATAAGTTCTGTGATGATAACGCTGACTATTTCAAGAGTAATAAGAATTCTGGTGTAAGTGAAAAGAAATTCAGAGCTTTAATGCAATTAAAATACATGAGATCTTTGATTCACCCTGGTGAATCAGTTGGTATCATTGCCTCTCAATCTGTAGGTGAGCCATCTACTCAAATGACATTAAATACTTTCCATTTTGCTGGTCACGGTGCTGCTAATGTTACTTTAGGTATTCCTCGTATGAGAGAAATTATTATGACAGCATCTGCTGCCATTAAAACTCCTCAAATGACACTTCCAATCTTGGATGATGTTAGTGATTCTATGGCAGATTCTTTCTGTAAATCAGTCACTAAAATTCTTTTATCTGAATTCATTGATAAAATCACTGTAACTGAAACAACTGGTGTTGAAGAATCGTCTTCAAATAACTATAGATCTTACAGCATTAAGACTAACTTTTTCACCAGAAAGGAATATGAAGAAGAGTATGATATCAGTCAACAACATTTGGAACATATCATGGCTACTAAATTCTTGGATGAATTAGAATCTGTTATTACTAAAGAACTCAAGAAACAAAGTAAATCAGAAAATCTTCCAACTATCGGTAAATCATTACCTAAATCGCAAACCGATGCTGCTCTTGCCAAAGATTCTAAGATTCCAGAAGATGGTGAAGATGGTGATGCATCTGACGATAAATTACATAGTAATACCAAACAATCTGTTTCTTACGATGGTCCTGATGATGAAGAAATTGAGACTATGAGAAAAGGTGAAGAAACTAGTGATGAAGATATGAACGATGATTCATCCGACGACTCATCTGACGATTCATCCTCAGAAGATGAAGAAGAAGAAAAAATTGAAGCTAAACCTTTAAGTAGATTTGCTAAAGATAGACAAGCGGAAGTCGTTGCTTCTCACTCATACACCCGTAAATTTAACTTTGATGACGAAAAGGGTGAATGGTGTGAGTTTCAACTTGAACTTGTTGGTGACAGTCAAAAGTTGTTGATGGTTAATATCATTGAAGAATTATGTCGTAAAGTAGTTGTCAGAGAAGTTGCTAGAATTGGAAGATGTCTTCATCCAGAAGCTGATAAATCAACCGGTTTCAGACACTTAACAACTGAAGGTGTTAATTTCAAAGCCATGTGGGATCAAGATGATTTTATTGATGTCAATGGTATAACCTCCAATGATATTTATTCAGTTTTAAAAACATATGGGGTTGAAGCTGCTAGAAACACAATTGTCTACGAAATCAACAACGTTTTCGAAAAATACGCCATTAATGTCTCTTCCCGTCATTTAGATTTGATTGCTGATATGATGACTAGAGAAGGTACTTACTTGGCTTTCAATAGACAAGGTATTGACTCTTCTACCTCAGCATTCATGAAGATGTCTTACGAAACTACATGTCAATTCTTAACTAAAGCTGTTTTGGATGGAGAAAGAGAAGATCTTGAATCTCCTTCAGCAAGAATTGTTGTTGGTAAGTTATCTAATGTTGGTACTGGTTCATTTGATGTTTTTGCTCAAATGCCTGCCTTGAACAATTAGTTGTATATATGCATAGTATTGTATTGTAAAATATAAATAAGTTAAACAAATATAGATAAGTAAACTAAATATTTAAAGCTGCAATTACAAAGGTCAACACAAAAGATAATTTAAAACTTGGTTTGTTAAAGAAGAGGTCCTTGATATTAATTTTTTTGGACCCAAATGAGATTACAGAATTCCATGGAACTGTTATGATACCTCTTGTTTCTAAAAATTGAAGTAAGAGGTAAGCCGAGATTGAAAGGAAACAAATAGCAGTACTTAATTTACCAATAATAATTCCTAAGAATAATCCAGTGATTGAACCAATACATAATTCTTGATAATCAAGAGCTCCTCCAAATCGAGATTTTTTATATTTAACTTGAATATTGTGATCAAGTTGTTGGGAAACTGAAGAATTCGCAAAAGTATCATTAAGAATTGGTTTCTTCATAGAGTTAACTAAAGTCACTGAAGCAGCAGAACCAAATAAAAGAGGTAATGACATTTTAAATATGGACCCTGAAGGTTTAGGAATTGCTTTGACCGTTGAAATTGAAAAGGATCTTTTCAAAGACAATTGACGGAAGATCAAACTAGATGAACGTAATTGAGGGCGTATAAACATTATTGAATTATATATTTTGTTAAAGAATTAAGTATAGTAAATGTTGGGCTAGGTTATATGATGATTTTCAAATAACACCCGTGCCCCAAGCAACTTACATGTGTCATGCACGGAAGCAGCATCGGGATGAAATTTAATTTCCAAACCAGGCGAGTGCCCGCACCAAAAATATCCTGCATACCACCCCGCTGGTAAAAATTGTCCTAATCCAGACAGTTCCAATTTCGGTTTTGCGAGTGCACACAACGAACGGGTATTTTTTTGCAAGAACTAGAATGCAAAAGAAACGCAGCCTTCTTGTAAATATATATAGGCGCCAAATTTCCGGGTTTCTAGTATAATAAATTTTTCACTTAAATATACTTCAGTTTGGTGGCTACTTTTCAACAAAGTCAACCTATAGATTCGAATTATGATGCTCAATGATGAACAAGGTAATACTATGGTAGATGGTTATAGTAATAATCATTTTGCAACTGCTAATGGATTATTTAGTAACTTTACACCAACTTCATTACCAGTTCAAATTTGTCCATCAGTTTGGCTTGGAGATTTTGAAACTCTTAATAATGGGAATTTTATCAATCGTCAAAACATTCAAATAATTGTAAATTGTTCTCCTACTCATAGATTTCTTCGATTTTTCAATGATGATAAGAATAACATTATTATTCCATCAAATATTATAGTTCTTAGTTTAGACCCAATGTTCAACACCTCAAATTTAAACCAGGATGAACAATTTCAATTAATGGAATTTACAAAGACTTATAACAAGATTCTTCAAAATTATTTGAATCATTTTTATAAATTCAATGATAATTTAGAGTATCTTATTCACAATAATATCAATAATCAAGCTTTATCATTAAATTCTCCTATTCTTTCGGGTCAGCTTATAAACCATCTTTTCAATATTAACAGATTTATTAAATTATGTAAAAATATTGATCCAAGTATTCAATTACTCGTTATGTCTGAACATGGTGATGGTCAACTTTCTACGGCGTTGTTAATTTCAATATTGATGGATAATTATAACACTAATTTCGAGCAAAGTTTTATGAGGATTGAAAGAATTTATTCAAAAATTCAACGGTTTAATGTAAATTTTTACGATGATTTAATTATAGTTGAAAACTTGAAGAAATTCCATCATGAGAATAAGGTTATTAAACTGATGAATCCTAATATACTAACCACTAACCATAGGCTAAAACGTCGTGGTCGTGACGATGATGACGATGAGGGTTTCAGGAAACGAAAATTTATGTGAAAAAGTAAGATGTGATATGAATGTATACTATGTATTATATGTACAATAAAAGAAGTCGGGGTCAAAACGTGTAGGACATCAAGCACGGCAACCAAATAGAAGCTGGTTCATCATAACGTAACTCCTGTAAAGTGATAAAGTCTATATGAGATGAGTGTTATCTTGTATAATAGATAATATTTCGTAAGCGCCTTACAAGCACCTCAATAGGCTCAAGATTTCTGTCAGTCTAGACAAATTTAGTTCTCTGGAATACTTAAACCAACTCTATTAGCAGTACGACGGACCTTATCCTCCTGGTCCATTGTGAGACCGGGATTGTATCTTTCAAGAAGCTCATTATATTCTCTTTGAGAATTAAGAAACGAAATTATATTCCCGATATGTTTTGGCGATGCTTCCAGACCATCGTGATTCTTCACAAGTTTCTGGTCCAAGTCGATGTTCAAAGTTGGTGGATTAACCTTCAATGTGGATTCTAAAGATTGAATTTGATTTGTGATCTCCTCGGCGGGTTTTCCTGCTTTTATAAGCTGAATTTTTTTATATTGAAGAATAGCAGTCTCTTTAGTAAGTTCTTTAGCTCTATGAACCTTGATGGTATTTTCGTTGATGGTACGAAGGGCTTTTTGAAGCTCAGGTAAGATTCTGGAAGTCATGATTATGAAGAGATTTAACTACAATTTGTACAATTTTCTGTCGCAAATGAAAAGGCTCACCTCAGGTTTGTCTTTGCAAGGCAGTTTTCAGCATCATTTTTCAAGTATCTACAGGTCGAGTATCACATCGGAAACTTATGGTTGAAGCCAGACTAACAGGTAAAAGACCAGCTTCCTTTTCATGTAGAGAACGGAAGGTCCAGAGGATGTGCAATTTCAGGCACTTTCAAGCATGGTAATGCAAGTCGTACGTTACAGTAAGAGCAATATAAGGTTGCAATTAAAACCACAGTCAAGTGCATATAGAGTACTTGTATAATAAATATGGATTCATCGCTGAAATTACATAAACATATTCCACTCAATACAGAAGTCTTGACTTTAACAGACAAGCTTGACATATTGACTAAGTGTGTTGAAGAGTTGAGAAACGATATTCGTGGTTTGAAGTCTGTTTCTAATGATTTGTATCGTACGGTTAGACCATCGGTGGGAATTGGACATCTGCTGATTAATTTTGGTCAAGGTGCCGGTCAACCAACAAAACCATGCCACAATTCACAAGGAGAGAATCATCGCCCGTATAATCATGGGACCTCTGGAAATTCTGGCTCTGGAAATTTTGGCTCTTTATTTCCTCACTCTTCATACAAGCTATTTAACAGCCACGAAGGAAATTGTGGTAGAGTCCAAAAGGGTCATTCTAACATGAACAAGCTTGGACATATTCTGGAAGAGAGAATTCAAGCTCTTGAACGAGAAATCCACGAGTTGAAACGTAAAGTTTATAAGCCACTGAAAACGCAAGAACCGCAATGTCCTGTCAATTAATGAAAGAGAGCCAATTGGGCTCGATAATCTGAAGGCATTCTTTATTTAGGTCAAACGAAATAGTAAGTATATATTAAACGATGTATTTTAAAAATACAGCCTGTAGAGGTGTGTACTTTCAACAGTTAGGAGTGAATGTCAAGTGAATGAAACTAAAAGACCTGCCTCTATCGTTAACCTCCCTGGTGTTGTTGAAGTTATTTGCACTATCTCGAAGTGTGGAATTTGCAACCATAAGACACGGTTGCGAGTCCGGCAAAATTGATTCATACGAAAAAAGCGGAACAAAATCGAAAAATCCAGAGCTGCATGCTGGCAACATATAGCCATCTTACTGCCGACACAATAACTCTACAACCTTTACAGTTCATAGATAGTTGTATTAGATCGGAAAAACCTTTGATAAGTGAGGTGTACGGGTTCTGGTTTACCGGGGAAACGACAGTGAACACCTCGATTCGTGCACGCACACACCCTAATTATTCCGAAGTGCTCGGAGCCTACTGGCGAACCCGCCAATCACAAGGCGCCATTCCGGCATCTCTCCATAGCATACTCCTCACTATTCGGACTTGCTGGATATTCTCGGGACCGAAGGGTAGTAATTTTTTTTTACGATCCTTTCGTTGAATTTTTTTTCTTTTCTTGAAATTGATCTCTTCCTTTCTTCCAGCACAACTAAAATGCTTAGACAATTTACTCAAGTTCAAAAGGTATGTAAATTTTTAATACAATAAAATAATAGATTCCACTAACAATAGAACTCAATTCGTTCTTTAGCTACATTTGCTTCTCCTGAATCTGTTTTACCTAAAAAATATGGTAGTAAATTTACTGTTACTTTAATCCCAGGGGATGGTATTGGTAAAGAAATTACTGATTCAGTTCAAACTATTTTTTCAAAACAAAATGTTCCAATTGAATGGGAAACTGTTGATGTTTCAGGTTTAGGTGAAGGAACTGGAGTTGCTGAAGCTGTTGAATCTTTAAAAAGAAATAAAGTTGGTTTAAAAGGTATTCTTTATACTCCAACAACAACTTCTGGTAAATCTTTAAATGTTGCATTAAGAAAAGAATTAGATATTTACGCTTCTTTAGTTTTAATTAAAAATATTCCAGGTGTTAAGTCAAGATTAGATGGAATTGATTTTGCTTTAGTTAGAGAAAATACTGAAGGTGAATATTCTGGTTTAGAACATCAATCATATCCTGGTGTTGTTGAATCTTTAAAAATTATGACTAGATTTAAATCTGAAAGAATTGCAAAATTTGCTTTTGATTTTGCTAAAAAGAATAACAGAAAATTAGTTACTGCTATCCATAAAGCTAACATTATGAAATTAGGTGATGGTTTATTTAGAACAACTGTTAAAGATGTTGCTCAAGATTATTCCGGTATTGAAGTTAATGATTTAATTGTTGATAATGCTTCAATGCAAGCTGTTGCTAAACCTCAACAATTTGATGTTTTAGTTACTCCAAATTTATATGGTACTATTTTATCAAATATTGGTGCTGCTTTAATTGGTGGTCCAGGTTTAGTTCCAGGTGCTAATTTCGGTAGAGAATATGCCGTTTTCGAACCAGGTTGTAGACACGTTGGTTTAGATATTAAAGGTCAAAATACTGCTAATCCAACCGCTATGATCTTATCTGCTACTATGTTATTAAGACATTTAGGTCTTAATGAACATGCTGATAAAATTTCTAAAGCTACTTATGATGTCCTTGCTGAAGGTCAAGTAAGAACTAAAGATATTGGTGGATCTTCTTCTACCACTGAATTCACCGATGCTATTTTAGCTAAATTGGATTAAGCTTAATTGCATACGCACTTGTTAGTTATTAATGAGCAAATAGTACCAGTAATAGACAATTACCAGTTAAAGTAATACAAAGTAATGCCAGTACTATAGTGTGATATATAGAGTATATTAATATATTCTTCATAAATTTCATTATATAAAATTATTCTACTTCATTTACAATCATAAGTCCTAAAAATGAATCAATAACAGCTGTAGCTGCTAAACTAGTTATTTCACTATTAGTATCATAAGGAGGACTTACTTCTACCACATCTGCTCCTACAAGATTAATACCTTCAAGGCCATCTAAAACAGATATTAACTCTCTTGTAGTCCATCCACCAACTTCCATAGTTCCAGTTCCTGGAGCTGTTGATGGGTCAAGTACATCGATATCAACTGAAATATAAACCGGCCTTGTACCCACAACTTTCTTGAGTTTGTCGATAATTAGATCTCTACCCAAATTATCCATATCTCTTGCTGTAATAGTTTGGAATCCACAGTCAATATCGTGTTGCTTATCGTAATCTGCTGAAATATATGGTGCTCGAAGACCCACATGTGAACAATGATCTTTGGAAAGGTACCCTTTCTCAGCAGCATAATGAAGGAAAGTACCATGATTAAGAGACATGTAGTTACTTATACCTCCACCCAATATATTGGGGTTCCAAGTATCGATATGACTATCGAAATGGAGAACTGCCAAAGGCCCGTATTTTTCATATGCTGACTTCAAAGTCATAAGCGTAATTGTATGATCTCCTCCCATGGTAATGATTTTGGGAGTATGTTTTTTCTGAACAGAAGGGTGTTGGTGGATAGACCGCTGCCCTCTATATAGCTGATTCAATGCCACTCTATTGTCGAACGGCGTCATGGGGATATCTCCACAATCTACAATACTAAGATTATGACTGGTGAGATTGTATGGATTAATAGTAGATAATTTAGTATGTTTACCATTACCTCTTACTGGTGTAATACCTTCACCTAACCTACGGGCTGACGAACGAATAGATTCGGGCCCCATACGGGCACCAGGGCGATAAGATGTACCCGTATCGAAAGGTGAGCCTACTATGGCAATATCAATTGGTTTATCGTAAGTGTTTGGGTCAAAGCACTGGTAGTGAGGAAATCCTCCGAAAGTTATGATTCCTCCAAATAAGTTTCTTCCTTCATACAAGTCAGAAGTTTCATCATCGTTTGGTAAGTTTAATTTTGCTCTATACTTAACAAAACCTTGATGAGATTTTTCAAGGGCATTGAATTTATAATTTTCAAAGCTGTCGTACTTTAAGTCTGTGAAAAACCGAACAAGGTCATCTTCACCCATGCCCTTAATCTTTTGCACCAAGTCTTCGACTTCCAATGGCTGATTTTGAGGTTCTGGGGATTGAAATTTGAAATGAGATTGTTCACTTTCAAAACTATCTCTATTGACTAACTCTCCGTAAATGGAATCCATAAAAGTAGTGCCCCATGCATTGCTTCCCAAACTGGCGGCAATAGCCGCAGTAGCTAAGAGTATACCGTAGAGATTCATAAGGTTGCAAGAAAGAGAAGCACCTTGATTATATACTTTGTCGCATATGCATTCCTAAATAGGCAAGACCAGTATTCCGAGATAGAATAGATCTCGAGATTTTAACTATGGAGAAAAACTCCACAAGTGAATTGCGCTATAAATCTAAATAGTGAGGGCAATACCTACCTAACAAGGAAACCTTTTCCTACTTCGTCATCATCCTCGATAATCCAATTGGCATACCCGAGAATATTGGCACGGCCACCAATCTCCGTAACGACTGCATCATATTCCCTTTCTGTAGTCAATTTTGTAGCTTTCCCCGTAAACTCCGATCCGATTATGGACAGGTTATAAATTACCTGGTTTAGCTTGATTTCATGTTTGAAGAATAACTGAGCCAACTTTCCTGACGTTCCCGATCCACATGGAGATCTATCTATTTGTCTATCGCCGTATACACAAACATTTCTATAACCGGAGTCGGCTATTTTATTGTAGAAAATAGTAGCATGAATTTCGTTGATATCTTTTATTAAAGGATGTTGAACGTTGTACTTTAAGTTGACAGCTTTTTGAACCTCCGCACCCAATTGTTTAAATTCTTCTACATTGGATGGCCCGATTAACGTTGTTGTGTCGGCGTAGAAAGCGAAGGCTCCACCGTAAGCAATATCTCCTTTAATCTCACCATAAGTTGGTGTATCTACCAGCACATCTTTAAAGAAAAGAATACTGGGAACATTTTCAAATCTGACTCTCCCAACAGATTTACCGTCCCATTCAACGTACGCCTTGATGAGTCCACATGGAGCATCAATTTTAACTACGGTTTCTCCGAGTTCTCGTGTTACCCATCCCAATTTCACTGCTACGGTAGCTATTGCAATGGTTCCGTGACCACAATGATCACTGTAGTCTTCACTATGTATGAATATAGCGCCTAAATCTGCTTCTTCACTAACAGGATCAACGATAAATCCACCGTACATATCAACATGCCCTCTAGGCTCAAGCATAACAGATTTTCTTATCTCATCATGGTTTTCTTTTAACCACTCACGTTTGTCGATGATTGTGGACCCAGGAATTCTCCGAGGGAATCCACTAGTAATAATTCGGAATGGTCCACCACCGGTGTGGGTTTCTATAGTTGAAATCATTTGCACGTGTAGTAGATTTATCGCATATGGTGAATGGTGATGAATTATATATAAAGTTTAGCGCATATATTACTCTTTTGGGCACAACAAATTAAATAGATGACTAATCACAAGGGAAGAAAATCATTAGACCAAGTTGGGGTGTCGCTTCCCGTTTCCCACTTCTTGACTACGATACTCTTTAAAGTTTCAAGCGTTCCCGCATAAACTGCTTCATAGAGCATGTGGTGAAGTTGCAACCATTTATTTCGATGTTCTTGACTAAAACATTCGCACCCAATCACAAATAATGGGTATACCATTTGATTGACCATACTATCATTTGGATCCATGGTCAGATAAAGGTCTAAGAATTCTACTACCAAAGGCTTCAATAGTTTTGTATCGGTATCCAAAAGCTTGAGTACAACAACTTGTATAGAAATTGACCATCCTTGTGCACATTTTAGCTTTACTAAATAGTCACTATCTTCGGTATAGACGATATAACTTCTATAATCCAAAAGAGGCGGTATAAGCAGACGTAAGCTTAACATGAACTGGTGTTGACTTATGACATTATAATATCGCTGTTGTCGTAGTTGACAAATACTTGCAATTGTAGAGAATATTTCACCGGGACATCCCATAACACTTAAAGTAGAGACGTCATCATATTTAGATCCATACCACTTGGGATCACACGCCAAGTCACGATAGCCAGTAGATACAAGCGTACTAATAGTGTCAAACCATGATAGTACTATAACAACCACCTTCATTTGTTCATCAGAAAAAATACTGCTCTCGATTTGTTTGTTTTTACAAATACTGGCGAAAATAGCGAACAAGTACCTGCTGTTGTCAGTGATACCGTTATCAAGAAGAGAATGGAGAATACATATGTATATGAGAATAAGAACTGTCTTGCATATATCTGGATCATTTTGGAAATTTATCAAACTGGATTTTTTGGTAATTTCAGCTTTAACATCATTTAAATATCTAACACTGATAGTATACATCTCATCATTTTTAAGACCTTCAACTCTAAACAAATGAACACTTGCCAAAGAAATGAAGCAACTTCTAGCTAAATTGAATTCGCAATACTTCAAGATGATTTTGTCCCATGGAGAACCTTTCTGAGCATCTACTATTGGTATTATCCTTTGGAAAAAATGCTTTAGAAGTAAATTTTCCTTTTCATATCCTATCCCGGGCCAAAAATTAGTCTGGCTATTTTCATGAACAGGAGAAGTGGAATTGAAATTTACTAAAAATTCATCGGTGATGTTTTCTAATGCGTCAAATGATTTTGGGGTAAGTACTTGTTTTGAACTTTCGACTTTGGTGGGGACTTTAGGCTTTCCTATGAAGCCATGACTGACTTTGCCCTTTAAGTCGACTCGCTTGTTGTTTCTTGGATCATCAACGTCAAATTTAAGTCGTATTGAATATCCTTCACAAGCAAGTCCCTGCTTAGTACAGTTCTCACATATAGGTTTTGTTTCATCACATTTTTTGTGTCTAAAATGTTAGTCTAAATTGATACAAGTTTCAATTATCTAACGTACCTTCGTCTACAAGTCCAACATCCTTCTCGTGACCTGTTACTTTTGGGCCTTCCCATGTTCAATTGTTGATTGAAATTCAGATTCAATACTGATTCCGTTGAGTAATTATTTCCGGCAAAACATCCATACACCGTATTGATAAGCGTGTCTTCCTTCCTGATTAGGAAGGAAGGACTTGCAACCTGTCGTTGATCAAAGTCTATATAAAGAGATCATTATCTTGCCTTAAAATTTAATCATTACAAAATGGCTACAGAAGTTATTACCCAAACACTTGACAAAGTTCACGTTTACGAAAAAGAAGGCATTGAAGTCGCTCGTGTCGATGCTGCAATTGATGATAGAGTATGCAAAATTACTAAAGAAGATCTTATCGTTAGTGAACCAGTTACTGCTGAAAAAGTGATTAAGAAAATTGAAGAATACGGTGGATGTATTGTCAAGAATTACTTGACTGAGGAAGACTGTCAAAATATCTTGAAAGATGTTAGACCTCATTTAGATACTGATGTTGCTTGGGAAGGTGATTTCTTCCCAAAGGAAACTAGAAGATGCAGTAGAACTGCTGTTAAATCAAAGACAGCAGCTGAAAAGTTCGTTGCTCATCCATTGAACATTGAAGTTTCAAACTACTTCTTAGGTAAGAAGAATTTCTTTATCAATGGTGATAAAGTTGCTTCCGGTTATTCCCCAGCTCAACATAACTCAACGATTACTTTTGATGTTGGTCCAGGCGCTGCTGATCAAATCTTACATAGAGATGATATGTTACATCACAACATCCGTAAGAAGATGGACAAGTTTGAAAATGGTCATGAAACAGCTCTCGGAACCGTTATTGGAATTACCAGAACTACCAAAGAAAACGGTGCCACTAGATTTGTACCTGGGTCTCATTTATGGGATCATTTCAGAAACCCAAAGGAAGAAGAGTGTGTATATGCTGAATTAGAAGTCGGTGACTGTTTTTTCATGTTAGCCTCTTGTTTTCATGGAGGAAGTGCCAATAAGACTAAGGATCAACATCGTATTGTTACCATTCTTTTCATGACAACTGGTACTAATAGACAAGAAGAAAACATCTTTTTAGGAACCCCTCTTGAATACTTTAAGTCGTTGTCTGTGGATGCTCTTAAAGCATTAGGTCTAACAACAAGTGAACCGTTTTGTGGATTTTATGAGCTAAAGAATCCTATGAACTTCCTCAAACCTGAATACAAGGAACCAGATGCCGATGATTTATTTACTGAATCTTTCTTAATGGTTTAAGATTAGGTAGTATTTATTATATAAAATGAATATTGTATTATCATATGTATTACTATTCGGATTACCAGTGACAGATATCCGAAGCTAAACAACACTAAAATCAGTTGGTGAACCCGTGTGGCCTACTAAGTAAAGTGTCAATACTAACGCATCTAAGTTCACTTGGTATAACATTTCTTACACCATCGAATTCAAACCAGTCAGTGGCACCTTCACCCCAACCAAAAGGGCCAGGACCGTAAGTTGGAGTATAGCAAACTTCTCCAAAATCACATTGTCTCGAGCAGCGAGTAAATATGGACCAACGAAGACTTTCGACTAAATTGGAAACCTTTTTCTGATGGTCAAGTAATTTATGTTTGTGATTTTCCAGAACAGTTTTGCTATCAACATAGAGATCTTTGATTATTGAACTGGAAAGTTCGAAAGTGTCATGAATTAGATGGAAGATCTCACTGTAGACTCTAAGGATTGAATTATAAATGAGATATTCCACTTCAGTAGTAATGGGGAAAGTGTTATAAACATGATCAATAACACTTACCTCATAGGCAGTAGATCTATTTTCTCCGTATCTTCTTACAAAATTGAATGTGTAAGACGTTAAATTCCGAGCCGTGTATTCAACAACAGAATCAACATTTGAACTTGTAGCCAATGAATGATTAAGTGCAGCTAACGATGTATTGAGTTGCATTAGTATTGGAGAAAATTTCTCAGTAATGTGAGTAGTTATTTCCTTCCAGTTTGTCTTGTAGAATGGATCATTAGGAGTTTCCAACCCCTTTTTAACGCTGAGTACAAGCTCGTCTTTCAATTCATCACTTAAATGATTAATTCTTCTATGGTAAGGATTAGGATCAATCCATGTTTTGTTGAGAGGAGTAACCATTTTGGAATAATCAAGTAAAATTCTTGATTCTCCATTATCCGTCCGTTCACCAGCAGCTATCCAATCCAAGGAGGAACCCAAATCACACATTGTAATGAATTCTTCTCTTTTCTCATTTTCTTCGTCAGGAAATTTCAACGTTTCTTCAAGAGGACCCAAAGTAACATTTGATGCTAGTTTAAGATCTTTTTGAAAATCGCAAATGATAATTTCGAACCCAACTTCAATCCTTACAACACCTTGTAAACCATGAGGCTTACCCCAGGCACAGATTTTTTTGGCAGCTTCCCTTTCATTTACTCTAGCGTCAGAATCTTCCTGTTCGCTCAAGATGAGTTGCTGATCCATTTCTCCCGTAAAAGTTTTAGCTCCTGATGATCCATCTAAATATATAAGTTTATCCAAAGGTTTGGGATTGGTAAAAGTATACATAAATACGTGGTGGTCACCTTGATCTGGAGGGCCAGAATGAGGAGGACGCTTCCCTGGTGGGCCAGGAGGTTGATCTTCGCTAGAGCCATCAGCATCCCGTTTATGATGGAACCTCAGCACAGCATGTGCAAAATTGTAACTAAACTCTGAATCCATTGCGATCCATTCAAACTGGCTGGGGATTTCCCTGCTTGAAGTTGAATGGAATAGTGGGGTATTAGGAGGAATATAAGCAGGGATGAAACTCACTCCAATTGGATGCATACTAGAGTCCTTATCTTTCAATGCCAGATGAATAGTGTTAAAAACGGCAGTTGCATTATCAAAATCGACATTTCTGTTGAGCTCAAAGCCAATTGACAAGTCTCCTGTCAACTGCTTAACCATGAAGAAGTATGCTCCTAATATGAGCTGTACCAGTAAAGCAACATATCCAAGCATGAGTAGTTACTAGTATGAATCAAAGATTTTTATGGGTCGCAACAGGGCTTATCAAGCCCGAGACCGGAGTATCGCAGCCGTGAGGCGTGATAGTGATAATGGTTTATCTTGCATCTTTTTAGCTAAATATAAGAATCTAGTAATTGTGTTATTTTATGACTCACTATTTTGGGTATTCTGCAGCTGAAGCAGGGTTTCGTAGGATTTGGCCGTATTTACGATTTTTTGACAAAATTAACTTGCACCTAAAGCTATACATAAGCACGTTTTGACAATTGGTACATTTTGTCCTTTTATAGTATCAAGGGACATGTAGGGAAGCCAAAAGTAACCTGAAGTATACTGTTACAATATGAGGAATGATTCATATTTCAATTCAATTCTATATCATATATATTTTACTTAAGTAAACTGTCTTTCATATGTTGGTTATATCTGTGACCTTTAACACCAGTTTCCTTAACAATACTTTGAATTTCAGACATATCAGCATCTGTCAATTCAACAATATTGTTGTAGTTTTTATTGATCTTTTCCTTGGTACTTCCACTTGGAATAGCAAAAATCTTTGGGAGATTCTTTACTCCTTCGAATTCTTTAGATTCAGAAAGTTTTGTAATCCAAGATAAAGCTAAAGATTCTAAAGTAGTACCTTTCTTTTCATGAGCAAAATCGTATAATTTCTTAGCTACCTTAATATTATGAGGGAAGTTTTCTTCTGAGAATCTTTCAAACAACTTTCTGATATCTCCATCATGCATTGATGAAAGGAAAGTTTCGGCGTTTTCAACGGCATGATCAGTAAGCAATCCTCTACAAAGTGGAGAATAAGCAATAAGAGGAATTTTTTGTTTTGCCAATTCAGCTAAAATTCCGTTTTCCACAATATCTTGAGTGAAAATAGAGAGTTCTAATTCAACACATGAAATTGGGAAAGTCTTGGTGGCTTTTTTGATTGATTCGATCCCTACTTCAGAAAGAGAAATACCATCGAGCTTACCTGCTTTAACATAATCTGCAATGTATCCCACGGTTTCTTCGATTGGAGTATCAGGGTCAACTCTGGCACATTCAAAGATTAATTTTGGTCTTTTACTAGAATCGGTTGGAAAGTAACTTATAATGTTTTCCACACTTCTGGTAATACCGGCCTTACTTCCATCAGGCAGAAGGTTTGGTCTTGAGGCACCTTTAATAGAAACGACCAAATTTTTATTGACTTTATCATCATTGGCCTCTAAAAATGCTTTGAGTAACTTTAAGTTAGCGTTATCAGCACCATAAAATTCACCACCATTGATCAAAGTGATTTTTTGTTCTTGTGTGACGTATTTTAAGGTTTCAATACTAGATTCAGTTGGTGGAGGAGTAGGAGTCCAGGTCATACTCATGGTACCGAAACCAAATTTACCTGAAAGTGAGACTGGAGAATAAGACATTTTCGTTGTTTTTGTTATTGGGGTTGAAAGCTTCAATTGAATTGAATTGAATGGAATTGAAGTGAATTGATTGAAATTTATATCGTTTCAAATCTGAGATGGTAAGTTGCTAAATACGCACGTGTGCCAAATTAGGAAATTCGTCCGAAGTTTTATGTACGCGAATAAGGTTCGGCCGACTACTGATGTCTCTCTTCGGCCGAATTTAACTTATTGATAGAGTATTTGTTTCATTGTACTAAGCCAAACCTCTTAAAAGTGTTACACCGTGGACGAATTCGGTTGATATTGATAGACAGCCTGTTAGCTCGTGATTTCATTGGTGCATATAAATCAAGGATTGTTTATTTGAATTGACAGTACATCTATGTCGATAGACAAAATCATGTAAATAGGAAGTTTCGAAGATTCAATATGTGTCGGAGATTCGCCAATTATAATTCTCCGCTTTCCGACTGAGTATTTGGTCCAAGTTCTTCTGTAATATTTGTAAAATACTTTTAAAAATAGACTTCAAGATCTAAAGTTTATAATGCGATAGTTCGGTTTAAGTTTCTCGATATTGAATACTCTAGTTCTGGTAATAGTTACGGAAGTCTTCATTGGGTAAGCTTTCATCGCACATGGTATAGTTGACGAGGGTAGCAAATCAGAGATTTGTATGATTCTTTGACTCAAGAAGTTTTTTGAAACTTGCAGCTTTCAACTTATAATTCGACCGCATAGTACTCAGTTTGACACAAAGCATCATTTTGATTAGCTACAGAACACGAACCTTCAAATTCGACACACATATATTCATATGGATATTAAACTAGTTTGCATATTTAGATCTTGCACGTAACTTTGGACCATTGAGGTAGAAAAATATGGGGATCAACACCATAAGCGTGGTAATTATAGCTAAGATCGTAGTTCCCCATGCAATAGGGAACTTCTCAGTAGCTAAGTTTTTAAACAAGAATTGACCAATAATTGGAAAGAAAGCAGCAATTGTAGATCTCATTAAATTATTACTTGCAAAAACAGATGCAAGATATCTTGGGAAACTAAATGAAAGATAAGTAAATAATGCTTGAAAGTTGATGAATGCACCAGTAGAGAATAAACCAGCCCCAATTAAACAAGCTATCCAATGAATGTCAGGGGATGCTGTCCAAGCGAAAATAAATAACCCAACAGGCATAATGGCACTACCGAGAATTGACATAGGAATGAAGACTTCAGGAGCAGGCCAAGTTCCTGCCAACATTGGAACTGTGAAAATTTTATATATAATTGGAATATAGATTGCAGCTCCTAAGATGACACCAATAATTATTGTCATATAAGTAACACCCATTTCTACTAAAGTAAAATGATAAGTCTGTTGGAAAATTAAGGGGAAACCTTCAAACCATAAATATAATATAGAATAAACCAAAGCAATAAAAACATCAATGAGAAGAACAACAGGCTCTTGAAACATAACTTGAAGGGGTCTCCAAACTATATCAAGAGCAACTTCTTTTCCACTCATGTGAGCAACTTCCAATTCACCTTCACTAACAATATTTTGATTACCGGTTTTAGCCCTGAGAGCCTTGGCCCTACGGTAAAGAATAGTCTTACCATAAGTTTCAGGTAAAAAGAAACTGAGATAAATTGAACAAACACCAGAAACAATACAAACATACCAGAAAGGACTTCTCCAATTCCATCTATTGACTAATGCTGCACCGATTAATGGACCAAGCGATGGACCACACACAGCAGACATACTCCAAGCAGCAAGGCCAACAGGAATGTATGGTAAAGTGACAACATCACCAACACTTGCACCACCAGTTGCTAATGTTGCACTAGCAAAAAGTCCAGCGAGGAATCTTAAAACACATAAAGCAGCAATACTTTTAGAAAGAGCAGTGGGAATTTGCAAAATAAAAAATATGAAGACAGTTGTCACATAAATTGTGGTTCTACCAACTTTGGCGTGTTCAGATAAGGGACTTAACACGCTTGTTCCAAGACCGTAACCAATAACGAAAAGCGATAAAGGTAATGTTGCTACAGTTTGATCAATATTGAATTCTAACATAAGTTCTTCAACACCAGGTGTATAAATGGCAGATGCCATGTATACAGAAATAGTCAAGAAAGCGATACTCAATATAAGAACTATCTTATACGACAATGGCCAATTATGAGGATCTTCAGGGTCATCTTCACCTTCCCAAGTAACAATTATATGTCCTTTGGAATCTGTAATATCTCCAGCAGTACTAGCATTACTAGTAGAATCGTTATCATCAGCACCAGCTCTACTACTGACACTATTTTCACCAGATTGAAGACCCTTTTTGGTTTCATCAGTAGCAGTTTCGATTTTATCTCCATAGTACTTTTCAGGCACAATATAATCAGGGCCTTCTTCCCTATGATGATTATATTTGTGATGTGAAAGGTGATAGATTATTCTACCCCATAAACTATCTCTAAAAAAGTGTTGTACAAGTCCAGGCATGTCTAATTGAATTAAAATATTAATTTCAAAAGTAAAGTTGGGAATTCAAGGTGGATTTAAATACTTGTCCGGGATAAAATTTGCTTACAAATTGGCATTGAGGGCAAGTTTAAAAACACAAAAAAGTTTTGATATTCGGCTTTAACTTAAAACGGTTATCTATAAGGTGAAACTGTAGTTTTTTGCAAAAAAAAAGACAGA
Organism: Metschnikowia sp. yHQL527; assembly: GCA_030578455.1. Lineage (NCBI taxonomy): Eukaryota > Fungi > Ascomycota > Pichiomycetes > Serinales > Metschnikowiaceae > Metschnikowia > Metschnikowia sp. yHQL527. The sequence goes on along the minus strand of JAJMRR010000005.1, from coordinate 10,925 downwards.
GAAAGCTCTAAAACCTATACTTACACCAGAATATACTGATATAGTTTTCATTTGAACGTAAAAACTCCCATCAAAATCGATGGGAGTTCAACAAGAGTACCAAATGAATGTTACGTCTTTCCCAAAAAAGTAGGACCGAGCTGCATTATGGCCGGGAATTTCGTCAGCATCTGAAAAGATTACAAATCAGCCGCGCAGCTTAGAAATCATCGATATTTTCACCGCCACCAATACCTGTATTCGATACGACTGTTGAAAGGCCAACATGGTCTTTTATAATTGGTCTACATCTATACCGAAAATTTAACGGATTACATATAGCGTTTTCAGCCAAAAAATTGAGCTTCTCAACAAGAAAGTAGCAGATTTAAAATAGTCGATAACTCCGCTCACCTCGGCCGAGGTTTTTGGCATTTTTGCGGAGGTAAGCTTGAAAAAAACGAACCACATATTTTCTTAGAAATCTGTACTCATATCAACAATCGTGAATGTTGTATATAGTTTTACGCTTTTATAACGAGTAGATAAGGTTAGCAATACCGTAAGATCGGCTCATTTCTACGAATTGACATAATAAAGGTAGATTGTCGAATCCGGGGAGCTCGGCCGAGCTTTTGTCATTTCGCGGACATAAGTTCATTAGAAACGAAACACTGGTTTAACACAACACATAAAACCAATTGTAAGTTTGTGAAAACCTATCAATCTGTACGTGGCATTGAGAAACTGGTTTCCATTCCAAATTTGTTCAATTCTACAAGTAAGTCAATTTATCATCATGTGGCCAAATTCTGTATCTCGGCCGAGGTTTTTTAACGAAGTTTTAAAAGAGACGAAATAGAATTTTAAGTGAATTCGTAGTTGAGTTGAATACATGATACGAGCTACAAAGATTGGATATATCCATTCGTTATCTTTTTCATTCTCTAATGAAAAAGAAAAATATATTGATTGCCCATTTCAATAATTTGATAGATGTGTGGCAAATATGGTAATTGTCAATCACGTTGAGCTCGGCCGAGGTATTTCTTTTTTTAGGGATGCAAGCCTAATACAAAGAAAAAAATGTAGCTTCCGTAGATACCGGACAATAAATAGCAATTGTGAGCGCTTGATGTAGTGTAATGGTGGGTGGCGAAGCGTGTAATCAAGTCGGTTTGTGGCGTTGTATGTAGTAAAAATTGCTCCATCGAAAGTCAATTTTTCATTGTCGTTTTACAATGTTGTAGCCAGCAAATTGATGAGTCATCCGAGAAATCATTTCATAGATAGCGAAATAGTTCGTTTGGGTTTCACATTTTAATTTGACGCTTTACACCAACAAAATACTCAACCAATATTTATGCGGGTGATATCAATTTTTGTCTCGATAGCCCTGTTCTTCATTCCATAACTCTTAGTCCAAAACGTTTCATCGGAAGGTAAGCACTTTGAATCATAACCACTTCTAGCGGATTGCTACAACGTTTGCTATGATATGGAGTGATACATATAAGTCATTCTGGTGTGAGACGAAGAAAGATCTGGGTATACTTTCTCTAAGGTTATTCAGTTCAAATCTTCAAGTAGTTTGAATAATTTGACGACGAATTAGTTCTGTGGTTTGGTCCTGAAAACCTCATGGCAAAGACAATTGTTTCGACATCGAGTTTACGCTACTTTATTTCTTCACCAGCTCTCCCCCTTTTCTCTTTAATTCTTGAATTTGACTACATTTAAATAGAATCATCATTGTTAGATGTCTGGCCCATTGATCATATATCATAAATCATCAATTCATTCATAACATAAATCAAAATATTGTGTATAGAATTACACCACCCACTACCTATTTTGTTCGAAGTTCCTGGTACTCGTATCTATGCAATGATGATACTTTATCATTACGTCCAATAGGTCAAAAGTTAGAGATTGGAAGTCTCATTCCTTTCCAACGTAATATTGATTAGTATGGAGCACAGAGGATGAGAATTCGTTCAAATTCGATTCTCAGAACGATATAAAGGTGTATTAGTCAAAGGAAGACATAGCTCAAGTCTATCAAGGCGAAACTAGTCATAACCGACCGAACATTGAAAGTCAAACCCTGAGATCTACAAATACTCTCGAAGTGGTATGTTACAAATATTCTTGAGGTATTGCTTTGACGTGCCAACATAACGGTTAACTGTCAAAAATGTGTCAGTTACGCACGGCCCTCCCCACACTTTCTCCGATTTTTCCGAGAAAGCAACGCATTCGTAAATTTATATGTGCTGAGGGTTAGTAACTCCTTTTGTATAAACTTTTAGTTGTTTCATGACGTCTCCCCCATCTCCCCCACAATTCTTCCAATAAGCCGGGTGAGCCACATAATATGTTGTTTTGACCCTGATAAATTCAATGTCTTTTTATACAATTCAATACTCATGTTCAAGGCACTTATGTACTATCAAGGTCATACTACAGCGTTTCAGAATTTTTCATTTTGTTTGATGGCAGAAAATCCATGATTAGTTTCAGAACTTTGATAAATTAGTTTCATGTAGAATAGTGTGGTACATGAAACCACGGGAGATTATATATTACCGAGTCCATTTGATGTACGGCACCGATAGTAACATAGGTGTATAAAAACTCAACAAACAACCAAAAGTTATAGAATCAGAAAAGTTCACAAATGGTAAGTATTTTAAAGTTAACCCTTCTTGGTCTCACCCTGTCTTTGATTAATGCTGCTGTAATCGAGAAGAGAGGTCCAAAATACGTATCTTTAGATTTTGATGTTCAAGAAGTTTCAAAAGGTTCTGATACACATATCACTCCTCGGGATGATACCCCTTATACCCTTAATAACTCTGGGGTTGAGTATATCATTACTCTTTATGCTGGGTCTAATCAACAGACCACCCAGATTCTCCTTGATACTGGCTCATCTGATTTATGGGTGAAGTCTTCAGCATACGGCGGTACTTATGACAACTCTACATCTACCACTTACAAAGATGCCAATACGGATTTTTTTACTGAATATGGGAGCGGAGTAGTTTATGGAGAATGGGCTTATGATCAATTCGCCCTTTCTCCAAACGGGCCAACAGTTACGGATTTATATTTCGGTGTTGCTTCAACCTCTCCTAAAGTATTTAAAGACGGGATTCTTGGTGTTGGATTAGAAGGATTGGAAGAACCACCTTACGCTGGATCTGGACCGAAATATACTAATTTTCCGGCTGCTTTAAAGGATCAAGGCTTCATTGACAAAATTGCTTATAGTATATACTTGAACTCCAAAAACGCTTCTTCTGGAAACATTCTATTTGGTGCTGTCGATAATGCCAAGTATACTGGTCCCTTGGTTAGTTTTCCTTTGACTGGGGCCAATAATTCTGACAATGATGAGAATAGATTACTGATTACTTTGGATTCTATCAAACTCAATGGTGAGACAATCCCTGTCAACATACCACAAAATCTTGACACGGGAACTACGCTTACTTATTTGCCAACAAGTATTGCAGCATACTTCAATGGTTTCACAGACTGTAATCAACCCGATGACAAGTTTGCAGAATTTGTGTTTGGTGATCTCACGATCAAAGTTCCATTCACGGATCTAGTTTTCCAGGAGGATGGTTATTGTGATAGTGCTGTCCGGGACGGTGGTGAGGGTGAAGGGATACTCGGAGGAAACTTCCTTCGTTATGTCTATTCTCTATACGATCTCGAAGAACGTACTATCTCCTTAGCTCAAGTTAAATATACTACTGACTCTAACATCGTTAATATTTAGATGTTTTTATAATTTTCAATAAATTGAGGTGCTGAAATTGGAAAGTAGATTCTGCTAGATTATATTTTGTAGCCCTATACCATGCATGTAGCCATTTATTATCACAATTTTATAAATATCATGCAATTCTTATTAATCAAAATTTTTCTAGTGTCAACATTCTTCGGTGTCAATGATTCTCAGGCCACATCACAATCGTGAGAATGGGAATGACAAATATGGTTCAATTCCTCCTGATCACAGTGCATGTTCCACATTAACATTTTACTCTTTTAAAGTATGGGCAGTGTATACATCAACTAAAAATTGGTGTGTGTATTGCAAGCACATATTGCTGCATGCAATAAAATAGGCATGATCACTACCAAATAGCCTACTTGAAATTACACATTTTACCATGTCATCGAATATCATAAGATGGGCAGTTTAATCCTATCATATTTGTATTGGTAAAATATGTATCAGTCCAATAGTAACGTTCCACCGTCAGTCATGTTGAATAGTTCTATTGTAGTCTCATTTATCATATTATTTAATTAAACCCCTTTCAACCCCGTATTTCTGATGATAATTGGAGAAAAATTACGCTTTCTTGTAAGTCTAACCAACTCGTATTAAAAACGTCGAATTATACATAATAGAAAACAACAGTCTTTACGGGAAGCACCCGATTTCACTATTGTCTCGATACGAGAAAAATGAGGTAAATTAACAATTAAAATTCATTAAACTTTATTCCCCTTTGTAGCCACTAAGTTCGTGGGGGTCTTGGGGGATACGCAATAAATATCGAAGGATAAATGTTTTCGAATGTGTGGGTCGAGATAGTACACCTCCACAATTAGCTTCTAGGAATTTCATAGCAATGCAGGATTTTGACTCTGGTTTCCCAATTTGTCTGGATAAACCCCGGAACGGTTATCAGAGTCACGATTGCTGCTGTGAATTTTGGAGGTTTTGACCGAAAGCATGCAAAAAAAGTTTATTTATCGGTTGCAAAATATCAGCGCACGTCATATTAATTGAAGATGCTTGCCTCCAACATACGGCACCAATAGTCGACTGGAAGTCTATATAGAGGGGACTAAATATCAAAGAAATCATTATCAATTAAACAAAATTAAAAAATGGTTCAACTCTCAAAAGTATCTCTTATCGCTCTTGCTTTGGCATTAGTTAATGGTGCTGCTATTGAAAAAAGAAGTCCAAAATATGTCTCATTAGATTTCGATGTTCAAAAGTACCCAGGTACAAATTCTACTCTTAAGGCAAGAGCAGAATCTCCTATTCCTCTTGATAGAACCACGTCAGAATATCTTGCTACTGTTTATGCTGGTTCAAACCAGCAACCCGTACAAGTAGTTCTTGATACTGGATCTTCAGACTTATGGGTAAAAGAAACATCAGCTGGAGGCCCATATGACAGTTCATCGTCGTCTTCTTTCAAAGATGCTAATGTTCCATTCAATGATGCTTATGGTCTTGGGTCAGAGTCAAGTTCGGTGTCTGGAGATTGGGCCTACGATCTGTTTGCTCTTTCTACAAGTGGCCCCACTGTTAAAAGTTTATACTTTGGTGATGCTACTAGTTCTCAAAACATTCCTTTCGATGGAATTCTTGGTATTGGTTTAGTTGGACTTGAAGGTTCCAGTAAAACGTATGATAATTTTCCAGCAGCTTTGAAATCTCAGGGTTATATTGATAAGAATGCTTATAGTTTATATTTGAATTCAGAAGATGCTTCTACCGGAAGTATTCTTTTTGGGGCCGTTGATAACGCCAAGTATGACGGTTCTTTAATCAAGTTCCCTCTTACTGGGTCTAATGATGAGTATGATGATGAACAGAGATTACTGATTACCTTAGACTCGGTGATCTTCAATGGTGATACATTAACCTCTGGTTCTCCTATCAATCTTGATTCAGGAACAACTATCACCTATTTGCCTTCAAGTGTTGCTGAACCCCTTATTCAATACTTTACTGATTGTTCTAAATCAAGTGATAGTGAATTCGTTGAATTTATCTTTGGAAGTCTTACCATCAAAGTCCCATATTCTGATATTGTTTACGAAGCTGACGGACAATGTCAATTGGGTGTTGGATCTATCTCTGAAGGTGAAGGTATTCTTGGACAAAATTTCCTTCGTCACGTTTACGCTGTTTACGATCTTGATGATCGTGAAATTTCTTTAGCTCAAGTTAAGTACACCACTGACTCTGATATTGTTTCTCTCTAAATTTTCAAATTTTACAAGTATTTAATAAAAAAATTTAGTGTTGAAGAAATAAATATGGCTTGATTTTTAACTACTGTAGAATTGTAAAACTTTAGCATACATATTAGGGTATAAATTTGACAATCAACAATAACTATTGAAACCGCTCTTTAAATAATACGTTTACTTTCAGCTTAGCCTGTTTCTTGAATACCTACCACTTCATTTGAGAAAAAAGTCCTTTTTCTCGTAGACCGAACCAACTCGTATTTAAGACGTTGGATTATTGTTAAAAAATTAGCTTAAACGTTCGATTGCAGCTAACATTGTTTGTGGTCACGGGTTTCATTTTAGGATTTCATACATTTTTTTTCACTCTCATGAAAAGTAAATTACTGCTAAACTTCTCCATTCTAATACAATTTCGAATGATGAAACAAAATGTTTTGATTGCTGATTATATGAGTCTTCACTCCAGGATTTGCATTCTCGGCTTATTTTAAAATATTTTCAATTGGAAATTCTTGAATGGAAACTTTTGTCTTTTCGATCCTCAAACAGATTAAGTGAAAAGACATTTACTTATAGTTTAATTATAAGAATAATACTCAATTAGATTCGTGACTTGACTTTGCTTCATTCCGGATTGAGTGAGTTTTTGCTGTTCTATAGCAAAGATATTGTGAGATGTTGTATAGACAAGCCATGGCGATTTAGTAAATTCTATGAAATTTACCAGAAGGAATTTTCATTTTTCTCCATGCATTGCTGAACATCGAATAAAAAATTATTGGGCTTACATAGCTCTACAGTTACGATGGTTTGTGTTATTTTTGTCTCAAAAGTTCGCCGTATTCGGGTTCCTTTTTTCCTCTAAAAGTTACTTGTAAACAGAACAAATATTTGCTATTGAGCATCACAAGCTCGAAAATCGGTTTCAATGCTACTTTTTCGATGCTTGTGAGTTCCAAATTAGGAAAAAAGTTTTCAATGTAACCCTTCAGCTCAATTGGTACAATTTTGTGCTTCATTCGTTTGTCGGAATCCGATTTTTCCATTCGTTGATCCCGGATAAATTCAATAAGGTTTGGAATATTGTCTGATCCAAGTGCATCTCTCATGAATTTGATAGCATGCCTTTGCTCTTTATCTTGTACATTATTTCGAAGTGTACTTAATCAGTTTCAAGTAAGTGGTCGGTGTAGTAATGATATATACAATATGGAAATGTAGCATGGCATAGCAGTTGCCTGTTGCGGCTATATGCAGCAGATGGCATTGTGAAAACGTTTGGGCGGTGCACCCCAACAGAGTATACTTTCATCGTTGAATAGTTTTAAGTAGGCAGACTTTAGACTGTTAAGAGTGACAATCAAGAAGAAAAGGTATTGTGATAAAACGATCAAAGTGTAGGTAGTCAAGCAGGAAGAATATATTTATAAACCGATATATTCCAGTTTAGGAAAGAAAAAGAATAAGACTAGTGTATTGTGACGTAATCTGATAGAGCATAAAGAGATAATCAGAAGCAACAGAACGGGGATTGAAAAGTGGTGATTAGTAATTGATATCGTAGTGAGACAGATGTATAATCAAGCGCTGTGAGTGAAATCACCCGCATACAGAATACCTATAATTAAGCACTCATACAGTTAATACGTGGTTAATACGTGGTTTAGGCATTACTACCTTTCAACAGTCTGCACTATAAACAAATAAAGGATGATCATATATATATATATATCATGATAAGAAAACATAGGCGATTTCTAAAACAATCAAAGTTGAGATTGCCACATAAGGTTTTTTGGCTGCAATTTGTCAGCACGCTGCAATTTGTCAGCACCGAAGAATATATATATGGGAGCAAACTAATTTCATTTTCTGCATCTTCGTCAGAATGTCTGCTATTACTCTTTACACTAACTGCACTCCTAATGGAGGCAAGATCTCTATTTTCCTTGAAATGCTTGGCCTCAAGTACGAAGCCGTGCCTATTGATTATAAAAACAACGAGCAAAAAGAACCTTGGTTTATTGCTATGAATCCAAACGGTAAAATTCCAACTTTAGTTGATAAGAGTACTGGTATTACTATCTGCGAATCTGCTGCTATTCTTCAATACTTAGCTGATACTTATGACAAAGAGCATAAATTTTCTTATGCTCATGGAACTAAAGAGTTTTACAAGCAATTAGAAATTTTATTTTTCCAAGTGTCAGGAGTCGGCCCTATGCTAGGACAAGCCATTCATTTTACCAAAGTCAGTCCTGATAAAATCGGTTATGCAATTAAAAGATATATGGATGAAACAAAGAGGCTTTTTTCAGTCATTGAGCTTTACTTGGAACGTAATGAAAAAGGTAAGTTCTTAATTGGAGACAAAATCACCATCGCTGATGTTGCAATGTTTGGATGGGTTGTTTATGGTGATTTCATATTCGATTACAAAACTGAATTTAAGACCATTTATCAATGGGTTCAAGATGTTGCAGCCGTTCCTGGAGTCAAAAAAGGTCTCAGTGTTCCGGAATATAGTCCCTTATTGGCCGATGAATTCAAAGAATGAATTAGTCAACCAAGACCACCTTGTACTGCTGTAACCGGGCATAATCTTAAATAATTAAGTTGTTAGATCCAGAATGAAGTATTTACCTATGTTTGTAGTTGTAAGAGTGATTAAGTAGTATATTTTTATGAATAGCTCCTTATTAAGTCTTTTGAGACAGCTGAATATTTTGTTGAAGGTGTAATTCAGCTTTAAGCCAAAATTATCATATTGCTCTGGGGGGATATTGCTTTGTAATACATTTTTATATAGTTAAGAAAAAATACTCAGGTAAAGATAAGTTTAAAATATATCACACCAACTATGTTAAGACATGTGTATATACTACAGAGATGGGAGACGAGCATGAAGAGAAAGATAGATTCAAGATGAAAGACAATTTCAACCTAGAACATTCATGTGTTGTGTATATACATTAAAGGTGGAGTTACACAGTGAAAGAAAACGACAAGTAATTGCAATGAAATTCATCGAAATAAAGATGGATTAAAGTTAATTGTAAATAGATAAATTACTATTCGAAATCCATACCAACAACATCCCCAAGACTTTTGTGTTCGAGTATACACATTTGAGATACAATCGGGATCGGGGATGCTGATGAACAATGTGAAAGAGGAAGATATACCATTTTGGTGAGGTACATCTAATTAAACATAATTAAACATAATTAAATAAAACCTCCACTTACGGTCCACACTACCAGAGTATACAGCTGGTTAATACATGGATGTACACATGCAAGGCTGAAAAACATTCTGAATGAAGAAGATGATCAATCCCAGTGATATTCACGGATATAGATATGGATTAAAGACAACTGAAACTTTACTAAATTCACTAGATTCACTAGATTCATCATAAATTGACTAAACTGAAAGCAATTGGTAACCCAAGACCACTTTGCAATCAGTTCAAGTCAGGTATTGGACTAATTTTCCTGTAGTTTAATATTTCTAGTGTTCATAGTATATTCAAGGATTGCATAGTTAAGAGCAACATAGTTAAGGGTTACATAGTCAAGAAGAATACCAATAACTGACTTGGTTTTAAACCACCAATAATTACAAGACTTAAAAAAAAGGTATATACATTCCACGATAGGTAATATCATAATACAAAAGAAGAACAGTCCTTCAAATACTCATCTATTGACATGAATTAGTGATAAATTAAACAAAATTTATAATTGATGATAAAGTGACCAATAACCGAGCCAGACGGATATATTAATATCATTTTGAATTCGTATGCATTTGCATATTGCAAACCTTTTATTACAATTCATTCAACTACCCGCTGTAGTCCATTGAAGTAAAGATAGATTTAAGAAACTTAATAAAATCATGAAAGTCTCTACCATAAACAGCAACAGCGTGTCAAACTATAGCAGGTACATTCAATGTTGTGGAATATTACGATTAAAGAGTGGGAGTAATTACATTCAAATTCTACAAGTTAAAGACAGATTAGTGATAAATTGAAGTTAATCATTAGATTGAGACAATATAACCAGCTAGCTTAATACAATCTCGAAGTCAGTGACATCCAGCGATCTACAACTGCCATAGGTGTGCTAAAAGTGGTGTTTCTCGTGTTTTATAATGAGGAATTCAAATACTTGAATAGGGAATAAAGTCATAAAATCGTAAAAATATCAAAAATGTAAGAAAAATGAGGAAGTAGTTGAAGTAGAGTAATCAGTGCGGGAATAAAGACAAGAAATCGTAAAAATAACAAAGATGTAAGAAAAATGAGGCAGGAGTTGAAGTAGAGTGAAGAGACAAAAAGAGATAAGTGCAAATAAGTTTGTAAGTGAGTACATGCTCTGGTGTAGTGTTACCTATGTCACTGATGGTGTTCCAGTTAAGTATTTGATAGTTTTTAGCTACATAGTGAAGAATTAAGTAGTCAAGGATTGAATAGTTAAGCTACCGAAAAGGAAAATTTTAAAAGTTAAGGCTCTCATAGTTAAGAGTCCCATAGTTAAGGGCGCTCACATAATCGAAAATTAGATGGTTGAAAAATTATACACCAACTGATTCTTTGATACTTCAGCGAAACATTTACAAGACTTAAACGTTGGAATGTATACATTTGAAGTTGGAGAATACTAGAAAAGAAAAATAAGCACTGTCCCATGAATAACCATCGAAAGAAAGGTACATAAAGTATAATACAAACTTTACAATTGATAATAAAGTGATGTACGGGTCTATGCTCAGGATGTACGGGTCTATGCTCCAGGATGTACGGGTCTATGCTCCAGGATGTACGGGTCTATGCTCCAGGATGTACGGGTCTATGCTCCAGGATGTACGGGTCTATGCTCCAGGATGTACGGGTCTATGCTCCAGGATGTACG